>QTSX02004279.1:0-615521 GCA_014839935.2 Entomophthora muscae
TTTACCTCTTGATATATTGCACTTTTCCCTTGGCTGGGAATTTCTAATGTTTAGATAGTGTCCTTTAACTAAGTCCTTCCTCTGGAAGCCCCTGCTATTCCTGTTGCAGAGACCAAAGGTGACAGGAAGGTCCTCCTGCTATACTAGCGTCTCTATCAGGCTAGTGTCCCAGGCCCAACCACAAGTGCTATCCCTTCCTTCTCCTATTGTGGACTTAGGAAACCCCTGGTGTATACCTGCCTCCTCCCATTTTTCTGATAGAAAGAGCAAGGTATAGACAGTCCTGTCTGTTCTCCCATAACTTATGTTATAGAATATCATTATTGCAATGATTTATCTGTAATGTGGTATGTACTATAGGTGCTCTACCCAATATCTTCATAAATATAGATTACTGTACTGCTAATATAGTGTTGCACTGCAGTAAGTGCCATAACCTATCTGTTTTCCTTGCCAGAACACACCCTCCTGCCTCTATCCTCCACCCTCCTATAAGGTATACAAGACAGACCCCCTGTCTGCCTCCTCTCATAAATGCTATTGATTAGCACCTCCTCTCTCACCGTCTGCTAAGTCCTTCTGGTAAGGACTCCTGAGTTGACCTTGGAGGTCCTGTAGAAAAGTACCACATCATGGGTACATTCCTTCTTGTGTTGGGGGCTTTGGCTAGTCATTGTGCTGGTAAAGGGGTGATTGTATGGGTTTATTTAGCTGGGTATGTGGATTTCAGCTTGTGCTGGTCCACTTCTGTCATGGCATCTGGAGTATCTAAGGCCAGTGCTCTAGGGATAAACCCTGTACTATGGCTGATCCTGGCTTGAAGAATGAGTAATATGGTTGGGAGATGTTCTGTTCAGGAAGTGCTTGGGTGTTCCTGGAACAGCTTGGCAGTTAGCTTGAATAGAAACCTAATCAGCTGTTCTGTTTTTCCATTAGCTTGTGGGTGATATGATGCGGTGGCCACATACTCTATGGAGTTCTTTAAAAAGTATGCCTTTATGATATCACTTTCAGGCTCTGATCCTCCATATGTGATATGCAGTTTGAGATGACCAAATTGTGCCACAATTCCCTTGCCAGAAACAGGTTAAGATCTTGACTGTGTTGTGTGCAGTTGCCCAGGTCAAATACAAAAAAAATGAAATACTCAATTATAGTGTTAATTCACTTCTTCCCTAGCCTGTCTTCTGATAGGAGTCCTATAATGCTGAGAGTCCGTAGTTTTAAGGGGTCAATAGCTTTGATGGGTAAGGCTAACTTTGTTAGATAGGTTTGAACATGTTTTTTTCAGACAGCACACATGTCTCCAGGAAATCCAAGATGCATTGGCTCATGCACAGCCACCAGGTATTGTGTTTCATGGTTTCAAACTAGGGTTACACCCACAGATATTTCTTAAACTCTGGTGGTAGTTCAGGATGGTATATTTTTGCTATGTAGTGGGCATTTAGGGTTTATTTCCTCTATTTCTACCCTTTGGTAGATGTTCCCTTAATCAGATGTGAACTGGCTCTTGTTGTCCTTGATTTTAGAGATAATGGTTTAATTCAGACCCTTATAGAACATTCCCTCAAGCGCAGGTACAGTAGTGGCCAGCCAGGGTCCAAATTGTTGCCCCTCATGATTGACTCTACATATAATTGAAAAATGATATCAGCTTTGAATAACTCTTATCTGGGCTTATACTCTATTTAGAGCCGGTAAGGGGACATACATTTGGCCCAGCCTGGCTTGCACCAGGCTAGATTTGACTTTATATTGAAGTAATAAAGAGAATTGTGATCTGTGAGAACATGAAGAGAAAAGATGACACCTTCTATATAGCAGCTCTATTAGAGATTCTGTTAGCCCCCAGTCTTTAGGTGAAACCCTTGGCTCAGGAATTTAATTGAGCTAAACTCTGATAGCCACTAACCAGATGTGTTCAAGCCCCCTCAACAACGGGTCTCTAAATAGAACAACTTATTTCACAACATTGGCAAGAGTGTCAGCTTCACCATGGAAAAGTAAAAAGACACCACTTCTGTGAAGCCATTATCTGTAAAGCCTCCTTTATCCACTACTCCAGATAAAAATCAGGATACACCTAGATATCCTTTGAAATCATGCCTGTCAGGGTCATCAACCCTGATGAATCTTACACTCAGTTGCTGGGCTTAAATATGAAAGGAAAAGGGCTCTTATCTGATGCATTTAACCATAATTATGCCCTTAAGGATACATCAAAGTGCAAATACATAAAGAAGAAGTTTTAGTTGATAATTTTGATAAAAAAATTCAATTCTAATTATAGAGTTTTTGTTTTGCTGCCATAAAAAGTAGACCTTCAGCATGCCAGACCACTGGTGGACAAAAACAGCAGGGATTAGACTCAGAACCCTGAGTTGCTGTGCCACACCTTGGGTTCCCCCTATGAGAAAATGTGTTGATGCCTTGGTGCACTACCCCAAAGGGCTTTTCTGTGTATGGAACACTCTTGCCTCAAACAGCTTCATTGCCCTTTGAATATTTGATCAATATAGTTAGACATAACTAACACTTACCTAGCCTACAGGAAAAAGAAAGAATCAAAGAGATAACCCCCAGGATATTTAATACTCATTTTTCAGTGACACCCAAAGATCAATTCATGCATCATATTCAAAGAAATTCTGACATCACACACCACCTTTTCCACTGCTCTTTGTACTAGTAAGATATCTACCAAATGTTTAAAGTAGAGGGCTCCAAGAAGGCAATATTCCTAGCCACCTCCACCATTTGGTTCAAATTGGGTTTGAAGCAGAGATAAAACTCAGGAGGTCTGGCTCTGATAACCTGAACTTAATTTTAAATATAAAAAAACCCATCAACTTCAACTGTTTCTGAGCGTAAATGTAAAGATAAGATTACCTGCAGACAATCAAAAGCTACTGCCGTGATTTTGGCCTTGGGCGTCTTGGGGATTAACATCTGGAGTGCTAGCTTGTAAGAGTATGTTTGTAGGCTTTTAAGTCTAAGGTAACAGCTAAGTAGAGTGTAGAGCAAGCTGGTAATCTGCAAAAGTATAAAAGTATATTTATTTGATAAGAGTATGGAGAGTTATATAGTCATTACAATGCTGATAGCCCAGGCTAAATTCCTGTGACTAGTTATCACTGTGCATATGAGAGGGGCTAGTCTGAGACACTAATCAGGGTACTTCTGCACATAAATGACTTGTTCTAATTAAACCTTGCATTTATATGACCTCATATGCAAGATTTCAAGTATTTGCATAACTTTCTTGGTAGCTTAGGAACACAACAACTACAGAGGCTAGAACCCAATCTCATCATACTGTGGCAGCAATTAAAGGCTTTTTGGATGTATATTAAAGTCAACTGATCTCAATATTATTTTATATATTATAGCAATATAACCTTATAAAAGATTAATTACTATAATTATACTAAAATAAAGATACAATTCAGTATTCACTATATTATATTAACCAGCCACAATTGTGATAGGCTAATCAACATAACATAGCTCATTTTACAACAGCTACAAATCAGCTTGCTGATGCTGTTAACGCTCCTGCTGACCCTCAAGGGTCTGCTGTTAGTTTTCTACAATCAAGAGGGTTGTTTGTACCTGGTCTTCTTAGGAAAGACTGCTGAACTGCTGAAGCCAGCTGCTGCACTAGCCTGTATGGTCCTTAAGCTTTAAAGTGTTGAGGAGATGCAAGGTCAGGCTAAGAAGGTTTATTTTTATAGGGATGGTTGTTTGAGAACGCTTTCATCCTTTTATCTTCCTTTTAAACAGGAACCCTGGACCCAACTCTCCATACCCCTGTATGTTGTAAGAGAGGGAGGCTAAACTGACTAAGTTTGGCTCTCATCTAGGGGAAACCCCCACTGGGCATCATCCAGTATAGAACTGGTATGTCTGCTCAAAGAGGCGTCCAGAGCAAGGACACTGAGGACAACTGGGGAAGTTAGGGATCATAACCCATCAAGAACATGCTGCCAAGCAACCAGGGAGTCCGCCTGGGAGTGTACACCTGGGGACCCAACACTTCCTCAAAGACTGAGGGATCAACTTTCATGGGAGGGAGGGAACCAGAAGATCCCCTTTAAAGAGAGTTGGGAGATCTTAGCTGAGGGAAAGATACTCAAGGTCATCACAGGTAAGGCTCTTAAAGAGGTTTTCTTCAGTGACAAGCATGTCTTGAGCTTGCCATGGAGGTCCTCAAACAAGTGCAGGAGATGGAAGGAGCTATCTCTCACATAATGAGCATAATGAGAGATTTTCCCCCAGAGATCCTGGGAGGTAGTCCAGATCATCACCAGAATTAGAGCCAAGGTGAGGGCAACAAACTTTGGTAGAAATATCAGCATTTTCAAAGCCACCAAGAGGATTCAGGCCTGAAAAAAAAGGAGCAGGAGCAAACTGAGTCCCGACAGAAATAGAGGAAATCTTTGGCACCAGGAATAAGAAGAAAAGGCCTGCAAGTATTACTTTAAGATGTAAGAACCAAGGGGAAGCCTTCACGCTGAATGTATAAGCTCCCAGGTCAAAGCAGAGAAAAAGAGAAGTGGATCTGAACTTGAGGTAAGTTTTATTAAAGTTTACAATGCCAATTGTCACCATCAAGCTTGGATTTCCTAATTGGGATAGGCAAGCTGCAACATCACAGCTGATAACAACTTTAGAGGCTTCAAAAGTGACACTGGGATCCCAGAAACAACAACAGGGGCAAGAAAGGTTAGCCACTTTTACTAATAACTTTAGAAAATCAGAGGGCCAGCAAAAAGATATAAAAGAACTAAAATTATTAAGTTTATAGGTCTAAAACTTTATTGATAAGGATGAGCAAGAAAGGAAACAAAGCCTCCTGTCCTGCGTTAAGGGACAACATCTGAATTTGCAGGGTCACCTCACCCAGGCGGTGAGCCTGATTGGCCAGGGGAGAACTTTTGCCAGGGAGTTTCAGGTGGGTAGATGGTTTCCCATTAATCTTCTGTTTCACCTCTGAATGGCTGGTGCCCATGGAGTGCTCCAGGGGGCCATTGATCCAGCTTGATTGGAATTTGTTGATTTAGCTGAAGCGCAACCTGATTAGTTGCACTTCATTGGTTTTAAATGGGGGAAGAACCAAGCCAACAAGTAGTCCAGATCAATTGGGAATTTTTTACAAGTAGGCACAAAAATCTGAGCATTAGTGGTTACCACCTGAGAGGGGTATGTCAATACAAATATCTTGTCAATTGTGTGAGCTAAATCCTCAAGGTAATTAAGAGGTTTGACTGGATTCTGAGCAGTTTTTTTTGTGCCTTGCAAGAAGATTGACCTATCCAAGGCTAAAGGGGGGAGTGACTTTGCACATGTCCTTTGTATTGAATTTCTGCATAATCAAGGTGCATCCAAATTTTTCAACCACTCAATCTTTAAAGCCATTCCATACACCTTTTTAACAGGTGTTTAGTTCTGTACACCTTTTGTTTTCTATCATGAAGCCTCCCAGTACTCTTATTCTTAGAAGATCTAGGTTTATATGGCTAAACTTCTTGAGATACTGCAGCTAGCATGCCCTCCTGTATTCTTTGAGACCAACTCAGGAGCAGAAAACCCTTCTTCTGTAAGAATAAAGAGTGGCACCCTAGTTTCTGGGTGTTATTATACAACTTCCCTATTTTAAGAAACTCCTCTGACCAAGGGATAAGTTTCCTTTCAGTCTTGTCCATCTAGCTCTCTTTCTACAGATGTGTTTCATCTTCTTGCTACAGCCTTTCTTCTGCAATATCTGAGCTGGTATCTGTTTGTGGGAAGTTTTAATCCCCTCCTGGGATGTTTGTTTTCTATTTGAAGAAATTGTTCACTTAGGAATGGTGCCTGTTTCAATGAGCAGTTTAGTTACAGGGCTGACTCCTTCAGCTCTGGTCTGTTGAGTAGGGAGCTTTTTTCTTACAGGGTGAGTCCCTGACACTGCCAGCCTGCTACAACAATAAATACTCTGCCCTATATCTATCAATAAACTTACCTGCTCTTGCTCTGGGAGGATTATTGGGGTGTAGTCCTTATAAGTGTTAAGGGTCTTGGACCTCAGCCCATATGGATACTTTATTGTTGCTGGATCTTGGTGAGGGTTTGGCTTCTAGGTTGTAACCGCTAATCAACCTCATGTAGTAGCCTTGCCTTCTCTGGTACAGCATTATAGTTCTTTAAAAGGGGGCTTTAATCTTTGTGGGTTGACTTTCTTTTGCCCCTGACTAAGAATCTGGCAGATTTTTTTGAAACTTTTGGTGAAGGTCACAGTTAGTGCTGCACTCTATTGGGTAAGTAACAGAATATAGAAAGGAAGGCAGTTTCCAGGGATGAAACAGATGCTCTCTTTTTATACAGAGCACAGGATGTAAAATTAAAATGGGGGTAAGGATGGAATGTAGGATATCTTCTTGTGCAAGGTAAATGAGGTAAAATTTGAGCAGTTTCAGCTGTTGGACTTTATTTTTTAACTACAGTTATTAAAGCTTTATCTGGTATTATCTCACAGTGATACTATAGATTCAGAACCTGTTGGGAAAATGTGGGATTGCCAACTTCTTTTGTGTAAACTCACCGACTTACTGGGATATTTCTCACCATTTTATATGAAAAAGTCAGCTGTTCTGGGCTGAAAATTACTCCATTGAGTTGGTGAGTTCATGCAAAAGAATTTGATAATCCTGCATTTTTACCTTAGGTTCTGAATTTACAGTAGTGTTGATGGAACCACAGTCTGTTTTAGATAATTATAGTATAATACTGATTAAGTAAATAGATGAATACCTATTTCTATTGAAAATAATGGTTTTTATACTTATGATTGGACACAACACAGCAAATCAGCATGGATCGTGGTGAAACTTGGATGTCACGAAATGTTCGGTGACCAACAGCTAAAGTCCCAAAGAAAATCTGACGGATGAAGCGTGACCGCAACACAAATCGTGACGATTTGGCGCCCGCCCCTACTCTAATTGTGTAGGGTTTATCAAATTATTTACCTTGCGTCATTACAACCAACATGGATTGCTGGCCGTTGACGAGTTAATAGACAAAGTTGTAGAATTATGAGGTCATTTCATCTCACCTTGATATCGCCCTTGACCGGATTCACTCTAGAGTAAAGGATCTGAATCGAGATAATAGGGACGTCGTTGATTACGAATTGATTGCATGTGTGGGTGGTAAAGCGTAATGGTTAGTTAATTCTTTATGAAAATAAATTGACTCGGATGTGATGTTTAAGCTAAACCTTGATGTTTAGGGAGCATTATGATGGTGTGCCCCTGATTCCTTTTAATCCTAGGGTATAAATGAAGTTTTATGTGGCTTAGGGATCATCATTCTCAGTTGCTCTAAGATGAAAGTAGCCTCTTAAACTGCACTATTTGCGACGCTTGTAGGTGGAGTGCCGGTCTTTTCAGCAGATGTTTCGGATGGTAACTTCTTCTGTCGGCAAGGAGGGGTATACCTACGCCGGATTAGAGATAGTAGAAGGTTTGTTGTGGGACAGGAAGGATGGCGATCGTAGGAATGGCAGCGACATTGAATTGCTTGGTGACGGAACAATAGTTTTGAGACCCCAGCAGCAGCTTCAATCGTGGCGGAAGGAGATAGAGCGTGAAATTACTATCGACGTTGGTGAAGACAGTGATAGCAAGAGCAATGACATACTAGAAGTTTGCGATGCCTATAAAGAGATCAAAGACGATATAGATATTTTCAAGGACAGAAGAATGAACGTATATCAAACATCGCAATTGACGGAGGGAAACGAGATGAGCATGCCATCAACATTGGAGCCAAAGAAATTGAAATAAATGGTAATTCTGGCTTTGATCACGCCACCAGTCTTGGCGACAAGAAAGATGAGCAAAAACTACTGCAAACATTAACAGTGGAAAAGTGGATGGTTGTACTGCCAACATTGAAGTCAAGGAAGAGGTCAGAATAAGTATTCCTGGCTTCGATAGCGACATGAGTCGTGGTGACAGAAAAGACGGTGCTGGCACTGATGAGGGAAAAAGGACTGGTCCTGTCACCAACATTGGAATCAAAGATGGCATAAGAAATCAATCTGGCACGAGCTTTGGCGGCAGGAAAGGCGAGCGTGATTCAATTGCCGAAATAAAAGGTGTATGGCCGAACTACTGATATTGATGCTAGACAGGGTGGCGGTACTAGCTCCGATATCAACAGAGGAATTAGAGTTGTCACTGACTCTAAAAATATCATTGATGCGGAGTAAATGCTCTACTTTAAGTAGCAAAAACAAAAGAGTTGATTGTAACCCCTCCATTGAGCTAAAGATGGTGAAAGAAAAGTTGTCCCTTGCTAAAATATCGACTTGGATCTTGATGGCATTGGCTCCAATATCAGCGCCAACGGAGTAAAAAGCGATGTCCCCACTGGAATGATGCGAGGAGAGAAAGTAGCATTGAATCTAAAGATTAAGTAGCAAAAAGCGACCTTGGCTCTAATGTCACCATGAATTATGACAAAATAATGGGTAGTCACGTATCAAATGTCAAGCTTGGAAAAGTCGAACGTTTAGCTGTCCTTGGCCGCAATAGTGATGTTAAAACAGTTATTTGCCCTGCTTTGTTGAAGAAACCGATGGTGCAAGAAGAAGCTTAAAATGACATCAATAAAAGCAAGGACCAGTCTGAGTCTAACATTGTAATAGATGATGCGAGAAGATGGCAGCATTAAACCTGAAGGAGGAGAATGTATCATTAGCTCAAATACTGACTGAATCACCATGTCATGCGAGCTGATCATAAACCCAACATCAAGCTTGGCGATAGGGAAGTTGAACGTGTACCTGTCCTTGGTAGAAATAGTGATACCAAAGCAGGAAGGCGAGATTTCATTGGAGTCAAAGACGATAAAAGAAGTTGTGATATTGATTTTAATATGATTTGTGATGAGAAAGATGCCGAACGTGGATCCAAAGTCAAACTTAATGACAGAGAAGCTGAACATGGACCTGCCCTTGATTGCAACCGTGATTTAAAAAAAGAAGAGTATTCTAGATCCGTTGAGTCAAGAACGAAGAGCCAAGGTCAAAATCTTTGGTGGTGACAAAAAAGCTGATCACAGATCCAGCATCAAAATCATGATGGAAAAGCTAAACATCTTTCTGCCATTGATTGCAACAGCAAGGTAAAAGCAGAAATCAACTCTGTTAAAGTGAAAGACAAAGAAAGAAAAAGAGTCCTTGACTTTAAAAGCCAACCAGATCTGTGATGGCAAAAAAGCTGATCGGGGAACTAAGCTCAACTTTACTGAAATAAAGAATGGATGTAGCGCCTCCTTTAAAGCCAAAGATGGTGCAATAAGAGAAGATTCTTGGACCAGCGTTAAATCTGGTGATGGACGAGTTAAGCATACAAGCGTGGTGTGGCGGGCAGGATGCCAAAAGAACAAAGCTGAGCTTCGCCCGCTTTGCCCTTTTACGGCATCCCGCCTGGGTAAGTGTCTAAGTATCTTAGTTCAATCCTTTTTTGTTTTTTAAATCAGTGGCCTTCTAAAATCTTTATCTTATACTCTAGTTAGTAAAAGGAAAGATGTGTCAGGCTGGCTGCCAAAAGAGCAAAGCTGTACTACGCTCAGCTTCACTCTTTTATGGCAGCCCGCTGATATGTGTTTCCAGTTATAGCTTGTAAAAACTATGATTAAAAATAGGTGTGAAGTTATATTTTTTGGATTTTAAATTTTTTGGCTTTTTAATGATCTTTATCATAAATCTTTTTAATGAACCCCAGAGTTGATGGCAGCCTGCTAGTATGCATTTCTGGCCTCATAAATAGTAAAAACCTGTTTAAAGATGCAGCCTCCTTATGGTTTCTTGGTACCAATTATTTAGATTTGTCATTGAAATAATATCAGAAATCAATGAGTATATAAAGTTGAGCGGTGAGCAGGATACCAAAAGAAAAAAGCTATACTAACCCAGCCCTATTATTCACAGCTTCACACTGTTATTTTCTTCTTCTTCACTAGCAGAAATACCTTTTTGATAGTTTAGTATGTCTTTTTTAAATTTATTTACTATTCTGGCTGTTAAAAGATAATTAATGATATCTAAAGTAATTTTTAATATAAAAATGATAGCTTTATTATGATTGCTACTTTTCATTAGAGAAATATTGGTATATGCTTTTTAAATATTTTATTTTACTATTATCAAGCTTTATTAGAGGTTTGTACCTTTTTTATACATTATATTTTGACATTTAAGAGACTGGAGATTAAAAAAAGTACTTTTAAGAGCTGTTGAGATACACCAACAAACCCAAACATAGACCACCAAGTTTTTTCACTTAGAAAATCAACAATTTATACATGTTAACAATAAAATTAGCCCACTTAAGATTTGTTTTGTGCATGACTTCTGTGTTTCAGCACTTGTTTTTGGTTATCTATCTCAACAGCTCTGAAAAGTACTGAATTTTTATACACATTCTGAAACTGCAGCCCTTTTAAATTCTTTTTTTAGTATATATTTTGAAAGCCAAATAACATTAAAATTCCCCATATTAATAAAGATCAAGTACATGTTATAATAAATATCTTTGGTTCCTGAACATTATTTTATAGTTTATAGGTTTAATATATTCTTTTTGCAGCACACTTTTTTACTAAGATACAGCCTTTATTTGTTGGTGGCTGCATATTTTTTTGATAACATATTGATCTTATTTACTTTTTAAATATAAGTTAAATTCTACAGTAATTTTAAAAGCTATGGCAACAAGCAAAAATACTTCAGATTTAAACAAAATCCAACTCTCAGGTTAAAATATACACTCTGTTAACAGGGTTTATTGGTGTTAATGGGCAAAATGAGTCAACACAGCAACAAAGGGCTCACACGCAAAGCAAAATCATTCAAAATAAAATCCAAAATACATTGATTCACAAACAAAATGATGTGAGTTGACTTTTGGTGTACATATGGGTCATTATTTTAGAGATTAGGCCATTTTCTAATGCACATGCTGCTCAAGTCGCAGCATAACACAGTTCGATTTTGAAAAAGTAACTAATTACACAATTTATATTTAAAACATTAATAACTCAATGAAAAATTAATATTTTTTCACACTGTAAACTATCAAAATGAAGCTAAGAATCTTATCTTTCTATTGGTGTAAAAATTTTAATATGTATACTATGCTCAATATTAAAGCAAAAGTAATTTAAAAGAGCATAATCCAGATTTTATTATATGATTATATCTAATGATATAAAGTAGATTACTTCAAAGCTAATAAATACTTTTTTTTGAATACACAACAGATGTTTTTTATTTGACGAAATTAAAGATAAGATTGAGAGCTTTATTTTCGCATTTTATTTTATTTAAAAAGCTCAATTCTCTAGGATTTTATGATAGTTTGAAGTTAGGATGTTTTTATCACTGTTTAGATTGATTTTAAGGTTCAAGTGAGCTTCGAACCTCAAATTGAGCATTCATTAAATGGAATTCTTTAATATTTTATCATTTTAAAAATATGCGGAAGAGTTACAATTAACTGAATACATCATTTTAATTGATTTGCATTGATTACAAAGAGGATATGATGTAATAATAATGCTTAGCTGCTTCACATATATCACTTGTGCATGAAAACTGGGTATTTAATTAATTTCTGCAAACATAAATTCAAGTTCAAACTATAATAAAAGCTATCACACCATTTCTTTCAGAATGGTGTCATTTAGCTTGGTATATAAGAGCTAAAGTACCACAAAGCTTCTAATCCAAATAACCCAATTCAAAGACCACATTCTGATCATAACTACTCCATCATTAAGGCACACATCAAAGATCTGACCTAATTACAGATTCAAAATACTACCATGTCCTCAGTTAAATTTACTTCTTCCATGCTACCCTTTTTTTCCTTGGGAGCTTCAACAAAAAGAGAGAGAATTGCAATGTTAAAAAAGGCATTCCTCTTTATTGCTGGTGATGATCTTGATAATTTCATCAAGCACTTCCTTACTCAAACTGAATTTGGGAAAGCTCAGTTCCTGCCAACTATTCAAAATCAAAAAGGCAATGAGTTCATTGAAAACTTAAAGGATCTCATGAAATCTTCTCCCCAAAAACATCTCCCAGCCTTGCGATCTCTGGTTACTTCCAGTTACTCTTTAAAAGAGCTTAATGATATGGGGTTTAATATAACCAAAAGTGAGTTTGAATACTCAAGAAAAATAAATAAAAATAAAAATGTAAGCTTAAACAAAAAAAGCCAAAAAAATAATAACTATTCATTAAAAAAAGAAATAACTAAAAAAATAATTAAAAAATTGCTGGAAAATTCTTTTGAAACAAGCCAGTTTACAAAAAAAGTGCCTGAAAAAATTTATAAAGATATAGAAAAAGAGATGAGTAATTACTCAACTGAAATTAAATACTCTCTACTTAAAACAAAAAAAGAAATATATGAAAATATGAAAATAAAAAATGAAATTTCAGTTTCAATTTCTACTTACTATAAATTAATCCCTAAAAATATAATAAAAAGTAAAAAACAAACTGATATGTGCAATATTTGTAATTTAAAAAATTCACTAGAAAAAAAGAAGGAAGAATGTGAAAGTAAAAACTTACCATTACCAGAATCTATAGACAATGACTTAAAGACTATTAATCAGCACCAAGACTTTTATGTTCATCAAAATTGTGAATATAAAAAAGATATTAATGAACTAGATGATGAGTCTTGTGTTGTAGTTATAGATTATAAAGAAAACTTAAAGGTTGGAGGTGGTCCAATTGAGACCAATAATTGTTTTTATTCAAAAAAACCAATCTCATTATTAGGGTTTGCATTAGTTTTTAAAGAAAACAATAAAATTAAATATGAATATCATGATTTTTTGTCTCAAATATTATCACATGATTCTTTATTTTCAGGTGAATGTCTAATAAGTCTTCTTAAATTAGATAGATTTAAAAAAATAAAAAATATAAAAGTATGGACAGATAATGGAAATCATTTTAGATCATATGAATTTTTATATTACTTATTTAAAGAGGCACCTAAATATATTAAGGGTTCCATAAAATATAACCGTTTTGTTGAATGCCATGGAAAAAGCATTGTTGATGGTCACTTTGGTGTAATATCAAAAATTTTAAAGGAAAAAGAAAATGTACTTTATATTAACAACATTAATGATCTAAAAAATATTTGTGAGAAAGAAGAAAGAAGAAAAGAATTATACAATTCATCTTTAACTGGTTCAATTGTTTCCCAAAAAGCATTTTTTTATATTTATGAAAGGAAATTTAGGCCTATAAAAAGAGAGCTTGAAGTTAAAAATCTGCGCATTAATCTTTCATATTTGATGAAAGATGGGAAGTTATATACTTCACCTTTAACATTTGAAAGCTTCTCAGAATATTCTGAGATATTTTATCATTTGAAATCACGTGATGATACCAGAGAAACAAAAATATCAGAAGATGCTAGTAGTGTATTGGGGCAAGTTCATGAAGTAGGGCAGCTTACTAGAGGGTGTATTTTAAATAGAGTTATCAGTCTTTCAAAAACAACAACCTTTTTTTCTGAAACAAACTAAGAATATTTATGATGAGCCAAAGATAGGGTAATAGCATTTATAGCTTTGGGGCTGCTATTACTCTCCCATGCAACTCATCATAAATATTTTTGGTTTGTAGTAGCACTTAAGATATTTTCAGTAGTACTATAAGTTGCAATTTTCAATTATAAAATCAATGAATTATTTTTTAAAAAATCACCCAAGCCCAAGATCAATTAAATATTTGGGATTGATTGTATTTTACTCTTTCTGAATAATTTGAATATGAATAATGTGATTAAGTTATAAAATAACCAATCTGGCGCCTAGGCATAACAAGAAAAATAATGTCCCATATGTTTACTATGTGAATTGGTGACAAAATACACCCAAGCGTGATGTGTCAAAACTCAATCCAAAAACAAAACACAATAGCAACTCACAATGTAAACAAAATCACTCAATCAGTTTGTGCAATGGGTTGTAATCAAGAATGATACCAAGGTATCTAAAATAAGACACGAGATCTGAAAAACATATTTTTTAAAAATATTGTGTTGGGTGCTTAATTTGGCGTAAAATATGGGAAAATGGGTGGAAATTATTTTGGGTATTCTAAAATGGGTGTGGTAAAACCAGAAACAACTAACTAAGAAATAAAAAATCTATAATTGGGATATTGGGTGGGAAAAAATATTAATTGAATATCCATAAACAGATAAAAGCAAAAATTAAAAATAGGGAGTAACTTAATTAAGTTTTATTTAATATTTTATTAAATTCTCAAAATGGAAGGAACACAGCAACAGACTACCATTGCACCTGTTGTGCGCCGCAGTTGCAGTTGCCCCCGCGGGTCAAAGAATAGACTTAGTACAACACAAGTGCCTACTCAGGAGGGAGGCAGGAGAGGAGAGTTCCATAGTGACGCTGCACTGACACAGCTGGTTCAAGGAGCACAAGCTGCTAGGGTGTGGAGAATAAACCATTGGGTCCCAAAGCTGACCTGGAAGCCCATCAAGGTTACCACTACCAAAACAGTTAGAAACAAGGAGGTAGAACTTACTTTGTATGTGTTTGACGTTGTGTACCGGCAAGAGTTGGTCCCATCAGCCATGCTGGAGAAGGTGAAGCCTGTACTTGATACTAGCTACAAGCCCTACGTCAGTGATGGCAATCAGGAGGATGACAAGGAGCCCCAGTTCTACCAAACCAATGAGAGACAGCTGGTGTTAAAGAAAGTTGCTGCGTTTTACACCAAGGTGCCCATGCCCTGTGTTGTGCCCAACGCCAACAAGCCAATCCCCACCGCTAAAAAGCCCGCCCAGAAGCACATCCCCGACATCAAACACATCATCCTTCTCCGGCTCATGCGGGAATCTGGTGATTACAAGGCAGCTGCGGCTCTTGTTGGGGTGGATCCCAAGTATGCCTTGAAGACCTTCAACAAGTTCATTGATACTGGCCGAGTCCTTACCGCGGAAAAATCCTTGTGTGTTTTAACCATGCTCACCAAGGAGCACAAATGGGCAATCCACCAGTGGATAACCCAAGATTGCCATCTTGAACTGGCAAATATACAGGCCATGGTCAAGTCTGCTTTTGGGATTGAGGCCTTAATTTCCTTCTATTATCATTAGGTCAAGGGAATGCGCTTTTCCTGGAAAAAGCTTGGGGTATCCCCCTACAATTGAAACAGCCCAGCCAATATTGAGACCCAGAAAAATTACGCTGAGGCGTACACTGCCCTCAAAGCCAAGGGGACAGTGAAATTCTATTATATCAATAAAATCAGCATTTGCCTTGTTAATGCGCAATGAGTATGGGTATGTCCCCAAAGGCTCCAATGACAGGATGGCTTAGCGTGCTGCAGTCTGCGCCACAGCATACTCAATGGTGGCTCTCCTTGGTCCAAAGGGGGTCAAGCTGTACCAAATGATACTAGGCTCTCACAATAGCCAGACCTTCCTATCATTTCTCTGATTGGTCCAGAAGCACCTGAGTTGCACAAGCCCGGGCTTCACCAACGTAATTGTATTGGACAACGTTGGTCTCCACAAGGTGGCCAACATTCTTGAGGAATTCCCAATGATTGACACAAGCATTGCAGTGGGCCCCCAGAAATTGGCTACGGCAAATTTGCGTCTTCTCTTCCTCCCTGCCTATTTGCCCTTCCTAAATCCCATTGAGGAAGTCTTTGGGTGTCTCAAGCAAGTCGTCATGCAAGGAACCCCAACAGGGACTGAGGACCTGTTTGATTTGCTGCAGGCCAGGATCCATACCCTCCCAGCTGAGACCATGGCCATTTTCTATGGCCACGCTGATTTGTTCATCCCCGCGTTCCTAGCCAAACAGCCAATCAATTAAAGGCTTAGTGTGTCCAACTTTTTTTATATTCTCTATTTTTTATTTTTTTTTTTATATTTAGATGGTTCCACGCCCGCAATCACATTCAGAAAATCCATCAATAGATGTAAGTAATTTATTTATTTTATTATATATTATTTAATATGTCATCTGAGGTTATCCCAAACGCTTGATACTGGACTACGCAAATATATTTATATCACTTTTGTCAAATGGATATAAAATAGTCTTATAAAAATTAAACATAAATTGTAAAGTTGAAATTTATTTTATTACTGTATTATTTTATACTTTTATGAAACCCATTTCTGCAATATATTTTGCAAATCTTGTTTGCTAAAATATTATTTGAAAAATTATTTATAATATAAAAATATAGTAGAGTATAAATATATTTATTGATATAGAGATAAAATTAAGTGCACCTATAATGGGTTTGGTGGTATGTACCCACCCCACAATGGAGGTGGCGCACAACCTCCACCGCCACACCGTGGACGGTGGATACACCCATATTGAAGTATTTGTGCCTGCTGGTAAAAGGAAGGATGGTGAGGTGAGAATAGAGGAGCAGCTTTTCTGGCGGGGCTGCAAACCTGAAGATACCAGCCAGGACCAAGGCGTCCTGGATGACATGATCAACCAAGTTGTATCCAGGGGGACCTTCTTCCTGTCCAGTGAGAGCCTGGCCTTGTTGACCCCAAGAAGGATCCTGTCTAGGTCCTCTACAGACGAGCCCATCCCAAAGTAGAATAGGAACCCCAGGTAAACAACCAGATAAAGCCTTTGCCCAGCAAAGGCTTCCGTGAACTTGCACAATTTGTTATATACAGCGCTAATCTTCTTCTTGTGCTTGGTTTTGGCAAAGGTCAGCTCCATAGCTGCAGGGACCCCCAGCTTGTTGGCACTCCAGGACAGCCTGAAGTCTGCCAGGAGGATTTTTGTCTTCTTTACAGCTGTTGCGTCTACAACAGCCAATTTTGACACCGCACACCCAAAGTTCTCCAACAGGTAAGAGATGGCATGCTCCACTGGGAAGCAGCCGCATGAGCCTGGCCCATCTCCAGTATATTCTTGAATGGGAGCGTTGCCAGGACGTCCCAAACAAGCTCAATGGAGTTTATATATTAAACTCCACTGAGGTTAACTGGGTCCAGACGGACCAGTTGGGCATCCTTGTAGGCAGTAACTTCTCATTCAGATGCCCCCTCACCATGCAAAAGCCCAGCCAATGCCTCCCTGGACATTGGGAATGTACCATGGATCCTGTCTTCAAGCTCCTGCAAGACAGGGGGGACAGGAAAAGTTGCCTTGCCACATGATTAGCATAGTTGGCATAGAGGGTGGGGGGACAAAAGGGATCAGGACCCGGCAGAGTTTACCATCAACATCTTCTAAAAAAAGGTAAGTATTTAAGAATTTTTATTAATTATAATTTTTTAGGGTACCTTCTTGGGTTTCTTCCTTGCCGGCAGCTTTAGCCGGCTTTGCCATTCTTGGCGCAATCAATTGTGCAGGAAATTTGGTATCCTCTGCCCTGGCACGCTTGGCAAGTTTGAGGTGGGCATACATCTCCGGGTCATCAACCCAGACAGATGACGCAGAAAGATTGTATGCCTTGAACTGGAGGCCCTCAACCACAGTTTTTTGAATATTTAGTAAGTGCTCAATTGTCTTCTCTGGAGTGTCAGGCATTTTTGACATTAGTGCCTTTGTGGACACCTTGTCAATTTTGTCCCCAGTGAGGACAGCGGACTTCACTTTGGCTTTGACCTTGCGGTCAATGTCCTTTATTTTGGCAATTGCCAAGTCAAGGTCTTTTAGCAGCTTCTCCAATTCTCTCATTGATTTTTTACTAACCTTTCCTTATGTTTTTATAGCTTTTTCCCCAATAAATTCTGTATTATTTTGATACTGTTGCCTCTTTATTTATTCCTTTTTTTCCATCTACTACATTATCCCATCTTTTTACCCATTTTGTATATGTTTTACGCTCATCTCAATATGTGTTGTTTGCTTTGTGTTGGCATTGTTTCCTTGATTACCACATTATTTTTGGTGCTTGACATAGCCCCTTGTGAAAATATTAACAAAAATTTGGTGATCACCTAAATTTGAATTAGAAAATTATAGTGTATACTGTTTTTAGATAAAGTTGTTACTGATCCAAATTCAAAACCTTAATGATAACTTTAAGCCAATCAGGAGCCAAGTGATAAAGTGATTGTTGTGACATAAAGGGTCATTCAATAATTCTTTGATGCATGTGCACTAATTAATATGATTGGCTGGATGTTTTGTCATTGTACGCCATTGTTGCTGTGGCAAGTTGTTGATGGACTAGTGCTAACCCAGCAGCTGATTGGGCACTAGTCCATCAACAACTTGCCACAGCGGCAATGGCACACAATGGCAAAAGATCCAGCCAATCATATTAATTAGCGCACATGCATCAAAGAATTATTGAATGACCCTTTATGTCATAACAATCACTTTATCACTTGGCTCCTGATTGGCTTAAAGTTTATCATTGAGGTTTTGAATTTGGATCAGTAACAACTTTATCTAAATACAATTAACCTATAATTTTCTAATTCAAATTTAGCTTATCACCAAATTGTTGTTAATATTTTCACAAGAGGATGTGTTTAAGTGCTAAAAATAAATGTCTTCAGGATCTAGATAAACAACATAGTAAATATATGATTTATAGAAATAAGTGAACATAAAGAACATAGCCAACTATAAACAAAGAGAACACAAACAATTGAAATTCAAAATAAAGATAATATAAATAGAAATTTTTTGGAACCAGGGGGTTTATTGAGGCGGGGAAGAGTGATGCCTAGTAGACAGAATGGTGCGGGAAGGAAGATGTAGAGGCAGTGCTGGCCTGGGGGGTCTGGGATTGGATGGGTTGGGTTTGCGGGTGGGGGGTGTTGGTGGTGGGGGTGGAGGCAGGAGGATTGCGCGTGATGGCCGCCATATACCGCTCATTGTACTCCTCATCAGTCATTGGCTGGATGGGCTGGTAGGTGGCTATGGCACGGGGTGGGAGGCGCTTATCCTTGAGTGATTGGTTGCCCATGTTCACATGGAAAACCATTTGCGCAAACAAGTCAGCCACCATTTGGTGACCAAAGAGAAAATTGTGATCAAGGACCCCAAGATAGAGGTTGTTGAAAGCCTGAGGGTGGCGCTCCCGGAGTGTATCTCCAATATTAAAGAACACAAAATCTTCCAGATGGACGTCGGCGTGACAAGCTGGGTACACAGAGGCCTGGTGCCCACGTTCCTGGATGGCCTCAAGGGCAGTGGAGCTTACCTCCATCTGGTGGCTCAAGAAACCCTAGTATTTGGAATTTGAGCCATCCCAGGAGTCGAGCAATCCACCAAGGATGTGGCCGTATGAGTACCCATTGATGAAATCAGGGTTTGTCCAATAGTAGACAAAACCCTTGGCTGAAACAGCCAGAAATGCACCAATGAATATTGCCTTCTTGACCTTCTTCCTTTCATTCTTGGTGGCGGCTTTTCCTTGCTCACCAAAATTGTCAAATGCAATTGATGACTTGTAGTACAAGACAAATATGATTTCATCTGTTAGACTTTTCAAGCATCTGACCAGGGTTGATTCAATTGCGGTGTTGTATGGGGAATCCTCAGCGCCATCACATTGGTTGCTGGCAAAATTTGTAAGAACTCTAATTGAATCCACCTTTCTGTGCATCCAGAGCTGCACCATGCGCTCAGACACCCAAATGCCATGGTGTGCAAGTTGCTTCTGGACCTGGGTCAAGGGAAGCTTGGGGTCCTACTGGAGGAGGTCAAGCATTATTGGGTATGCCTCATTGATCTGGGACTCTGTGGCCTTCTTTGGCTTCTTGGCCATCCCAATCAGATTTTCCTTATTCATCAGGTTGTTGAATTCCCGCATGACAGTAGCCCGGGTGAATTGTAATTGGCTGGCTATCTGATCCCAGGACAGTTCCTGCAGGTTGAGTGCCACAATTTCCTGAAGAATTTGGGCAGTGATTATTCTGCGTTTGGGGCGCTGGGCGGCAGGAGCTGAATCCTGATTGGCTGAGGGGGGGCAGGTTGGGTGGTGGTAGGAAGTTGTTCTGAATCAAGGTTGCCATCCTGATTGGTTGGTTGATGGGCAGCTTGTGCAGGGGTGGGTGTGGGAGCAAGGGCAGAGCTAGACGCTAAGTGACTCTCAAACAAGTCAAAGCCATATGGGTCGGGGGACAGTAACAGGTCAGCTTCCTTGTTACCTGCCTCAAAAGCTTGGGTGTAAATGGGTGCCTCCACGTTCTGAGCCTTGCCTTCATTGAAGCTGGCTTGGCTTCTGGCACAGTTGAAGATGTTGTTATTAAAAATCATTGTAAAAAACCTAGGATAAAATCACTAAAAGTAAAAATTTTAAAATTGAATAATTTATTTTTATTGTAATCTTGAGCCCACATTTGGAAAGTTCTCAAAACCTTTTCATACAAATCTGGAGCCATGAAGATGGATAAAATACCTCTGTTCCTAAATTGAATAGCTGTTGATTGGCTGTTAAATTGATATTTTTCTATTTTAGGCTGCTCATACTACACATCTTGTATGAGTTCATTTTGTTTTGTGCTTGTGTAATCTTGCTTCTAGATTGCTCAAATTTTGTTTCATTTTGGTCCTTCTGTTGGTGCCTCATATGAATCCTGCTTGGATTATAATATACTCCAGAATAGCATCCATCCATTTCACTTGTTATGTCAGTTCATTCAGTTTGTGGTTTGAACTGCACTGCTTGATGTTTGCTTTAATTTTGTATAATGGGTTAGTGAAATTTTGCTTTTGGTTTGACAGGTCATTTATTAACCAAAAATATTTAAATGAATTGAATCCTGAATCTTGCCTGACTTGGATTTTGTTTAAATCTGAAATCAGTCCATTTAAATCTGAAGTATTTTTGCTTGTTGCCATAGCTTTTAAACTAATGTATGTTGTACTCTGATTTTTGATATCATTATTTCCTATTTTTGATAAGATAGTGTCTGATTTTGTAGATCTTTTTAGTTATCTAATATGATGCTATTTTAGCTTCATAACATTTGATTTGATTGCATTTTATTTTATTTATATGGGTTAGTATCCTCTGGTAAGTTATATTGCTTTTGATTTTAGTAGAAAACACATGAAATGAAATTACTATAATATGGTCTAAACTTGATTATTTATGAATTTCTAACAGATTTTTGTTATCTCAGAAAATTAATTAATTATATTTGTCTTTTAAAAGAGGAACCCTCTAATTTTATGAGAAGAAGAAATTTAAAAAATATATAGTGGCTATTATATATTAAATTTAGGTGGTGCTGGAGTTTTGCAGATGGGAGAGAAATAAAAATTATTATAAATGTTCTATTTGGGTGAAAAAGATTTTAAGGAGAGACATGGCACTTCTTTATCACAATTAGCCAAAAATTGACTCTAACAATTAACCCATGAAGATTAATTAAATTTTTTTAAGCAAATTATAATTTATTGGTAGAGAACTTAAAACTAAGTAGCTTTAAAATATACTTTTTAACATTTATTAATCATGTGAAAAGAAATTAAATCTTAACATTCAAAATAATAGCTAATAAAAGTTTAAGGCAATGGAGTCAAAGAGATATACTAATAGGAAAAAGATGAATTTTGGGTAAAATAGAGCTAATTGGATCAAAGAACTAAATTGTAAAAACAATTTTTTTGATAAAAAGATGTTTAATCTGAAAAAACTTACCCAACCCAGGATCTGCTGTAGGCAGAAATCTGGGGCTTGAAATCAAGGTTAGTATTTTGGCAAAGATGACTTACCTAAAACATGATCTGCTACAGGTAAAAATGTGTTTTCTAAAAAAAGGTTGATAATCAGAAAAATGACTTACCAAGCCCAAGATTAGCTTCAGGGAAAAATCTGGCTTTTTAAATTTAGGTTGGTAATTTAGTGAAAAAAACTTACCATCCCAGGATCTACTATAGACTAAGTCTATCTAAAAGTATTGAAGGTTAGTAGTTTATTGGAAATGATTACCTGTTTAAATGCAGCTTTATTTTAGTAGGTTTTAATAATCAAAACATTGCTTACCAAACCTTAATCTACTTCAGGGCAAAAACCTGGTTTTTAAATTTATGTTAGTAAACTTGATTTGTTAAAATGACTTACCCACCCCAAGATCTGCTGTGGACCAAGTCCATCTAAAAGGATTTGAAGAAAAGTAAATTTAATGAAAAGCTTACCTGAAATTAAGCCTTGGATTGATTTTTAATTATTTTTTTTTAAAAAAATTATTACCTTTATAAAACAAAGTTAGCTTCTAATTTTTAAAAAAAATGCTTACCTTGAATATTCTTGATCATATATTCTTAAAAAAGTTAGTATTATATGTATATTTCAAAGCTTGCCTTTGAGTTGAAGTGAATCTATTAAGTTTGAGTTGAGAAAGTTATTATTGTGTTTAGTGAAGGCTTACCTTGGCTTAGTAAATCTAATCTAATCATCTAAGCTTTAAATTAGCCAATCAGATTGGATGATGGCATCTTGCTTTCCAATTATTACACTAAATTTTTATGTTCATTTTTGAATGTCTTACCTTAATAGCATACCAAAATAGTTTACATCTATTTCCATAAAAATCTACTTTAACTCAAACTGCTGCAGGTAGAGATGCTGTGAGATACTGCCAAGTGTCCCACAACTAATCCTGCAGCAGCATCTACTACCAAAACTTTTCTATCATTTAGGCAAAACCAATACCGTTGTTAGCCCTGTTTGGACTTTAAATTAGGAAAAAATTTCTAAGTAAAAACATAGTAAAAAGCTTCCTCTGAGATGTGAGTGGCCTATACTAGATTTTAATCTCAGATATCAGTGGCTCCAACCAAAGAGAAGGTTGTAGTACCAACAACAAATACAATAAAAGGAAAGGTACAATTGGCTCTATAGTTTACACCAATCTTAATATTTCAGAAACCCACCATGTAGAAAGCAAAATCCATGCTTGATGGATCAAGGCATAAAGATTCAATTCCATGAGCAAGCTGCTAATATGAATAGTTAATCTTCCCAGGTAAATATGTTTTCAAATAATCAATAGCGTCCCAAGAGTGAACCAAAACATCCTAAAAATATGTAGGCCCCAAAGTACAATAACAGGAAAGCAGTATCAAGAGGATGGAATCATAATCTAAACTGAGGATAGTTGGATCTGGTTTAGATGTAACATTCTCCTTAATTAGAAGAAAAACAGAAAAAAAGTAAGTGATTACCATCTACCTGGTACAGCATGGCTCTATTATGGAAGAAGGAAGTCTTAGTCCCAGTACCTGATCTGGTTTCAAGGTTAATGGAAGCGCACACAAACTTGAGCAAAACCACAATTACAATCCATTTAAGCCAAATCTACCCCAGGTGGGAGGATTTGGTGGTTTCATGATTGGTAAGGGGAAACTGCAATATTGTTGTAACTGTGCTTTTTTAGCAGAGTTACAAGGGGGAAAATATTTAGGAACTAGATAATATTCTTTATTGAGAGATAATGATTATATAGTTAATATGTGTAAGGTCTGAAGGCTTGGGGTAAATTATTGTAAACTAAGGCCTTTAAACCAAGTATGTTTATATTTGTCAAGCATAAAAAGGTAGGCAAGGTTTGCAACAATAACTGCACTAAGGCTCCTAAGAGCTTATATGAAGTGAAATAAGGATAAAGGATATTTATTAAACCTAAAAAAATAAAATAGAGGCCAGTCTTAATAACTGAAAATTTGGTTAAAAGTCAATTTATAAGTCTGGGAAATGATCAGCACTAGCAGGGGGATTGAAACTATCAACAATTAAATTGTGAGTACCACTATAAAATTTGCCTAAATGGTGAAGGACATAGTCAAAGGGAATCATGAAACTAAGATGAAAGCTAAGAATAAAGATTGAAGAGAAAAACACAAGCCACAAAACCTAACAAGTATCTTTTTGGGGTGAAAGTCAAACAATCTCAACTTAAGTTGAGATTGGATAGAACTCAGGCCTTTTATTGAAAATCTGAATTTGTGGTGCAAGAGTAGGGAATGTGTTTAACCAAGAGTGATTAGAATTCTTAAATGAAAGTAGAAGACAAGCACATTTGATCTGGTCCTTCTTAACTTAAAAATGATAAGTTAGAAGTAAAGGAGGGAAAACTGAAAATCAGTTGATTGTTTGGCCAAGCCAAAGAAAGAGCAAAGACGGCGGAAGAGCAGGAAAACCCTGGGGCAAAGTGCTGGCGTAAGCGAGCAAAAAGCAAAAGGTAATTGGCTTTGGACTTAATTAAACTAACTAAAGTATATTTATGTGGTTTGAAAATTTTCCAAGGAACAAGGTAAGCTTTGAACATTGAAACTAAATGTTAAAATAAATAAAATTGGCCAGTAAAGTGAGTGAATGAAGGGGAAGGTTTTACAGAACAAATTGATGTGATTATAACCAAAAGTAGAGATAAAATAAAGTTGGTGTCCTTGCAAAAATACTAGCAGCAAAAGAATGATGAAGGAGAATCCTGACAATGTGAGTCATGGATAACAGGAACATGATTGTTTTGATCATACAGTTGGATGGTGAAGGGGGTGGCTTGATCCTGGTAATGAGTCAAGCGCCAAAACAAGGTATTCATTATAAGGGATCATCAGTTGTTCATGTTGCTGGATTTTGAAATTCAAGTCAACTTCCTAGTCTGACTTCAAGTGACTGGATAATTGGATTGCAGATCACAAACCTGCTTACTCAGAACCTTGCTGGCAGGTTGAGCCTGCTGTTTTGACAATATTTAAACTAGCTAATCAATTGGGACAGAAACTTTATTGATTGAGTCAATGAAAAGAACAAGTGTGGATTGCTTATATAGTACCAGGAAAAAGATGATTGGGAGAAATAGAACAGTTGAGAGAAAATCTGTTACAGCTGATAGAATAGGAGATATATCAAAACTATTTCTTAAACACTTATCAACTTAAAGTTTAACTGTTAGAAACTTAACTTTAAATCTCAATAGATCAGTTATTAAAGTCATCAGAGAAGCAATTGTCAAAAAGCTGCTTTAACAGCTTAGAAAAGATAAAACAGGTCCTAACTACCCGCTTGGTTGCAAACAAGCAACTACAGAGCCCTGGGGATCATCAGCAACAGGACTAACCTCAGCAGGAATTATTGACTTCTGATTAGCTGCAGTAGATATAATTCTTGATTTTGTGCTCTGATTCAAATATCAATAAGGTTTCCAGATTTATCACTAAGTTTGGACTGGTTAGTGGGGGTTTTCAGGGTTAAATCTTGCTTCTGTTTCAAGCAGGATCTTATTGAAATTGTTAAAATTAGTAAATTAGACAATTTTTTTTGGTTCCTTCATATATTTGTCACCCAATCAGCCCAATTAATTAGAAGTACTCCCAGGATCATGCTGTTTATTGATACCTTAAAAATAAGAAGTATGGGAGCCAGAATCATCAGCATTGATGGTTATGACATGGTAGCAGGAAATGCAGAATTTGGAACTTTATTTCCTGGGCAACAATAAAGGACAAGATAGTACCAACTTCATCTCACTGAAAGATAATGCAAGGAAAATTTCTTTTGTCCCTATAACATCATTAACCAAGATATCATGAGAGTTGATTCTGAGATATAAAGTTTCACCAAAGATATAAAAGGTGAAGGTGGTACTAAGATTATACCACAAGAAATGGAAGAAGATAGGCTTGCAAATCCAACATTGAATACAACAGTGTTAAATATGGAGGTGCCTTTGATCGATAAACACTATAGACTTAAACTGCAATACATGGAGAGAGGCATTCAGTGGCTTAAACATCAATGATGATTTAGTGGTAGAGAGAAACTTTGTTCAGATTAGACTCAGTAAATCCAACCCAGATCCTAGCCAAGCCAAGCTTTGCCAAGGGATCAGGGGGTTGAACTTAATTGAGGCTTCAACATATCTCAATTTTGGCTTTGGATGCATTGTTTTTATACAAGTCAACTAAAATAACATTTAACCCCATGCACTTATTGTCAGGACTCCAAACTTGGGCAGCCGCCCCATTGTTTTCTTGGATCAGGCCAGGTGGGCAAAGTTCATAATAGGATTAGTGCTAACTTAAGTAGACACAACAGATTTTCTCACCCAAGATCACTGACCAGAGGCTAGGATGATAGTGCCATTCACCCCAAAAAAAGTGATGTACACTATACCAAACAGCTTATTAGAATTGTCTAAGGGGAGCTCAGAGGTTAATCCAGGCATTAGTTTGGGGGTAGAGGTGGCTTCATGTCTAGTTGATAGCAGGGAGGAAGTTGTACTTATCTTTAAACAGTTGGGGCTCAGTAATAAACCAAGGACCCTTTCTGTTAAGTTTGTTCAATTCTTTAGTTTGGGTTAAGGGATTGTGCGCTAGTATATAGTCAGAGGTTTATTATCTATATCCAGGTTTGAAAGGATGCTCTGTGAAGTAGACAGGATCAAAGGGGGCACCTGGAAGACAAAAACTTGGGGGCAGTGTCATGCTTTGAAAGTTTCATTGAGTTCAATATGTTTGATTTCTTTTGGTTAACCTAAGAAGAAGTTGGAACTTTAAAGTTACTGTTATTTCTTAAGTCTATTACCCTTTTTGTTGTTCTTGCATTTGAAACTCAAAAGCAGACACATTTTTGCTTTGCTTTTACTTGCTTACGCCTTTAGTTAAGCTCCATCCTTTCTCTTTCCAAAGCTTCAATATGTTGAAGAAGTAGCTGTGACGTCACATATACCTCCAAAAAACCCTCAAACTTA
Source organism: Entomophthora muscae (assembly GCA_014839935.2). Classification (NCBI taxonomy): domain Eukaryota; kingdom Fungi; phylum Entomophthoromycota; class Entomophthoromycetes; order Entomophthorales; family Entomophthoraceae; genus Entomophthora; species Entomophthora muscae. Next base: position 26,766 of record QTSX02004279.1, read on the forward strand.
ATTTTCCTGTATGCTGTTTAAAAACTATATGGTACCGTCCTCTATCTCTACAATATAAATAAAGTTGATAAGGAAGAGTACACACAAGCCAAAAATCTAATTTCTCTTGCCAAAAGATGTATGATTTTTAAATTTGCTTTGCTTGATTTTATCTTTAGATTTTCTCCTTCAAATCTTGGTATTATTTCCTTGTAAACTTACATATTTTGAGATTGACTTACAGTTTTGAACCCTGATTTGTTTTATCTTTTATATTTATCTACCTACAGGTTACATTTTCTTGAAGAATGACTATATTTCAATTTTTAAATCAATGCAGCTTGCTCTTTAGTCCAGTTAGGTACCACAGAGATGGTAAATCCGCAAACTGCTGCTTTACCACCAGAACTCTTCAAGGTTAAGGATAGTGTATATAGATTTTTAACATCTTACTCTCATTTAAAGCTTCTGAATATTGATACCCCATTGGAACATCCAGGGATTTGGTAAATACTTTATCTTACCCAGCCATTTTAGGACCATTACCAACCCTATCACTTCACTTTACAGACTACAAGGGTTTAGCCCTTTCTCTAAAGATATGGTTCCAAACTTTACCAGCCTACATATATCTTTTACATCTAACCCCTGTAGCTAATTACACTTATTTATATAGCATTGTCCTATATTAGACAAGGTCTTACAGGCAGGCCAGAAAGATTAGAGGTGAATTATACAATATCTTAGATAAAATACAGTAATGTTTGGGGAAACTGATATCCCATAACCTTTATTTGAAACAACAACAAATTCTGGTGCAGGGTCTGGTGGTTTATGCAAATTCCACTACCAGACTTCAATCTTAATTAGCAGGGTTTCTTTGGTTAGACAATTGGAATTTGGACAGGCAGTCTTCTAGGGGTTTGGGTGGCAAAATGGCACTGGCAAAGGAAGAATGCTTATTAGCTGGAGCTTCAAGAAGAAGAGTGCAATCTTTCTTTTCCAAATAATATTCTTGGGGTGGCCCTATGGCCTGTGCTTTCTTCAGGGGAGTGATTCTGATTGGCTATCAAGTGTGATAAACTATTAATAAGTTTAGCTTTTTTAAGGCAGATTATCTACCTTTGATAACCTTAGCCTCAATTATTTAATTCCAAGGACTGTACCTAACAGAATGTACCTTAAGTATCTTGTACTTAAGAATCCTGTCTCTAAGGGACCCCATCCTTAAGGATCCCGCCCTTAAGGGCCATATGAACTTATAATTAGTTCAGCCTGGATCAGATACTATGAATGAAGTGTATTCAGTTTATACCAATTTATGTGCATATATTAAATTTGCATATGCACATTGATCCTGTTTATATACATTGAGCTCTTGATAATTCAAATAAATATAACCTTTTATACACTTTTCTCTCTACTAATTGCACTTTCTTGGCTTGTTGCTTCTACCCTGAACAACCAGGCCTACCACAACAGACCCCTTGTAACTCCGCTTTCTTGTTGTCTGTACTACTAAGGTAACAGAAAGATCTCCCTGCCACAATAACAGTTAGAGTTAGTACTCTAGTCTTGATTAAAGTGCAACATACTGTCTCCTGCTTCTGAAGCCCAGTAATAGTAGTTTATCCTGCTTCTCAGGTAGAAGCTTCCCAAGAGGTTTCCCTTCCTACTCCTTCCATATCTTTGTGAGCATAACACCAAGGTATACATCAGGATCATCAAGCCAATGGCAGGGGCCTCTGGCCTCAATTAGAAAACCTTTTGCATCTTTTGCTAGGCACCATATGTGGTGATCCACATGAGAAGCTATTTTTGAAAGTGAGGCCTTTTTATTGGGCAAATAAATATTAAATGCCTAAGACAGGTAAATTTTGGATGGCTTACTGTTATTTCTAGCTTTGAGAAGTAGAGAGCAGTGGTCTATGCCTAGGGATGGTAATAAGTTGGCACTTACCAGTGGTGTAGAAGGATAGAGAAGCTGTGATCACCCTGGAATAGATGTGCTGAGGTAGCATTGAAATCCTGATCCCAACTGGGGTGAGAATACAGTTGTGTGGCTCTACCTAGGAGTGAGGTAGAGTTTTCTATTTGCATGACTTTAGAGAAGCCTTAAGGAATTCTTGAGGTTGCTAATCAAAGCATAGATAGTTCAGAACCATCATTAGACTAGCTATCCAAAGAAGCAGCTGCAGAACTTATTAGTTTGGAGGTTTCTAGGAAGTGAAGTTGGTTACTTTGCGCCTGAAAGCTCAATATAACCACTTGGGTGAGTGAAAAAAAAGCTGTAATTCAGAAGAAATGCTTGCTTAAAGTGCATAAAAAGTGTAGGTCACTGATCAGTTTCAGGGCACAGGAAGCCCATGACAATCAGTTAGCATACCTTGCTACATTCCCATAAAATTTATCAAAATAATTTTCCCATTGCACTCTCAGAATAGAAACCCCTTTAATGACCTCAAATGACCAGGGTTTTTCAAGGCTCACATACCGCAAAACTTAGAGATCAACATCATATGCAAAATCAGGTCCCAATTATATCAGGAAAAGATAGATTGTACAGCAATCAAGCTGTCAGGAATGCTCTTCCAGACCCTACTGACAACAATTTATCTTATGGTACATTAGCAGAAATACCCCCTTCTTTGGGGGTAATTGGGTCTTCTTAAATTATTGGGTTAGTTGGTAGCAATTGTTCTTTTTTACCTGAATTCTATGGCTCTAATATAGCTCCAGACAAAGGAAATTCAACAACAGGATTTGAACCCAGGTCTTCCTCTGTCCATGTTGACTTGCAATTTAAAGAAACCGTTAGTTTAGCTAAAAACAAATTGTTACCTTCAATTAGCAATTCCAGCCAATCAGCTGTTGCGACAATCCTTTTGATAGATGCTTTTAAGCATTCCAATGACATTGACAACAGTTTCAACTTTGATTTGGTTACAACTTGCCCGTTGGCCACTGGTTCTGCTGCTAGTCCCTGCTCTCCTTCCCCAGTTTTGACTGGGGAAGGAGATGATCATCTCCTGCTTTTGCCTGTTCCTTTGGTTAGTTAATTTAAATCAAATATTGTTTTAAACCACTCAGAGGTCAGTATAATGGCTCCAATAAGTCAAATAATTCTATTTTTAATACCAAACTCCCCAGGATCTCCAAATTCCTCCAAATATCTCCAACTTCATCTCCATGAGTTTGATCTCCTTTATGTTTCCTCCATTTTATCATTTTGTTACCATGCTATATAAGGCTGGTAAGTTATGATCTATTACTTGTTCAATCAATAAAGTCTAAATTCACCCAAGTGAATTATCTTGCTTATATTTTATTTGACTTAAGCCTCTGAATTCCAAACCATGAAATTACCTAAGACTCCTCCTTTGGAGTCTCTTGGGTATAAATGGTTATTCTGGATAGTCCTGATTACGGCAGTGTTTACGAGTGCTTCTATGGGTTCACGCGCTGATTCAGGTACAACATCAGAGTCCCAATTCCTTGACAGTTCCTGGAGACGTGTGATTCCAGGAGTCTGGTATACCGCAACCCCTCTTTCAAACAACCCTCCTGTTTGAGAAGAAACCAAGGTCTATGGTTCCACCAGCCAGGTTACCAAGCCCCAAGTCTTCCGTCCCTTGGCTTTGGCATTTTTACTGTGTTATCTGGGAGTGTACTTCTTCTTAGGGTGCTTCAACCCCCTGCTAGGCAGGTATCAACTTGTTGGAGAATTATTCCATTTAGGAATGGTCTCCTTGCCTGTGGGGTCTCTGGTCACAGGACTAAATCCCTCTGCAATCATTCACCACCTAGGGAGATTACTTCCTAGTGGGTGGGTGCCTGACACAAGCAATTTTACATTCAGACAATTGTTTCCTCACATGTTCTATAAATAGTTGTGGCACTTTGGAAGGCAGCATCCAAACATATAATTATTAAGAAGCAACCAATGTGCAGCTCTCCCTATGCCTCAACAGGAAGATTTTCAAAAGAAAAATTGTCAATTTAACTGAAAATAATATAATCAGACCTGCAGTGGCACTAGAGACTAAGATTTTCCCAGTAAGTATAAATAATGAGGAAGGAAAAGTTTACTCATTTTGACATCATCTGAATAAATATTTTATGCCTGGGATTCATTATTTGATTAAGGGAATTTTCTATTTTTCTCTAATAGAAGTATTCTGATAGCATATAAATGTGAATCACAACAGCAATACTCCCACACCTTCCCTTACCCGCCTGGTTATACTCCAACTCATGTGGTCATGCCTGCTTATGTCCCTGACTTACGTTTTTACTATCCTCACCACCTGAAACTCCCTCCTGGCCATTCTAGAAACTATACTCCATCATCCATGAATGAGATTTTAATCTGTTGAGTTGTGCTTTATTATTTAACATAATAAAAAAAGTATGCAAAAGTCTTAAATATGTAAGGCTTGAGGTTCTGGATTTAAGCCTGTTTGATTTGATTATGAGTAATATATAACTTCCCAGAAACTAGAAGATGATCTGTGAAAATCAAATGCCAAAATTAATGGGCAATGATAAACTTAGATTTATTGGAAAGGAGGCTCGTGATCTTATGCTCAAAAGCTTGATCCTAATAGCTTTAGTGGAGATACTCCAAGTGATGGCAGGCTGTTAAGCATGCTGAAGTCTCAGGTATTGATATCACCCCATATTGGGAAAAAGAAAACATCTCTGGAAAAAATCAAGAGCAATGTCTTTTGTAAGGGTTGAATCATAAGTTAACATTCACAAAGCCAAGCAAACCCCCTAAATGGTTTGAAATCATCATAGGGGCAGCCTGACCTGAGGTGATTCTTTATAAGAAAGCTTACCATGCCACTCTACATACAAAGTGCATTTATCCCAATACATATTTATGAGGTATAAAGCAACAGTTTTCACAATTACATCCCTTGAACAATTATAGCAAGGTATCTAATTAGGCCACAATCCAGGGTAGTCAGCCAGCAGATGGCTGCTAGTTGGTGAACAGGATTGTTTCAATCCAATAAGAGCAATTATAATACAATAGGCTGTTGAGCCTTTTACCCTAGAATAGATGACCTGGTACCCCAACCCATTGCAGATTGTTCTAGGTGCTATTCAGGTGATGGTTCATATGACAACTATTCTATTCTAGGATATACTTAAAAGTTAGCATGTTATTTTTATTTTTTAGTATATATGGGAGCCTTACTGGTTGTGCTTGTTATATGTTTGGTGAGCTCAGGCTCCCTTCTATCATGGACACATAAGTTTAACTTCATGCCAGGATCTGGTTTGACTGCTGAATTATCAATCCTGTGGTCCAGGCGTCCACATTTCTTTGTTGAACCAAGTTTAGGGCTGCATGCTTGCATACCCACATTTATTGGTTGGATCTGTCAATTAGTTGATTTCCTGAAATCAAGATGGAGTACATGTACTTTTTGTTCCTTGTGGCTAGCCACAGATATATCAAACAATTGCTTTGAAGCTATAGTGTGGATTAATATTTAATAATTAATTTTAATAGTTATTGGAGTTCAATATTTATTAGGTTATGTATAGATTTATTAGAGTATTATTTCTCTGACTTTGAAGTTTTTTATGATTCAATAAAGAAACTATTAAGTGAGTAGCTATTTGACATTAACTAAATACATATTGTTGTAACTGTGCTGTTTTAGCAGAGTTACAAGGGGGAAAATATTTAGAAACTAGATAATATTCTTTATTGAGAGATGATGATTATATAGTTGGTGTGAATCATGGGTAACAGGAACATGATAGCATTGATCACACGGTTGGATGGTGAAGGGGGTGGTTTGATCCTGGTAATGAGTCAAGCGCCAAAACGAGGTATTCACTGTAGGGGATCAGTATTTGTTCATGTTGTTGGATTTGGAAATTCGAGTTGACTTCATAGTTTGGCTTCAAGTGGCTGGGTAATCAGATTGCAGGTCAGGAACCCGCTTACTCGGAACTTTGCTGGCGGGTCAAGCCTGCTTTTTCGAAATAGATTTCTTTAATTTAAGTTTTTTGCGGCACTATCCCTGTATTTACTTCTCTACTTTGAGAGATTAAAGCTTTTTTACAAACAGCAATATTTAAGCATTTACTTACAATAAATCATGATTATAGATAACAGATTACAGCTAAAATCTTCTTAAGGACAAAAGAAGCCATTGATGACTTCAAAGTATTGATATTTTGTAGTATTGGTGGGGTAGTATGCTGAGTTGCGAATACATAGATCAGCCAAGACAAAGGCCCCATTGAGGTATGTCTCGTTAAGAGCCAATGGGAGATAGACAGTGAAGTGTGACTCGACTGTTTTTGTGAAAAGTTTCTTCATATACTTGCCATTGATGATCCAAGAAACAGGCTTAAAGTAAAGAATGTAGACTGAAGGGCTTTGTACTTTATACACGATGCTACGGCTAAATAGTTGCTTGGGCAAAGGCAGATTTAAAAACCTTGAAAATAGAATCTCCAGCTCTTTTCTCTTCAGCGAACTTTTCTTTGAAACTTCCCAGGTACGATTGATGGAGATGCTGCTTCTCAGGGAACAGGGCAAGGTCAGGCAGGCGATAGGATCGCTGACTTGCTTGGAAGTGTGGAAGTGGAGGCTAACATTGCTAATGGATACACATTCATTATGAATGCACTTTTCATTTGTATTAAGGGCCTCGGGGAGTAGCAAACCACTTGGCTCATAGATTGAAATAAGAAAGTTGTCGTTTCTAAAGCTATTCCCTACTCCGACATGTCGGATGTCATTACTGTTGGAAAGGGGTTCATCTATCGCTCTTGTAGCAACTGTCACTGGCTTGCCGTAGTTGACTCGCTTAATGCCACCTGGTAAGTAAGCTAACAAGCCACTTACTAGAGCAAACCAAATTAAGCCAACCATATCTAAGCAAAGCTGATGTTGTTCGCTTATAACCCTATAAATCTGCGGACGTGATTCTTTCCTCCTCTCATTTACTATTTGAACGAATCAAATATTCATCATGACTTATTCCCACATGCCATTCTTTTTATTACCTTTCTCTGAATCACATAGCGGATGCCTTTCATTTCATCGTATTGAGGCGGCTTTTGTATATTAAATCAGTAAATTCGAATAGAAAAATATTGACTTGCTATTTATCCATGATGAACGGATACTTCGGTATTATGACGATCCATCCTGCTACCAAACAATATCATATTCCAGAATAGGTTCTCCCACTCTATTCCTACAGAAATTTTATATGTAGGCTAGAAGCAGGAGAAGATAAACATTAAACGTCCATCAGCAGAAGTAAATCAACACATTGCTACTTGGGGTGCGGTGGACAAAATCTGTGCCAATTCTGGCATTTACCTTATTGTTGGTATCCAAACAGGATCCTTTCTGGAACTGTGGATTCCCCTAGCTTGGGGAATTCGATTTTCCAGTATGGGGGATCCAGGCGGAGAAGGCTTCTTTCCTTTCCCCTGGAGGTTTAAAAAAAGGCTTCTTTCCCCTGGAATTCAGAGCCACACATTTGGCATCTGGTAGAAAAACCACGAGTGAAACCAAAGGGCTGTGGCACTAATAATAATGAATCGATAAAGATGATATATTTGACAATTTAAAAGTTAAACGTCAAACAATTTTTATTTTTTAATTCCATATATTTTATTAATTAAAAACTAAAGTGCACTAGACTCATTCTACCCATTAATGCTCATGGCAAGATCTGAAATAGATTCCACTAGTTGCAAAAGTAAGGCCCCAATTTTCTGACAAACATTTCACACACTGATTTTCCATCATACTAATGAAATAAGAAACCAAATCTTGCAAACGATCAAATCCAATTGTTTGCTAACTTTGGCAGATAATAACAAAAAATATTAAAATAAGCTTAAACTTTAACATCCAAATAAAACTAGCTAAAAAATAAATTTTAATCTTATGATTTTAAATCTCTGTCAGGAAATCCTGATCTATTAGGGTTGACTGATCTATATTCCTATCACTAAAGCTGTGGGTCGACACTAGACAGGCCACAGCCAGATTGAAACAGCTATTCTGGAATACAGAGAAACTATAACAAGACTGATATTGTCGTGAATACCACTATTCACCATGTTTTGATTTTGCCTTCAGTGGGCCATTTTGAAGACAAATCTCTTGCTTTTGCCTCTCAAAATGAGTTGATGACTGAATCAGGAAGTACAATTGTTTAGTTTCTTGATCCTGTGTAACTCACTTGCCCCACTCATACTGGTGGCGAGTGATCCTACCGTCCTGGTAGTGTTTTGTGGTATTCCTAACCACAATATATTCCATTTCATATTCTCCAATAAAATCTAAGTTCTATTCACATTTTTGTCTTTGTGTCTTCTGTACTTCTGTGCCTCTCTCTAGCCACGACTAGTAGAGATTATTCTTCCAGGGCCGCAAGGTAAACACATTTGCCTTCCCTGTCATCTAACTGAGACTTAGTACAAATCTAATCCTAAGGTTAGGATTCCTGTTGTGTGTCTGTGCCGTGCCTCAGAACACAACAAAAATGGTACTCACACAGGGGCTGTAAGCCCCTCAGTTATCCCTTTTGCATCCACGTTTTCAGGCCCTTTGCCTTTGCCTATACAAGAGTCAACTTCACCTGAAATTACTAGCCCTTCTATTGAGGAAGATATTGCCAACCAGCCTATTACCCCTACTGTACTGAACCTCAGGAATGGTCCCCAACTAGTTGCTTACCCCATGGGTACCCCTGACTTAGAGCAAGTCATGTTGGTAGCCCTTGGGATAGCCCGTGAAAGAGCCATCCCTTGCCTTCAGCTGCAGTTAAGTTAGGCTGAATACTACAAATTAATTGTGGCTCCTCAATTTCCACAACATCTCCTCTCAGCAACTGGCTCTGCTGAGCACTTACTATTGTTCTTTTCACAGCCTGCCTTGGCCCACCATCAAATGGTGTTAGGGCTCCATGTTTAAGAAATCTCGTCTCTACAAGCAGCAGTTACTCAGCACTGGGACCAGTTTGCTGCCTAACAACAGTGGATTCATTCCCTGTTTTCCTTGGTATCTGACAATTAGCGCAACTCTGTTACCTCCCAGACCCATTTGGTTAATTCTATCAAACAAATGCGCCAGTCCATCCCCAAATACGTGAGAGAGCGTCTACACAAGTTTCACCAGCTATAACAACCCAGGCAAACTCAAGTAGATTCCACCTTAAACGCTTATCTCACTGACTTCAAACAACTTGTGCAACAGCTCAATGCATTCAGCACATATTCCTTTGAGCAACTACAGCAGGTAGCAGACTTTGCTATTAACAGCCTCAATGAACTCATTGTGGCTTTTGATCAAGAAAGAGCTGCCACCGCTGCTGCTATAGCCAAACTCCAGAGTCAAGTGAATGAATTAGCTACGCCCAAGGAAGATGTTCTGCCCTCTCCCCCTTCTGATGATTTAGCAGATCAAGAGCAAAGAATATGAGACACTATTTGAGAGCTACGTACAACTACCTGCAGTCAGGGACGTCCTTCTGAAGCCCCTCAACCTGATCCCCAGGTGATTGAATTGACTGATCAAGTTGTGGAGCTACAACAAGAACTTGCCGCCCTACGTGAGATGATGACATCTGCTGCTAGTACAGTTGGGGTTGTCAATGAAGATGGTTGCTGCCCTGGCTTACCAGGAGCTCCTCAAATCCAATGCGCTAGGGAACTAATTGCCCTAGCTAACAAGGTGGATCAATTGAAGCGGGACCATACTGAACTGGATAGAGACGTACAAGAGATGAATGATAGATTGACTCTGTTAATGATAGGTTTGCCCCTTGCCTCTCAGTGGGGCCATCCCTTACTTCTTGACTGGATGAGCTCTCCACAATAGTGACCACCCAAGGTCAACGCTTAGATGCTACTGCACAACAGACCACTCAAGCTGTCAATACAGGTGCCTGCGCTGTTGAGACCCTGACTACCCTTGAAGAGAGTGTTTGTCAGCTATGGGCTAGACAGCCCCCCTCTGAATCCAAGGCAGAGTTTTCCCCACGTATAAATGTACTCAATAGCAACAATAGTGGCCCAACTCCCAAAGCACACTTCAAGCCTACCTTTAAGAAAGTCTTTGATCCTAAAACCTTGGCCATTGCAGCTTTCCTAACTATCTACAAAACTGCTATAAGACAAGCTTCAGACAAAGTTAAGAAAGAACATATTCTGACCTGTCTACATCTGACTTTCCAGGAGGTGGTGGTGCCTGAGCTGCCCACCATTAAGACGTGGGAAGATATGAAGCAGCTTCTGATTGACAAGTTTGGTGGTGACCTTAGCCTGGAAGTAAAGAAGGACTCCTTCATGCATATTGCTTTCAAGCCTAAAGAGACGCTAGCTGAGTTTGCAGAAAGATTCTACATGGAAGGATAGCAACTGATAACAAGCATACAGTTGACAGCCCATGAAGCCTACATAGCTTGCACTCAAGCCCTCAAAGTTAACCAGCTTCTGTGCCTTCACTTCAAAGCCCATAAGGCTATGCTTTCCTCTATGAAGAGCATAAAGACACTGTTGCAGGATATGCACCTTACCCATTCTGGAGCAGTTGCTAGGGAAGGTTGAGCTAATTCTAACTCTGGTTCATCTTCTTGTGGTCCTTGCATTCTTACCATGAACTTGCAAAACCCTCCTTGACGCCAAGGTTACCACAACTGTGGTCAGATAGGTCATCATTCTCAAGTCTTCACCAACCCACAGGTTGAAGGAGCTGATTCAAAAAAGCAGGCGGGAAAAGAACAGTCAACCTAGAGGCAGAGACACTCTCGGTTGACAATTCTTCCCAGTCTCTTTCAATCCCTCCCTCTATAGTTGACTCTAAGCCCGCTGATAGTGAAGCTCCTCCTATCCTCCTCTTATTTCATAATATCTCTGACAACTCTGACCTGGATGACTCTGCTACAGATGACGCCAATGCATATAGGTACTCTGCTGTGGCTGTTCCTGAAACCATTACAGTCCCCTATAAATTGCGCTCAAGAAAGACTACAACTACCGCTAAGCCTTTGCCTGAAGCCAAAGAAAATGTCTCTTGCCCTTACCTCACTCAGGCCAAGAGATCCCCTGTGCTAGTGGAGTTGTCAGAAGAAGCTGCCAAGGTTGCTGACGCTGTCTTCAAGAATGTATCTGTTTTTCTCCCCCTCCAGGCTGTCTATAAGGAGTTCCTGGGATTAAGATGCATGATTGAGAAGTGGGATAAGAAACTAGCAGAGGCACAAGGTATTGTGACTGTACTTCCACCCTTTGGTTGCACTACCACTCAAGTAGAGATATCCATTCAAAAAGTGAAGATCAAGGCCATTCTAGACACTGGCTTGCCAGTCAACGTTGTCTCCTCCAAGCTTGTGAAGAAACTCAAACTTGCCCCTGACCTTAACTATCACCAGTCTTATGGCACAGCTGGGCTGTCTATGACCCGCGCCATAGGGGCTTACTCTGCTCTACCCATGCGGTTTGGCAAACTTCTTCTAGATGCGCCAGCAGTTATCTTGGAAAATGAGAGTTACAATCTCTTTGTTGGCACCCAGTTCCTTAGGGAATATAATGGGATAATCAACTTAAAAGAAGGTAACCTCTCTATTCTGGGATACAAAGTCCCTCTGATCTTTGAAGAGCCGGTTAAAGTTCCCAGGAAACAGCTCAAGACATGTGCCTTGGAGTATCCCACTGGGGTTTTCAACCTCAAATATTGCACACACTCCTCCAACATGAAATGTCCACCCATGGCTTGTCCTTCATCTGAGGGGATCCCTCTCCTAGCCACGTCTGCTGTCACTATCCCGGCTGGCTCCTAGGCCATCCTGGACTCCCAGATATCATATGAACTACCTGAAAAAACCTTCTTGGAGTTTTACTCTCCCCCCTCATTAAGGCCCAACAAACCTTATCTCTGTCCTGAAATCCTAGATATCTCATAAGGACCCTGTTTAATTGTTGGTAGCCAACCTGACTGCACTCCCCATGACCGTGTCTAGGGGGCAGTTTGTCAGATATGGCAAGTTGTTGAGCACTCCTGATATCCTGTCTCTTTATCCATTTGGCACGTCCAGGATTTTAACTTACCTGAAGATGAGCCTCAAGTCTTATCCTTGTTCACTGCGCAAGACTTCCCACAGCTGTCCCCAGTTCAACAGAAAGAGGTGCTAGATTTACTAGACCAATTTTCTGACATCTTTGCAAAGGACAGTACCAACTATGGGTTATCCAAAGGCGTTATACATCAGATTGACACTGGCAACGCTCCTCCCTTCCATGCTAAACCATATTACCGCAGTTGTGTAAGGACGCCCAGGTATCTAAAGAGCTCAAACAACTGTTAGATGCTGGGCTGCTGGCCCCTTCCCAAAGAACTTGGGCATCCCTGCTACTCATCCTAAAGAAGAAAGATGGGGGTCATTGTTTTGTGATGGACTATTGCCAATTTAACTCTTTGACCAAGAAGGACTCATACCCCTTGCTGCGTATTGATGATGCCCTCTTACGCCTTGGAGGCTCTAAATTCTTCTCTGCCATGGATCTGGCATCTGGATACTGGCAAGTTGACCTATTGCCCAAGGATTTTCAGAAAACCGCACTCATTACATCTGAAGGGCTTTTTGAGCCTACTTGCATGCTGCAGGGACTCTGCAACGCCCGGCCACCTTCCAAAGGACCATGGACTCCATCCTTCATGACTTGAAGTTGCCGTGCGACCTAGTATACTTGGATGATATAACAGTTTTCAGCGCTACCTTCACCAATCACCTGGATCATCTCAAAGAGGTGTTCATAAAGATTTGAGAATCTGGCCTTAAGCTAAAACCTTCCAAGTGCGCCTTCTTTAAAGAGTGTCTTGAATTCTTAGGCCATGAAGTAACCCAGACCGGGATTTTCCCAATGACTAAGAAGGTTGAAGCCATCAACAAAATGCTTCCGCCCATCAACCTGCAAGAATTACAAGTCTTTCTGGGGATGGTGGGCTACTACAGACAGTTTATCTCTGACTTTGCCAATACTAGTGAACCTCTAGTCCAGCCATTACGTAATGTCCCTTTTGAATGGACCGCCAGTCAACAGCAAGCCTTTGAGACCCTTAAGCAAAATCTCAAAGAGGCTCCCATCCTGGTGTATCCTGACTATGATAAAGAGTTTATCCTATACACTGACGCTAGCAATCTTCCTATTGGAGCTATTCTGGAACAACTGGACAACAAGGGTGTAGACCATCCTGTAGCTTACACTTTCTGTGTGCTAAAGAAGCATGGGAAGAACTATAGTGTCACAGAGAAGGAGTGCCTTACTGTATTACATGCAGTCAAGAAGTTTTGTCACTATGTATATGTCATCCACTTCACAGTTGTCACTGACCACACTTCTCTTAAGTGGTTACAACAGCTTAATGAGCCTGAAGGGTGCCTAGCTAGATGGGCTCTACGTCTGCAGGGATACAACTTCACGGTGCTCCACCGCCCTGGGATTCAACACCAGAATGCTGATGGGCTCTCCAGAATGCCCATTCTTGCCTTGCACCCTGAAGAGGCTGACTGGTTATACCAACTAATTGGGTACCCGTCTTTGTGAGAAAGTGAGACAGAAGAAGTACAACTGGCCTTATCCAAGCTATCCAAAGACACCCTCATATGTGACAATCAGCTCTTCAAGAAGGTACAAGATCAGTATCTGCCTTATGTACGACCCAGTCTTTGCCTCTTGGTGGTGTTGCAAGCTCATAAAGAGACTGGGCATAGAAGCATTGCCAAGACCTTTGACTGGCTTCAAAAGAGTTACTTATGGGAGAATCTTTGCCTGCTGATCCCCAACGTCATAGCTAGTTGCCACAACTGCCAGCTGCAGAGGCCTTGAGCTGCTGCTCACAAATTCAAATTAGTTCCCCCTCAACATGCTTTTCATACTGTCAGCATTGACGCAGTAGGTCCTCTCCCCCGCTCAAGTTCTGGGTGTTGCTTTATCCTAATTGCTGTTGATCACTTCAGCAAGTGGGTAGAGGCTTGCCCTACAAATGATATCACAGCTAAGACAGCTGCTGCCTTCCTGTTACAAGATGTTTTCTACTGCCATGGCTGTCCTCAAGTGTTGCTCTCAGATAATGGGACTAACTTTAATGCCAAGCTACTAACCTCTGTTGTTGAAGCTTTGGGATCACACCAGTCCTTCACTGCCCCCTACAATCCTTCTACCAATGGGGCAGTTGAGTGTGAAAATTCAACACTGGTCTCTATCATGAGGAAGCTCATCTACTCTGGCGCTGCCAACTGGGACCTATACTTACCTGCTGCTCTCTTTGTGTACTGCCTTATAAAACATTGTTTTACTGGATACTCCCATTTTGCTATGCTGTATGGGCAAGAGGCTACTACCCCCTTGCTCTTGGGGGCCCCCCTGCTTACCTCTGATAAGGCCATGAATCCTGACAACCACATCAAGAATCTAGTTAACCACATAATTGATATACAGGCCACTGCCTACACTTCTGCATACAAGACTAAGATGCTTGAACTTTCTCCCAATAATGCTGGATGCTCCCCCCTGCCTGAATTTGATGTTGGTGACCATGTACTTTACTACCAACATAGGGTAGGTGGTTGCGCACATAAGTTGGACTCTCTGTGGATTGGCCCTTTAGAAGTGACCTTAAAGCAAGGGTCTGAATACACTGTAAAGCTCCTCTCCAGTGGCCACCTTTTTCTCAAGTGCACGCAAAGTTCCTTTGTAAATATTACCTCCCCAAGGCCAATCTAGGGGAGGGCAATGTTGTGAATACTGCTATTCACCATGTTTTGATTTTGCCTTTGGTGGGCCATTTCAAAGACAAATCCCTCGCTTTTGCTTTTGCTTCTCAAAATGAGTTGATGTCTGAATCAGGAAGTATAATTGTTTAGTTTCTTGATCCTGCGCAATTCACTTGCCCCACTCATGCTGGTGGAGAGTGATCCTACTGTCCTGGTAGTGTTTTGTGGTGTTCCTAACCACTATATATTCCATTTTGTATTCTCTAATAAAATCTAAGTTCTATTCACAATTTTGTCTTTGTGTCTTCTGTACTTCCGCGCCTCTCTCTAGCCACAACTAGTAGAGATTATTCTTCCAGGGCCGCAAAGTAAACACATAGCCTTCCCTGTCATCTAACCAAGACTTAGTACAAATCCAATCCTAAGGTTAGGATTTCCTGTTGTGTGTCTGTGCTGCGCCTCAGAACACGACAGATATAGTTTACAATCCAGAAGACACCTGAGACATTCCAGGTCTCAGGTCACGGGACAATCCAGAAGCTTCTATAATTAGATGTTAGGCATTATGGATCCCAAATTAGATCTAAACCCAACCTAAAGAATAAAACGGGGAATTACAACATCCTGTTTCACCAAGAAGTGAGACAGAGGACCGCTAGTGTGCATTTGTGCATTATACCAAGTGCAAGGCAGGGTTGGTCTTATAGATGTCAACTTAGTTGGCCTCAACTAAGTCAAGGGATATCTAGGCTGAAGAGGAGAAATCAGCAGCCTAGAATATTACCTCATTCCATGACCTATTCAGGTTTTGGGATCCAACTCTGGGGGTGAAACTAGTAGCTTGGGGATGATAGGCTAGCTAGTAAGAGTTGTCCACAGTTAGACGCCAGTCTGGATGCTAGCTTTCACACTATAAAAGGACCTTCCAAGATCACTTGGAAGACAGGCAGTTAATACCCATCAACATTACTACTAGTCTGAATAGTAGTAGTGTCAAGTACAATAAGAGCAACTTATTGATACTTTCAGAATCCTGCCAAACCACCATAGACAGTGTCACGTCCCTAAAAGACCACAGGAATCTCCCATTACTTGGCTTGAGCAGCAACAGAACACCGCCAGTTGCTGCAATCCCATACCAATTGAAGCACATCTGTCCTCATACAGATATCCCAATCCCAACATGCTTAACTTACCTAATAAAAACAACCTCTCTTCTTCTTCAAGAACCAGAAATATTGACAATCTCAATCCAAAAATATAAAAAATAACCTATTATTTTTAAAAATTAGCTATAAGATAAGTAACTATCATTATAAAATTTACCAGTAAAAAATTCAATGCAAATTCATGACATTTGGTAGCCCTTCCAGGTATTCCAAACTCATATGCTTCTTATTGCCCCTATTCACCTAATTATAAATTTTTCTTCTTGAGTTCATACAGACTATCCTTGGGGTCATAACTGTGCTGGATTAACAAGTTACAAGGGTGAAATATTTGAAAACTAGATAGTTATCTTTATTGAGATATATGAATTATATAGTTTGGGATCATAATTTTAAGAGGAAAAATATTAGGAAAATCAATCAATTGGATTAGACAGGGAAGGCTTGATCCTTATAACAATTCAAGTATCAAATCAAGCTGTCCACTGAGCTGGGATTGTCACCTGTTCTTGTTGCCTTGTTTGGAAGCTTAAGTTGACTTCTGCATTTGGCTCCAGTAGTGGGAAAATGACGTGATCCTCTTGACATAAAATGGCATTTTCTTTCTGGGCTTAATTGATATGTTTAAACTCTTGAATTGAGTTTGAAGCTTCTTAAAATTAGCTTTTATATCAATTTTGATTCAATTATACAACTCCAAGTCTCCTAATTTATGTAAAAACCTGTTATCAGAAGTGCCGTGTTCTGAGGTGCGGCATAGATACACAACAGGAAATCCTAACCTTAGGATTGGATTTGTACTAAGTCTTGTTTAGATGGCAGGAAAAGCTATGTGACTACCTTGTAGCCCTGAAAGATTAATCTCTACTAGTTGTGGCTAGAGAGAGGTGCCAAAGTATTTGGAAACAAAAAGAGAAAAATGTGATTATAAATTAAATTTTATTGGTGATAGTGAAACAAAATATATACTGTGCAGTTTTACCACAAAACAGTACATGTATGGTAGGACCACTCACCACAAGCATGAGTGGGGAAAGCAAGCTGCAAAAAATTGGGAAACCAAACAATTGAGCCTCCCAGTTTGGTAACAGACTCATTTTGAGGGACAAAAGCAAAAGTGAGATATTTGTCCTTGAAATAAGCCATTGAAGGCAAAATCAAACCATGGTGAATGGCAGCATTCACAACATTTCCCCCCTCTATATTGGCCTTAGGGGGTAGTATTTGCGGAGAAACTTGGCATGCACTCAGGAAAACATACAACAACTAGAGAGGAGTTTCACAGTGTATTTTGACCTACATTTGAAGGTTACTTCTAGAGGCCAAACCCACAATGTATTGAGCTTGTGAGTGCGTCCTCCTACTCTATGCTGGTACAAGAGGACTTGATCTCCAATATTGAATTCAGGCAAGGGGGAACACCCAGCATTGTCAGGAGAGAGCTTGAGCATCTTGGTCTTATATTAGGAGGTATATACAGTGGCCTGTGTCAAGTATATACTTCTGGGAAGTATAATAAACAAGATATTGGGTAAATTAAGAAGATAATGATACTTTATTTGATATGAAGATAGAGTATTATATAGTATCATAGGAAGCCACATATTGTCCATGTAAGTCATGGGAAGTCATGGGGCTTATCTGAGTAAAGTTCCTCTTGAGTCACAAGGCTTGTTCAAGTTGTGTTCCACTTAGGATCCAGATTGATAGATCCCGTCATAGATGGCTGAATGATAGTAGTGCCACCTGCTTACTGATTAATTGGTGAGTTGCTTGGTAACTCATTTGGGGTATCACTTGGGGCGTTAATTCCCTGAGAGGGAGTAATCAAATATGTTGCAACATCTCCCCCTGGGGTGCTGGAAGGTGTAACCTTGGGGATTTTCTTAAGAGAGTCAAGGGACAAGGGCTTGATATTGCTCTAATTTGTTGTTGCAAACAGGGATCCTGGAATTGTGTTGGGCTGTTCTTGCTTTGCATAGGTGGAAGCAGTCATTATGCATTTTCTTGAGTTCTGTTTGGGTGCTAATGCCTTTGATGAGGTAGGTGTTGTTGGGTTTGACTTCCATGACAATGCCTGGTCCATGTAACCCTGTTTTCAACTTGTGCTGATCCTGGTTGACAACCCAGGTTTTGTCCCCAACTTGGAATCTTGCTTGCTGTAGGGGGATTTTGTCAGGGACCCAGTCTTGGGTAGCCTGCCTGCTGTTTTCAGGGGTAACATAGGCCGGTGTTTTAGCAGGCAGGGCCTACCACAAGAGAGAAGCTAACTTAAAAAGGTAGGAAACGGACTTCCCCACCCAAAACCACAGGCTGGCAGCTGGTATGATGGTGTCAATTGCCCCTGTGAGGGTGATGTACACAATTCCAAAGATCTTGCTGGTATGATCAGTTGGGAGGTCAGGCAAGTAAGCAGGAATATATTTGGGTATCATAGGTGGATTCATATGGATATTGTATGCAGGAAGGTAGTTGAATTTCACTCTAAATAATTTTGGTATTGAAAATATCCACAGGCCTTGACGGTTGTATCTAATAGCAGATTGTATGCAGGCTAAAGGATCAAGCTTTAGTATCTTTTCTGGGGTATAGCCCTTGTATTTGGGCTTCAAGGGGTAATCAGTGAAGTGAACAGGCCCAAAGGGTGCACCAGGAGGACAGTAAACGGCAGGCAGAAGAGCAGGAGGTCCAGAGGATCTTGAATTGAATTGGTAGATGGCAAATACAAAATAAGATAGCAGCTGTATAAGCCAAAATAACATAACCTTTGTTCAAAAATGGCAATAAGTTTGGAGTGTGGGATCCTTTGGTCTATATAGCACCCCACCTCCAAACTTAATAATTTCCATGGGGGGGGTCATCAGGGCATTGGGAAAGGCAGGCCTGGGGGAGCTGGGTGCTTGGGTCCAAAGGCAGCAAATTGGCACTTGGCCCGGGAGTTCTTTCATTGGTCAAGAATCTCAATTTGGATACCTGATTATCTTGCTTTAGAGTTGTGGTCATGGGACTGGGCTTTGGGTCTGTGCCTCTTTCCTGGGATGGCTCTTGATTGATCACTGGTGTGAACTTCAAATTCATGAAGCTAATAGTTGCCGCTTTAGTGCCTCCATTAGGCGCTGTGATTAGTCTTCTATTTGGTTCAATAATTCCATTGGTTTGGCCTGTTTCATTGCATGGGCCAGCATTCTTGGTATTGGCTTGCAGGGGGTTGATTCCCAAAATATGCAGGCAGGCAGGCAGTCCACAGGCCTGGCGGCCCAGGGTTGGGGTTTGATTCCTGCTCCAGGGCCCAGGTTTCCAGAGAGGAAGAATTGTCAATCCTGGCACCATCCCCTTCTTCCCCCAAGAGCCATCCTTTCTGATTCTTCTTGTTCAGGTAGAGTTGGACAGCTTCTTGGGCATTATTCAGGTTGCTCAGTGGTTCCCAAGTACTTTCTTCTAGCGGGTATCCTTTCCACTTGACGTAATACTGGGGTTTTTGATAGTGGGTTCTGTTGCTGTGTATGCATTCAACTTTGTATTCCTCAGCGCGGCCTGTTTGGATGGGTGGGGGGTTTGTCTTGAGTCAATGATGGGAGAGCAAGTTCCCATCCTTTTTAAACAACAGGGATTGGTGGAATACGTCATGAATCTTCCAGGAGGGGGTTAGGTCTAGTTTATAAGCAATTTCTCTAACTAGTTTGATGATCTTGTGGGGGCCACTTCTTCTGTGAGTTAGCTTCCTACAGGGCACATGTAGGGGCACATTCCAAGAGTCCATTTACACTTCATCCCCAACTTGCAAGGGTTGGCCTGGTGTTTGTTTGCGGTTGGCAAAGGCTTTGTAGGTTTGCACTGTGCGTTTCAGGTTGGTCAAGCATGTTTTTTGTATGTCATGGATCTGATCAACCCAGGAACGTCCAGTGGTTTTAGTTTCCTTTTTGCCAATCTTGGGATCCCAGGTGGTATCAAACCCATAGTTGGCTTTGAACGGGGACATTACAGTGGAGGCGTGGTCTTTAATATTGTATGCAAACTGGGCCATGGGAAGCATGTTGGCCCAATTGTCCTGGTCAGTGTTGGCATAGCATCAAAGGTATTGTTCAAGGATCTGGTTCACTCTTTCAGTTTGGCCGTCTGTCTGTGGGTGGTAGGAGGTAGATACACACTGCTTGATTCCCAAGTCTTTTATCACCTGTGTCCAGTAGTTTGACGTGAATAGGGGTCCTCTGTCTGTGATGATTTCCTCAGGTGTTCTGTGTTGAGTGAGGATGTGGTTGTGGAAATTTTGGGCTGCACCACTTCTGTGCAGTGGGTGGTGGTTGGTACAAAGTATGCCATCTTGGTGAAGCAGTCTACCATGACCAGGATTGCATTAAAGGAGAGGGATGGGGGAAGTTCCACAATTTAGTCCATGGAAACAGATCTACAGGGTCCATGGGGTATATCTAAGGGTCTTAGGAGTCCTTTGGGTTTGTTTTTGCAAGTTTTGGTTTGTCCACAGGTCTCACATCCTTTCAGGTACGCGCTTACTTCTTGGTCCATCTTTGGCCAGGCAAAGTTTTTTCTGATGCTCTGGAGGGTCTTGAGTCTCCCTGGGTGTCCAGCCATCTTGGAATTGTGATAGTCTCTCAAGATGTTGGTCCTGATGCTTATTTTGGGTACAAAGATCCTGTTGTGGAGCATTATTGTTGTTCCTTTCAGTGAGTAGCCTTTTTGGTAGTGGGTGCTATCCAAGGATTTTGAAAGGTCAGAGATCATGATTTTAGTGAATTTTTCAAGTGATTGGGCCTTCAGTACTTCTGGTTTGATGGCTCTGATCTTCATCAATCCCAGGTGGATGCCTAGGCTTGCTGGGTCTAAGAGAACTTGGGTGTTGAGGTTGCAAGTTCTATGTGGGTGGGTGCCAGATCATTCCTTCTACTTAGGGCATTGGGTACTACGTTCACCTTCCATGGTTTGTAGTCTATATTCAGGGTGTATTTGGCCAGTTCTAAGGCCCATCTTACTTTTCATTGGTTAAGCTGGCGTGGTTTGAAGAAATAGATCAAGTTCTTGTGGTCTGTCAGAACCTTTACTTGGAATTTGGCGCCACAGAGGTACTGGCGCCAATGTTTCAGGGTCTTCATAATGGCTAGCATTTCTTTGTTGTAAACCAGGTAGTTTTCTTCCGCAGGCAGCATCTTCTTGGAGTAATATGCTACAGGATGTAGCATACCATCCCCTCCTTCCTGAAGAAGGACCCCTCCCACTGCAAAATTGGATGTGTTGGTTTTGAGCACAAAAGGTTTATATGAGTCAGGCATGGGAAGGACAGGGGCGGAAGTAAAGGCCTGCTTCAGGGTCTCAAATGCTGAGGTACAATCATTGGTCCAGACAAACTGGACCTTGTCCAAGCAGAGCCTGGTTAGCGGCAGTGTAATAGAGGAAAAAAATTAGAAATCCCTGCAATAGCTTTCTAATCCTAGGAAACTTCTGACATCCTTCCTGCACATGGGGGTGGGCCAAGAGGTCACAGCATCCACCTTATCCTGAGTCATTGCAAATCCTCCAGTTTTCACTACATAGCCCAGGAATTCCACCTCTGGTTGGAAGAATTCACATTTCTTGAGTTTTGCGTGTAGGTTGGCTTGAGAGAGTTTGTTCAGGATTAGATCTAGGTGGAGCAGGTGCTCTTTGTGTGTCTTGCTGTAGATGAGGATGTTGCCAAGGTAGGCCACACAGAACTGGTCAAGGTATTTGCCTATTACTGTGTTTATCATGCGCTGGAAGGTGCTGGGGGCGTTGCATAGTCCAAATGGCATCACCAGGTATTTGTAGAGTCCATACCTGGTCTTGAACGCCATTTGTACTTGTTGCCTTCTTTGATCTGGATTTGATTGAACATGTCTCAAAGGTCAATCTTGGAGTACGCCTGAGTGCCTGTCAGCACATCACACAAGTTGTTGGCGTTAGGTATGGGGTAGCAATTCTTTACAGTTATCTTGTTCAACTTCTGGTAGTTAACACACGGGCGCATGCTGCCATCCTTCTTGCCCACAAACAGCATTGGTGACAAACAAGGGCTCTTGAACACACAGATAAAGCCTTTCTTGGTCATGTCTTCAATTTACGCCTTGAGTGCCAACTGCTCCTTGTGGTTGCAGCTATAGATGGGCCCATTTTTGGGTTTGGTGCTGGGAAGGAGGTCAATAGTGTGGTCATACTTTGTGTGTTTGGGGAGACAGGTGGCCGCCTCTTTGCTGAAAAATGTGGGTCCAGTTTCCTAAAGGAGCAGGTAGGACTCCCACGCTAGGTTCAATCTGTATGGTCATGAGTGTTTGGGTAAATTCCTCTGGGTTGGTGCAAAAGGGTGTAGTGTTGCGGGTTTCCTTATCACCCAGGGTGATGTTTTGTTCCTGGTAGTTGAGGATGAGGCCATGCTTGTCAGACCAGGAATTCCCAAGGACAAGGGGGTGTGGTAGGCCTTTTAATAGGATGAGGGATTATGGGTACATGTTGTTTCCTATAACCAGGGGCAGTTCTTGTTTGCATTTGTACCCTATATCATTTGTGCTTTTCCCATGATGATCTAGAGGCAGTTCTCAGATGCGGACAGGCCTAGTTCTTGGGCTAGGTCAATATCAATAAAACTCTCATCTGCTCCAGTGTCAATGAACACCTTCAGTTTTTGGATTGTTCTTCTGACGTTAACAGATACTAGGATGAACTTTTAAGACTGGGAAGTAGTGTTTATTTGGGACAAGGAGATAGGAGCAGAGTTTTTCTTAGGGCAAGCTCTGGTCAAGTTCCCTGATTTGTGGCAATGGAAGCAGAGTCCTTCTCTGTAGTGTATTCAAAGTTCCTCATGAGTCATTCCCCCTCTGTTAGGTGTGGGGGCTCAGGTCTGGCGGTGTTGGGTAGTACTGGTGCTTTCTTGGTTCATGCTGAGGCCCTTGCACAAGGGGACCAGGTCTTTCAAGCCAAGGGTGGGAGGGTGATGTTTCATTAGGTTCTTCATGGCTGGGTTCACTCCTTTTTGGAATATGATGGCTGACAATTTGTCCTCAAGTTGGGTATGGGTCTTCAGTTTGAGGAATTTTTCAATATACACTTGAATGGGTCATGAGCCTTGTTGGATTTCTAGCAAGGAGTTCAGGGTGTAGTATCTAGTGTTGCAATCCTCTCCAGTTGTCATTAACTCAGCCTCAAACTTGGCATAGTCCAAGAAGAATTCTATATCTTCTGCTGTGACCTTGCCAAACCAGTCTAGAGCATCTCCTGAGAGCATGGAAGTGACCCCAAGTACCTTCTTGGTGTTGCTGGCGTAGGAGGGGTGTTAGTCTGGAAGTGCAGGTGGAGGACTGGCATGGCGCATCAGGCTTCCTTGAGTGTAAGCTTACCCATCTGGGGCATATCAACCTTTGTGAGGGACTGGTTTATAATTACATTTTGCACTTGGGAGGAGGGTGCCTTGTTGGTATTGGTGGCAGCAGTATTGGTTTTTTTGGGTTATTTGGGTTTGCATTCATTCACATGGAAGAGATCAGGTTCATGGTCATCTTATAGGTGTAATAAGTGACTATCAATAACAAAAGCATACAAGATTCCCCAAGAAATAACAACATCTTGGGGCTCAGGGTACCATGGTTTAAAAAGATTGCCATAATGTCAGGGATCAGTCTTGGGCGGCCCGCCTGCCGTTTTTAGGGGTAACATGGGCCGGTGTTTTAGCGGGCAAGGCCTACCACAAGAGAGGAGCTAACTTAAAAAGGTAGGAAATGTACTTCCCTACCCAAGACCACAGGCTGGCGGCTGGTATGATGATGTCAATCACCCCTGTGAGGGTGATGTACACAATTCCAAAGAGCTTGCTGTTATGGTTAGTTGGGAGGTCAGGCAAGGAATCAGGCATAGGTTTGGGTGTCACAGGTGGCTTCATATGGATATTTTATGCAGAAAGGTAGTTGAATTTCCCTCTAAATAATTTTGTTGTTGAAAATATCCACAGGCCTTGACAGTTGTATCTAACAGCAGATTGTATGCGGGACAAAGGATCAAGTTTGAGTATCTTTTCTGGGGTATAGTCCTTGTATTTGGGCTTCAAGGGGTAATCAGTGAAGTGAACAGGCCCAAAGGGTGCACCAGGAGGACAGTAAAAGGCAGGAGGAAGAGCAGGAGGGCCAGAGGATCTCAAATTGAATTAGTAGATGGTAAATAGAAAATAAGGCAGCAGCTGTATAAGCCAAAATAACATAACCTTTGTTCAAAAATGGCAATAAGTTTGGAGTGTGGGGTCCTTTGGTCTATATAGCACCCCACCTCCAAACTTAATAATTTCTATGGGGGGTCATCAGGGCATTGGGAAAGGCAGGCCTGGGGGAACTGGGTGCTTGGGTCCAAAGGCAGTAAAATGGCACTTGGCCTGGGAGTTCTTTCACTGGTTAGGAATCTCAATTTGGATACCTGATTATCTTGCTTTAGAGTTGTGGTCATGGGACCAGGCTGTGGGCCTGTGCCTCTTTCCTGGGACGGCTCTTGATTGACCACTGGTGTAGATTTCAAATTCATGAAGCTAATAGTTGCTGCTTCAGTGCCTCCATTAGGTGCTGTGATTAGTTTTCCATTTGGTTTAATAATTCCCTTGGTTTGTCCTGTTTCATTGCATGGGCCAGTATTATTGATATTGGCTTGCAGGGGGTTGATTCCAAAAATACACGGGCAGGCAGTCCTGCGGTCCATAGTCCTGGCAGCCCAGGGGGACCCAGGATTGGGGTTTGATTCCTGATTCCAGGACTGTGTTTGCAGAGAGGAAGAATTGTCAATCTTGACAGATTTCCTCTTTTGACTCTTTTTCATTACATGTCTTCCTGGTCTTTTCTAGCTTGTTGTACATTGGGATCACTGTCTTCTGTCACTTTCTTAGGAAAGGGGTAACCGTGGTCCTGAGGTGGTACTAACAAGGGCGGGCTTTTTCCCATAGACAAGTTCATATGGGCTCTTGCCTGTGTTGCGGTTGACTTGAGTCCTGCATACCATGAGTGCTGTGGGTAGCATGTTGATCCAGGCTTTTGGATTTTTAGAAGATAACTTACTGAGGGCTTCCACTAGTGAGCCTTTTAGTTATTCTACTCTTTCATTTGCTTGCAGGTGGTAAGGACTAGCTGTGATGTGTTTTATTCCATTTTTGGCAAGGTAGATTTTGGTGTCAATGGCCTTAAGTTTGGTGCCTCCATCTTTGATCAGAAGGTTAGTTTTCCCAAACTTGGCTATAATTTCTTTGCCAATAAATTGCCTCATATCATTGCCTTTGTGTTCTCTCTTTAGCTTGGGCCGCAGGCCATCTGGTTTCATAGTTAATAGCTGTTATGATGTACTTTTTGCCTTTGTTTTTGCCAGACATTGGTCCCACAATATCCAGTGACCAACTTTAAAAGGTTGTGTGATTGATACTGGTAATACTGACTTGGGTTGTGCCTTTGTCCAGGAGTACTTTTCACAGACTTTGCATTGCCCCAGTACTTTCTTGATATCATCTAGAATGTTGGGTCATCAGTAGCATGTCTTGAGGTATTTGTACAAGTTCCTGCTACAGGTGTGACCCAGGTCTCTGCAATATTGGAGGATTGTGTCAATCTTTTGCGTTGAAAGAACGTAGGGTACAGTGTCACCACTTGGTATTTTGTGGTGTAGGGTACCATATACGTTTTTGAACAGAATTTGGTCTTGAGAAATTTCTATTGGATGTCTATTGGTGTGCCAGTGAGAACCCTTCTTGGAGATTCTCTATAATTAACATGGGCTAATTGGGGCTGCCATTGGTGCGTATAACATGTTTATTATATAGCCTTGATAGGCTGTCTGAAGTAAGCATTTCCTTGCCTGGCTTGTATTTGAGCTACATGGGGTACCTTTGTATGAGGTTCATCTATTTGGACTGTCTTCTTGATAGGTGTTGCTGTGTCTTAAAGAATATCAATGATTTGTGATCAGTTAGCACTTTGAATATTTGTGCATCTTCCAGATAGCATTGCCACTTTAAGAGGCAGTGGACAATAGCTACCTTTTCCTTGTCATGTATTGGATATATCTTTTCACCATCAGACAGTTTTTTGATTTGTATGCTACAGGGAGGAAGTCCTTTCTGAAGTTTGAATTCAGAGTACACCTCCAATGGCATAATTGGATAAGTTGGCTTCTAGATCATATACTCCTTCACAGTTTGGGTATTGGAGGATAGGGACATTGATCATGTGCTCTTTTAGTTGTCTGAAGTGTTGGTCTCTTAGTGGTGCCCATACAAATTTGGTTGTTTTGCCTGTGATGGCTGACAGGGAAGCAGTTAGGGCACCCCAGTCAGGAATTAATCTTCTAACATAGACCACCATGCCCAAAAATGTACAAAGTTTGTTTTTATTTCTTGGAGCTGGCATTTTGGTTATAGAATGTATCTTTTCTTGGTCTGGTTTGACGCCTTTCTTGCTGATAATGTGATCAAGTAATGAGAGTTCAGACAAGAAGAAGTTGCATTTTGAGGGTTTAGCAATAAGTTGATTATCTTGAAGGGTGAGGAGGACCAGGAAAACAGCTTTCCTGTGTTGTTCTAAGGTTGAGCTGTATATGATTATGTTGTATAGGTATATGATTGCTCTTTTCTGATGTGTTCCTTGAGGACTTTGTTCATGAAGGTTATAAAGGTACTGGGAGAGTTTGTTGTGCCAAAATTAAGGACGCTACATTCAAAGGACCCATATTTGGTTCTGAATGCAGTCTTTGGGATATCTTCTGGTTTCACACAAATTTGGTGATAACCTTCTGTCAAGTCAATTTTTGTGAAGACTTGGGACCCCCCAGGGCATTAAAAAGATTGTCAATCAGATGCAGGGGATACCTGCTCTTAATTGTGACCTTGTTAAGCGCTCTGTAGTCTGTGAATAGGCAGATTCATCCATCCTTTTTTGCTACAAAGAAGACAGCTGCGCCAAAAGGTGATTTTGACATTTGAATGAGGCCTTTTTCAGGGGCTTTGTCAAGGTAGGCCTTTAAAGTGTTGTCTTCCTGAGGTGTGAGACAATAAATGGGGCGTTCTTTGGAGACACTTCCCTTGAGATTAATTTTGTGCTGTATGCTGCAATCAGGTGATAGGCCTGGTAAAGTTTTTTAGAATACAGAGGGAAATTCAACAATTAGCTGTTCTCAAATATGGTCTCTCTTATGTCTGGTTTCTGTATTTTTGAAGTGAATATCCTCATACATGCAGGTGTCCCAGTTGATTTTGCTAGGATTGGTTTCCTGTTCTATTTTCATGATTTTCACAAATACATGCTCCTTTATACGTGTATCAAGGTGGGTTGGGTAGACATGATGGTGCATTTTGCCACATTGTATGGTGAGGGGAGGCGTTATCCCAGTCAATATGTGGTTTGATCTTTCTCATCTAATCTAGACCCAGTATGACATCTGACTTGGGGATTGGTATGATGGGGCCACTGAGCGTTGTCTGCATGTCTCCAATTTAAGCACAGAAAGGGTTTGCTTCTTTGGTGACTGGGGTGCTTCTGTTTTCTGTCATGATAACACTTTTGATGTTACTTTGGATTGTAGGTAGTTTCATGAGGTTGGCAATTTTTTTGTCAACAAGAGATTGGTCTGCTCCAGTGCCAAATAGTGCTGTGCCTTAATATCTGCAAAAACAGAAAATATAAGATAGGCGTTTATTTCCAGTTTGGGCAGCAAACAGTAGAAGATTGCTGGAGGGTACTTGGATCATAGTGATTGAGTCCACGTCTTGGTACCTATACAAGTCTTGTTGAGTAGGGGAGGGCGGCTTGCCTAAGCACTCCCCTGAGTTTTTCCCTTCTCATTGGTGTCTTCATTGCTTTCTTGGTTATCTTGGGCAGTGTGACTTTCATTTTGAAGATGGGTATTGTTAGCTCAGTTGTTTTGCTTATTAGGTCAAGGGTCCTTTCTTGCTGTAGGGCTCTCCTTGCGCTTTTTTGTTGAATGTAGGTTGTCAGATTTTTGAGCTGTGTGTTTTCCTTCCAAGAATAATCTTCAGGGTTCTTGCAGCGGGGCATATCAAACTGATGTCTAATGTGTGTGGGGAGGCCATTGTAGAAGTATAATTGTGGTCTTGCTTTGTCAAAATTAATAGTTCTGGGGGCTTGGTCATGTAAGCCTTTGTACACTGCAATGTACTCCTCAATTTTTCCTGTCATTTTGAAGGTTCTGAGTTCTGTCATGATCACCACGTCGGAGTCCTTCATGGCAAACTTTTTGAGGAAAGCAGCATTGAACATTTCCCAGTTTTTGTTTTGATCAGGGTGTTGTTCAAGTCACTTGCTTAAAAAACGTGAGGCGGTTCCTGTGACACAGAGGGCAATTTTGCTGGCCCAGAGTCTGCAGAGATAGCCCACTTGTGTAAAATTGCTTTGTGTACTATTGATCCAAAGACTGGCATTTTCCTGGCGTAATCCTGCAAGCATCCCAATTTCTGCTGAGTGTAGGCGTTGAAATACAATGTTGGGTATTTTGGGCAACTGCAAGTTTGAAGGTGGGTTCAGGAGTTTACAGGCTTTGAGAATATTTTATTGTTTGGTGGGGACAAGGAAGTTGTTGAAGATGACAAAGCCTGCAGGGACGTCTTGTTTTTCTTTATAGTCTCTCCAACCTGCAGGGAGGGCCATTTGTTGGATCCTTTTCTTAGGAGGAATTTTTCCTTAAAGTTGTGTAGGTGTGGATAACCTACCTCTGCTACCACTGTTGAGTATATACTTCTGGGAAGTATAATAAACAAGATAAAGGGGGAAATTAAGAAGAAAATAATACTTTATTTGATATGAAGATAGAGTATTATATAGTATCATAGGAAGCTACATATTGTATATGATTATCATGGGAGGTCATGGGGCTTATCTGAGTAAAGTTTCTCTTGAGTCACAAGGCTTTTTCAAGTTGTGTTCCACTTAGTATCTGGATTGGTAGATCCCAAAAAGATGACTGAATGATAGTAGTGCCACCGGCTTACTTATTAATTGGTGAGTTGCTTGGTGACTCATTTGGTGTATCACTTGGGGCCTTAATTCCCTGGGAGGGAGTAATTGAAGATTTTGCAACACCTGTATGTCAATTACGCTGTTTACTAGGTCTTTGATGTAGGAATCAGGGTCCATGGACTTATCAGAGGAGAGTAGGGGGCCCCAGGAGCAACAGGGTGGTATCCTTTTGCCCATACAGCATAGCAAAAGGGGAATATCCAGTGACACAATGTTTGCTGAGGAAATTGGTAAAGAGAGGAGCAGGTAAGTATAGATCCCAATTTGAAGCAGCAGAGAGGGTGAGTTTCTTCATAATGAACAAAAGAGAAGAATTGGCTTGTTTGACGGTTCCATTGGTTGAAGGGTTATATGGCGCAGAGAAGGATTGATGGGTGCCCATAGCTTCTACAATAGATGTAATAAAGCGAGCATTAAAATTTGTGCCATTATCAGATAGTAGGACTTGGGAACACCTGTGTTGGTAGAAGATGTCCTGCCTGCAGGAAATTTGCAGTAGTCTTAGTGGTGATGTCTTTGGTAGCTCTGGCTTTAACCCATTTACTAAAGTAGTCAACTGCTACCAAGATGAGCCAACATCCAGACTGAGAACAAGGGAGAGGTCCAACAGCATAAATACTCACAGTGTGGAAGGCATGCTTAGGAAGGATGAGCTTGAAATGGTGTTGTGTGGGTCAGGGACGTTGGAGTTGACAGGAGTGGCAGGAGGCAAGAATGTCAGGGATCAGCAGGCACATATTCTCCTAGTAGAAATTCTTGCATAACCAGTCATGAGTCTTAGAAATGCCTCCATGTCCAGTGTCAACATAGGCTTGGAGAATGATAGCTATTCTCATACTGGGGCAGATGTAGGGAGATAGGTGTTGTTAACTTTCTTGAATAGTTGTCTGTCTCAAATGATAGTATCCTTTGATAGGGACTGATGAGCCAGACGTATCTCTTAGGGTTTGGTTGTCCAAGCATCAGGGTACCCTAATAACTTGTACAGGCAATAAGAGCCAGCAAGATGTATGGCTAGTATAGGCATTCTAGATAGTTCATTGTCATTCTGATGTTGAGCACCTGGCCTGTGCACCATGGTGAAATCATACCCTTGTAAACGCAGGGCCCACCAAGCCAGTTGACCTTCAGCTTCCTTTAGTTGCTGTAGCCACTTGAGGGACAAGTGATCAGTGACTACGGTAAAGTGGGTCCTGTAAATTTAGTGTTGGAACTGCTTCACAGCATGTAGGACTTCCAAGCACTCCTTTTCAGTGACACTATAATTCTTCTCATTTTTGTTTAGGACACGTGAAGAATAGGCCACTGGTTGATCTACGCCCTCATCATCAAGCTGGGCTAAGATTGCACCTAGAGCTACTCTACTGGTGTTGGTACATAAGATGAACTCTTTATCATAATCAGGGTATACCAGGATGAGAGCCTCTTCTAGTTTGGTCCTCAGAGCTTTGAAGGACTGCTGTTGGCTGTCAGTCCATTCAAAGGGCACGTTCTGGAGGAGTTGGAC
The DNA here is from genome assembly GCA_014839935.2 of Entomophthora muscae. Taxonomy (NCBI): domain Eukaryota; kingdom Fungi; phylum Entomophthoromycota; class Entomophthoromycetes; order Entomophthorales; family Entomophthoraceae; genus Entomophthora; species Entomophthora muscae. The sequence continues at coordinate 57,199 of QTSX02004279.1, forward strand.
AAGGGGTTCACTTAGTTCAGCAAAATCAGGGATGAACTGCCAATATTAATCCATCCTACCCAGTAATACTTGAACCTCACACAGATTTGTGGGGGGGTAGAATTTTATCAATAGCTTCCACCTTATTGTCCATAGGGCGTATTCCAGTCTGGGTAACTTCATGGCCCAAGAACTCAAGATGCTCCTTAAAGAAAGAACGTTTGGAAGGCTTAACCTTCAAGCCCACCTCTTAAATTTTGAGGAAGACAGCTTTGAAGTAATTCAAATGATCAGTAAAGGTGGAACTGAACACCTTAATGTTGTTGAGGAAAACAAGGACACAGGAGAGCTTTAGGTCTCGTAGAATGGAGTCCATGGCTCTCTGAAAGGTAACTGGCGCATTACAGAGTCCCTGAGGCATTTGCATGGGTTCATAGAGGCCTTCTGAGGTAATGAAGGTAGCCTTTTCTTGGCCTTCTGGGGACAAGTCAACCTGTCAGTATCCTGACGCTAAGTCCATAGCATAGAAGAAATTTGAGCCTCCTAACTGTCTAAGGGCATCATCAATCCAAGGCAGCAGGTACAAGCCCTTTTTTGTGAGGGAATTTAAGTAGCAATAGTCTATCACAATACAAGGGCCTACATCCTTTTTCTTAAGGATCAGTAAGGGGAGTTCCAAGAGCTCTGAGAAGGGGCCAAGAGCCCAGTATCTAAAAGTTGTTTAAGCTCCTTAGAAACCTGGACATCTTCTACCCTACTGCAGTGGTAGGGTTTAGCGCAGAAGGGCAGAGTATCACCTGTTTCAATCTGGTAAATAACCCCTTTTGCTAGACCAGTCATAGGGCCCAGAAGCAAAGATGTTGTTAAACTGATCAAGCAGTTCTAGTACGTCTTTCTGATAGATGGTCAATAGCTGCAGGAAATCAGCAGCTGTAAACAGGGAGAGTACTTGAGGGTCCTCTTTGGGCAAGTTGAAATCACTGAATGCCCCAAAAGGGTATAGGGAAGCTACCTGTTCAGCTCCTAGTATGTGTCCCTGCCCCACAAAGTGGCCTCTAGAAACCTGCATGGGTAAAGCATTCAGGTTAGCTAGCAGCAGCTTTACAGGCTCTTTATTAGTCCAATCTAGGATCCCAGGGCATAACTGAGGTTCTTTACAAATGAGGGATTCAAGAGAAAAACTCCAAGAACAACTTCTCAGGCATCTTGTATGCTATCTGAGAGTCAATGATTACTTGAGAACCAGGAGGGATTGTGATGGCTGCAGGGGCAAGTAGAGGGTCAACTTCTTCTTCAGGACAAGAAGGAGGAGAGAAACACATATTGGAGGAGTGAGTTCTGTATTTCAGCAAGAAGATGCCAGTGGGATACTCAAGCATGTGTGGTAACTGTGCTGTTTTATAAGAGTGACAAGGGGAAAAATATTTAGAAGCTAGATAGTAATCTTTATTGTGAGATAGTGATTATCAAGTCATAGTGAATCAAGGATAACAGGAACATAATTTTTGATCACACGGTTGGATGGAAGAAGGGGGTGGCTTGATCCTGGTAATGAGTCAAGTGCCAAAACAAGGTATCCACCATAAAGGATCATCATCTGTTCATGTTGTTGGATTTGGTAATTCAAGTTGACTTCCTAGTCTGGCTTCAAGCAACTGGTTAATTGGATTGTGGGTCACAAATTTACTTGGTTGGAACCTTGCTGGCGGGTTGAGCCTGCAGTTTTGACACCCCCCCCAACTGAAGGTTAGCCTCCTCTGGGGGCAGGTTGTCAGGGAGATTGTCAGAAGCCCGGGCGCTGTATTGGACTAATTGCTGTTCTAAGGCAAGCAGGGTTGTTTCTTGTTGTTTTTGTCTTTCCTTTCAGGGTTGTAGGCAATCATGATGTAGTGTCTTGTCTTGCTTACGTTTTCCAAGCCCCTGCACAAGGTAAGTGTTATTGTTGTTTACCTTTAGGATGATTGCTGTCCCTACTTTCTTGGGTTGTAGTTTGCTCTTGTCAATGTTCATGACCCAAACTTTGTCCCCAACTTCATTTCTGTTGCAGATAGGGACAAAAGTTTTTTGTAGACGTTTATTTTTCTTTGCTGTTTGTTTGCTGTTAGCTTCTACAACGTGAGGGTCTGAGCGTGAGGGAACTTCACTTGGAATTTCCAGTTTAGGTCCTGTCAATGCTTGAATGAAATTTGACTGTGTGCCGTATACCAACTCAAACAGGATTTTTCCAGTGGATCTGTTCACTTGGGTTTGAATTACAAGTAGTGCAGTTGGTAGCTGCTTATACCAGTCTTCAGGTCTCCCGGCGGTGAGTTTGGCTAGGGCTTGCATGAGGCTACTATTAAGCCGCTCCACGCGTCCATTGGCCTGTGGGTGGTATGGTGTTGTTACGGTGTGTTTTACCCCATTCTTGGTGATTTATACATTGGTGGTTTTTGAGGTTAATTTTTTCCCTCCATCAGTTATCAGGAGTTCTGGCTTTCCAACCTTACTGATTATCTTCTTGCCAATAAAGCGTCATATAACATTGCCAGTGTGTGTCTTTACTGCTTGGGCTACTGGCCATCTTATAGCAAAGTCAATGGTGGTGATGATGTATTTCTTGTCATTGTGTTTTCCTGGCATGGGGCCAACAATGTCAAGAGCCCATACTTTGAAGGGTATTTGTTTGCGGATGAGAAGTACTGACTTTGGCAGGGTTTTGCTTTTGGTAAATTTTTTGCATACCTCATATTGGTCTAGAACTTCTTGAACATTGCAATATAAGGATAGCCACCAGGCTTTATGCTTAAGGAACTCATATAGGTTTTGGCTCTTGGTATGTCCAAGGTCTCTGTGATAGCGTAGGATGGTGTCTACTTGCTGGTGTGTGGGGATGTGGGGAATGGCCGTGCCATCAGACATTTTTCTGTGTAAGGTCCCATATACGTCAGCATATAAGTGTTCATTTTTGATGAATGTTTCCTTTGTTATGTCAGTTGTGCCAGGGGGAATCTTCATCTTTTGTTTGCAGTACTAAGAGAGGCCAGTCTGGGTTGAGCCCACTCTCCTCTTGAGGCACAGACTTACAGGCAGGAAAGGGTGCCTGCCATGGCAATCTTGGCCCCAGGTTTGTACTGGATGAGCATGTTGAATCTCTCCAACAGTTCCATCCAGCGGGCTTGATGGCGCAACAGATTTGCTTGTGTTTTGAAATAGATGAGCAACTTGTGGTTGGTTAATGCTGTGAATTCTTTCTGCCATTCTAGGTAACAGCGCCATTTGACTAGACAGTGCACAATAGCCAACAGTTCTTTGTTGTGGATAGGATATCAACACTTGTCATCTGTCAATTTTTGCAATTCATAAGCTACAGGCAGGAAGTTACTGTCATTATTTTTGATTTTTAGTACTCCCCCAATGGATGCATCTTAGGTGTTGGCTTCCATTTGGTATTTCCCGTCACGTTTGGGGTATTGCAGGATGGGAGCTGTTGTGAGTTTCTCTTTGAGGCGTCTAAAACAGAGGTCACATTGGGGGGTCCACACAAACTTGGATTTGGCGCCTAATAAGGGGATAAGGAGAAGTCAAAATGTCACAGTCAGGTATGAAGCGGCGTACATAGGCCACCATTCCCAAGAAGATGCGGAGTTCCAACTTATCCTTGGGTGGTGGAATCTTGTAGAATGGCCTGTATATTTTGACTGTCAGGTTTGATGCTGTCCTTTGAGACTATGTACCCCAGGAAGGGTAGTTGCTTGCGGAAGAACTGACACTTAGAGGGCTTAGCTAACAGCTTGTGTTGTAACAAGGCAGCAAAGACTGCCTTGAGGTCTCTGTGGTGTTGTTCCACCAAGGGGCTGTAGACAATAATGTCATCCAGGTACACTAGAGTGTGCTTGCCTATGTGGGGTGCAAATACTTTGTTCATGAAGGTTACAAAAGTGAACAGGGCATTTTTCATGCCAAAGTTGAGCACCACACACTTGTAGGAGCTGTACTTAGTGTGGAAGGCTGTTTTGGGGATGTCTTCCTCCTTGATGCAAATCTGGTTGTAGCCTGCTGTCAGATCAATCTTGGAGAAGACTGTGGCTCTTCCTAAGGCATCAAAGAGGTTGTCAATCAGTGGCAGTGGATAACAATTCTTGATGGTAACTTTGATTAGGGCTTGGTAATCTGTGACCAGACATAAGGTACTTTCCTTCTTGGTCACAAAGAATACGGCGGCCCCAAAGGAAGACAGTGAGGGGCGGATAAGTCCTTTTTCCAATGCCTCCTTGAGGTAGGCACTTAATGTGTTGTCTTCATTTGGGGTCAGCCTGTAAATAGGGCGCGCCTTGGGTACAGCCTGCTTGAGTTGGATGGAGTGCTGTATGTGCTTCTCAGGGGGCAGCCCAGGTAGCACTTCCTTGAAGATTTCTGGATGGTGGGCCACAATTTCGCGGTCCTGAGGCGTGGAGGTATCCTGGTGATCTTTGAATTGTATGATCTTGTACTGGCAGGAGTCCCAGTCAATTGCCTTCAGGTTTTCCTTTTTGTCCAGGGTCTTTGTGATGCGCACAAAGACATTGTTGTGTAGGAGTTGATCCACGGAGTCAGGGTAGATCTGGTGGTTGACACCTTCATGCTTGATGGTCAACACTGAGGTTGCCCAGTCTACATGAGGATTGTTCTTTTGTAACCAATCTAGCCCCAGCATAATATCAAACTTTAGGAAGTCAATGACAGGACCTTGGATGGTGGAGTGGAGGTTCTCAAGCATGACAGAGAAGGGAGTAGCTTCCTATATCATGGCAATGTGGTGTTTGTCAGCCAGGACCACGTTTTTAATCTGCAAAGGATTAGTGGCCAGCTTGAACTTATCCACAAAGCTACTGTTGACTAGGGTTCAGTCTGCGCCTGAGTCCAGGAGTGCTGAGCCTGTGTAAATGCAAAAGCAGAAAGGATAGGACATCAATTTAATGGGATGTCTGGTGATGGTGTACAGTACCAGGTCCTCCAAGGGCACTTGGATCATTGGGCATTAGTTCACGCCCCCGGGTCAGTACTCATCATTGGGCAAGTCAGGAGTTGTGTGGGGAGAGCTTGGCTTGCTTAGTGCTCTCCCCAAGCTTTTCCCTCATCTTGGTTGTCTTGAATGGCAGTGACACGGAAATGAGTACAGTTCAATTGGCCATTGCTTCCATTTCCATGTCCATTAGAACCTGTGGGTTTGTGGTTGGCGTTGTTTCTGTTGCCTCCAGGGGGTGGTTGAGTGGAGCATCTGCCTGGATGGGAGTCCTTGGGTCTTTCCTGTTTCCCAGTTTGTGCCTTGTGAAGTGCGTTGGAGGTTTGCTCTGCTTTTTTTGCTTCACAGTACAAGCTTTGCAGGTTGGTCACCTGGTCCAGGTTTACATGTCTCATCACATGCAACTTGAGGGTGTTGTAGTACATGAGGTGTGTGGCTGGGGTATCAAATGCCATGTGGGATGGTGTGCAAAGTTAGAGTTCCTTGTAGGCGCAGGTGAGTTCCTTCATGGTGCCTGTCTGGGTTAGGTTCTTTACTTGGTGTATTATCATGAGTTCTGTATCCTTGAGCAAGAATCTTGCCAGGAAGTCTTTCTTGAAGGTATCCCAGTTCTTATTGGTGTGCTTCTTGTACCACTTGTTGCACTAGGTGCCAGCGTCATGGGTCAGGCAAATGGAGATCTCTGAAATCCAAAATTGCTGTGGGCATTCCATCTGGGCCAGCTTTCTCTGAGCAGACTGGATCCATGTGGCAGCATTATTGTTGTTGGCCCTGGCAAAAGGTTCCAAGGTGGCGCTTTGTAGCCTTTGAGCTTTGTAGGCAGACATGGCGCCTCTGAGGTTGGTTGCAGCATTGAGGAGGGAGCCTGAAAGAAACCTTGTGCAGACATGGTGTTGAAGGCAGGTAGTGGAATCACCGTGTTTTGGTAAAGGACAAAGCCATTGGGTATCTTGGTACCAGGAGTGTACAGGGTTCAGTCAGGCAGGAGGCCAGACATAATTCTGACAAGGATTTGTTGGCCGCGGCGTGTGCGGGCAACAGGCAGAATTTTTCAAGATAAGGTAGGATGGAGAGTCTACCTTCTGCTACCAATGCCGTAACTGTGCTGTTTTAGCAGATTTACAAGGGGAAAAATATTTAGAAGCTAGATAATAATCTTTATTGTGAGATAGTGATTATATAGTCATGGTGAATCAAGGATAACAGGAACATAATTGTTGATCACACGGTTGAATGAAAGAAGGGGTGGCTTGATCCTGGTAATGAGTCAAGCGCCAAAACAAGGTATCCACCATAAAGGATCATCATCTGTCCATGTTGTTGGATTTGGTAGTTTGAGTTGACTTCCTTGTCTGGCTTCAAGTGACCGGGTAATTGGATTGCAGGTCACAAACCTGCTTGGTTAGAACCTTGCTGTCAGGTCAAGCCTGCAGTTTTGACACATGCAAGTCTTGAGGCGTTTACCGGGGATGCGTGAAGGTTCCTCAAAGATTAATGGGACCTTGTATCCCAAGAGTGACAAGTATCTGTCTCTAAGGTTGAAAATTCCATTATACTCTTTAAGGAATTGAGTGCCAACCAGTAAATTGTAGATTTTGCTCTATAGAATGACACAGGGATGCAATAAAAAGCTTCCCAAACCTCATTAGCAGGGAAGAATAAGCACCAATGGCTTGCATCTGAGCCATACCAGCTGTCCCATAAGTCTGGATATATTTTATATCAGGAGCCAGTTTGAGCTTCTTCATCAACTTGGAGGATACAAAATTGACAGGAGAGCCTGTGTCTAGGATGGCCTTAATCTTAACCTTCTGTATTGATACTTCTACATATGTGGTATCTTTCCCAAAGTGAGGTAAGACTGCCAAGACATCCTGCGCTGCTTCTAGCTCCTTTCCCCATTTTTCTAACATGCACCTCAAGGCAGAAATTACCTTGTATATAGGTTGCAAAGGCAGGGAATTGATAACATTTTGGAAGAGAGCTTCAGTTAACTCAGCTTCTTCCTCAGAGGAGTCTACTAGGACAGGAGGTTAATGAGCTTGCGCTAGGTAAGGGTGAGCTAACATGGCTTTAGCCTCAGTAGACAGAGGGCAATTTGAAGTGGTGGTTTTTCTGGAGCAAAGCTTGTAGGGAAAGGACATTATTTCAGAGACAGCTAGCACAGAGTAGCCATAACTATCTGATTCATTGTTGTGTTCTGAGGCATGGCACAGATACACAATAGGTAATCCTAACCTTAGATTTGGATTTGCACTAAGTCTTGGTTAGATGGCAGGGAAGGCTATGTGATTACCTTGTGGCCCTGGATGAATAACCTATACTAGTTGTGGCTAGAGAGAGGCGCTGAAGTACTGGAAGACACAAAGACAAAAATGTGAATAGAACTTGATTTTATTGGTGAATAAGGAAAAGAATATATGGTGGTTGGCAATGCAACAAAACACTACTAGGACAGTAGGATCACTTGCCACCAGCATGAGTGGGGCAAGTGTGTTGCTCAGAGTCAAAAAATTGAACAATTGTATTTTCCAATTCAGTCATTAACTCATTTCAAGAAGCAAAAGCAAAAACAAGAGATTTGTCTTCAAAATAGCCAACTCAAGGCAGAATCAACACATGGTGAATGGCAGCATTCACAGCATTACCCCCCTCTAGGTTGGCCTTAGGGGGGTGATACTTGCAGAGGAACTTTGCATGCACTCAAGCAAAAGGACAGCCACTAGACAGGAGCTTTACGGTGTTTTTGGACCCGCACTTGAAGGTCACTTCCAAAGGGCTGACCCACAGAGTGTCCAGCTTATATGCACGTCCACCCACTCTGTGCTGGTAATAAAGAACACGGTCACCCATGTCAAACTCAGGCAAGGGAGAACGTCCAGCATTATTAGGGGAGAGCTCGAGCATTTTAGTCTTATATGCAGAAGTGTAAGCAGTGTCCTGTATATTGATTATGCGGTTGACTAGAGCTTTGATGTGGTTGTCAGGATTCATGGCCTTATTGGAGGAGAGTAGGGGGGTCCCAAGAGCAACAGGGTGGTAGCCTCATGCCCATACAGCATAGTAAAAGGGGAATACCCGGTGACCCAATGTTTGCTAAGACAATACACAAAGAGAGCAGCAGGCAAGTATAGATCCCAATTAGAAGTGTCAGAGTAGGTGAGCTTCCTCATGATAGAAACCAATGTTGAATTTGCACGCTCAACTGCCCTGTTGGTAGAGGGGTTAGAGGGCAGAGAAAAATTGATGAGACCCCAAGGCCTCAACAACAGAGGTTACCAACTTAGCGTTGAAATTAGTCCCATTGTTGGATAGCAACACTTGAGGGCAGCCATGGCAATAGAAAACATCTTGTAACAGGAAGGCAGCAGTTGTCTTAGCAGTGATGTCCTTAGTAGAGCGAGCTTCTACCCACTTGCTGAAGTGATCAACAGCAAATATAATAAAGCAGCAACCAGAGCAGGAGCAGGGGAGAGGACCTACAGTGTCAATGCTGACAGTGTGAAAGGCATGTTGAGGGGGAACTAACTTGAACTCTTGGGAGGCAGCTTGCGGTCTCTGGAGTTGGCAGTTGTGTCAACTAGCTATGACGTCAGGAATCAGCAGGCAAAGGTTTTCCCAGAAGCAATTCTTCTAGAGCCAGTAAAAATTCTTGGCAATGCCTCCATGCCTGGTCTCCTTATGAGCTTTTAGCACCAACAAAAGGCAAATACTAGGCCGTACATAAGGCAGATACTGGTTTTGTACCTTCTTGAAGAGCTGATTGTTGCATATGAGGGTATCTTCAGATAATTTAGATAAGGCTAAACGGACTTCTTTTGTCTTGCTTTCCCAGGAGGAAGGGTATCCAATTAGCTCATACAACTGGTCAGCCTCAGCAGGATGAGGAGCAAGGATGGGCATTCTGGAGAGCCCATCAGTGTTCTGGTGTTGAATCCCAGGTCAATGGAGCACAGTGAAGTTGTATCCTTGCAGACGTAGAGCCCATATTGCTAGGCGCCCTTCAGGCTCCTTAAGTTGTTGTAACCACTTAAGCAAGGCGTGATCAGTGACAACAGTGAAGTGGGTACCATACACATAGTGGCAGAACTGTTTGACAGCATGCAACGCGGTAAGATATTCTTTCTCTGTGACACTGTAGTTCTTCTTGTGCTTATTTAGAACACGTGAAGTATAGGCTACAGAATGGTCCACACCTTTGTTATCTAGTTGGGCCAATATAGTCCCAATAGAAAGATTGCTAGCATCAGTGTATAAGATGAACTCTTTATCATAGTCAGGATACACCAGGATGGGAGCCTCTTTAAGTTTCTGCTTAAGGGTCTCAAAGGCTTGCTGCTGGCTGGCGGTCCATTAAAAGGGACATTGCATAACAGCTGGACTAGGGGCTCACTAGTATTGGCAAAGTTGGGGATGAACCACCTGTAGTAGCCCACCATATCCCTAAATACTTGTACCTCTCGCAGGTTGGTGGGCAGGAGCATTTTGTTAATGGCTTCAACCTTCTTAGTCATTGGGCAAATCCCTGTCTGGGTTACTTCATGGCCCAAGAATTCAAGACGCTCTTTGAAGAAAGCGCACTTAGAGGGTTTTAGCTTGAGGCCAGCTTCTTGAATCTTTATGAACACCTCTTTGAGATGAGCCAGGTGATTGGTGAAGGTAGCGCTGAAAACTTTTATATCATCCAAGTATACTAGGATGCACAACAACTTCAAGTCACAGAGGATGGAGTCCATAGCCCTTTGGAAGGTAGCCAGGGCATTGCAGAGTCCCTGCAGCATGCAGGTAGGCTCAAACAACCCTTTGGATGTAATAAGCACAGCCTTTTGGAGGTCCTTGGGTGAGAGGTCAACTTGCCAGTAACCTGATGCCAGATCCATGGCAGAGGAGAACTTAGAGCCTCCAAGTTGGCAGAGAGCATCATTAATATGCAGAAAGGGGTAAGAGTCCTTCTTAGTTAAAGAGTTCAATTGGTGGTAGTCCATCACAATATGATGACCCCCATCCTTCTTCTTTAGGATGAGTAGGGGTGAAGCCTAAGGACTTTGGGAAGAGGCCAGTAGCCCAGCGTCTAACAGTTGCTTGAGCTCCTTGGATACCTGGGCGTCCTCCACACAACTGTGGCAATATGGTTTAGCTCAGAAGGGGGGCGTCTCCAGTATCAATCTGATGTATAACACCTTTGTATAGCCCATAGTCAGTACTGTCTTTAGCAAAGATGTCTGAAAATTGATCTAGAAAGTCAAGAAGCTCTTTCTGTTGAACCAGGGACAGCTGCAGGAAGTATTGTGTGGTGAACAGAGACAGGACTTGGGGCTTGTCTTCTGGTAGGTTGAAATCCTGAAACATACCAAAGGGGTGAATAGACAAGACATCAGGAGCATTCAGTAATTTATCATAACCAACAACCTGCCCTCTAGATATATTTATGGGGAGTACAGTTAGGTTGGCTACTAGCAATTGGACAAGGTCCTTATGGGAGATGTCTAGGATACCAGAACAGAGGTAAGGTTTGTTGCAACCTAGTGAGGGAGGAGAGTACAACTTCAAGAAAGTTTGTTCAGGTAACTCATACAATATTTGGGAGTCCAAGATGGCCTGAGAGCCAGGGGGATGGCTACAGCAGACGTGGCCAGGAGAGGGATCCTCTTGGACGCAGGACAAGCCATGGGTGGACAATTCATATTGGAGAAGTGTGTGAGGTACTTTAGAGTGAAACCCTCAGTGGGGTATTCTAAAGCACACATCTTGAGTTGTTTCCCGGAAACTTTTGCTGGATCTTCAAAGATCAGAGGGACTTTGTATCCCAGAATAGAGAGATAACCCTCTTTCAAGTTGATGATCCCATTGTATTTGCTAAGAAACTGGGTGCCCACTAAGAGATTGTAACTCTTGTTTTCTGAGACAAATGCTGGCACAGCTAGGAGAAGCTTTCCAAATTGCATGGGTAGAGCAGAATAAACTCCTATAGTGTGAGTCATAGATAGGCCAGCTGTGCCATACAACTGGTGATAATTGAGGTTGGGAGCAAGTTTGAGTTTCTTTACGAGCTTTGAGGAGACAACGTTAACCAGAGAACCAGTATCCAAGACAGCCTTGATCTTTACCTTTTGGATAGATATTTCTACGCAAGTGGTAGTGCAGCCAAAGGGTGGGGGGACATACAAGATTTTCTGATCCTTTGCCAGTTATTTATCTCATTTCTCAATCATGCATCTTAAGCCCGGGAACTCCTTATAAACAGTCTGAAGAGGGAGAAAAACTGACACATTCCTGAATATAGTGTCAGCAACTTCAGCTGCTTCTTCTGATTCCACTAGTACAGGGACCTCTTTGCCTGAGTGAGTTAGGGGCAAGAGACAACTTCTTGGGCTTCAGACAAAGGCTTAGTAGTTGTTGTAGTCTTTCCTGAGCGTAATTTTTAGGGGACTGCAATGGTTTTGGGGACAGCAATAACAGAATACCCATACACACCAGGGTCTTCAACATCAGAATCATCCATTTCAGAGTTTTCAGAGATATCATGGAACAATAGGAGGATAGGAGAAGCCTTGGTATCAGCAGGCTCAGAGTCAGATGTAGAAGGAGGGATTGAGAGAGACTGGGAAGAATTGTCAACTGAGAGCGTCTCTGCCTCTATGTTGACTTTTCTTTTCTTGCCTGCTCCTTAGAATCTGCTTCTTCAACCCGCAGGTTAGTACAGACTCAAGAATGGTGACTTATTTGACCACAGTTATGGCTACCTTGGCATCAATGAGGATTTTGCAAGTTCATTGTAAGGATGTGTGGGCCACAGGAAGACAAACCAGAATTAGAGGCGGCACAAATCTCCTGAACAACTGCCCCAGAATGGGTAAGGTGCAAGTCTTGCAACAGTGTCTTTATGCTCTTCATGGAGAAAAGCATAGCTTTATGGGCTTTGAAATGAAGGCACAGAAGCTGGTTAATTTTGAGGGCTTGGGCACAAGCCATATAAGCTTTGTGAGCCATCAGCTGCCTGCTTGTTATTAGTTGCTGTCCTTCCATGTAGAATCTATCTGCAAATTCAGCTAGCGCTTCCTTAGGTTTGAAAGCAATGTGCATGAAGGCGTCCTTTTTTACTTCTAGGCTAAGATCACCACCAAATTTTTCAATCATAAGCTGCTTCATATCTTCCCAAGTCTCAATGGTGGGCAGCTCAGGCACCACCACCTCCTGGCAGGCCGGGTGTAGACAGGCCAAAATATGTTCCTTCTTAACCTCATCTGATGCTTGTCTCATGGAAGTTTCATAGATAGTTAGGAAAGCAGCAATGGTCAAGGTTTTGGGATTAAAGACTTGCTTAAAGGTAGGCTTGAAATGTGCTTCAGGAGTTGGACCACCATTGTTGCTATTGAGTACATTTATGCGCAAGGAGAATTCTGCTTTGGATTTGGTGGAGGATTGTCTTGCCCACAGCTGTCAAACACTTTCCTCCAGGGTTGTCAGAGTCTCAGCAGCACAGGCACCCATGTCATTAGCTAGAGTGGTCTGTTTTTCAGTAACATCTAAGCGTTGACCTTGGGTGGTCACTATTGTGAAGAGCTCAGCCAGTCAAAAAGTAAGAGATGGCCCCACTGAGAGGCAAGGGATAAACCTATCATTCACAGAGTCAATCACATCATTCATCTCTTGTAAATCTCTATCCAGTTCAGTATGGTCCCGCTTCAATTGATCCACCTTGTTAGCTAGGGCAATTAGTTCCCTAGCGCATTAGATTTGAGGAGCTCCTGATAAGCCAGGGCAGCAACCATCTTTATCAACAACCCCAACTGGACTAGAAGCAGATGCAATCATCTCATGTAGGGCGGCAAGTTCTTGTTGTAGCTCTGCAACTTGAGCAGTCAATGCAAGCACCTGTGGGTCAGGCTGAGGAGCTTCAGTAGGATGTCCTTGACTGCAAGTAGACGCTCATAACTCTTGAATGGCATCCCATAGTCTCTGCTCTCTATCCACCAAGTCATCAGATGGGGGAGAAGGCGGAGCATCTGGCTTGGGCGTAGATAATTTATTCACTTGATTCTGGAGCTTGGTTATGGCAGCGGCAGTGGCAGCTCTCTCTTGATCAAATTCTGCACTGAGTTCATTGAGGTTGTTAACAGCAAAGTCCGCTACCTGTTGTAGTTGCTCAAAGGAATATGTGCTGAATGCATTGAGCTGTTGCATGAGTTGTTCAAAGTTGATGAGATAAGTGTTTAAGGTAAAATTTACTTGAGTTTGCCAGGGTTGTTCTAGCTGGTGAAACTTGTGTAAACATTCTCTCACATATTTGGGGATGGACTGGCGCATTTGTTTGATAGAATTAACCAAACAGGTCTGGGAGGTGACAGAATTGCGCTGATTTTCTGATACCAAAGAAAATAGGGAGTGGATCTACTATTGATAGGCAGCAAACTGATGTCAGTGATGAGTGACAGCTGCTTGTAGAGACAAGATTTCTTGAACGTGGAGCCCTAACACCATTTGATGGTGAGCTAAGGCAGGTTGTACAAAGGATGACAGTAGATGCTCAGCAGAGCCAGCTGCTGAGAGGAGATGTGGAAATTGAGGAGTCACAATCAATTTGTAATATTCAGCCCAACTGAACTGCAACTGGAGTTGAGGGATGGCTCTGTTGTGGGCTATCCCAAGGGCTACTGCCATGACTTGTTCTAAGTCAGGGGTGCCTATGGGATTGTCAGGAATATTCCTGACACTTACAGTTGTGTAATCAATAAACTTTCATCTGCTGCCACCAAGCAGACATCTGCTGTCAACGTGCAGACATCCGCCGTCACCGAGAAGATGTCTGCCACCAACGTGCAGACATCTGCCGCCATAAAGCAGATACACACTGCCACCATGTGGAAGCCCACCACAACCAAGCGGTCACCTGCTGTCAGCATGCAGGCACCCGCCGCCACCAAGAAGATGACCACCTCCATTGCATGGGCCCCCGCTGTCCACACGCAGAATCCTGTCACAACTAAGCTGTTGCCCGCCGTCAACTTGCAGGCACCCGCTGCCACCAAGCAGATGTCCACCGCCACCGTGCGGGCACCCGCCGCCACCATGCAGAAGCCTGTCACAACCAAGCTGTTTCCTGCTGTCAATGTGCAGGCACCCGCTGCCACCAAGCAGATGTCCACCGCCACTGCGCAGGCACCCGCCGCCTCCACACAGAAGCCCGCCAACACCAAGATGTTGCCCGCTGCCAACAGGCAGACGCTTGCTGCCATTAAGCATATGCCCACCGCCACTGCACAGGCGCCCACCACTCTTGCCAGCCCTACCTGCAAGCCATCCTCAAACCAGGCACCCATGGGCCAGCCTGCCACCTGCCAGCCACCTGCCAGCCTTTGCCCTCCCATGCCAGCAGGCCAGTCCCCATCCACTCCTTTGGGAAATAGCCAGATTGGGAAATCAGGAAAGGCAATTTCCCCAAAGCCAAACTTGGGAGGAACTGCTACCCAATTTGGGAGCCTACCAAATGGGGAATGGACTGACAGGCTATCCAACAATGGAAATCATGCACCAAATTTAGTAAATGAATTTGGATGCATGAAGAAGACCAAACTTGCATTATGCCAATGCAAACTTGGATCCAGCCAAACCTTCTCAATTGCCAGCCACCCAAGTCAATCCAGAAAAGGGAATATCAGATGCAACTCAGACTCTTGGCTCCCCAATGCTATGTCTTCCAATAATCATGACTTGCAGGTCCACTAGTATAAATAAAGACAACCCTCTCACTGATATTTTGTGCTATCATTGAGTGAATATCCTCCTCAATATTATCACATTAATCAATCCTTTACCCAGGCTAAGCAAGTAACCTTACTAAACCCATTAACCCTCCCCAAGTCATAAGAGGAACTACATCATCTTCACAGCTGTCTTGACAGCTTACCTTGGGATAGGAGGCCACCAGCCAACCAATGCTCAGTTTGGTCCTAAACCACAGGGACCAAAAGGGATATTGTACAATGAGCCAGCTCATCTCAAACCAATGGTTTTGAACCCGTGGACACCTCTGGTGTCATCTTGCCCAACTCTCACCTTGGCTACTTATGTGATCCCTGCAGCTACGCTACTGTACCTTGCCGTCAGCCTTAGACAATGCAACATCCTTGCAAAAGCCTTCCGTCAGGCAGTCAACTTATATTCAATTGTCTACGCCTTGAAAAGCTTTGAGCTACCTAACCTGCCATCTTATTTTACTAAATTTTAACCCTCAATATTTGGGTATTACAGGGATAAGCAACTAGGCATAGATCATTCCTGAGGTTCAGTATAGTAGGGAGGATAGGCAGGTCTGTGATGTCTTCCTCAATAAGAGGGCTAGTAATTTCAGTTGAAGTTGGCTCTTGTATAGGCGGAGGCAAGGGACCTGAAAACATGGATGCAAAGAGATAACCAAGGGGCTTGCAGCCCCTGTAGTGAGCACCATTTTTGTTGTGTTCTGAGGCGCGGCACAGATACACAATAGGTAATCCTAACCTTAGGATTGGATTTGTACTAAGTCTTGGTTAGATGGCAGGGAAGCCTATGCAATTACCTTGTGGCACTGGATGAATAATCTCTACTAAGTGTGGCTAGAGAGAGGCGCTGAAGTACTGGAAGACACAAAGACAAAAATGTGAATAGAACTTAATTTTATTGGTGAATAGGGAAAAGAATGTATAGTGGTTGGCAATACCACAAAACACTACCAGGACGGTAGGATTACTTGCCATCAGCATGAGTTGGGCAAGTGAGTTGTGCAGAGTCAAGAAATTGAACAATTGTATTTCCTGATTCAGTCATTAACTCATTTCAAGAAGCAAAAGCAAGAGATTTGTCTTTGAAATGGCCCACCAAAGGCAAAATCAAAACATGGTGAATGGCGGCATTCACGACATTTGTCATAGCCATAATCCTTGGGTTTGGAATCACTCAAGAGTTGTGGAATAGGTGAAGGATAGTAGGGCCAGATAAAGGAGGAGATTCTTTGTCAGAGGGAGGATCAGGAGGAGACAGGGAATATTGGTCAGCAGAGAGCATCTCTGCCTCTAGGCTGACCTCTTTTTTCCGCCTGCTCATTTGGGTTACAACCCTCCATACACAGGTTGGTACAGGAGCATGAGTGATGCTCAATTTGACCACAATTATGGCACCCTTGTTGCTTGGGCTGCCTATTAGATCCAAAAGCCATAATGCAGGGGGTGCAAGAAGTAGTTCCAGTTATATTAGCCTTGTTCTTGCAAACCACGGTTCCTACATGCGTCAAATACATGTCCTGTAGGAGGGTCTTAATGCTCTTCATGAAATTAAGGGATGCATTAAGGGCCTTAAAGTGTAAGAACAGAAGTTGGTTCACTTTTAAAGCATTAGAGCAAGCTGTATACACCTCCTGAGGAGTCAACTGGCAGCTGGTGATGAGTTGTTGCCCTTCAATGTAGAAGCAGTCAGCAAACTCAGCCAAGGTTTCCTTGGGTTTGAAGGCAATATTCATGAATGCATCTTTCTTGACTTCCAAGATGAGATCTCCTCCAGACTTCTCAATAAGAAGGTGATTCATATCCTCCTAAGTGACAATGGACAGAAGTTCAGAAACCACAACTTCTTTGCAAATGGGGTATAGACAGGTAAGGATATGTTTCTTCTTAAGCTTGACAACAGCCCTACACATTGCAGGCTCATAGATGATTAAGAAGGCAGCAATGGTAGAGTTCTTAGGATCAAAGATCTGCTTGAGAAGGGCTTGTAATTGGAGTCAATAGACAGAGAGGTGGATTGGCTGTTGTCACCTGGGTTGATAACATTAATATGAGGGTTTTCTTCAAACTTGGACTCCGCAGCAGGCTGTTGAGCCTATAATAATTAAAGGCTCTCTTCCAAGGTGTTGAGAGTAGAGCTGTTTTGGCCGCTGACATCTATAGCAGTAGTGGCAACAGTTCCAAATTCATCAATCTGTATCTGTTGTACTGCCAAGGTACCTGCAATCCCATTGACACGGGAGGTCAAAGCAGTGGCCTGCGTTGCCAAAGGATTGATGTGTTCATCCATTGCTTCAGTCAAACAAGTAAGATTCTGCACCTCTCTTTCTAGTGCATCCTGTCTGTCATCAATGTCATTGGTAACCAATGCCAATTGGTCCAAAGCAAGGGCAAAATATACATGTGGTTGACCTTCCAACCCAGGGAAGTATCTGTGGCCTGCTTGGGTAGAGACCTCAGTGACTTCAGGGCCTTCCTTGCCCTCAGATTCAGAAGATGA
Organism: Entomophthora muscae; assembly: GCA_014839935.2. Classification (NCBI taxonomy): domain Eukaryota; kingdom Fungi; phylum Entomophthoromycota; class Entomophthoromycetes; order Entomophthorales; family Entomophthoraceae; genus Entomophthora; species Entomophthora muscae. The sequence goes on from QTSX02004279.1 coordinate 74,417, forward strand.
TTCACCTGTATTAGAGAGGTGTTGTTGCAAATACTTGATCTTCCCGCGCAACATAGCTAATTCATCAGTCAAGGCAATGCAAGGGTCAGTGTCATGGATGACATTTTAATAGTTGTATTGAAAACCCAAGAGTTGAACCCCAGTCCTCCAAAGACGGATTGAGCCCCCCAGGACGGCCCAAGACCACCCAACCTGTTAAGTCACAGACTCAAGTTGTTAAGTTACCCCACAACCCACCAGCTTAATAATTAGGATTCCCTGAATAGTTGCCAGATTGCCACCAAATTGGTGCCACTGGAGGCCCATACCTACGCAGGAGACATGGCCTGTCTAAAGGAGGTTAGGAAAAGACCTACTACTAGCCCTGTCAACAAGTACCAGCTGTCACCAGTCTCTAGTCCAGAAAGGGGAATAAAATTAGCCTGCTCAGGTGACATGGTGAACCACAGCGGCAAAATTAAGCATTGCCACTTCTGTTCTTCAGATCCAGCCCAACCAAGACCCGCCAAAACGGCGCCACTGAGAGCCCAGACCTACACAGAGGTTGTGGCTTAAACAAGACCTACTACTAGCCCTGCCAACAAGTACCAGCTGTTGCCAGTCTCTAGTCCAGAAAGGGTATACAATTAGCCCGCTCAGGTGACATGGTGAACCACAGCGGCAAAATTAAGCATTGCCACTTCTGTTTGCCAGAGCTTACCCAACCAGGACCTGCTGCTCCCAAGACCCTAAGTCAAGATCCATGCCCTGCTGGCAAACTGCCCATAGACCTGAAGCCCGCAAAAAGCAAAGAAGCAAAATCACATGGTATAAGAATGCTGGCAGTGTGGTGATGACCATATTGTCATTTTTGATGATAAAAAGTTTTATGAACCTTTGGTTCAAACAAATCTTACCTTATCTAGTCTTAATGATCTTCTATCTTAACTCTGGCCCAGTAGACTTTCAGGCAACTGCTTCTTCCAGAGACCAACCTGCTGACCCGCCCCAGACACTATACTGTCCCCCAGGAGCCCCCTTTAGACCTGTGCATTTTACCAAATACCCGCTGTAAAAACTGCTGGCTCAACCCACCAGCAAGGTTCCAACCAAGTGGGTTTGTGACCTGCAATCCAATTATCCGGTCACTCAAAGCCAGACTAGGAAGTTGACTTGAATTACCAAAACCAACAACATGAACAGATGATGATCCTTTATGGTGGATACCTCATTTTGTTGCTTGACTCATTACCAGGATCAAGCCACCCCCCTCTTCCATCCAGCTGTGTGATCACCAATCATGTTCCTGTTATCCTTGATTCACATGAACTATATAATCACTATCTCATAATAAAGATTATTATATATCTTCTAAATATTTTCCCCGTGTAACTCTGCTAAAACAGCACAGTTACAACATTGTAGCACAGGTAGGCTCTCCATCCTACCTTATCTTGAAAAATTCTGCCTGTTGCCCGCACACGCTGTGGCCAACAAATCCTTGACAGAATCATGTCTGGCCTCCTGCCTGACTGGACCCTGTACACTCCTGGTACCAAGATACCTGATGGTTTTGTCCTATACCAAAACATGGTAATCCTGCTACCTGCCTTCAACACCATATCTGCACAAGGTTTCTTTCAGGCTCCCTCATCAATGCTGCAACCAGCCAATGAAACCACCATGCCTGCCTATGTAGCGCAAAGACTACAAAGCGCCGCCTTGGAACCTTTTGCCAGGGCCAACAACAACAACGCCGCCGCATGGATCCAGTCCACCCAGAGCAAGCTAGCTCAGATGGAATGACCACAGCAATTTTGGATTGCAGAAATTTCCATTTGCCTGACCCATGATGTTGGCACCTGGTGCAACAAATGGCATGAAGAGCACACTGACAAGAACTGGGATACCTTTAAGCAAGACTTCCTGGCAAGATTTGTGCTTAAGGATACAGCGCTCATGATCATAAGCCAAGTAAAGAACCTGACCCAGACAGGCACTGTAAAAGAACTCACCCGCGCCTACAAGGAGCTCTGCCTTTGTGCACCATCCAACATGGCCTTTGACACCCCAGCTACACACCTCATGTACTACAACGCTCTTAAGTTGCACGTGATGAGACATTTAAACCTGGATCAAGTGACCAACCTGCAAAGCCTGTACTGTGAAGCAGAAAAAGCAGAACAAACATCCAACGCTCTGCACAAGGCACATACTGGGAAACAAGAAAGACCCAAGGATTCCCATCCAAGCGGGCGCTCTGCTTGACCACCTCCTGGAGGCAACAGGAACAACGCCAACCACAAACCCACGGGTTCAAATGGGCATGGAAATGGAAACAATGGCCAGTCAAACCGTACCCATTTCTGTGTCACCGCCACACAAGGCAACCAAGATGAAAGAAAAGCCCAGGTAGAGCACTAAGCAAGCCAAGCTCCCCCCACGCAGCTCCTGACTTGCCCAACAATGAGTACCAACCTGAGGACGTAGACCAATGCTCAATGATCCTAGTGCCCTTGAAGGACCCAGTACTATACACCATCACTAGAAATCCCAATAAATTGATGACCTATCCTTTCTGCTTTTGCAGTTACACAGGCTCAGCACTCCTGGACTAAGGTGCATACCAAAACCTAGTCAACAGTAGCTTTGTGGATAAGTTCAAGCTGACCACTAATCCTTTGCAGATTAAAAATGTGGTCCTGGCTGATGAACACCACATTGCCGTGACAAAGGAAACTGCCCCCTTCTCTGTCATGTTTGAGAACCTCCACTCCATCATCCAAGGTCCCATCATCAACTTTCCTAAGTTTGACATTGTTCTGGGATTAGACTGGTTACAGAAGAACAACCCTCACGTAGACTGGCAACCTCAGTGTTGACCATCAAGTATGAAGGCGTCAACCACCAGATCTACCCTGACTCTGTGGACTAACTGCTACGCAATCACGTCTTTGTACGTATCACAGAGACCCAGGACAAAAAGAAAGACCTGAAGTCAATTGACTGGGACTCCTGCCAGTACAAGATCATACACTTCAAAGACCACCAGGACACCTCCACGCCTCAGGACCACAATATTGTGGCCTGCCATCCAGAAATCTTTAAGGAAGCGTTACTTGAGCTGTCCCCTGAGAAGCATATCCAGCACTCTATCCAACTCAAGGGGGCTGTACCCAAGGCGCGCCCTATTTACAGGCTGACCCCAAATGAAGACAACACATTATGTGCCTTCCTCAAGGAGGCATTGGAAAAAGGACTTATCCTCCCCTCACAGTCTCACTTTGGGGCCACCGTATTCTTTGTAGCTAAAAAGGATGGTACCTTACGCCTGGTCACAGACTACCGCGCCCTAAAAAAAGTTACCATTAAGAGTTGTTACCCACTGCCACTGATTGACGACCTCTTCAATGCCTTGGGAGGAGACACAGTCTTCTTCAAGATTGATCTAACTGCAGGCTACAATCTGATTTGTATTAAGGAGGAAGACATTCCCAAAACAGCCTTCTGCACTAAATACAGCTCCTACAAATGTGTGGTACTCAACTTTGGTATGACCAATGCCCTGTCCACCTTCATAACCTTCATGAACAAAGTGTTCACGCCCCACATAGGCAAGCATGCCCTAGTGTACCTAGACAACATTATTGTCTACAGCCCCTTGGTGGAACAACACCACAAAGACCTGGAAGCAGTCTTTGCAACCTTGGCACAACACAAACTGTTGGCCAAGCCCTCCAAGTTCCAGTTCTTCCGTGAGCAACTACCTTTCTTGGGACACAGTCTCAAAGGACGGCATCAAACCCAACAGTTGAAAGATACAGGCCATTTGCAAGATGCCACCACCCAAGGATAAGTTGGAACTTTGCACCTTCTTGGGAATGTTGGCCTATGTACAATGCTTCATACCCAACTATGGCGTCTTGACTGCCCCCTTATCTGCCATAACAGGTGTCAAGTCTAAGTTTGTGTGGACCCCCCAATGTGACCTCTGCTTTAGACGCCTCAAAGAAAAGCTCACAACAGCTCCCATCCTGCAATATACCAAAAGCAACGGGGAATACCAAATGGAAACCAATGCCTCAGATGCATTCATTGGGGGAGCACTAAAAATCAAGAATAGTGATGGTGACTTCCTGCCTGTAGCCTACAAATTGCAAAAATTGACAGACAGTGAGTCTCAATACCCTATCCATGACAAGGAACTTCTGGCTATTGTATACTGCCTAGTCAAATGGTGTTGCTATCTAGAACACCAGGAATAATTCACAGCACTAACCAATCACAAGTCACTCATCTATTTCAAGACTCAAGCAAATCTATTGCGCCGCCAAGTGCGGTGGATGGAACTATTGGAGAGATTTAACATGTGTATCCAATACAAGCCTGGGGCTGAGCTTGCCATGGCAGACGCCCTGTCCTGCCTATATGTCTGTGCTTCAAGAGGAGAGAATGAGCTCAACCCAGACTGGCCTCTCTTAGTGCTACAAACAAAAGACAAGGGGTTCCCCCTGGGCACAACCAACATAACCAAAGAAACAGTCATCAAGAATAAACACCTCTTTGTTGACGTATATGGGACTCTTCATAGAAAGATGACTGACAGCACAATCATTCCTTACATCCCCACACATCAGCAAGTCAACACTATCCTTTGCTATCACAGAGACCTTGGACATACCAAGAGCCAAAATCTATATGAGTTTCTAAAACATAAAGCCTGGTGGCCAATCTTATACCGCAATGTCCAGGAAGTTCTAGACTAATGTGAGGTGTGCAAAAAGTTTGCCAAAAGCAAAACCCCGCCAAAGTCAGTACTCCCCATTTGCACACAACTACCTTTCAAAGTATGAGCTCTTGACATTGTTGGTCCCATGCCAGGAAAACGCAATGACAAGAAATACATCATCACTGCCATTGACTTTGCAACAAGATGGCCAGTAGCCCAAGCAGTAAAGGCACACACCAGCAATGATATTCAACAATTTATTGGCAAAGAAATAATCAGCAAGTTTGGAAAGCCAGAACTCTTGATAACCAATGGAGGCAAAGAGTTGACCTCCAAAGACACCAATGTATACCTCACCAAGAATGGGGTCAAACACACTGTAACAACACCATACCACCCACAGGCCAATTGACGCATGGAGCGGCTTAATAGTAGCCTTGTGCAAGCCCTAGTCAAACTCACCGCCAGGAGACCTGAAGACTGGTATAAGCAGCTACCGACTGCATTACTTGTGCGTCAAACCCAAGTGAACAGATCCACTGGAAAAAGCCTGTTTGAGTTGGTATACAGCACACAGCCAAATATCATTCAAGCATTGACAGGACCTAAACTGGAAATTCCAAGTGAAGTTACCACACGCTCAGACCCTCTAGTAATAGAGGCTAACAGCAAGCAAACAGCCAAAGAGAATGAAGGTCTGCAAAAGACATTTGTTCTCATCTGCAACAGACATGAAGTTGGGGACAAAGTATGGGTCATGAACGTTGACAAGAGCAAGTTACAACCTGAAAAAGTGGGGCCAGCAATCATTCTGAAGGTAAACAACAATAACACTTACCTCGTGCAAGGACTTGGAAAACGTAAGCAAGACAAGACCCTACACCATGACCGCCTACAACCCTGCAAAGCAAGACAGATACAACAAGAAACTGCCCTGCCTGCCACAGAACAGCAACTAGTTCAATACAGCGCCCGGGCTCCTGACAACCTGCCCCAAGAGGAGGCTGACCTTCAGTTGGGGGGGGGTGTCAAAACCGCAGGCTCAACCTGCCAGCAAGGTTCCAACCAAGCGGGTTTGTGACCCGCAATCCAATTATCCGGTCACCCAAAGCCATACTAGAAAGTTGACTCAAATTACCAAAACCAACAACATGAACAGATGATGATCCTTTATGGTGGATACCTCATTTTGGTGCTTGACTCATTACCAGGATCAAGCCACCCCCCTCTTTCATCCAGCTGTGTGATCACCAATCATGTTCCTGTTATCCTTGATTCACATGAACTATATAATCACTATCTCATAATAAAGATTATTATATATCTCCTAAATATTTTTCCCTGTGTAACTCTGCTAAAACAGCACAGTTACAACAACGCCCAACCCTGCCTACTCAGAGTATGAATTGGAGAACATACTTGTTGTTGACCCCTTGGAAAAGACTAGAGAGACCAAAATTATAGAACACAAAGGAAAGTGGTACATGAGGCGCCAAGATTGTTCAAAGACAAGTGAAATTATCTGCCTGCCTACTTTGTTCCCATGACTCTGCCCTTAACCCCACAACTTGACCGCCCAATAAAATCTTTCACTGCCGCCAAGACCATGTCCACTCAACTTTTTGGAGTACTCTACATTACTTTGACGGGAATGGTAGACTCTATGGTGCCCAACTCAGGGCCTTGGTCTTTTCTTGGGCAATCTGTATCCTATATTATCAAGTTAGCACCCATCCTATGGTGGGCATTACCCACTGGCCCGGCAGTACCCTGTCCTTAGTCACCTAATGCCTCTACCTATGCCTGGCTTCCTGACAACTGGTGTAGACTTCAAACTCAAGAAGCTAATGGTAGGAATTTCCTTGCCTCCATTAGACAATTTGTTTGATCTTTCATTTTGTACTGTTATTTCAAGGTTTGGCTGGTATTATCATCTGGAGAGACAAGCTTGGTCTCAGCTTGATGGGGTTCAGTCCCAAAAAACACAGGCAGCTGGCCCCTTGGTCCTTAGGGCTGGCGGCCTGCAGGGAATCAGGACCAGGGTTTGAATCGTGCTCTTGGCCCTTGGTTTTGAGGGGAAGAAAATTGTCAATCCTGACAGCCTTGGCATACATGGACAGCATGTGGCTTCCCATGAAACTATATAATATCTTAAGCTCATATCAAATAAAGTATCATTTTCTTCCTGATTTTCCCCTTTATCTTGTTTATTATACTTCTAAGAAGTATAAGCTCAATATTATTAAAGTCTGAGTGGCCTATATTTCCATTTCAACATAATTTAGGCCACACTTTACTGGATTAAAGCTACATGCTTTTAACAATGCATGTAAGGGATTTCATGTAAGGATGAGCCAAATCAAGCTTTTGGCTTGGCAGTCAACTTTAAATTTCAATATTGTGGAAAAATCAATTCAATACCTTACTGCTCAAGCAAAGATGAGATAACATTACAAACAGAAAAACTTGAATTTACATATATTAATATTGTACTTTTCAGAGCTGTTGAAATGGATAAAAAATCAAGTTTGGAGTGTTTGAGGTCATAAACAAAATGAAAAAGTAAAATCAAAAATTTATATTAATTAACAATAGTATTTGACCCGCTGAAGATTTATTTTGTGTGTGACTTCTAGCGCTCTGCACTTGATTTGTTTGTCTATCTCAACAATTCTGAAAAGTACAGTAATGATATCTAGCTGAAGTTAAGCAATAACCCATATCCAATCTATTTGATATATTTCAAGAATTAAATATTTGAAAAGCAACTGCAGCTTAAGTCCTATAAAGTTTATTATATTAAATATAACTTTTTACCTACCATAGCCATGACAACTGCTTAATAATTCAAAAAAATAAACAATTCACAATTGAATACTCTATCCAAAAGTTTAAATTTAATTTTATTACCCTTTAACCTGCTGCTTGTAAGTCATGACCTATATTTTGATGCTAAGCTAATATATTTGTAAAGATGAATTAATATTTTATTTTGGAAGAGGTTGTGATAAAATACAGAGAGGCCTTCCTTGTAAGGCAGCACTCGAAATATTTAGAGAAAACCTATTGTTAGATATTCCTCTAATTAGAAGGTTTCTCATAACCCCCCCAGCACAATTAAGATCATATTATTGGGTTTTAAGACAAGAAATTTAAACAACCATCATGATCAAACTGATTTAAATTGGTTGAGTCATTTAGGTAGAGCGTTTTTCTGCCCTAAAAAGCCAAAGATCAGGACTGGAATACGAGAAGGCAGTTGTGACATTATCGCTTTCCAGATTGGATGCGTCATCTTTATAGAAGTTATAGTACAGATCTTTTGGAATTCACATCCGATTCCGTGTCTGTGGAGACAGACCGTGTGGTTTGTCTCTAAACATTTAGAGCGTCTTTTGGGATTCTCGCAAGGTCTTGTAACTTTAGCTCGCGAATAATGAGGTCATAGATAAAACCCAATTTCAATCGAAGAATATAAAACATTTTATTTAAATTTCATTTCGAACAGAAATAGAGTGTCACCTATTACAATCGAGTGTAATGGTGACTTACAATTATAAGATATTCAAGAATAATAAGGTGTGGTTTATTTTGTCGTGCTTGGGTTTAAATAGTGATTTTGACGTAATTGTCAATAGTGAATATTCGATGAATAATCAAATTCGCTATCACACGAGTAACGCTGTCTTTGAACTCGAATAAAAAACAGTCCTCCCAAAAAAACCTATCACAATCAAGCAACTTAGCCTTGATTGGATGGATGTTTAGACAATGGATTACTTGGTCCACAAGGTTTAGATTCAAAAACAAATGTAGTACATCACCTGACATTGATTCGAGTCTGATTTTTTTATAATCAGCCCATTTAAATTTAAATAAAATATATGCTCTCGCCTTTTGAAACTGGTGTAAGATTACACAGCAAATGTGCTCTTTTACAAGTTGTGTAGGTTCGAAAGACAGAGGTAACGTTCTTCCACTTGTTATCGTTTGGATGGCAAATACGATGCAAAATCTGCAATTTGCTCAAAGCAACTGAAAGACAGTTAATGGGATATATGAATTTACTTGTGTTGAAATATTGAATATTTTGGTCAAATATATAGTATTTGCCAACAGTTAAAATATGTGGGTTTGGGGAAGTTGAGGGGGTTAGCCATGAGGCTAGTGTGTAACCAAAAAGCGGGGATTTCAGGGGGTTCAGTTAACTGAAATCCAGTTAATTGCTGGTTATGTCACACTTTTCCCCTTTATTCATTGGCTCGGTGAAATACCTTCATCTGATTGCCATTGATGACAAAATTGAGTGGCTGACCTTGTTGATCCACTAGATAGTAATTGTTTGATGTGACGTGGCCAATCACCTTGTACGGCCCAGACCACTTTGGGAGGAATTTCTTGCTAAGTGATTGAGATACCAAATTCTTGAAAACTAAAACTTCAGTTTCAATAGGTATTTTATCAACGGTAGGCACCGCACACGCTTTTGCTCTCAGCTTTTCAGCTGCCTCTAAGACTTGAAACTTTGCTCGGTTGCGGGCTTCTGCCATGGTAAGTTTGTCAGAGCTTATGTTATTAATGTCCAAGCTTTTGATAGGAACACCATAAAGTAGTTTGTACGGCTTAAACTTTGTTGTTGCTTGAACTCAAGAGCGGTAGTTCCATATAGCCGCGGGTAAGTGGACATTCCAATGTGTTGCGTCTTCTGTTGTGATCTTCTCCAAGCTCTGGATCAGGGTTTGATTGAAGCGTTCTGTCAGTCCATTGCATTACAGGTTGTACATGGTGGTAAGTTTGTGCTTTGTACTAACCATCTTGCAAAACTTGTCTACCAGCTTGTTGCAGAAAGGATTTTCTTGATCACTAGAAGGACTGTAGGCAGTCCATACACGGTAAAGATCTCTTTGTACAGGAATTTAGCTGTGGTTTCTGCATTGTGCTCCTGGGTTGCTCTGGCTACAGGCCATTTGGTAAAGTACTCTGTTGCGACAATAATGTATTTGTTCTTACTAACACTCTCTGTTATAGGTCCAATGTAGTCAATGCCCCACATTTCAAATAATCTGCTCACGGTTATAGGGTTGATAGGCTTGGTTACTGGATGTTTCTTCTCAAAGATCTGGCACAGATGACAGCTCTTGATGTATGTTTTGATGTCTTTGAAGTAGTTGGGCCACCAATACTTCTCACGTAAATTGTCTGCTGTGGTAAGGATTCCATAATGTCTTGTTCCTTTGTGGGCTTTGCGGAGTATCAACTGGCGCTCTTCTATCTTGGGGACCTTCACAATTTGTCCACACATGCTTCTGTACAGTGATTCCCCTAGGATTACGTAGTATCTTCTCTCCTTGAGCACAGGTAATTCTGCATTCATTTCCCCTGTGGTAAGCATACAGTATACTGCATACAGTTTGGGCTTGTAACTTTCTGCTAACACTTCCATTAGGTATGACTTGTGGACTCCTTGTTGTGAGAGGCCATTGGCGACAACGTTCTTCTTCCCAGGTATATGTTTTATGTCCATGAGATACTCAGACATCTCCATTACCCAGCGTACATGTCTGCTGTTCTCTTGTTGTTTGCTCAGGATGAAAGACAACACCATGTTGTCTGTATACTAGGTAATACAGTTTCCTAGTATGTAGTACTCAAATTTTCAAAGTGCTCTAATCACAGCTAACACTTCTTTGTCATAGATGCTGCAACATAGCTCTGGGCCACTGAACAACTTGCTGGTGTACTTGACAGTTTTGAACAGACCTTCACGTTCTTGTTCAAGGACTCCCCCTGTTGCTTCTTCCAAGGCATCAGTGAAGATTGAGAACCTCTCCTGGAAGTTCAGGTGAATCAGGACGGGCTCCTTCATGAGGCACTCTTTTAATGTCTGAAAAGAAACCTCTTATTCAGGGGTCCAGGTAAACTCTGACCCTTATGGATTAACTTAAACAGAGGTCTAGCAATGTCGCTATAGTTGTCAGGAATGCCTTTGCTTTAATTCCTGACAACAACAACAAAGTCTTTGTGAATCCTGGGTTTGAAATCCATCTTCCTAAATTGGTTTTTCCCTCAGCTCCTAAAAAGTAATTATTAGTATGTAATAACTGTTCTAAATTACCTTTTGCTGGCCTGGAATCCAGTCCAGAGGTCTCTTGTGTCAACACAGGGATCAAACCCGCGTCCTCTTGGTTGCCTATGGATCACCTAGATAATATTAGTATTTCAAAGTTGAATTTACCTTTCTCAATGCGCAGAATGACTGCCTGTAGCCAATCAGAAGTTACGATGGGTCCTGGGACTTTTGAATTCAATTTCAATTTGAACGCTAATGACGTTAAGTTATTAGAAAGCTCTGTACTTGATTTAAATCAAGTTAAATCAATACAACATTTTCTGTTAGTGCATCTGCCTCTAGATGCCTTCCCCAAACTGTTGGTTATCAAACAGCTGGGGTAAATAGCACCCAGCTGTTTGGAGAAGCCTCAGCTGGGGTTAGATAATTTAAATCTTTTGAAATCTAAATCAAAGCTCCCCCTGCCAAGTTCTTCCCCAACTTACCCCCAAATTCCCCTGATTATTTGCAAATTGGACACCAATGACAGCCTATATAAGGCTCCAACTTTCAGCATTATTACCTGTTCAGTTAATAAAGTCAATTGCCAACCTAGTTGATTTTCCTTTTGCCTGCTATCAAATCCTGAAATCCAACACCATGATGCTACCCAAGTCATCCCAATGGGGACCATTTGGGTATAAATGGTTGGTTTGGTTGCTCATTGTACAATTCCTTACTGCAAGCCTATCTTTTGGAACCAGAGCAGATTCTGATTTGCCCCTCCCAATTACTTGGACAAGTTGTGGCGCCAAGTGGTACCAGGCGTATGGTACACCGCCATCCCACTGTCACCAAATCCCCCAATTACAGAGGAACCCCAGTTCATGGGGTCCAGTCCGCCCAGTCCTTCCTTGTTTCATCCCATGGCTTCTGTTTTCCTCCTAAGTTATCTTGGAGCTTACTTCCTGTTGGGAAGATTTAATACCCTTTTGGGTTGATATTGTCTTATTGGAGAATTGTTCCATATGGGGATGGTCTCTCTTCCAATTGGTTCTCTAATCACCGGGTTGAACCCCTCCGCAGCCATACACCTTTTGGGTGGTATGTTTCCAAGCAGATGGGTTCCTGACAATAGTTCTGTATAAAGTGGGAATAGTACCCAAAAGGACCAAGGAAGGACTGTAGACAGGCAACATTGGTAGGTACTGGCCACTGTGAGATTGCTAATACCTTGTCAGCATCAGGGTGTACCCCCTCTTTGTCCACTACATGTCCTAGTACGTGAAGTTTGGTCTGGCAAAGCAACAGTTTGGATTCATTGACTGATAGCTGGGCTTTCCAGATGTGGCCAAAGACTTCAGTAAGTGTCTCCAGATGCTCTTCAAAAGTAGCACTAAACACTGTTATATCATCTAGGTAAACAGTCACCTTCTTGTACAGGAGATTGGCAAAGATAGAGTTCATAGCATGCTGAAAGATACGTGGGGCTCCACAGAGTCCAAACAGCATGCACTTATACTGATATCAACCCTGCTTAGTGACAAAGGCCGTCTTGCTGATGCTTGCAGGCTCCATTTCCAACTGGTAGTACCCCAAAAACAAGTCTATGTTGGTGAAGTACTTGCAGCTGGCGTATGATGCCAAGATCTCTCTGATAAGAGGCAAGGGATAGATATCAGCCTTGGTGACTGAGTTCAAAGGTATGTAATTAACACACATACATAAGTTTCCATTCTTTTTAGGCACAATGACTACTGGCAAAGACCAGGGTGATGTGGACGGCTCAATGATGCCCTTGAACAACAGGCAGCCAATCTCCTGCTTAACGTAGTTCTCATACTTCTTGGCCAGACAATAAGGTGCCTTACAGATAGGTTTAGCTGTTCCTGTGTCTACAATGTGCTTCTCTAGGTTTGCTGGTGGTAGAGGATCATCCTCGTTGCAAAAGAGGTCCTTGAACTTGCTCATGAAGGCGGAAAGTTTCCCCTTCTGACTGGCAGTCAGGCCTTTGTTCTGTTCCACAGCCTCAGTGACGGTAAGGAATGACTCCCCCCAACTTCTTGTAACTTTGAGTAGCTGACATCTATAAGAACCAGCTTGTTGTTGCGCTCAATAAACCAATTGTGGCAACAGAAGGATATAGTGACTCCAAAGTCACTTAGGGCATGACACCTCAGAATAAGGTTATACCTGGTAAGCGCAAAGATGGTCGCAGAGATTAACACACAGACACCACAGATTTCAACAGTGAGGTTGCGCACAGTTCCCAGGCACTCTTTGATCTTGCCATTTGCAAAAGTAAAATTTTCTTTAACCCTAATATATTCCTGAACTCCTAAAGATCTTAGGAAAGACTCTGATATGATGTTGGATGTAGATCCTCCGTCCAAGATTATAGATGTGGAGTGGCCTTCTACCTCCCCATTGATGTGTGGTGCTCCCTTGCTGACAACGTCAACCACTTCCTGGGCCTCTTGTGGCTTCTCTTCCATGACCACAAACTGCTTCTCTGGATCTCTGACTCTGGTGATCCCAAGGTAATGTACCATCTGAGCTCTAACACTGGGCGCTATTTCTGCCAAATTATATAGGGATATTGGAACCTGGGTGTCTGAGAAGATCTTCAGCACATTCAGCTTAGAGGGCTTTACTTGAGGTAATACTGGCAATTTAACCTTAGGTTTCTTAAGGGTAGTTTTGGAGGAGGTCCCCTTTACAACCTCAATAGTGGATTCAACAGGATAAGTGCCATCTTCCTCATCCATTAGAATCCCAAAAGGTTCTGACTGTTGAGCCTCATGGTCAGTCTGTTGTGCTGACTGAGTGTTATTGGCCTGTTCTGTCTCAGGGGCTACTGGGGGTGCCTGGTTGGGTAAGTGAGCATCAGGGGTAGGCTGTTGAGGCTTGGCTTCCTCAGCCTCTTCTTGCTTCTCAGGTGTATTATAAGGATGAACAATGTGGCTGAGTCTGTGCTTCTGGGCCACATTTGTTCTTAATGCCACTATACTCTCTACCAGGTAGGACTCATCCTTGGCTGTGCTAGGCTCTGTCTCCTTCTTGGGTTTGGGGGCCTGCTTCCAGTTCTGCTTAGGTTCTGCTGCTGGTGTCTTTGGCTTGTTCTGGCAGTTGTTTGGACAATGTACAAAATCATGTCTGTTGGCTCTGCATCTATTGCAGGGTTCTTTGCAGGTGCCTGTTAGATGGCCTGATTTCTTACAGTTGTGGCAGTAGAGGTTTGACTTTGCCTGCTCACCACTAGTCATATATGTGGTAAGTGTAGCCATTCCCTGCGCTAACTTCTTCATGTTTTCAGATAGATCATCTGGCAGTTGTCAAGATTGACAATTTGTTATCCCAGGAAACCTGGGCCAAAGGGTGGGATTTGAACCCTGGACCTACATTCCTGCAGGCCGCTGGGCCCATGGACCAAGGGCCCACCCGCCTGTGTTTTTTTGTGATCAAGCCCCTGCAAGCTGAGGCCCCCACTAAGTCCCAAAGCCAGAATACCTGCACCAACTTGACCATGGTGGTGCCTGAGGAGGAGCCTCTCAAATTGCCTAATGGAGGCAGCAATAGCGCCTCTGTGAATTTCATGAGTTTGAAGTCCTCTCAAGTAACCAATCAAACCCTACTGTCAAGGATAAACCTGGGCTTTGGGCCTGACCCCGTGACCACAGCAAAGAATCAAGAAAATTGAGTGACCAAATCAGGCGTTCTGACCAATGAGAGAACACCCAGCCAGGGTGCCATTTTGCTGCTCCCACACCCGGGCCCTCTGGCTGCCTGCCTGCACTTTTCCCAATATTTTGATAAAGCCCTTATGGAAAATACTAAGTTTGGAGGCAGAATGCTATATATGCCTATAGATTCTGCACTCAAACCTTATTGCCATTTTTAAATAAAGATTATGTTACTTTGGCTCTTAAAGCTATTGCCATATTTTGTATTTGCCGTCTATCAATTCAGTTCAAGATCTCCCAGCCCTCCTGCCCCTCTGCCCGCAGTTTTCTGTCCATCTGGTGCACCCTTTGGGCTTGTCCACTTCACTGATTACCCCTTGAAGCCCAAATATAAGGGTTATACACCAGAGATAATCCTCAAACTTGACCTGCTAGCCCGCATTCAATCCTCTATTAGATACAACCACCAAGGCCCGTGGATATTCTCCACCCCCAAACTATTTAGAGAGAAATTCAATTATCTCCCGGCCTACAATATCTATATGGAACTGCCTGTAACACCAAAACCAATGCCGGCCTCTTTGCCTGACCTCCCAACCAACCATACCAGCAAGCTTTTTGGAATGGTGTACATCACTCTCACAGGGGTGGTAGACACCATTGTGATGGCTGCTGGCCTGTGGTCCTGGGTGAGGAAGTCTGCTTCCTACCTTCTAAAGTTAGCTCCTCTCTTGTGGTGGGCCCTGCCTGCAAAAAACCCAGCCCAAGTTACCCCTGGAAACAGCGGGCTGGCCGCCCAAGACTGGATCCCTGACATTATGGCAATCTTTTTAAAACCTGGTACCCTGAGCCCCAATATGTTGTTATTTCTTTGGGCATCTTGTATGCTTTTGTTATTGATAATCACTTATTACACCTATAAGATGACCATGAACCTGATCTCTTCCATATGGAAGAACACAAATCCAAACAACCCAAAAAGAACTGACACCACAGCCACTGATATCAACAAGCCCTCCTCCCAAGTGCAAAATGTAATTGTGAACCAATCCCTCACCAAGGTTGAGATGCCCCAGATGGGAAAGCTCACAATTGAGGAAGCCTGACACACCATGCCAGTCCTCCGCTTGCATTTCCAGACCAACACCCCCTCCTACACCAGCAACACCAAGAAGGTACTGGGGGTCACTTCCATGCTCTCTGGAGACGCTCTAGACTGGTTTGGCAAAGCCACAGCAGAAGACATATAATTCTGTTTGGACTATTCCAAGTTTGAGGCTGAGTTAATGGCAACTGGGGAGGATTGCGACACCAGATACTATGCTCTGAACTCCTTGCTAGAAATCTGCCAAGCCTCCCAACCCATTCAGGCATATATTGACAAATTCCTTAAACTGAAGACCCGCACTCAACTTGAGGACAAATTGTCAGCCATCATCTTCCAAAAGGGAGTAAACCCGGCCATGAAGGACTTATTGAAGCACCACCCGCCCACCCTTGACTTAGAAGACCTAGTCCCCTTGTGCAAGGGCCTCAGCATGAATAAAGAAAATGCTGGGCCCTCCCAGACCCGCCAAACCCAAGCTGCCACACCCAATAGAGGGGGGATGACCCCTGAGAAACTTTAAAGACACTATAGAGAAGGACTCTGTTTTCACTGCCACAAAGCAGGGCACTTGACCAGAGCCTGCCCTAAGAAAACCCCTGCTTCTGTATCCTTGGCCCAAATAAACGCTTCTTCCCAGTCTTATAAGTTCATCCTAGTATCCATTAATGTTAGAGGAACAATCCAAAAACTAAAGGCATTCATTGACACTGGGGCAGATGAGAGTTTCATTGACGCTGACTTAGCCCAAGAACTAGGCCTGTCCGCCTCTGAGAATTGTTTACAGATCATTTTGGGAAACAGCACCAAAGATACAGGATACAAATGTGAACAGGAACTACCCTTGGTAATAGGAAACAACATATACCCCTCATCTCTCATCTTGTTGGAAGGCCTACTGTGATGATCCACATGTTTGGTGGTTTTGCAGGCGGGGCTTATGTTGGCCAAGCAAAAGTTTGGTTGTTTGTTGGAGGTGAGCCTAGTAGGTAATATGGTCTACTAGGGTAGGTAAGGTGAGCCTAGTAGGTAACATAGGACTACTAGGGTAAGTAAGGCCTGGCTGGTAGGTAACAAAGGACTACCAGAGGCAGATGTTGCCTCCACCCAGCAGAAGATATTGGCTGCTTTGAGCTATAGTACTTCACCCTGCAGGAAACTGTGGCTGAAAAAGGGTGAAGACTGAAATAGCAAGCAGGGAACTTTGTCTGTCTGGGGGGAGTAGGTTTTGGACCCCTGGCGGGTAACGCGGGCTTCCAGGGAGGGGAAGAGCTCTGAGGGCTCTACGTACCCTAATACGCTTACAGGAGGTTTGTGAGCAAGCATCCTACCTAACAGAATGGTAGGGTGTCCTTGTTTATGCCCATATGGGAGCTTTGGGGAAACCCAAGGTGAGCATTGGAGGGTATAGACTTGCTCAGAGGTGTCACCAAGGTGGCTTTCTTGGGGAAGCAAGCTGCAGAACTTGGTGTAATCAGGCCTCTGGGAAGTAGAGCTGATTACTCTGTGACTGAAAGCCCAGACTTCATCACCTGGGTGAATAAAGACAACACATAGACATAGATTTATGGTTGAATGGCCTAAGTGGATTACCACTTGCGAGGGTCCAGTCAAACACCAGTTTGATGTAGACTCATGCCTGGGTCTACAAGTTCTGGTAATGGGGGCTGAGATAAAGAACTAAGGTGGTTCACAGAATTAATAGAGAAAACTAGCAAGAGGGACTGTTTGGTCACAGTGAAGGCTAATTGATGGACTGTTAATTCACATTGAATGGAATGAACCAGTATGGTTCAGTGTGTATAAGGAACAAAGGAGGTTCCTAGTAAGGATTTGGTGAGGAACTGGTTAAGGATAAGCTGAAGGACAAGAAGATTATGATGCAGGACTAGATGATCATAATGCAGGATGGCCAAAGGACCAGAAGTTGGTGCTGAAGAACTGAAGAACTGAGAGGATGAACCAGCTGGACTGAATGCAGAGGCTGAAAGAGCTGGTTTAGTGACTTTTGAGAAGAAAGTAAAACAAAAGAAGCAGTTAAAAGTTAATTAGATACTGCCTAATTATGATTAAAAAAGGATTAAAAATCATATAATAAAAAAGAAAGAGAAGAAAAAATAACCTATAGTTTGTTAGAACTATATGTGATTTTTAGAAGAAGGATTGGAGAGGAAATATGCCAGAAAGAAGCTGAAAGAAGAACAAAGAAACTGTAAAAGCAAAAGAGCAAATTTTGCCAAGAACAACTAGGAAAGACAAAGAGACAAATAGCAGGCAGGTTCAAAGTTGCAAAACATTGAAGGAAACACGGAGAAACATGGGGAAATGTTGAAAAATTGAAGGGTCAAAATTTGCCTAAGTAAAACATATGTGGACGCGCTCAAGATTTGCCAGGGAAACATGACGGGAATCACGGCAAAACCGTTCAAAACACAGAGCAGCTGTTTACCCGGAGCAAGACAGCCTCAGGTTTGAACCAGGGTCAAGGACAGGTCATCTGGGGAAACCTTTTTGGCAAAACCGTTGAATTGAGGTATTTGATTGGCTGCAAGCCAAAGTTTATTCAATCAGTGTTTTAAGGGCTTTAACTTGAGAGTTAGAGCCTAAAAAATGAGGAGCAGAAGCAGAAAATTCAGGGCTTTTATTGGCTGAAGTAAGTTTAAAGGTTTAATATATTATAGAAGAAGAAAAACAGGATAGTTTAAGATTTGAAGAACCAGAGTTCTAAGAGAGGTTTTTGGCCTGAAACAAGGGGCTATAAAAGAGAAAGCTATCTGAGACTCTTCAGGGACTGGAACAAGTGGATTACAAAGGCCACAAAAGCTACAGAAGCAACAGAAGACTAAGGATAGGAAGCCAGAGCTGGGACAGATTGCAGAAGCCTAAGATTAGAACACAGGAGCCCATAACTAAGGTGAAGGAGCCCAAGACCAAGGAGCAGGAGCCAAAGACTAATTACAAGGAGTCCAAGAGATTTTTAAAGGACTCCAAGTATTGGCACAAACCCTTTATTATCCCATATCCCAAGGCCATATATCAGAAAGTTTCTAAGAGGATCTTCCTTCTGAGAGTGAATAAAAGCCCATTTCAACCCCTATACATATTTCTGAGATACATTTCCCCTTACTAGAGAATGAAAACCCCTTCCAGCCGGTCCCTGGCTACAATCCAGGACACACTTGGGGACTGGTGACCAGGAACCCCACACCTACCACACCCCCTCATTCTTGGGGACTACTGGTCAGACAGGCATGGCCTCATCCTCAACTACCAAGAACAGAACATCACCTTAGGTGATAAGGGTACCCGCAACACTGTTCCCTTTTGCATAAGCCCCAAGGAACCCACCCAAAGGCTCATGATCATACAGATTGAATCAAGCGTGGACGTCCTCCCTGATTCCCTAGGGAAATGGACCCATGTATTCAGCAAAGAGGCAGCCACCCATCTCCCCAAACACACCGAGTATGATCATGCTATTGACCTCCTGCCTGGCACCAAACCCAAGCATGGACCTATATATAGCTGCAACCACAAGGAGCAGCTGGCTCTCAAGTCATATATTGAAGACATGACCAAGAAAGGCTTCATCTGCGTGTCCAAAAGCCCTTGCTTGTCACCAATGCTGTTTGTGGGCAAGAAAGACGGTGGCATGAGCCCGTGCGTTAATTATCAGAAATTGAACAAGATAACTGTAAAGAATTGCTACCCCATAACTAATGCTGACAACTTGTGTGATGTGCTGACAGGTGCCCAGGTGTACTCCAAGATTGACCTTAGAGATGCGTTCAACCAAATTTTAATCAAAGAAGGCAACAAATACAAAACGGCGTTCAAGACCAGGTATGGACTCTACAAATACCTGGTGATGCCATTCAGACTATGCAACGCCCCTAGCACCTTCCAGCACATGATAAACACAGTATTGGGCAAATACCTTGGCCAGGTTTGTGTGGCCTACCTTGACAACATCCTCATCTACAGCAAGACCCACAAGGAGCACTTACTCCACCTAGATCTAATCCTGAACAAACTCTCCCAAGCCAACTTACACGCAAAGCTCAAGAAGTGTGAGTTCTTCCAACCGAAATTGGAATTCCTGGGCTACGTAGTGTAAACTGGAGGGTTTGCAATGGCCCAGGATAAAGTGGACACAGTGACCTCCTGGCCAACCCCCAAATGCAGAAAAGACGTGGGAAGTTTTTTGGGCCTGACAAATTATTGCAGGGACTTCATCCAAAATTTTTCTCACATCACTCTGCCCTTGATCCGTCTGTGCTCTGACAAAGTTGCCTTTTCCTAGACTCCAGAATGCACCACCACCTTTGAGACCCTGAAACTTGCCTTTGCTTCTGCCCCAGTCCTGGCCATGCCTGACCCCTCCAAGCCATTTGTGCTGGAAACCGGCACGTCCAACTTTGTGGTGGGCGGGGTCCTTCTTCAAGAAGGAGGGGATGGTATACTACATCCTTTAGCATATTACTCCAAGAAGATGCTACCTGCAGAAGGGAACTACCTAATTTACAACAAAGAGATGCTAGTCATTATGAAGACCCTGAAACATTGGCGCTGGTACCTCTGTGGCGCTGAATTCCCAGTAAAAGTCCCAACAAACCACAAGAACTTGGTTTATTTCTTCAAACCACAACAGCTGAACCAACAACAAGCAAGATGGGCTTTAGAACTGGCCAACTACTCCCTGAACATAGACTACAAGCCAGGAAAGGTGAACATAGTACCTGATGCCCTGAGTAGAAGAACTAGCCTGGCACCCATCCACATAGAAACTTGCAACCACAACACTCAAGTACTCTTGGACCCAGCTAGCCTAGGCATCCACCTGGGATTGATGAAGATCAGGGCCAGCAAAACAGAAGTACTGAAGGCCCAATCACTCAACAAATTCACCAAAACCATGATTGCCAACCTGTCAAAATCCTTGGATAGCGCCCATTACCACAAAGGCTACTCTTTGAAGGGAACAACACTAATGCTGCACAGCAGAATCTTTGTGCCAGAAGGAAGCATCAGGACCAACATATTGAGAGATTATCACAATTCTGAGATGGCTGGACACCCAGGGAGACTCAAGACCCTCCAGAGCATCAGAAGGAACTTTGCCTGGCCAAAGATGGACCAAGAAGTAAGCGCGTACCTGAAAGGATGTGAGACCTGTGGACAAACCAAACCCCGCAGAAACAAACCTGAAGGACTTCTAAGACCCTTGGATATGCCTGCTAGTCCCTGGAGATCTGTTTTCATGGACTACATTGTCAAGTTGCCCCTGTTCCTCTCCTTCAATGCAATCCTGGTCATGGTAGACCGTTTCACCAAGATGTCATACTTTGTACCGACCACCACTCATTGCACAGCAGCAGAGACAGCCCAACACTTCCACAACTGCATCCTCACCCAACACAAGATGCCTGAGGAAATCATCACAGACAGAGGATCCCAATTAACGTCAAACTACTGGACACAAGTGATGAAAGACTTGGGAATTAAGCGGTGCATATCCACCTCCTACCACCTGAAGACTGACGGTCAAACCAAAAGAGTAAACCAGATCCTTGAACAATACCTCTTATGCTATGCCAACGCCAACCAGGACAATTGGGCCAACATGCTTCCCATGGCCCAGTTTGCATATAATTGTAAAGACTCACCTCCACTGGGATGTCTCTGTTCAAAGCCAACTACAGTTTTGATCCCACCTGGGATCCCAAGATTGGCAAGAAGAAAACTAATACCACTGAACGTTCCTGGGTTGAGCGGATCCACGACACACAAAAAACATGCTTGACAAACCTGAACTGCACAGTGCAAACCTACAAAGCCTTTGCCAACCAAAAACAAACACCAGGCCAATTCTTGAAAGTTGGGGATGAAGTATACCTGGACTCTTGCAATGTGCCCCTACATGTGCCCTGTAGGAAGCTAGCTCACAGGAGAAGTGGCCCTCACAAGATCACCAAATTAAAAAGGAGAAGTTGCTTACAAGCTAGACCTACCCCCCCTCCTGGAAGATTCACAACATATTCCACTGTTCCCTGTTGTTTAAAAAGGTGGGGAACTTTCTTCCCAACCAACAGCTTAAGACAAACCCCCCTGCCCATCCAAATAGGCTGCACTGAGGAATACAAGGTTGAATACATACATGGCAACAGGATCCACTACCAGAAACCCCAGTACTACGTCAAATGGAAAGGATACCTGCTAGAAGAAAGCACATAGGAACTGCTGAGCAACCTAGATAATGCCCAAGAAGCTGTCCAACTCTATCTGAACAAAAAGGGCTAGAAGAGAGGGCCCTTGGGGAAAAAAGGGAATGATGTCAAGATTGACAATTTGTTATCCCAGGAAACCTGGGCCAAAGGATGGGATTCAAACCCTGGATCTACATTCCTGTGGGCTGCTGGGCCCATGGACCAAGGGCCTGCCCGCCCATGTTTTTTTGGGATTGAGCCCCTGCAAGCTGAGGCCCCTGCTAAGTCCCAAAGCCAGAATACCTGCACCAACTTGACCATGGTAGTGCCTGAGAAGGAGCCTCTCAAATTGCCTAATGGAGGCAGCAATAGCGCCTCTGTGAATTTCATGAGTTTGAAGTCCTCTAAAGTAACCAATCAAACCCTACTGTCAAGGATAAACCTGGGCTTTGGGCCCAACCCCGTGACCACAGAAAAGAATCAAGAAAATTGAGTGACCAAATCAGGCGTTCTGACCAATGAGAGAACACCCAGCCAGGGTGCCATTTTGCTGCTCCCACACCCAGGCCCTCTGGCTGCCTGCCTGCACTTTTCCCAATATTTTGATAAAGCCCTTATGGAAAATACTAAGTTTGGAGGCAGAATGCTATATATGCCTATAGATTCTGCACTCAAACCTTATTGCCATTTTTAAATAAAGATTATGTTACTTTGGCTCTTACAGCTATTGCCATATTTTGTATTTGCCGTCTATCAATTCAGTTCAAGATCTTCTGGCCCTCCTGCCCCTATGCCCGCAGTTTTCTGTCCATTTGGTGCACCCTTTGGGCCCGTTCACTTCACTGATTATCCCTTGAAGCCTGAATATAAGGATTATATTCCAGAGAAAATCCTTGAACTTGACCTGCTAGCCTGCATCCAATCTGCTATTAGATACAACCACCAAGGCCTGTGGATATTCTCCACCCCCAAACTATTTAGAGGAAAATTCAATTATCTCCTGGCCTAAAAATCTATATGGAACTGCCTGTAACACCAAAACCAATGCCGGCCTCTTTGCCTGACCTCCCAACCAACCATACCAGCAAGCTTTTTGGAATGGTGTACATCACCCTCACAGGGGTGATGGACGCCATTGTGCTGGCCGCCAGCCCGTGGTCCTGGGTGGGGAAGTCTGCTTCCTACCTTCTAAAGTTAGCTCCTCTCTTGTAGTGGGCCCTGCCCACAAAAAACCCAGCCCAAGTTACCCCCAGAAACGGCAGGCCAACCTCCTAAGACTGGATCCCTGACAGCAGTGGCATGGTAGCCTTGAGTTTCTCCTTGGGTTTTGTGGCAATGTGGGGATGCAGAAGCTGGCCTCTAGCCTTAAACTTCCCAAGGCAATGAATTAGAACGTATGCTTTCTATACATTGCTAGGAGCATGAGATCCAATGAACTGGTAGTATTCTGAGGTAAGTGTTTTGCAGACCCAGTCTAACTCTTGGTTCTCCAAAAAGGTCTGTCAGGCGGGCTTTCCTTCCACTGTGTTGTAGCTACAGTAGACTAAATCCTGGTATTGGATGAGAAGAGTGTATATTCCTCAATAAACTCCTCTGTTGTCTTGTAGTTTTTTTGGTCTACTTCCTTTAGTTTAGCAATAACTGTTTTGATGCCACCTCCAAAACGCTCAAATGCAGCCAATTTCCAGTCTGCCCATGTATAGTTGCCTGTCAGTGAGCTATGCCAAGTGGCAGATATTCCTTTCAAGAATTATTAGACTTCCTCAAAGCGGTCTGCTTGCTTAATCCCATGCTTCTGGCAAATGAGTTCAAAGCGTTTTAGCCAAGTAGGTAAGTTGGTTCCATCAAAGAAAGGGATATTCTGGGCAGCAATGGCCTTTGACAGGTCCAGGGGATTGAATTGAGAGCTTGCAGCATCTCTAGGTGAGTTGTTGGAAGACATTTTTATATCTTCCCTGGCAGGATCACCAATGTAAGATTACATAGCAAATGTGCTCTTTTACAAGTTGTGTAGGTTTGAAAGACAGAGGTAACATTCTTCCACTTTTTATTGTCTGGATGGCAAATACAATGCAAAATCTGCAATTTGCTCAAAGCAACTGAAAAACAGTTAATGGGATATATGAATTTATTATGTTGAAATATTGAATATTTTGGTCAAAATATAATATTTGCCAACAGTTAAAATATGGGGGTTTGGGGAAGTTGAGGGGTTTAGCCATGAGGCTGGTGCGTAACCAAAAAGCAGGGATTTCAGGGGGTTCAGTTAACTGAAATCCAGTTAATTGCTGGTTATGTCACACTGGAATTGTTAGCCCACTAATAAAAATATTTGATACTGTAAATTCAGAACCTGAACGTAAAAATGCGGGATTGTCAAATCCTTGATCCAAATTTTGAATCACTTTTGTGGGCAACTCAGCTGAGTGAGAATTAAAATATTTAATAAAATCAAACATTTAATTTGAAATTTTTTGATTTATTTAAATTGGCAATTTTTGAATCTATTGAGCAGATAACTCAACTAACAAAAGACAAAACTCAGCAAACAAATGTGGGATACATGAATCAAAATGTGGGATTCTTATGTACAATTTGAGATTTCCTGTATGTCAAAAAATCATAGACATCATGTAAAAATTAAAGAATCTGAAATTGTGGGATTGTCAAATCCAAGAACCTAGTTTCAAATCATAATTGCAAGAAATTTGAAATAAATATAATTTATGGGTATCTCAAAAAGGATGCCAAAGGATCTAGAGTGGATTTGTGCTGATTATTTTAAGAATCATAGACATTCTCAAAAATCACCCTATTCCATTTTAAGACGGCTAAAATTTAGATCATAACATTCACAAAATTAACATATATAACAATAAAATTGACTAAAATATAAATTTCTCTTCTTGAGTTTAAAATTATAATAATTTTTTCATTATGTGTTCTTCCAACACCAACCAAGTCAACAAGCTGTTCCCTGGCCTTGATAAAATCATGCAGGGCTACATTGGGTCTTCTAATAATGAAGCCTCCCTCTATAGCCACTCCCAACCTGCAGGCCCCTCTGCAAGCACTATCCAGGAGTGTGTTCTTTCTCTTGCGTCCTCAAGCATGGCCCTGTTTGCCCATCACGCTCAGGCAGCTGCTAACCCAAATCATATAGCAACACTAGCATCCGTAATTGACCAAGTGAGCCATGGGGCCACCAATGGAAGCCAGAATCCAGAAACAGCCAATAAGATGGCACTGTTTGGTTCTCAAGGCAGACACACCCTGCCTCCAGCCAATCAGCCTGCAAGGCGCAGAAGAAAATTAATCACTCTGGAGATTGTTCTTGAAATGGTTGAAAAGCAAGGGAGCTTATGTCCCTTGGGGAAATTGCAGCCGCAATGAGTTTTGCAAAGTCCACTGTGACTGCAACCCTGCAAGCCCACGCCAACTATGGCCCCCTACCAAGAAGACCTCAACTGGTGCCTGTACTTTGAGCAAAGGTGACACAGCCCATCCCCTTATGATGGCCATTATAGAATGTGACCTGCAGATGCCCCTGGTCCAGGTCTGTCTCCAACTGGGACTCCATGGTATTTCATCTTCAAAAGAACAGTGAATTTGTGGATGCATGGAGTTGTGGTTGCCTCCAGAATCCTATCCAATCAGGTTCTTGGTGGCCCCAGTTTGGTGGATATTGACCCATACAATTTGACCATCATCAATTTTATTAAAGGGAGGGCGGTGAGGGCCTGTAATGACGTCATCTCACTATCATACACTAAGATTTCTGCAAGTATCCAAGACTATGGAGAGAAGCGTATCCAGTCTGACGTGTACAAGCACAGCCCAATCTTGTATTGTTTTGTCAGGGTTTTATTGGCAGTTTCCCCATTGGGCGGCAATTATTACTCAGCAATATTAAACACTGCAGATGGGTATGCCTACCAGATGGAGCTCAAGGCCATGTTGGAGGAGTGGGCCACATAAAACACTGTGTACACAGTTGTACTGAGTGCAGAGATGGAGCAGCGGGAATGGGCAACCCAAGAAATCAGGGCTGCAGAGCATACTTGTTGGTCCTACCCCATCAACTACGCCAACATGCATCTTGCAGATTTATGTCTCTACAATTTTGGTTCCACCCTCAGGCGCTTAAAGCCTGCCACCTACAACAAACTATGCACCTGAATTGATAAGGGTTATGAGATTTTCCCTTCTGTGTCTGTCCAGGACTTATTTGATCTCATCATCTTCTATGCAAGTGATAGTGATAAGTCCAGAAAGGACTCTTGCCTTCCCTCTTGCCCATTCATCTGTTTTGTCAAGCCCACATATGTGACAGAAGAAGAATTTGAGCAATTGAAGCAAACTGCTCTTACTACCCCTTCCCAGTCAACAAACCCTGCCTCTCCAACCCCCCATTAAGCCACCTGCCTTCCAACCCTGACTCCCAAGACACTACTAATCCCCCCACTATCTCTGATGCCACCCCTTTCACAGGCGCAGATGAAGGCAATGTTCATTCCGCCCATTCCCTCCCCTTCCCATCCTTTGATCAGTAAAATAAATCTTTTCTTTGTGACAACTTATTAAAATTAATATCTCTCTTTCAATTCATAATTAATAATATTTTCTTTTTACATTATCAACATTTCCCATAATTAATACAATGTTGTACATTTTACAAATAGCTTAAAATTATTAGCATACATATTTTTCATCATCATTAATAAGCTAAAGACAATAAACGTAAATATTGCATAAGAATATAGCAATTGGACGTCAACTCTTGATATTTAGAAATTATGTGCATAACTCAATGCATTTTGATTAAAAAAATTCATTGTTAACTTGTCCTTTTTCATTATAATTTATTAAAACAGATTGTGTTTATATTAGAGAGCCATTAACGCTTAGTACAAATATTGATACATAGTGCATTTTACAGCCTGTATATTTACCTATGGGTAATAACTCTATAAACTTTTTAGTTGGATTTTGCGAGGTTGTCAGGATACCAGGAGTACTGTGGGGCTTCAGCAAGTGAGGGAGGAGTCAAAGTAGGTACTGGCATGGACCACCAGATGATGGGACCTAACTTTACCAGGTAGGAAAGGGCCTTCCCAGCCACAGCCCAAGGTCCAGCCACTGGCAAGGCAGAGTTGATCAATCCCGTGAGCACAAGGTAAAGCACTCCCAGGAATTGACTACTCTGACCATAGGCATCAGAAGTGGGGGGGGTTGAGATGGTTGTTTTGGGTGTTGGGGGCGGTTCCACGGGGAACAAGTAGGCGGCAGGATTGTTGTACTTCCTGTTGAAGATCAAAGGGTAGATGGTGATTGCTTTGCCGTCTTGGAAAATTTAGTAGGGTTCCTTAGGAGAGTTTGGGCGGGTGTACCACTGCAAGTCTTCCAATGTCCAGGGTTTATGGTCAGGATTGGCAGGATACTCAGTGAAATGCACAGGGCCAAATGGAGCATTGGGTGGGCGGTAGTAGTCAAAGGATTTGGTTTTATCAACTGGAGTCTGACTATCTATCCCAGTAGATGGGTACTGACGCTTGGGTGTATGCAGATGGAAGAGTATCAAAAATAAGTATGGAAACAGATTGATGAACCAAAGGTTCATAATAACTTTATTTGGTAAGGATGACAATAAAGAACTTTTTCAAGTGCTTCTGACTTATATACTTACTCACATGCAAATGCCTCTGGGTGTTCTTCTGATGCTATCTGTGTGGCAAGGCTTGGCATTTCAGGTTCTGCTGTTTGGTTGGCTGCTTCATGGTTATTTTTGGGGTTTTGATGAACAGTTGTTTGGCTTTTTGATGGTTCATTTTGGCTTGGCTGGTCATTAATTTTGGCAGGTTTGGCTTTTGGGGTTTTGGGGGTTTTTCCAATTTGATTACCATTTTTGGACTGGCTTGACAGGCTCTCTTGAGCCCAAAGAACTTAATTAAAAAGGGGTCCCCAATTGGGGACCCCAAAAAACTTAATGGAGGGTGGGATTGGTCTGGGTTTACTGGGCAGCTAAAAATAGCCTGCCCAGGCCCAGCCAAACCCACCAAGGCTTGGGCGTAGCTTTTGGGGCCCAAAGCGGGCCCCTCAGCTGCCACCAGAGCAGAAATGGTTCCTGCACCTGGATTTGCTTCAAAAGAAAAAATCCAGGTGCGGGCAAATCTCCCCGCCCGCTAGCCCCGCCTGGTGGCTAGGAGCGGGTTTGATTCTTGCCTGGGGCTTTGAAACTGTTACTTTTGTAACAGAGGTAATAATATTGTAATGTGTTAATAAATTAATGTTCATTGTCATTAATTGGCTGATTTTCTTTGCTGTGGTAATTATGCATTTTCTTATATTTACACACTAGTATCCAATTGGTTGGTTTTACATCCAATCACACAGACAATAGGAAATCAAGCTGCCACCCCAATCACATCTGGTCTTGGGGTGGCGGCTTGATTTCCTATTGCCTGTGTGATTGGATGTGAAACCAACCAATTGGATACTAGTGCGTAAATATCAGAAAACACATAATTGCCACAGCAAAGAAAAACAGCCAATTAATGACAATGAGTAGTAATTTATTAACACATTACAATATTATTACCTTGCAAAATCCAACTAAAAAGTTTATAGAGTTATTACCAATAGATAAATATACAGGCTGTAAAATGCACTATGTATCAATATTTGTACTAAGTGTTAATGGCTCTCTAATATAAACACAATCTGTTTTAATAAATTACAATGAAAAAGGACAAGTTTACAATGAATTTCATTAATCAAAATGCATTGAGTTATGCACATAATTTCTAAATATCAAGAGTTGACGTCTAATTGCTATATTCTAATACAATATTAAGTTAATTGTCTTTAATTTATTAAGGATGATGTAAAATATGTATGCATTGAAGGCAGTACTATAAAAACCAGTTTTTTGATGAAATTCAAACATAATGTCAAATATTTACACACTTATCAACAGATTAGAGTCAGCCCTCCAAAAGGTTGTCAAGCTTGAATATAACATCAGGGAAATTGTGGTAAATCTACTGGGAAATGAGGGAAGAGCCTTGGTCTAGCAAAAGGAAATTACAAAAAAAGCCTGGGAACAATAGTTAATGAACAACACAAGGAAATAATTTTAAATCTTCAAAAGGAAACAATCAAGCGGTTAGATTTCAAAATCAAAAGTTACAACTTGTGGGAATTTGCAAAAACCAATATAAAGAATAATCAAAAAATCAAACTAATTGAAGGAAATGAAATGTCAAAGGAAATTAACACAAATGAAGAGGAAACCAACTAAATGGAAACAAATGAAAACAAAACTCAGTCAAGAAGCAGGAGTGCTTCAAGAAATACAGAAATTTTATCATTTGAAAACCAAGAAAAAACACAAGTTGCAAGAAATAAAAGAAAAAATTAAGCCTAGAAAAATTAATGAAGAGCAGCCAACACTCATGAAATTTGCTGAGGTGGCGCCTGTGGCTGAGGGGGCCACAGGGGAAACAATTAGTAAGTCTTTTTATGTTTTGATTATATTTATTTTAGTCATTACCAGGAATGGGGACAAGGTTGCAGAAGTGGCGGCTTTTATGCCAAGTTGGTTCTACGGGGGTTACCAGTCACTGGTAGCCCCTGTAAAACAAATAAATAAAAACCAAAAAAATAAAATAATTCAACAGAATATGAATAATTTTTCAAGTATTGAAGCTAAAGATAGGGAATATTTACCACCTGCAGGGTGCTTGTCATTGTTAAGGGAAGCATATGGAATAGGATCAAATATCAACTTCAAAGAAATGAATGAAATTTGCGGGGATGTCAAGCTAAACTTCAATGAATATATCCATGAAAGCATTCAATAATTCCCATTTTCAAACATCAATATTTATGAAAAAAACTTAACAAAAACCAACTTTTAAATCAGAACTGAATATCTAAAAACTGAAATTTTTAATGAAGTATTCAAGGCATTGTCAAATAAAGTCAGGGATGCAGTCCTTGTGAACACATTTAAACCTTAATTAATATTGTTTGCCGAGGCATGGGGGCTGATACAAGTTGGGCGCCCCCCAGAACCCTCTTCAAATTCAATCAAACATCCTATATCAATAGGTTAGTTCAAGTCTTAAAAAAACTGTGCATGTTCTCAGAAAAATATACCTTGCAAAGAATTCACGTTGTGGTATACCTGGGAATCCTCCTTCACTGCATATTAAAAACCAACATCAAAAAGTTGGAGGATGTACCTATTCAAATGGACATATGCCGGTTAGCACTTGAACGCCAGAAGACACCACAGGGGTATAGGACAGTTGAGCACGTCCTGTATGACTCCTTTGCATTGGCAACATTGTATGGGTACTATGTGGCCCCTGAAAAAAACCTATTAGTTGATTCACTCACCCGCTTTCCTTTTATTAAACGTTCAAAAACTGCCAGGGTACAGGGCGCCACCCCTCTAGCAATTGCATCCAGGGTTGTCCACCATGTACAGAAGAGTATGTGGATCCAATTAGACGCTCTAGCCAAAAATTTAATTTTGGGGTATAATTCCCCGGAATAATTGCATTCCCTTTGCAATTAGCATCCCCTCAATAAATATTTTTCCCTTGCAAATTAAATTTTATTTTTTTTAAATTTTTATATTTTAATACTAAAATTTTAATATTGAAATATGTAATATTAAAAATTTTATAGTAAAATTTTAATATTGAAATATGTAATATTAAAAATTTTATAGTAAAATTTTAATTTTAAATATTTAAATATTAAAATTTTAGTATCTAAAAGTCAATATTAAAATTTTAATATTACATATTTCAATATTAAAATTTTTAATATATAATATTTCAATATTGAATATAGCACAATTAAATAAAAATAGTTAAATTTTGAATATTTAAACTTTAATATATAACTTTTAAGATTTATAATTATAATTTTACTTTTAATATTTTAATTTTATTTTAAATTTTAGTAGGTAAATTATAATATTAATATATCTAAATATATTACAAGACATTAGTTATAGTTGCAGCCACGTCAAATAATAAAAATAAGTTAAAAATGTTTTTATTTACTAGCTCATCGAGTACAGGTTCATTTATCACATATACAAACAACAAGAATTGAATTTATCCGCATCATGCAGCCTGCTCCACTTATATTATAAACAAGTGATTGTTTAGAACTCAAATTACTTTTCTCCTGTAATATGATTTGATAAATATATTTTATATGCTTGACCTGCATCCTAAGTACTAATTAGTAAGCAATACATAAAAATCATTGGCTTCCATGTTGTGTGGCTATAGTGGCATTGATTTAATAAGGATCAGATGATGACCTGCAAGGTCTGATTTGTGGCTTAACAAAGCCAAAGTACCAACAAGGATTCACAATTATTTAAATAAAATTAATCTATTTCTATCTTTTTTAATTTATTTATTTGTTAGCGCAACAGTCAATATAATATTCAGTGCATTATAATAAAAATATATTCCTCATACCTAGTATAATTAATTTTACTTACCTTTTCTACATACTCTTATATGTCTATAATACAATCAAACATCACATCATTATATATAAATAATAATTTTTGAGTCCTACTAGAAACAAAATAAATAAAAATAAAAACAAATAAAACCAGGAGCGCCCATTTATCTGATTGGCTTGGAGGCCAGGGCTTTGGGGAGGAAGGATTCTGAGTGCTTGTAAAAAGCCGCCACCACATCAGGTGGCATTGCAAATTGACTGACCTCAAGAATATTGAATAAATCCTCAGTGTCCTGAGGAAGGCCTTGTTTCAACTTATTCTTGATCCTTTCAAACACCTCCTTGATTAGGTTCAGAAATGGAGAATATGGGGGGAGGAAGAGGAGTCTAATTGGGCAGTCAGCCAGGCAGTGGTTGGCCAAATGGCTATTTTTATCAATTGGCAGGAACTTGCACACAACCAGATCCACTTTGTGGAGCTCAACGTTATCCAGCACAACAATGTTGGTTATACTGTGGTAGTTGATCCAGAGATACTCCTTGACAACTTGGAGAAAATCAAGAAAAGTCCCGCTATTGTGGGAACCCTTGATCATTTGGTATTGGTCCAACCTTCAAGGACCAAGAAGTGCAACCATTGAATAGGTCTGGGAACAGACAGCTTCACAATGAGCTACGCTGTCCTTGGACCCCTTCTTGACCCACCCATGCCTAGACCTGAGTGAGGAGAAAAATGACAATTTGTTGATGCAGAAGAACTGGACATTCCCAGTCTCCTTTAGTGCCAGATATGTCTTATCATAAATGTATTGATCCTTGATGGTCTTCTCATTGTTTCTGTTGTATGGAGAAACTCCAAGCACCTTCCATGAGAAGCCCAAATCAACCATTGCTTTGTAAACAAGGTTTTAGAAACAGAAAGCCCGAACTCTGTGGCAAGCATTGATTGGACAGCAAGTGAGTCCAGGTGGCAATCCTTGGCTACCCACTGTTTTATTGCGTCAATATGCACAGGCTGCAAGAGGTTTGGCTGCCGCTTAGCCTTGGTGGATTTGGAAATTCACCTGGTGTTACCATACTTGGTGTTGATGTCAGCAATATATCTGGCTATGATGCCAAATTGGGATGCAATATCCCAAACTGCCATTCCCCTGTTCAAGCAGTTGAGGAGAGCTTCACGCTCACTATCTGTCAACTGATGCTGGCCCTAGGCAGGTACCACAGAATCTTGGCTACCAGGCTCAACACAGGGGACAGGGACCTTTGTGTAGAAGGTGGGATCACACTTGCTTGCAGTGGCACTGTCAATGGTTGAATACACAATAGGTGCAGATGGCTCAACAGTGGAGGCCAATGGCTTGCAGGTGGTGTCAAAGATGCAGGGGCAGGAAGTAGCAACTCTTGGATCAAGAGTGCAGGGCTGGGTGACAACTGGGTATACAGTGGAGTTGTATGCAACCTCATTATTCCCAATGACCTTTGTGTAAGAGACTTTGGTTGCAGGCCCTGAGAGTGGCTTCTGTCTGGGATTAAGGCTGTGTGATCTGGCTTGGGACACAGGAGGTGATTGACTGGCGCTGACGCCTTGAGAGGCCTGTATATTGGCATGACTCCCTTCAATTTGTGTTCTGGGTCTGTTCTTGGACCCTCTGGGACACCCTTGTAGACAGGCTGCCCTGCAGGCTGATGCAGGAGCGGGTTAGGAATGCAATTGACGGTCCATAAAAATAAAATAAAAAATATATTTTAGATTAAATATGTATTTATTTGGATTTATTGGTTTAGTTGTGAGTAGGTATTTTATCTTGATTTAGCCTTGAATATTAGCAGAGTTTCTATATCCATAATTTGAAGTGTATAATATTGTATCCTTTCCAGTTTTGGATGATTTTAAAGTTTAATCACTTTTCATGTCTAAACATGATTATTGAGATTGAATTTTTAGTTTGATTTTAGTTGTGGTGGAGCTTCTTCATTTGGGTTGGTGTCTCCTAGTGTGCTTACTGTACATTAAATTTGGATTCCAGTTCCTGCAATTAATATCTGAGTTTACTAGTGGCATTCAAAAGTGATATGAAATTTGGTTCTTGGATTTGACAATCCTGAATTTCAAAAAACATAGTAAACTTAATGAAAATAATTGATGGATTTGAATGCTTCAAATCTGATTTGAGTTAATTCATTTTATCCATTGGAAATATGCAGTTCAACTTGAACTTTGCAAAGTATCTACATGTTCCCAAATTTTTAAAAATTCAAATAAAAATACAAATAATTCAATTTAATTAAAAAAGGTCATCCTGCAAAAGTGATTTGAAATTTGGATCAAGGATTTGACAATCCCACATTTTTACGTTCAGGTTCTGAATTTACAGTATTAAGTTGCCAAAGTGGCTTTCATTATGCTGTAGGATAAAACTAAAACTGGAGTGGGATCAAGTTGAGGTACACTTGAAAAAATCAAACTTGTGAAAATCAAAGACAGTCAACTTAAATTGAACAACTAAAAGTCAAGTTGACATGCAATTAAGTTACTGATTGAGACATGAAAATTGAAAACAGCCAAAAATGGAACCAAAAACATATAATATTATTTTATAAAAAAAGCAATAAATATACTTCTGAGAAGTATAAGAACCAAAATAAAGAGGAAATCAATAAGAGGATGATAATTTATTTGCTATGAAAGAAGAGCATTATATAGTATCATGAGAAGAACATGGTGCCCATGTATGTCTTGACAGCCATGGTGTTAGATTAAAATGGTGTGCTGTGTTGTAACTGTGCTGTTTTAACAGAGTTACAAGGGGAAAAATATTTAGAAGCTAGATAATAATCTTTATTGAGAGATATGGATTATATAGCTATTGTGAATCAAGGATAACAGGAACATGATTGTGTTGATCACACGGTTGGATGATGAAAGAGGTGGCTTGATCCTTGTAATGAGTCAAGCGCCAAAACAAGTCACCCACCAAGAGTGATCAGCTTTTGTTCATGTTGTTGGATTTGGTAGTTTGAGTTGTCTTCCTATCTTGGCTGCAAGTGGACAGATAATTGGATTGCAGGTTGCAAACCTGCTTACTCAGAACCTTGCTGGCAGGTTGAGCCTGCTATTTCAACAGCTGCACTGTTCAAAGAAAGACAATAATGATATAATAAGAAAATTGTCAGTTGTTTGAGGAGTAACAGACCAAATTGGGAGGACAGTTTGATCATCTTGGACCCAGTTGTTGTATAACAAAAGACAGAGATGAAAATTGTCAATGTGCAAATAATTTTCAAGGGTAAATTTGAAGAAGAATCAGTGTGTACCGGCATATAAAGGGAAGACTAAGGGACCACCAAGGAGTTAGCAGCCATCTTGACCATCACAGAGGCCAACTTTTTGAGCAAAGGGGAAACAGCCCCAAGTAATCAATCATTTTTTGGAAAACTTCCTTCATTTGATAGTAAATAAGCTATCTATAAACAGGTTTCTAGAGGGGACTGGAAAAGTTTTAAGGGAGTTTAGATGGGATAGAGGGGCTTCACAGTATCTGATTGCTGTGAAGAATATTTTCAGCAGTTTGAGAAACTACTTTTGAATTTGATCCAATGATGTCACAATTTTTAAATTTTAGCAACCAGCAGGTTGGGTGGTATTAATGCTAAATGGCAAATATTGCATAGCTTTAATTATCATAATTAATTGGTAAAAAGTAGGGCAAGTCCATATTTTTGAGGACTACCTGAGCAACTCCAGCTTTAATCCATTTTTTACCAACTACAATGTTTAAATTGTTCAAAATAGTTAAGGGTTTGACTGAGTGTTACAAAAGTAACACTTTCAAATCCTGTTTTGGGATTTGAACCCACTCCCAGCCACCAGGCGGGGGAAGTGGGTGGTGGGAGCTTGCCTGCACCTGGGTTT
Source organism: Entomophthora muscae (assembly GCA_014839935.2). Lineage (NCBI taxonomy): Eukaryota > Fungi > Entomophthoromycota > Entomophthoromycetes > Entomophthorales > Entomophthoraceae > Entomophthora > Entomophthora muscae. The sequence goes on from QTSX02004279.1 coordinate 109,579, forward strand.
GCTTTGAAAAGCAAATAACCAGGTTCAGGAACCACTCTCACCCTGGCAGTAGCTGCAGGCTCCGTCCTTGTCCCCAAAAGCCATGCCCAAGCCTTGGTGGGGTTGGCTGGGCCTGGGAAAGCTAAATTTAGCTGCCCAGAGCCCCCAGTTCAAGCCCACCCTCCATTTAGTAATTTGGGGTTTCCAGTTAGGAACCCCTTTTTAATCAATTTCTTTTGCCTCAGAAGTGCCTGTTGTTGAAAAAGCAGGCTTGACCTGCCAGTAAGGTTCCAAGTAAGCAGGTTTGCAACCCGCAATCCGATTATCTGTCCACTTGCAGTCAAGCTAGGAAGACAACTCAAACTGCCAAATCCAACAACATGAACAAAAGCTGATCACTCTTGGTGGGTGACTTGTTTTGGTGCTTGACTCATTACAAGGATCAAGCCACCCCCTTCACCATCCAATCATGTGATCAACACAATCATGTTACTGCTATCCTTGATTCACAATAGCTATATAATCCATATCTCATAATAAAGATTATTATCTAGCTTCTAAATATTTCCCCCCTTGTAACTCTACTAAAACAGCAAAGTTACAACATTGGTAGCACAGGTAGGTTATCAATTCTACCTTATTTTACAAAATTCCACCTGTTGCCTGTACCTGCTGCGGCCAACAAATACTCAATAGAATCATGTCTGGCCTCCTGCTAGACTGTACCCATACACACCTGGTATGGAAATACCCAATGGCTTTGTCCTGTACCAAAACACAGTGATCCTGCTCTTGGCCTTCAACACCTTGTCTGCACAAGGGTTCTTCCAGGCTACCCCTCCTATGCCTTGTCCAACCAAAAAAGTACCATGCCAGCCTACATAGCCCAAAGACTTCAAAGTGCTGCATTAGAACCTTTCTCAGGAGCCAACAACAACAACACCGCCGCATGGATCCAGTCCACCCAGAGAAAGCTAGCTCAGATGGAATGCCCATAGCAATTTTGGATTGTAGAAATCTCCATTTGACTGATGCACAATGTAGGCACCTGGTGCAACAAGTGGCATGAAGAACACACCAAGAAGAATTGGGACACCTTCAAACAAGACTTCTTGGCAAGATTTGTGCTGAAGAACACCACACTCATGATTATCTGCCAAGTAAAGAACTTGACCCAGACTGGTACTGTGAAGGAGCTCACCTGCGCCTACAAGGAACTTCGCCTACGCGCCCCCTCCAATATGGCCTTTGACACTCCAGCCACCCACCTCATGTACTACAACGTTCTCAAGTTGCACGTAATGAGACATGTAAACCTGGACCAAGTGACCAACCTACAAAGTCTATACTACAAAGCTGAGAAAGCGGAACAAACTTCCAATGACCTTTAAAAGACACAATCAGGGAAGAGAGAACAACCCAAGGATTCTCATCCAGCTATGCGCTCCAATAGACCACCCCTGGGAACAACAATAGCAGTACCAACCACAAACCTGCTGGTTTAAATGGACACGGGAACAGAACTTACAGCCAGTCAAACCAAACCCATTTCTGTGTCACTGCCACTCAAGACAACCAAGACAAGGGAAAAGCCCGGGGAGAGCATTAAGCAAGCCAAGATCTTCCCAGACTATTCCTGACTTGCCCAACCATGAGTACCAACCATAGAATGTGGATCAATGCCCAATGATTCAAGTACCCTAGGAAGACCCAGTACTGTACACCATCACCAGACACCCAAACAAACTGATGTCCTATCCTTTCTGTTTTTGCAGTTACACAGGCTCAGCTCTTCTGGACTTGGGTGCAGATCAAACCCTGATCAACAGCAGTTTTGTCAATAAGTTCAAGTTAGCCACTAATCCTTTTTGGATTAAGAACGTGGGTTTAGCTGATGAACATCACATCACTGTGACACGGGAAACTGCCCCCTTCTCTGTTATGCTAGAGAACCTACACTCCACCATTCAAGGTCCCATCATTGACTTTCCCAAATTTTATGTTGTACTGGGAATCAACTGGCTTCAAAAGAACAACCCCCATGTGGACTGGGCAACCTTGGTACTGACCATCAAACATGAGGGTATCAACCACCAGATCTACCCCAACTCAGTGAACCAACTCCTGCGCAACTGTGTCTTTGTACGTATCATGGAGACCTTGGACAAAAAGGAAAACCTGAAGGCAATCAACTGGGACTCTTGCCAATACAAGATTATCCAGTTCAAAGATCATCAGGATACCACCACGTTGCAGGATTGCAAAATTGTAGCTCAACACCCAGAAATCTTCAAGGAAGCTCTACCTGGGTTACCACCAGAGAAACATATCCAACATTCCATCCAACTCAAGGGAGCGGTACCTAGGCATAGCCCATCTACCGCCTCACTCCAAACAAGGACAACACCCTGCGTGCTTACCTCAAAGAGGCACTAGAGAAAGGACTTATCCACCTCTTACAGTCCCCTTTTGGTGCCGCTGTATTCTTCATAGCAAAGAAAGATGGTACCCTGCGCTTAGTCACCAACTACTGAGCCCTAAACAAAGTTCCCATCAAGAATTGTTACCCTCTACCACTCATTGATGACCTCTTTGATGCCTTGGGTGGCGCCACGGTCTTCTCTAAGATTGATCTTATGGCAGGCTATAATCAGATCCACATTAAAGAAGAAGATATTCCCAAAACAGCCTTCCAAACCAAGTACAGCTTGTACAAGTATGTAGTACTCAACTTTGGTATGACAAACACCCTGTCAACCTTCATAACCTTCATGAACAAGGTGTTTTCTCCTCACATTAGCAAGCCTGCCCTGGTATACCTAGACAACATCAATGTTTACAGCATTTCAGTGGAACAGCATCACAAGAACTGAAGGCAGTCTTTGCTACCCTAGCACAACATAAGCTGCTAGCCAAACCTTCCAAATGCCAGTTCTAATGCAAACAACTACCCTTCTTGGGACACATAGTTTCAAAAGATGGCATTAAATCTGACAGTCAGAAAATCCAGGCCATTTGAAAAATGCCACTGACCAAAGACAAGTCAGAACTCTGCACCTTCCTGGGAATGGTTGCCTATGTACAACAATTCATACCCAACTGCGGCATCCTGACTGCCCCGCTATCTGCCATAACTGGCGCCAAATCCAAATTTGTGTGGACTCCTCAACGTGACCTTTACTTCAGATGCATTAAGGAAAAACTCACAACAGCACCCATCCTCCAGTACCCTAAACACAATGTGGAATATCAAATGGAAACAGACGCCTCTGATGCATCCATTGGAGGGGTACTATGAATCAAAAACGACACTGGCAACTTCCTACCCATGGCCTATGAATCACACAAACTGACAGACGGCAAGTGCCGGTATCCCATACACAACAAAGAGCTGTTGGCAATTGTACACTGCCTAGTCAAATGGCGTTGCTAATTAGAGCAACAAGAAGAGTTCACTGCCTTGAAAGACCACAGGTCACTCATCTACTTCAAAACCCAAGCAAATCTATCCCACAGACAAGCCAGATAGATGGAGCTTTTGGAAAGATTCAACATACTTATACAGTATAAGCCAGGCCCAGAGCTAGCCATGGCCAATGCATTGTCTTGATTAGACGTCAGAGTCACAAGAAGTGAAAATGGGCTCAACACAGACTGGCCCCTCCTGGTACTACATACCAAAGATGAAGGTTTCCCCCTGGTACTAAAGATATCATAAAGGAAACTGTTATAAAGAATGAACATCTATTTGCTGACGTCTTTGGAACCATACATTGGAAAATGTCTGATGGAACAACCATACCATACATTCCTACACACCAGCAAGTCAATACCATCCTACGCTATCACAGAGACCTTGGCCATACTAAGAGTCAAAACCTTTACAAGTTCCTAAAACACAAGGCCTGGTGGCTGACCTTATACCAAGACGTCCAAGAAGTCTTGGACCAGTGTGAGGTGTGTGAAAAGTTTGCAAAGAGTGAGACTCCACCAAAATCCATACTACCCATCCACACGCAATCACCATTTAAAGTGTGGGCCCTGGATATTGTGGGTCCTATGCCCAGAAAACATAACAACAAAAAGTACATTATCACCACCATTGACTTTGCCACACACTGGCCAGTAGCCCAAGCGGTTAAGACACATAATGGCAATGACGTATGATGCTTCATAGGAAAGGAAATCATCAGCAAGTTTGGAAAGCAAGAACTCCTAATAACTGACAGAGGCAAAGAATTGACCTCCAAAACCACCAACATATACCTTACCAATAATGGGGTCCAACATATGGTGACAACACCCTACCATCCTCAGGCCAATAGATGCATGGTGCAGTTAAATAGAAGCCTTGTGCAAGCCTTGGCCAAGCTCACCGCCAGGAGACCTGAGGAACGGTACAAGCAGCTATCAACTGCATTACTTGTATGCCGGACCCGTGTGAACAGATCCATCGGCAAAAGCCCCTTTGAGCTAGTTTATGGAACACAACCCAATATCATCTAGGCGCTATCAGGACCTAAGCTGGGGATGCCAGACTAAGTTCCCCCCACTCAGATCCCCAGGTTGTACAGGCCAATAGCAACCAGACAGAAAGAGAAGAGAAGCGCCTACAAGAGACTTTTGTCCCCATCAAGGACAGACACAAGGTTAGCAAAAAATTCTGGGTCATGAACATTGACAAAAGTAAACTACAACCAGAGAAAGTGGGCCCTGCTATCATCTTTAAGGTAAACAACAATAACACTTACCTCATGCAAGGGCTCAGAAAGCGCATACAGGACAAGATCCTCCACCATGATTGCCTCAGACCCTGCAAGGCAAGACAAAAACAATGTGAGACCATGTTACCCGCCACCAAACAGCAGTTAGTCCAGTATGGCACCTGGGCTCCTGACAACTTCCCTGACAACCTGCCCCCCAGAGGAGGCCAACTCTTAGCCAGGGGTGTCAAAACAGCAGGCTCAACCCACCAGCAAGGTTCTGATTAAGCAGGTTTTCAACCTGCAATCCAATTATCCGTCCGCTTGCAGCCAAGCTAGGAAGACAACTCAAATTGCCAAATACAATAACATGAACAAAAGATGATCACTCTTGGTGGATGACTTGTTTTGGCGCTTGAATCATTACAAGGATCAAGCCACCCCCTTCACCATCCAACTGTGTGATCAACAATTATGTTCCTGTTATCCTTGATTCACCATGACTATATAATCACTATCTCACAATAAAGATTATTATCTAGCTTTTAAATATTTTCCCCCTTGTAACTCTGTTAAAACAGCACAGTTAAAACACTGTCAAGTCAGTCCCAAAACAGTAATCAAATTGAGAAAGACCCCATGACACCTTTTGTAAGAGAGGGGGGCTAAACTAACTAAGTTTGGCTCCCATCCTGGTGAAACAAACCACCAGGATGCCACCCAGTGGAGGACCAGAACAGCCACTCAAAGGGGGGACCACAGGGAGGACACAGGGGACAGTTGAGGGAAGTACACATTCAAACCCATCAACATCAGGCTGGCAAGCAACCAGGGGGTACAGGTGGGAGCAGGAGGGAACACCTTGGGGACATTAAGGGGCAACAAATTGTTCTTTTCCAGGCCAGGGAGGAAAGATATTGATGCTTCCTCACCCACAGAAGCAGGAAATATATAATCAACAACATCCCAATTCAGGTTGTTGCAAGTCAAGCTCTTAATCACAGCCTCTTCAGAGAAGAGAAGACCACTGGGAAGGTTCAAGAGGCTGGAAGGATCTTCACCCATAAGCTGAGCAGAAGAGGAGATTTTTGACCACAGATCTGGCAAGGTAGACCACAGGATCAACAAAAAGGGTGCCAAGGAAAACACAATAAATTTTAAGGCTGGGAGTATCATGGCTACAATCCTCACAAAATTTGAAGAAGAAAGGTGGAGTCTCTTAAACTTCAAGCAATAAAATTTAGACTAACAGAGGTAACCACAAGTAAGAACTAAGCAGGAGCAACCAAGTGGGTTTGGGATGACTTGGACGTGATCTTGGGAGTACTGTGCATTTTGAAAACATAAGCGGGTTCAAAATCAGGAAAGGCAAAGAAAATTCAAAAATAAAGTAAGTTTTTATATTGAAATTCGATTGAAATTTTAGATTTGATAACAATTTTTGAAAGCAAAAGTGAAAAATACCAACTACTATACGCCAAGGCTTTTTCAGAAGATCCAAGAAGAGATACTGGGTTTGAAAACGGGATGATACAAGGTAAGCTTCAATGAAACAACTAACACTTCAATCTTTAGATAATAGGGACTCAAAACAGAGTTCCAGTCCAACCAATGTATTTTAAAAACAAAGTGCAACAAATTCTAAACTTTTTAATAAATTAGAGAATAGACAAGCAGGCAACTGGAGGTCCCCTTGCTGTGTTAAAAGGAGTGGGTTGCAGTGGAGGATGAATCACATGACTTCAGGGCTTGGATCCAATTGGCTGGTGGAGAAAATTTGCTGATCAGGACCAGGAGGACTGGAAAGTTTCCCATTAATTTCTGCGGCCCCATCTGATTGGCCAGAGGGAACTCCAGACATCTGAAATCCACTTGGGCTTTTGAACGTTGATGCAGCATCACCTGATTGGTTGGATCTGATAGTTTTCAAAAGTGGGTGACACCATGCCAACAAGTAGTCCAAATTAACCAACATTTCTTCCCAGGGGGGAGCAACCAAAGGCAATGGATCCGCGGGGTAGGACAGCACAAATCTCTAATCAATTGTATGTGTCAAATCCCCTAAAGAATTAAGGGGTTTGGCTGATATTTTTGGGCCTTTATTAGTATGTCTGGAGAAGATAGTGCAATCCAATACCAAGGGTGGCAGTGAATTTACATCTGCAGCCAAACCTGCCAAAACCAATTACCAGTCAGGAAAAGATGGGCCACCAGAAAGCCAAGCAACTGATCCTGAAGACCCAAAAATGATGATGAAGTAGCTAACTAACAAGCAGAATTTTAGATATCAAACCTTGCCAAACAGATAGCACCAGAAGAATGCCCAGAGGCACCTGCATGTGAATGAGTATATAAGACAGAAGCACCAGAAAGATTCTGTATTGTCATTCTTATCAATAACATTGTTATAAACTTTTGGTTCATCAATATGATTCCATGCCTATTTTTGATACTCTTCCTTCTGCAATCCCCTAAACACCAGTACTCATCCTCAGGGATTGAAAGCCAAGCACCAGTTGACAAAACAGAAGCGTTTGACTACTACTGACCTCCTGAAACTCTGTTTGGTCCTGTGCACTTCACTGAGTATCCTCATAACCCTGACCACAAACCCTGGACCTTGGAAGACTTACAGTGGTACAATTGCCTAGATGCTATCAAGGATCCTTATCAAATAATCCATGGCAGCAAAGAAACCACTATATACTCTATGATCTTCAACAGGAAATACAATAATCCTGCCACCTACTTAGTCCCAATGGAACCACCTCTGACACCATAACTTTCAGGAAGCCAGGCATAGGTAGAGGCATTAGGTGACTCAGGACAGGGTACTACCAGGCCATTGGGCAATGCCCACCATAGGATGGATGCTAACTTGATAATATAGGATACAGATTGCCCAAGCAAAGACCAGGGCCCAGAGTTGGGGACCATGGAATCCACCAATCCTGTCAAAGTAATGTAGAATACTCCAAAAAGTTGGGTATAGGTGATCTCGTCTGCGGTGGTAGGTTTCAGTGGGCAGTCTGGTTGCAGGGTTAAGGGCAGAGTCATGGGAACAAAGTAGGCAGGCAGATAATTGTACTTGTCTTTGAAAAATAAAGGCAGTATCTCAATCCTCTTTCCTTAATGTCCTATGTATTCAGTCTCTCAAGTCCTTGTCAATGGATCAGCAATGAGGATGGTCTCCAAGTTGTACTCCGAGTAGGCAGGGTTGGGCGGGTATTTGGTAAAATGCACAGGTTCAAAGGGGGCTCCTGGGAGACAGTATAGTGCCTGGGGCGGGTTAGCAGGTTGGTCTCTGGAGGTGGTGGTTTCCTGATTGTCTACTTGACCAGAGTTGAGAGGAAAGATCACTAAGACTAGATAAGTTAAGATTTGTTTGAACCAAAGGTTCATAAAACTTTACTATCAAAAATGATAATATAGTCATCCCCATACCACCAGGCTTTTATACCATGTGATTTTGCTTCTTCAGTTTTCACAGGGTTCAGGTTTGCAGACAAGGCACTGGCAGGGCATGGATCTTTGCTTAGAGTCTTGAGGGCGGCTGTTGTGTTCCAAGGCGTGGCACAGACACACAACAGGGAATCCTAACTTTAGGATTGGATTTGTCTAAGTCTTGGTTAGATGGCAGGGAAGGCTATATGATTAACTTGTGGCCCTGGATAAATAATCTCTACTAGTTGTGGCAGGAGAGAAGCGCTAAAGTACTGGAAGACACAAAGACAAAATTGTGAATAGAACTTAATTTTATTGGTGAATAGGGAAAAGAATGTATAGTAGCAAAAAATACCAAAAAACACTACCAGGACTTTGGGATCACTTGCCACCAGCATGAGTGGGGCAAGTGAGTTGCGCAGAGTCACAAAACCAAACAATTTTATTTCCCAATTCAGTTATTGACTCATTTCAAGAGGCAAAAGAAAGAGATTTGTCTTCAAAATGGCCCACCAAAGGCAAAATCAAAACATAGTGAATGGCAGCATTTGCAACATTACCCCCTCTAGATTGGCCTTAGGGGGGCAATGCTTGCGGAGGAACTTTGCATGCACTTGAGCAAAAAGACAGCCACTAGACAGGAGCTTTACAGTGTATTTGGACCCGCGCTTGAAGGTCACTTCCAAAGAGCCAACCCACAGTGTATCCAGCTTATGTGCACGTCCACCCATTCTGTGCTGGTAATAAAGAACACAGTCACCCACGTTGAACTCAGGCAAGGGAGACGTTCAGCAGTATTGGGGGAGAGCTCAAGCATCTTAGTCTTGTATGCAGAGGTATAGGCAGTGGCCTGTATATCAATTATGTGATTGAATAGATATTTGATGTGGTTGTCAGGATTCAAGGCCTTATTGGAGGAGAGTAGGGGGGCCCCAAGAACAACAGAGTGGTAGCCTCACGCCCATACAGCATATCAAAAGGGGAATGCCTGGTGACACAATGTTTGCTAAGGCAATACGCAAAGAGAGTAGCAGGTAAGTATAGATCCCAATTTGCAGTGTCAGTGTAGGTGAGCTTCCTCATAATAGAAACCAGTGTTGAATTTGCACGCTCAACTGCACCATTGGTAGAAGAATTATAGGGGACAGAGAAGGATTAATGAGACCCCAAAGCCTCAACAACAGAGGTTATCAACTTAGAATTGAAATTTGTCCCATTGTTGGATAGCAACACTTGAGTGCAGCCATGGCAATAGAAAACATCTTGTAACAGGAAGGCAGCAGTTGTCTTAGCGGTGATGTCCTTAGTAAGGCGAGCTTCTACCCACTTGCCAAAGTGATCAACAGCAATTAGGATAAAGCAGCAACCAGAGAGGGAGCAGGGGAGAGGACCTAAAGCGTCAATGCTGACAGTGTGAAAGGCATGTTGAGGGGGAACTAATTTGAACTCATGGGAGGCAGCTTGCGGTCTCTGGAGTTAGCAGTTGTGGCAACTAGCTATGACGTCAGGAATCAGCAGGCAAAGATTTTTCCAGAAGTAATTTTTCTAGAGCCAGTTAAAAATCTTGGCAATGCCTCCATGCCCAGTCTCCTTATGGCTTGTAGCACCAAAAAAAGGCAAAGACTAGGTTGTACATAAGGTAGGTATTGGTCTTGTACTTTCTTGAAAAGCTGATTGTTGCAAATGAGGGTGTCCTCAGATAACTTGGATAAGGCTAATTGGACTTCTTACATCTTGCTTTCCCAGGAGGAAGGGTATCCAATTAGCTCATACAACTGGTCAGCCTCAGCAGGGTGCAGAGCAAGGATGGGAATTCTGGATAAGCCATCAGCGTTCTGGTGTTGCATCCTGGGGCAATGGAGCATAGTGAAGTCATAACCTTGCAGGCGGAGGGCCCATCTAGCTAGGCGCCCCTCTGGCTCCTTAAGTTGTTTTAATGACTTAAGCAAAGCGTGGTCAGTGACAACAGTGAATGAGTACCATGCACATAGTGGCGGAACTGTTTGACTGCATGCAACACAGCAAGGCATTCTTTCTCTGTGACACTGTAGTAATTCTTGTGCTTATTTAGAATACATGAATTATAAGCTACAGGATGATCCACACCTTTGTTTTCTAGTTGGGCCAAAATAGCCTCAATAGCAAGATTGCTAGCATCAGTGTATAGGATGAACTACTTATCATATTCAGGATACACTAGGATGGGAGCCTCTTTGAGTTTCTGCTTAAGGATCTCAAAGGCTTGCTGCTGGCTGGAAGTTCATTCAAAAGGGGCATTACATAACAGCTGGACTAGAGGTTCACTAGTGTCTGAAAAGTCAGGGATAAACTGCCTATAGTAGCTCATCATGCCCAAAAAGGCTTGTACCTCATGAAGGTTGGTAGGTTGAAGCATTTTTTAATGGTCTTAACTTTCTTGATAATAGGTTGGATCCCAGTCTGGGTTACTTCATAGCCCAAGAATTCAAGATGCTCTTTGAAGAAAGCGCACTTAGAGGGTTTTAGCTTGAGGCCAGCTTCTTGAATCTTAAGGAAGACTTCCTTCAGGTGGATCAAGTGATCAGTAAAGGTTGCACTGAAGACACTTATATCATCCAAGTATATCAGACACAAGTTTCAGGAACCCACCCTGAGGGAATAGTTGCCCAACATGTTGGATTAGTGCAGAAGGGTTTAACCCAGTGATAATAGAGCCAATCAGTACAGAGACCATACCCAAGTGTAATAACTCTCCAAGAAATTCAATAATTTCCAGTAAGGGATTGAACCACCCAAGGAAGGCGTATGCGCTTAGGTAGGCAATCAAGGAAATGGAAGCAAACAGACAGAAAATACTAGTTTTCACAGGATCTCTGGATGTTGTTTGAGGCTTTTTCTTAGTGGGAGGATTGGAAGAGAACAAAAAGGCTATGTAATATCTTCCTGGGACCACTGGCGTCCACTTTTCATTGTTGCAATACTTGGTTCTGGTTCCTGTGCCAGGGTGTGTCTCCATCTGAACAGTTAAATGTACTAAGTTACAAACCAAGATTAGAATCACTCAGTTTAATCCTGATTCCCCAAAAGTGGGGAAAGATTAGGCAATTTCATGAAATTTTTTCAAAAGTCTTACAAACAATGAAAAATGTTAAGTTGGGATAAACCTCTTTATTGATTGAGCATTTGATATAGGCAATGCACAAAAAATTATACAGTGATAGGTGAGGAAGTTAGGAAAGGAAGTGGGAGTTAAAACAGCAGTTGGAACAAGTTCAAAACATTTTCTCAAACAGATTAAACCATTCTTTAACTTCACAGGGACCAACTTACTTTAACAGCTTAGGAATAATTGTTTGTTTCAGTTAAACAACTGTTACAAAGTGTTTTAACTTAATACTATTTTTTAACTGAAGTTTGGGTGATTTACAGAGCTTCCTGTTTCCTCTGGGCAGCTGGCAACGTCAGCAGGTGGCATTGTAACATCTGATTAGCTGATTTGATCAGATTTAAAATCATTCTATGATTCTAAAAATCTCTTAGTCACTCTCAAACTTGGTTTTATGCGCTCTAAGTCCACAAGAAAGGTTTCAGGTTCAAATTTTGTCCCTTCTTGACCTGGATTGACATTCAAAACCTTAATTGTAAAATCATGCATTTCAGTACTAGTCAAAAACCCTATTTGAGACACATTTCAAGAGTTTAAATTATCTGTGTTAGGATCATCATGAATGATGATCCTGACACAAGAGAGCTTTAAGTCATAGAGTATTGAATCCATGGCCTGCAAGAAGGCAGAAGGGGCGTTGCACAGCCCTTGAAGCATGCATGTAGACTCAAACAGCCCTTCATAAGTGATGAGAGTGGCCTTCTGTTCATCTTCAGGAGAAAGGTCAACTTGCCAGTATCCAGATGCTAGATCCATCACAGAGAAGAACTCAGAGCCTCCAAGGCAGCAGAGCGCATCATCTATGTGCAGCAAGGGGTAAGAATCCTTCTTGGTTAGGAAGTTTAGCTGTCAATAGTCCATTACAATGCGGTGACCTCCATCTTTCTTCTTCAAGATGAGCAAAGGGGAGACCCATGGACAATGGGAAGGAGCAAGTAACCCAGCATCTAATAGTTGTTTGAGCTGCTTAGACACCTGAGTGTCCTCTACTCAACTACAGCAGTAAGGTTTAGCTCAGAAGGGGGGAGTATTGCCAGTATCAATTTGATGAATTAATCTTTTGGCTAGACTATAATAAGAGCTATCTTTAGCAAAGATGTCTGAATGCTGATCTAGCAGTTTAAGCACCTCTTTCTGTTAGACCAGGAAAAGTTACAAGAAGCCCTGCACAGTAAACAGAGATAGGCCCAGGGGTTTGTCTTCAGGTAATTTGAAGTCCTAAAAAGTACCAAAGGTATGTAGTAATAGAACATCAGGAGCATTCAGCAACTTGCCATAGCCAACAAACTGGCCTCTAGACACATGTAAGGGAGAGAAGTTAAGTCGACTACCAGCAATTGGACAGGATCTTTGTGAGAGACATCCAAGATCCCAGTGCAGAGGGAAGAATCATTGTGGCCTAGCAAGGGAGGAGAGTAGAATTTGAGGAACGTGCTTTCAGGAAACTTGTACAATATCTGAGAGTCTAGGATGACTTGAAAGTTAGGGGGAATAATCATAGAAGAATTGGCCAGGAGCGGAATCCCTTCAGATGCAGGGCAGGCTATAAGAGGGCACTTCATGTTGGATGAGTGGGTACAGTATTTTAGTGTGAAGACACCAGTGGGGTATTCTAAGGCACACATCTTGAGGCAATCTATGGGAACTTTGACAGGCTCCTCAAAGATTAAGGGACTTCATATCCTAAAATAGAGAGATATCCATCTTTTAAGAGATGATTTCATTGTACTCCCTAAGGAATTGGGTACCAACCAGAAGATTGTAACTCTCATTCTCCAGGACCACAGCAGATGTGGCTAGGAGTATCTTGCCAAACCGCATGGAAAGAGAAGAATATGCCTCTATAGCACAAGTCATGGACAAAATAGCTGTACCATAAGACTGGTGGTAGTTAAAGTTGGGGGCAAGCTTGAGCTTCATGACAAACTTTGAGGAGACAACATTAAAAGGAACCCAGTGTCCAAGATGGCCTTGATCTTCACCTTTTTGATGGATATCTCTACACAAGTTTTAGTCAACCAAAGGGCAGAAGGACGGTCAGGATATGTTTGGCTTCTGCTAGTTTCTTGTCCCACTTCTTGATCATGCATCTTAAGCCTGGAAAATTCTTGTAGGCAGTCTGAAGAGGAAGAAAGACTGAAACATTATTAAATAAATTGCTAGCTACTTCAGTCACTTCTTCAGAAGATTCTACAAGTACAAGAGACCTCTTAGCTTGTATGAGGTCAGGGCAAGAGACAATCTCTTTGGCTTCAGGTAGAAGCTTGGCAGTTGTTGTAGTTTTTACAGAGCATAACTTGTAAGGGACAGCAATGGTCTTGGGGACTGGTAGAACTGAATACCCATAGGGGAAACTGAGGTAAAATTGATTCCCAGGTGATCAACTCCCTGGTACTTGACACTTTGTCAAGTACCAGGGAGTCAAGTGCCGCATATGTGAATCTATTAGTATTTTTGGCTTAACTGATTTTAAGCTAATTTTTACTAGTAATTTTGGGGTTCAAAACCAAAAAATGAGTTTAAATTCACTCAAATTCAACTCCATTTAATAATTTGGTTAGCTAAAATACCAATTTAAGGGGCAATTTATAAGTAAATTTACTAATAGAAATGAAAAACCTGTGTTCAACACTCTAAAACAAAAAGTGATCAGTTTGTCACTTTTTAAGCCAAATTTAACTTTTATTAATAAAATACATTCCACTTATAAAATTTATTATTTAATATTATCCTTTTATTATTAGTGTCCATAGTTGTCAATTAGGCTCTCAAGAACCACTATACTGGATTTAGTGGTATAGACATTAATCAAATACCCACTTGTTTTACATTATGTCATTCCTGGGTTTGTAGATTAAGTGGTGCCACATAAATTAAGACTGGTTTATTAAAAGATTTCATATGTAATTTATAAAAAACAGAAACTTGACTCCCCCTCTGTTCAACTCTATCCACTTGTCACCCAATTGGTATCAGATTCAACTAATCAAAGGCTTGGAATTAATGCTAAATTAATAAATGACACACTATGAGCGCCACTTGACACTCATCCACTCAACACTTTAACTTGGGGATTAGTACAGAGAGCTTCTTAACATTTTAACCAGCACTATGGTAAATAATTCACTCCCAGCTCCTCACAGCATATTATTATCATTGATAAACACCTTCTTACTCATTTACTTTTTTAACTTATGTTGTATTTTTTATTTTTGAGCATATGAAACTGCCTTGATTTTGGGTTAAATTTTAAACCTGTTTTAAATTTAAGCAAGTTTTATATGTAAAAAACATAGTAAGTTTGATTTTTCTGCTTGACTCCAGCATGCTTGACAGTGAGAATTCAGCTTTTTCAACTGATTGACAGTGCCAAACTTGACAATTTACTTTTTTTGAATATTTTACCCCCAAAAAAAAAATTCCACATAATAATTTTTTTGCACTTATAATCTACTACTCTTCCTGCTACTCTCAATATAAATTTTTTATAATTTTTTTGATTTTTAATTATACTTTTACATTGATTTAGCACTAAGATGTTATGCTGAACCTAAAATCTTTGATGCTTCATCATAAATTCACTTTGTTCTATGTTTTATCCTTTATATCTATACTTTGAGTTTCTATTTTGCTTTGATTTACTTTATTATGTTTTTTTCTTGATAATTAAAACTTTATTTGCATACTTTTTACTTAAATTTTGTTTTGCTTTACCTCTTTCTGTTTTATATCTTTCATACTGTTCTATTTATAAAACTAAGTTTTCTTTAGCCAAGATCATCTAAATCCAATAAGCCTACCAAGTGCCAAGCCTCAAAGGGCTCAAAAGAAACTTCCTCTACTCCCAATTATACAAGAAGCCTGAAAAGGCAGTCTCCAAATACATCTCCCCTAACCCATCTCCTCCCACTCCATCTCCCCCCTCCACCTTCATCTTCAACTTCCCCCCAAGTCCTCAAATAAAAGTGATGACTCTCTCACTGATCACTCATTTTACAAGTCAGAGGCCAACTCTGAGCCCACTAAGGAGCGCTGTACCAGGAAGCCAAAGGATGCCAAGGAGCCCACCTCTTCTTCTGTTAAGAAAAAGGAGGCATCCAAGCAGACCTCAAAGAACCCTTCCCCTCCCCCCTGATGGCTCTTCCCCCTCCCTCATCTGATCCCCAAGATGAGCCTGATGAATATTTCAAGAAGTTCAAAGCTTCTGGTCACGTGACTTGGGATCCACTGGCCATCCACAATATATGCAATGTGGACAGAGAGTTCAAAGTTCTTAAGTGCTCCCACTGTTTATTCTCCATCATATCAGTAAAGAGCGGCCCTAGCTACGTCACAAATAATTACATATTCAATTGCAACAACCAAAAGCAGCAAAGTAAAAGCAAGCACTTTGTCTGTGAAGATAAGACTTGTGGGGCCCAGATGAATACTGAAGGATGGTAGCAAGTAACTGCCAAGAAGGGGGAGCACTCTTGTGAGTCTCACAATCATCTTATAACTTGGATGCTAAAATGGTACCTTGTCCAGAAAATCCCAACATCCTCTCACCTCCAGGCATCTGATCTGGCTATAAATGCCCTGCAGCATTTAAAACCCAACAATCTTAAGTTGGTAACAGCCCAGGAACAGTTGGTTAAGTTCATAAGCAATAAGCGTATCACTGCCAATCCCCCTCCCCCAAGGCCTCAGATGTCCTCTCAGAGCTTACACTCACCCACAAGCTCAAGCAGCTTCTAAGTGGAGAGTGCTTCCTCCTCCATGACAATAGTCCCAGCTCTGAGGACCTGATTATCTGCCATACAACTCAGAAGAGCCTGTTGGAGTTGAAAAGGGCTTCAACCTGGATAGTTAATGGTAAATTTGCCACTTGTCCATGGATTTTCAAACAGATCTGGATGATTCATGCCCAGATTGACATCCAGGTGATTCCACATGCTTTCTTCCTCCTCCCTGGTGCTATTGAGGCCATTTACACTTGCGCGTTCTCAATTATTTGCAGCGCATTTGCCCTCCTTCCCCCTTAACAACAATGATGCCAAGAAGACCCCCCCCACACCCGCGCAAACCCTCCTGCCGCTGACAAGGACCAAACCACCCTGGACTTGGGGGAAAAGGTAAGCCTAAGAGCTCTTGGGCCTCACATGTGCATAATGGACTTTGAGCCTGCTCAGTTCAATGCATTTGAGCAGCTGTTTAGCAGAGAGGTGTAGGGGTGCCACTTTAACTTCTGCCAAGCAGTTGCTTGCAATGTGCAGGCCCATACCAAGCTTAGTAGGTTGAGTTGGAGGGACACTTTGGACACCTGCAAATTTGTGCTGGCACAATTCAGTGCCTTGGCTTTTTTAAAGCCAGAGCACACTGCACAGGAGTTCAAGGTTCTCTCAAAAGATCCTTAAATGGTAAAGAATCCAGAGTTCAAGCCTTTCCTTGAGTACTTTGGGCCCCAGTGGATTGGGAAGGTTGTCTTGCAGATGCGAGGCAAGGCCAGAGCCAAGGCCAGTTGGAATGTGTACCGGGCAGCAGTGAATGATGAGCTCAAGACCACTTTGGCGCTAGAGGCTTATCACAAGCATCTCAAGGCCAACTTTGGGCTTCACCTGAAGTTTAACAACTTCTTCTCCCTCCTGCAGCACAGGCAGGAGAAAACCATCTCCAAGCTCCAAGATCTCTCCAACTGTGTCCCCCCCACCAAGCCAACCACCCGCTGTACCCTCTTCACCAAGGCCATCCAGGGTGCGGCCAAGCACAAATACAAGGACTCTGAGCTTAAGAAGCATCTTGAGCTTATTGCCACTTCCCTCCTGGAAGGGTCCAAAATGAAAAAGGGGAAGAAGGGGGAAGAGTAAACTTACTTGCTTCTATGGTTTTAACCTTTAACTTTTTTATCTTTAATTTTTACTTATTAAAGTTGATTATTTAGTTTTTAGTTTTAATCTTAAATTTTTTGATTTAATTAGATAGCACTGATTATTTTATGTGTATATGGTAAGTTTGAGATGATTAGCTATAGTTGAAAGTGATTGAAATATATTAATTTTTGGTAATTTCCAAATAAAACATAAGATATTCACATCTGTACTTATATGAACTATATCAAAAAATATTAATATTTTTCATATTTTGCATAAATTTTATTGTTGTGTTTATGTTTTTTTTTGGTTCATTGGAATTTTAATTTTTATGGTAATCAAAAATATTTTTTATAATAAAAAGTGTAAATTACATAGTAAAATTAGAAAAATTTCTTATTTCTCCTTATTCTTATTAATTAAGGTACAATTCTATTGCAGTTTTTAAGCTCTCTGAGATCACTCTAGTATATCATAGCTAAATAGCTTAATTTTTTATATTAAAATTTTTCAGAACATCAAGATCTTTTAATTGAAAGAGTGTCAATTTCCAGTTGTCAATCAGGGAAAAAGCTGAATTCTCACTTTACTATAGTGTTGAGCACCAGGGAGCCAATCACCAGAGAGTCAATTTTACCACAGTTTCCCCCATAGGCATCAGAATTGCCAATATCAGAGTCATCCATGTCAGACTCATGAGATATAATGAAACAGTAGCAGATGGGAGGGGCTTTAGTGTCAGCAGGCTTGGAGTCTGCTATGAATGGAGAAATTGGAGTAGACTGGGAAGAATTGTCAAATAAGAGTGTTGTTTTTGGCTCCTGGGGACAACATCCAGGAGGACACAGCAGAAAAACTTTATAACAAAATATTTGAGGTTCAAAGCTATCCTTGGGTTAGTCTTAAGGGCAAAATTAAGGGCACATACATTAATTTCTTGGAATACAAGATGAAGAATTACTTTTGGCAAAAAGGAAAGAAAAAAGCTTGAAGAATATTTAAGCCAATGCAAATGTGGATAAGCTTGTCTTTATTAGGAGAAATGATTCTACTTAAATAGTAGACAAGGCTTGATGATCACTCAATAGGTAGACAGAGTGGCAGAGGAGTCACATTGGGTTGAAATCATACCAGGATCAGTTGAGGGCTGGTATGGTAATCTGTAATGGGTGGAAATTGGTGCCAATCCATTTAAGGAAAGCGAGGAATATCCAAAGTCAAAAGCAAAACTGACCAAATCTTTGCACATATCATTATTTGAAGGCCATATTGAAATAGCATCAATGGCGTAATTTACAACATCTCCCCCTCAAGATTGAACACAGGGAGTTGATATTTGCGAAGGAATTTGTAATGAACTCAGGCAAAAGGACAGCCAGATGACAGCAGATTCATGATATACTTGACACCCTTCTTGAAGGTGACTTAACAAGGTCCAACCCAGAGGGAGTCTAGCTTATGGGCTCTGCCTCTAGTACGGTTCTGATAGTAGAGGACTAGGTCACCTTATTGGTACTCAGGGAGGGGGGCTCTAGAGGCATTGGAAGGTGAGAGCCATAAAGTTTTGACCTTATAGGCAGTTAATAATATGCTGTTTCCTGAATGTCAATGATACAATTAGTCAAGTCTTTGACAAGAGCTTCAGGCTTAGAAGATACATCAACTTCAATCAAAGGGGGTACCAAGATTGAGAGAGTTGTGGCTTAACACCCATACAGCATGGCATAAGGAGATTGGCCAGTCATTTGATGTCTACTGAGTTGATAATTAAAGAGAGCAGCAGGGAGAAACATATCCCCATTGGCGGCATCAGAGAGTGTGAGTTTGCTCATTTTGGATCTAGGGAGGAATTTTCTTGTAAACAGTCCCATTATTTGACAGATTATACAGCACAGAGAAAGATTGATGCGTGCCCATAGCCTCCACAATAGATGTGATGAGGTGAGCATTAAAGTTGGTGCCATTTTCAGAAAGAAGGACTTGAGGGCAGCCATGTTGGTAGAAGATATCTTGCAACAAGAATTTTGCCATGGTTTTGACTGTTATATCTTTTGTAGCTTTGACTTTGACTCATTTGCTAAAATGGTCTACAGAAACTAAGATAAACCAACACCTAGACCTAGAATGCAGGAGAGGTCTAACAGAATCAATGCTCACAGTATGGAAGGTATGCTTAGAGGGGAAAAGCTTGAATTTATGTTGGGAAGGTTGGGGTTGTTGAAGCTGACAAGAATGGCAGGATGTGAGGATGTCAGGGATTAAGAGGCGCTTGTTTTCCCAACAGAAGTTCTTGCACAACCAGTCATGAATTTTTGCTATACCCCATGTCCAGTATTAATGTGGGCTTGAAGGATAATGGCTATTCTCATACTAGGACAAACATAGGGCAGGTAGGCACTGTTGACCTTCTTGAAGAGTTGTCTATCTCAAATCACAGTATCTTTTGATATGGTCTTTAGAGCCAATCAAATGTCTTTTGGCTCAGTAGTCCTGGAGTCAGGGTACCCTATTAACTCATAAAAATGATCAGTGTCCGCAGGGTGAATGGATAGTATATGAATTCTTG
Source organism: Entomophthora muscae (assembly GCA_014839935.2). Lineage (NCBI taxonomy): Eukaryota > Fungi > Entomophthoromycota > Entomophthoromycetes > Entomophthorales > Entomophthoraceae > Entomophthora > Entomophthora muscae. The sequence continues at coordinate 129,265 of QTSX02004279.1, forward strand.
ACAATCTATCAGTGTTCTGATGTTGCTCACCAGGGCAGTGCACTGCAGTGAAATCTTACTCTTGCAAGCGCAGAGCTCAATGTGCTAATTGCCCTTCAGGCTCCTTCAGCTGTTGCAACCACTTAAGAGACAAGTGGTCAGTAACTACAGTAAATTGAGTAGCAAAGATGTAGTGCTAAAATTGTTTCACAGCATGTAGAACAGCCAAGCATTCCTTTTCAGTGACGCCTTAGTTCTTGTGTTTATTGAGGACCTGTGAAGAATAGGCTACATGCCAATCCACGCCAAAGTTGTCAAGCTGGGCTAAGATGGAACTACAGCTACTCTGATTGTGTCAGTATACAAGATAAACTCTTTATCATAATCAGGGTAAATTAGGATGGGAGCCTATTTGAGCTTGGCCTTCATTGCTTCAAAAGATTGCTGTTGACTGTCAGTCCATTTGAAGGGCACATTGCAAAGGAGTTGGACAGGGGTTTGCTCAACCCAGAAAATTTCCAAAAGAATTGTTTATAATATCCCATCATGCCCAGGAATACTTGGAACTCACAAAGATTTGTCAAGGCAGCATCTTATCAATAGCTTTCACCTTATTAATCCATGGGGCATATTACGGTCTGGGTAACTTCATGGCCCAAGAACTGGAGTTACTCCTTAAAGAAATAACATTTGGAAGGTTTGAGCTTCAAGCCTGCTTCTCAAATCTTGAGAAAGACAGCCTTGAGATGATCTAAATGATTGTTAAAGGTGGAACTAAACACTGAAATGCCATTGAGGTAAACAAGGACACAGGAGAGCTTCAGGTCTCGTAGAATAGAGTGTATGACTCTTTGAAATGTAGTCAGGGCATTGCAGAGTCCTTGGGGAATTCAAGTGGGTTCATAAAGTCCTTCTGAGGTTATGAGTGCAGCCTTTTTCTGGTCTTCTGAAGACAAGTCAGTCTGCCAGTATCCTGAAGAAAAATCCATAGTGGAGAAGAATTTCAAGCCTCCCAACCGTCTAAGAGCATCATTGATCCTAGACAAAGGGTACAAGTCTTTCTTTATGAGTGAGTTTAGGCGGCAATAGTCTATCACAGTATGATGGAATCCATCCTTTTTCTTAAGAGTCAATAAGATAGAGGCCTAATGGCTTTGAGAGGGAGCCAAGAGTCCAGCATCCAAGAGTTGTTTAAGCTCCTTAGAAACCATGACACCCTCTACCCTACTGCGGCACTAAGGCTTAGCACAGAAATGCGGCACATCACCAGTATCAATATGATGGATGTCCCCTTTATCTAGGCCATAGTCTGTAGTCCAGAGGCAAAGATGCTGCTAAACTGGTTGAGCAGGTCAAACACGTCTTTTTGTTGGACAGGTGACAATTGTGTAAAGTCAGCAGCAGTGAACAGGAAGTAAACTTGAGGGTCTTTTTATGGTAGATTAAAGTTACTGAAGGTTCCAAAAGGGTAGAGGGACGCCACCTGCTCTTCCCCCTAATATGTGCCCATGACCCACAATTTGAACCCTAGACATTTTCATAGGCAAAGCGTTCAGATTAGCTAGCAACAGCTGTACAGGTTCCTTATGAGTCTAATCTAAGATCCCAGGGCATAATTGAGGTTCCTTGCGGCTTAGAGAATCAGGAGAGTATAGCTCTAAGAAGGATTTTTCAGGTAGTTTTTAGGATATCTGGGAATCTATAATCACTCAGGAGCCTAGAGAGATGATGACAGCTGCAGGGGCAAGAAGAGGCACACCTTCCTCTGCGAGACAGGAAGACAGAGGGGAACACATATTGGAGGAATGAGTCCTGTACTTGAGCAAGAAGATACCTGTGGGACACTCAAGAACGCAAGTTTTAAGATGTTTTCATGGGAGTTGCAGAGGTTCCTCAAAAATCAAAGGGACCTTGTATCCTAGGAGCAATAGGTATCCATCTTAAAGGTTTACAATTTCATTATATTTGCAGAGGAATTACGTACTAACCAGGAGACCATAGCCTTTTTTCTCTAGGACAACAGCAGGGGACGCAATGAGAAGATTTCTGAACCTCCTGGGCAGGGAAGAGTAGGCACCAATAGCTCAAGTCTAAGCCATGCCAGCAGTATCATATGATTGAGTGTTGTTGAGTTCAGGGGCCAGCTTAAGCTTCTTCATTAACTTGGATGATACCACATTAACTGGGGAACCTGTGTCCAGAATTTCCTTGATTTTAATCTTTTGAATCAACACTTCTACATGAGTAGTATCTTTCCCAAAGGGGGGAAAGACGGCCAATATGTCCTGTGAAGCTTATAGCTCTTTCTTCCATTTTGACTAACATGCATCTTAAGGCAGGAATTTCCTTATACACAGTCTGCAATGAGAGAGATACAGTCACATTCTGGAAGAGAGCTTCAGCTAGCTCAGCAGCTTCCTCAGAAGAGTCTACCAGGAGGGGAGGTTGAGGAGCCTGGGTCAATTAAGGACAAGCCACCATGGTCTTGGCGTCAGCTGAAGGTGAGAAAGTTGTAGTCTTGGTTCTTCTTGAGCAAAGCTTTTAAGAAACTGACACAGTTTCTGGGACAGAAAAAACAACAGTAGACATAACTATCTGATTCATGGAAATCAGAATCTGCAGGTTCAGAATCACTAGAAGGATTTTGGAACAGGTGAAGGATAGTTGGCCCAGATGAAGGAGGAGATTCCTTGTCAGAGGGAGGATCAGGAGGAGACAGGGGATTTTGTCAGCAGAGAGTGTCTATGCCTCTAAGCTGACCTCTCTTTTCCCGCCTGCTCCTTTGGGTTTCAACCTTCTACCTGAGGATTGGTGCAGGTACGTGAGTGGTGTTCTTTTTGACCACAGTTATGTCATCATTGTCTATTAGGCTGTTCATTTGATCCAAGAGTCATAATACACAGAGTACTGGAGGTGGTCCCAGTGTTGCTGGCTTTATTTTCACAAACCACAGTACCCCCATGGGTCAAATGCATGTCTTGCAAGAGCGTCTTAATACTCTTCATGGAAGTAAGGGAAGTTTTGTGTGCCTTAAAGTGCAAACATAGGAGCTAATTCACCTTCAAAGCGTTTGAACATTTTGTGTAAGCTTCTCAAGGGGTTAAATAATGACTGGTAATTAACTGTTGCCCTTCAATATAGAAGCAATTTGAAAACTCAGCCAGGGTTTCCTTAGGCTTTAAGGAAATGTGCATAAATGCATCTTTCTTGACCTCCAATGTCAGAAATTGCGCCATTAATGCTATTTTAATATGGCCTTTGAATAATGATATATGCAAAGATTTGACTGGTTTGGCTTTCAAGTTTGGGAATTCCTTGACTTCTGTAAATGGGTCTTTAACAATATCCACCCACTCCAGAATACCATACCTTCCCTTGTCTGATCCTGGTATAACCTCACCCTAATGTGACTCTCTCTGCCACCCTGTCTACCTAATGAGTGATCATTGACCCTTGTCTACTATTTAAGTAGAATCATTTCTCCTAATAAAGACAAGTTTATCCACATTTGCGTTGGCTTTAATATTCTTCAAGATTTTTCCTTTCCTTTCCTCCAAAAGGAAGTCCTCATCTTTTATTCCAGGAAATTAAGATATGTGCCCTTAATTTTGCCCTGAAAGCTAACCCAAGGCTAGCTTTGAACCTCAAATATTTTTTTATAAAGATTTCCGCCGTGTCCTCCTGGATGTTGTCCCCAGGAGCCAAAAACAAAAAATGGTGCTCACTACAGGGGCTGGAAGCCCCTTGGTTACACTGTTCCCGCGTGCATTCTCTGATCTTTCCCCCTTTGTTTCTGAAGTGCCCAAGCAACCTAAAGTTTCTAGTCCCCCTCTAGAAGAAGATATCACCAATGCCCCCTTAACTTCTATGGTAATGGTGCTGTCCCCTGGGCCCTCTTGAGACCCCTTCCAGCTTTCTCACTCAACTACAAGCAAGCTCCTGCCACTGCCTGCTCTCTCCTCCACACAGGCACTGTGGCAATGTACACTATTCCTGGTCTCTGTTCTGGGTATGCTTCCAAAGACCTATATTCCTTCCTCCTGGATTTTGGTCTTTCCCCTGCGCTGATAAATCAATGAAAACTATTGGTGTATTAGTTAACTAATTTATTCAACTTGTGCTGGTCCATCATCAATTTGCGTTAGGATCTCAAAACCAGCTCTTGACTGCTGTAGCCACTGCTGTTTTTAACAACAACACTCAGAATATGGCCTATCAGGAATGATCCCATAGTCTATTTGCTTGCATTTCAGATAACCAGCGCAACTTGCTAGCCTCACAAAAGTATCTGAACTTGTCTCTAAACTCACCTAGCTCCTTGCTCCCTGGGTATATTAAGGATCAACTTTGTGAGCTGGATGACTACCAAGCTACTTGGCGTAGCCATATAGAGTCAACCCTCCTAAAATACTGTCAGGATTTTGAGACTTTAGTTGCTGAACTCAATCAGTTTCAAGAACATGTCAATCCCAGTTTAAGTTGGTTGGGACCCACGTCAATACTTGGGGCTAACATCTACATTTACAGTATGGCTTGGACAAGGCCGCTTTAGGAAGCACTCTGAGTCAAGCTCAGAACTATGTCAACAATAAGGTGGCCTCCATTGAAGTGACTCCGCCAACTCCTTTGGTTGATACCCCATCTGCCTTTGAAGCAAGGGTATGGGAAGCTATAACCAAACTCAAAGCTATTACTTGACATCAAGCCTCTGCCCTGCATCCCCTGCCAGTTGAACCTACACCTGATCCCTGCATTGCCATGCTAACTGATCAAGTGGCTACTTTGTGGGGCAAGATTGAATATTTGAGGCAACGTCTCTCTGACCCTGATGAATTGTCCTCTGAGTCTGATGATAAAAGGGAGAATGAGGTCTCTGGTACTCCTACCCACCATGACCATGGGTGTTGCGCAGGATTAGAAGACCAACCCTGTGTCAACTGTGCTCTTGCCTTAGATCATTTAGCAACAGTAACAAATGACATTGCAGATAGGCAAGATGCTCTAAAACGCAAGGTGTAAAACCTTTCTAACTCACAGAGACAATAAATGGACAAGTTACCCCTCTGATTGCTCAAACAACATTCTATGACCACTTGTATTGATGGGATTACTAGCACTTGGCAGTACAACAAATCAAGATTGATGAATTTGGAGCTGCCGCTGCTCCTGCCCAAGATATCAGTGGACAAAATAGCTCTTCATTGAATATCCTAGAGGAGAGTCTTCAACTTCTCTGGGCTAGACAACCCACTAATGAATCCAAGTTTGAGGGCAATCCTCACATCAATGTTCTCAACCCTGGAGACAACAGCCAGTCCACTTCCTTGTCCATCAACCTGAACTACAAGCCAACCTTCAAACATATATTTGACCCTAAAGCCTCTACCATTGCTGCCTTTTTAAAAATCTATGAGACTTATAAGTGTAGGGCTACTGACAAGCTCAAAAAGGAACATATCCTTACCTGTTTTCACCCCACCTGTCAAGAAGTAGTGGTCCCCAAACTCCCCTCCATTATCACTTGGGAGGACATGAAGTACCTTCTTATTGAGGAGTTTGGAGGAGATCTCAGCTTGGAGGTCAAGAAGGATGCATTTATGCACATCATCTTTAAGTTTAAGGAAACCCTGGCTGAGTTTGCAGATTGTTTCTACATCAAAGGCCAGCAGTTAATCACTAGTCAACAGTTAACTCCCCAAGAAGCTTACACGGCTTCTTCAAATGCTTTGAAAGTGAACCAGCTTCTATGTCTACACTTTAAGGCACACAAGGCTTCACTCACTTCCATGAAGAGTATTAAGATGCTCTTACAAGACATGCGTTTGACCCATGGGGGTACTGTGGTGCTTGAAAATTAAAGACAGTAATGCCAGGACCACCTCCTGTACGCTGTGCATTATGACTCTGGGTTCAGGTGGACAGACTAAGAGGCAAGGCTGTCATAAATGCGGTCAAATAGGGAATCACTCACGTACCTGCACTAATCCCCAGGTAGAAGGTTGTGACCCCAAGTAACAAGTGGGAAAAAAGAGGTCAGCTTAGAGGCAGAGACACTCTCTGCTGACAAACTCCCCCGTCTCCTCCTGATCCTCCTTCTGACAAGGAATCTTCTTCTTCCTCTGGCCAAACTATTCTTCACCTATTCCACAATCTCTCCAGTAATTCAGAACCTGAAGATTCTGATAGTGAAGAATCTGATAGTTATAGCTACTCTGTTTTGGCTGTTCTGGAAACTGTGTCTGTCCCCTACAAGCTTTGCTCAGGGAAGACCACCACTACTTCTTGTGCACCTTCAAGTGAAGCCAAAGTCATGGTGGCTTGCCTGTACCTAGCCCAGGCACATTGACCTCCTGTCTTTGTTGACTCTTCTGAAGAAGCCGTCAAGCTAGCTGAAGATCTCTTTCAGAATATGACTGTATCTCTCCCACTGCAGACTGTGTATAAGGAGATTCCTTCCTTGAGATGCATGTTAGCTAAATGGGAAAAAGAGATAGAGGCTGCACAGGATGTGTTGGCTGTCTTGCCCCCTATGGGAAAGATACAACCTGTGTGGAAGTATCAATCTAAAAGGGTAAAATCAAAGCCATCCTGGACACGGGTTCTCCAGTCAATGTAGTGTCTTCAAAACGAAGGAAGAAGCTTAAACTGGCTCCTGACCTCAACTATACTCAGTTTTATGGCACAGCTGGCATGGCACAAGCTTGAGCCATTGGTGCATACTCTGCCCTACCCATAAGGTTTAGGAAACTTCTCATTGCTTCCCCTGCTGTTGTCCTTGAGAACAAAAGCTATGACCTCTTGGTTGATACACAATTTGTTTGAGAGTATAACAGGATTGTAAACCTTCAAGATGTATATCTATTACTCTTAGGATATGAGGTCCCTTTGATTTTTCAGGATCCTCTGCAACTCCCAGGAAAATGTATTAAAACTTGTGTGCTTGAGTGTCCCACAGATATCTTCTTGCTCAAGTACAGGACTCATTCCTCTGATATGTGTTCCCCTCTGTCTTCCTGTCCCACAGAGGAAGGTGCGCCTCTTCTTGCCCCTGCAGCTGTCACCATCTCTCTAGGCTCCTGAGTGATTATAGATTCCCAGATATCCTAAAAACTACCTTAAAAATCCTTCTTAGAACTATACTCTCCTGATTTTCTAAGCCACAAGGAACCTCAATTATGCCCTGGGATCTTAGATTGGACTCATAAGGAACCTGTACAGCTGTTGCTAGCTAACCTGACCGCTTTGCCTACGCAAATGTCTAGGGTCCAAGTTGTGGGTAATGGGCGCATATAAGGGGCAGAACAGGTGGCATCCCTCTACCCTTTTGGAACATTTAGTGATTTTAATCTGCCTGAAGACACTTCTCAGTTCTCTCTTTATTCACCGCTGCTGACTTCCCTCAACTGTCACCCATCCAACAAAAAGACGTTTTGGACCTGCTCAACCAGTTTAGTAACATCTTTGCCTCTGGATCTACAGACTATGGCCTAGATAAAGGGGTCATCCATCAGATTGATACTGGTGATACACCTCCTTTTTGTGCTAAACAATACTGCTGTAGTAGGATAGAGGATGCCCAGGTATCCAAGGAGCTTAAACAACTCCTAGATTCCGGACTCTTGGCTCCCTCTCAAAGTTCTTGGGCCTCACCTTTACTGATCCTCAAGAAAAAGGACAGAGTACATCACATTGTAATGGACTACCGCCGCCTGAACTTGCTCACTAAGAAAGAATTGTACCCCTTGCCCAGAATTGACAATGCTCTCAGACAGCTGGGTGGTTCCAAGTTTTTCTTGGCTATGGATTTAGCTTCTGGATACTAGCAAGTCAACTTATCACCAGAAGACCAAGATAAGGCTGCTTTCATTACCTCTGAGGGACTCTATGAGCCTACTTGGATGCCCCAAGGGCTCTACAATGCTTTAGCTATGTTCCAAAGGGCTATGAATTCCATCCTACCATATCTAAAGCTCTCTTGCGTCCTTGTATACCTTGATGATATCACTGTGTTCAGCGCTACCTTTACCAATCACTTAGAACACCTCAAGGCTGTCTTCATCAAGATTCAAGAAGCTGGCTTGAAACTCAAATCCTCCAAGTGCTCCTTCTTTAAAGAGCGGCCCAAGTTCTTAGGGTATGAGGTCACCCAAACTGGAATCCACCCCATGAATAATAAGATGGAAACTATTGACAAGATGCTACCTCCTACAAATCTCTGGGAGATCCAATTATTTCTTGGTATGATGGGTTACTACCATCAATTCATACCCAACTTTACTGAATTGAGTGAACCCCTCCTCCAACTTCTTTGCAACGTCCCCTTTGAGTGGACTGACAGTCAACAGCAATCTTTTGAAGCAATGAAGGCCAAGATCAAATAGGCTCCCATCCTAGTTTACCCTGATTATGATAAAGAGTTTATCTTGTATACTGACACAAGCAGAGTAGCTGTAGTGCCATCTTAGCCCAGCTTGACAACTTTGGCGTGGATTGGCATGTAGCCTACTCTTCAAGGGTCCTCAATAAACACAAGAAGAACTACAGCGTCACTGAAAAGGAATGTCTGACAGTGTTGCATGATGTAAAGCAATTCAGGCACTACATTTATGGGACCCACTTCACTGTGGTCACCAATCACTCCTCCCTTAAATGGCTGCAACAACTAAAGGAACCTGAAGGTCAACTAGCACGTTGGGCCCTGCAATTGCAAGGATACAATTTCACTGTGGTACATTGTCCTGGGGCCCAGCACCAGAACAGCAATGGCTTGTCAAGGATGCCTATACTAGCTATCCACCCTGCAAACACTGATCTCCTATACAAAAAATAGGGTACCCTGACTCTTGGACCACTGAGACAGAAGACATTTGCATGTTGCTACAAACTCTAACCAAGGACACTGTGATTTGAGATAGACAACTCTTCAAGAAAGTCAACAATGCCTATCTATCCTACGTTTTCCCTAGCATGAGAATAGCCATTATCTTCCAAGCTCACGTTGATACTGGACATGGAGGTATAGCCAAAACCCATGACTGGCTGTGCAAGAACTTCTACTGGGAAAACATGCTCCTTCTAATTCATGATGTCCTTGCTTCCTGCCATTTGTGCCAGCATCAACACCCTTGCCTGTCCCAACACCAATTCAAACTCATCCCCCCTAAACATGCCTTCCAAACTGTGAGTATTGATGCTGTTGGGCCTCTCCCTTGGTCTAGGTCTGGGTGTTGGTTTATCTTAGTTGCCACAGACCATTTTAGCAGGTGGATTGAAGCCAGAGCTACAAAAAATATAACTGCCAGGACCACTGCTAATTTCTTGCTGCAATATATCTTCTGCTGACATGGCTGCCCTCAAATCCTGCTTTCTGACAATGGCACCAACTTAGATGATCACCTCATCACATCTACTGTAGAAGCTATGGGTACACACCAATATTTCTCTGCACTGTATAACCTGTCAACCAATGGGACTGTTGAACAAGCAAATTCCTCCCTGGTGTTTATTATGAGGAAAATCACGCTCTCTGACGCTGCCAATTAAGATATGATTCTCCCTTCTGCCCTCCTTGCTTATTGACTCAGTAAGCACCAAGTGAATGGTCAATCCCCTTTTGCCATGCTGTATAGGCATAAAGCCACAACCCTCTCAATCATTAGACCCTCTTTGATTAAAGTTAATGTGTCTGCCAATACTGAAGCACGTGTCAAAGACTTAATTAATCATATCATTGAAATCTAAGCAATAGCATATTCCACTGCCTACAAGGTCAAGGCTTTAGAGCTCTCCACGTCTAATGCTGCTAGAGCCTCCCTCCATGAGTATCAAATAGGCGACCTGGTTCTCTATTATCAGAATTGTACAGGAGGTAGAGCCCATAAGCTAGACTCCCTCTGTGTTGGGTCTTATGAGATTACCTGTTACAAAAGTAACAGATTTAAGGCCCTGGCAGGAATCAAACCTGCTCCTAGTCACCAGGTGGGGCTAGCGGACAGGGGAGATTTGCCCGCACCTAAATTTTTGCTTTTCAAAGCAAATCCAGGTGCAGGAACCATTCCTGCCCTGGTGGTAGCTGAGGGGCCTGCTTTGGGCCCCAAAAGTTATGCTGAGCCTTGGTGGGTTTGGATGGGCCTGGGTAGGCTATTTTTAGCTGCCCAGTAAACCCAGATCAAGCCCACCCTCCATTAAGTTTTTTGGGGTCCCCAATTGGGGACCCCTTTTTTAATCAAGTTCTTTGGGCTCAAGAGAGCCTGTCAAGCTAGTCAAAAAATGGTGATCAAATTGGGAAAACCCCTAAAACCCCAGAAGCCAAACCTGCCAGAATCAATGGCCAGTCAAGCCAAGATGGACCATCAAAAAGCAAAACAACTGTTCCTGAAAACCCCAAAAACTACCATAAAGCAGTCAACCAAACAGCAGAACCTGAGATGCCAAGCCTTGCCACACAGATAGCACCATAAGAATGCCCAGAGGCACCTGCATGTGAGTAAGTATATAAATCAGAAGCACTTGAAAAAGTTCTGTATTGTCATCCTTACCAAATAAAGTTGTTATAATTCTTTGGTTCACCAATCTTTTTCCATGCCTATTTTTGATACTCTTCCATCTGCATACACCCAAGTGTCAGTACCCATCTACTGGAATAGATAGCCAGACTCCAGTTGATAAAACCAAAGCCTTTGACTACTACTGTCCACCCAACACTCCCTTTGGCCCTGTGCATTTCACTGAGTATCCTGCCAATCCTGACCACAAACCCTGGACATTGGAAGACTTGCAGTGGTACACCAGCCCAAACGCCCCCAAGGAACCCTACCAAATTTTCTGTGACGGTAAAGCAATCATCATCTACCCTTTGATCTTCAATTGGAAGTACAATAATCCTGCTGCCTACTTGGTCCCCATGGAGCTTCCCCCAACACCCAAACCAAACATTTCAACCCCACCCACGTCTGATGCCACTGGCCAGAGTAGTCAATTCCTGGGAGTGCTTTACCTGGTGCTCACAGGACTAATTGACTCTTCCTTGCCAGCAGCTGGACCTTGGGCTGTAACTGTGAAAAGCCCTTTCCTAAATGGTAAAGTTAGGTCCCATCATCTGGTGGGTCATGCCAGTACCTGCTGCAGCTCCTCCCTCATCTGCTGGAGCTCCACAGTAGTCTTGGTATCCTGACATTACCTTTAAGAAGGGTATCAAGTATACTGTGAGTCTGATGTGATCTGGACGTCCTTTTGCGTGAGTTCATTCCAAATTTCTTCACAAATATTAACTCCCTGTGTCTAATCATGAGAGGGGTGTTGGAAATTGCGCCATTAATGCTATTTTGATATTGCCTTTGAATAATGATATATGCAAAGATTTACTAGTTTTACTTTTGAGTTTGGTAATTCCTTGCCTTCTGTAAATGAGTCAGTACCAATATCCACCTATTACAGAATATCATACCATCTCAACTGATCCTGGTATGATTCTAACCCAACGTGACCCCCTTTGCCACTCTTTCTACCTAATGAGTGATCATCAACCCTTGTCTACTATTTAAGTAGAATCAATTCTTCTAATAAAGACAAGTTTATCCACATTTGTGTTGGCTTTAATATTGTTCACTCTTTTTCATTTCCTTTTTGCAAAAATGAATTAATCTTCTTGTATTCCAGGAAATTTTGTTATGTGCCCTTAATTTTGCCCTGAAAGCTAACCCAAGGCTAGCTTCAAATCTCAAATATTTTGTTATAAAGATTTTCTGCCACATTCTCTTGGATGTTGTCCTCAGGAGCCAAACACAAAAAATGGTGCTTGCTACAGGGGCTGCAAGCCCCTTAATTACTATATTCCTGTGCCTTCTCTGGTCCTTCTTCTTTTGTATCTGAAGTACCCAAACCACCCAAAGTCTCCAGTCCTCCACCTGAAGAGGATTTTACTGACTCTCCCTCTACACCAATGATAATTGTCAGGATTGACAATTCCTCCTCTCTGGAAACCCAGGCCCAGGAGAAGGAATCAAACCCCAACCTTGGATCCCCCTGGACCGCTGGGCCTGTGGACTGCAGGACCGCCTGCCCGCATTTTTCTGGGATTGAGCCCCCACAAGCTGATACCAAGAATGCTGTCCCATGCAGTGAAACAGGCCAAACCAAGGAAATTTTTGCACCAAATGGAAGTCTAATCACAGCGCCTAATGGAGGTACTGAAGCGGCAACTATTGGCTTCATGAACTTGAAGTCTACACCAGCAACCAATCAGGAGCCAGCCCAGGAAAGAGGCATGGGCCTGTGGTCTGGTCTCATGACCACGACACTAAAGCAAGATAATCAGGTAGCCAAATTGAGATTCTTGACCAATGAAAGAACTCCCAGGCAAGTGCCATTTAGCTGCCTTTGGATCCAAGCACCCAGTTCCCCTGGCCCTGCCCTTCCCAATGCCCTGATGAACCCCCATGGAAAATGTTAAGTTTGGAGGTGGAATACTATATAGACCCAAAGACCCTACACTCTAAACTTATTGCCATTTTTTAATAAAGGTTATGTTATTTCGGCTTATAAAGCTACTACCTTTTTTTGTATTTGCTATCTACCAATTCAGTTCAAGATCCTTTTTGCTCTTTTGCCCCTCCACCTGCAGTTTTCTATCCTTCTGGTGTACCCTTTGGACCCATCCACTTTACAGACTACCCTCTGAGACCCAAATATAAGGTCTACACCCCGGAAAAGATACTTGAACTCAATCCTTTGGCCCATATAAAATCTGCAGTTAGATATAACTAACAAGGCCTGTGGATATTCTCAACCCCTAAGTTGTTCAGAGGGAAATTCAATTATCTCCCTGCTTACAACATACCCATGGAACTGCCTGTGACTACAAAACCTATGCCTGCTTCCTTGCCCAACCTCCCAACCAACCATACTGGTAAGCTGTGTGGGATTATGTACATCACCCTTAAAGGGGTGATAGACACTATAATCCCACTGCCAGCCCGTGGTCTGGGTGGGGAAGTCTGTCACCTACCTTTTTAAGTTAGCTCCCCTATTGTGGTGGGCATTGCCTGCAAAAACCTGGCCCAGGTTACCCCTGGAAACAACAGGCCAGCTGCCCAAGACTGAATCCCTGAAAATAATGATGTTGTCTCCTGGGCCTGCATAGGCCCCCTTCCTGCTTTCTCTCTCAACTAAAAGTAAGCCCAGGACGCCACACATTTCCTCCTCTATTTGAGCACTGGCGCTGCACACTATTCCTGCCCTCTGCCCTGGCTACGCTTTGGAGGATCTTTATTCTTTCCTCCTGGATTTTGGTCTCCCCCCTCATGATGAAATCCATGTAAACTATTGGCATGCTGGTCAACAAATTCATTCAACCTACTTTAGTCCATCATCAATTAGCACTACAATCTCAAAACCAACTTCTGACTGCTGTAGCCACTGCCATCTTCAATAACCATGCACAGAACATAAACTACCAGGAGTGGACTCATAGCCTCTTTGCCAGTATCTCATACAATCAGCATGACTCACTGGCCTCACAAAAATACCTGGCTTCATCTTAACTCACTTTGCCTCTTGCTCCTTGGGTACATCAGGGATTGGCTGAGGGAACTAGACAACCACTAATCTATGTGGCAAGAACAAATTGAAGCAACTCTCTTGAAGTATTGCCAAGATTTCAAAACCTTGGTTAACAAGCTCAACCAATTTTGTGAACAGCCAACTCTCAACTTGAGTTGATTGGAGCCCACATTGACAATTGGGGCCAACATATACACTTACAATATGGTTTACATAAGGCAGCGCTAGGCAATACCCTGATCCAAGTTCAAGACCTTGTAGACAATAGAGTAGCCTCAATCAAAGCAACTCCTCCTACTCCTTTGGTAGAGACCTCCTCTGCTTTTGAGGCTAGGGTTTGGGAAGCCATAGCTGAACTCAAAGCTACCTTTGAAGCCAAGCATCTGTTCCAGTCCCTGTCTGTGGAACCTACGCCTGACCCCTGTATTGCCTCCTTGACCAATCAATTAGCTATGTTGCATAGTGAGGTCAAGTGTTTGCAACAACGCCTCTCTGATCCAGGTGAATCATATTATGAATCTGAGGGAAAGGAAAGTCCTGAATTCACTGAGATCCCTACCCAAGCAGGCCTTGGATGCTGCTCTGGGTTGGAAGGACAACCACATGTCTATTGTGCCCTTGCTTTAGACCAATTGGCATTGAGTACCAATGACGTTGCTGACAGACAGAATGCACTAGAAAAAGAGGTGCATAATCTTACTTGTTTGAATGAAGCAGTGGATAAACATGTCACTCCTTTGGCAACACAGGCTATTGCTTTGGCCTCCTATGTCAATGGGATTGCAGGTACCTTGGCAGTACAACAGATACTGATTGATGAATTGGGAAATGTTTCCACTACTTCCAGAGATTTCAGCGGGAAAACAGCTCTACTCTCAGCACCTTGGAAGAGAGCTTTTGATTATTATGGGCTTGACAGCCTGCCACAGAGTCCAAGTTTGAAGGGAACCCTTATATTAATGTTCTCAACCCAGGTGACAACAGCCAGTTCACCTCATTGTCCATTGATCCCAATTAAAAGCCCTCCTTCAAGCAAATCTTTGATCCTAAGACCTCCATCATTGCTGCTTTCTTAACAATTTACAAGACTGCAATGCATAGGGCTACCAAAAATCTTAAGAAGGAACATATCCTTATCTGTCTAGACCCCACTTGCCAGGAAGTTGTAGTCCCTGAACTCCTGTCTATTGTTACTTGGGAGGATATGAAGCGCCTTCTTATTGAGAAGTTTGGAGGAGATCTAAGTTTGGAAGTCAAGAAGGATGCATTCATGCATATTGCTTTCAAACCCAAAGAAACTCTGGCTGAGTTTGCTGAATGCTTCTACATTGAAGGGCAACAACTTGTTACTAGCCGCCAGTTGACTCCTCAGGAAGTGTATACAGCTTGCTCTAATGCTTTGAAAGTGAACCAACTTCTGTGATTACACTCTAAGGACCATAAGGCATCCCTTAATTTCATGAAGAGCATTAAGACCTTCCTGCAGGACATGAATTTGACACATGGAGGAACTGTGGTTTGCAAGAACAAGGCTTTTACTGCTGGAACTACTTCTTGTACCCCACACATTATGACTCTTAGCTCTAATGGGCAGGCCAAGCAAAAAGGGTGCCATAATTGTGGTCGAATTGGGCATCACTTACACTCCTGTACCAACCCTTGTGTGAAGGGTTGCAACCCAAAAGAGCAGGCAGGAAAAGAGAGGTCATCCTAGAGGCAGATATACTCTCTGCTGACCAATCTCCTCCGTCTCCTCCTGATCCTCCCTCTGATAAGAAACTACTCCTTTGTCTAGCCCTACTATCCTTCACCTATTCCACAATCTCTTGAATGATTCCAATCCCAAGGATTCTGACTATGATGAACCAGATAGTTATGGCTACTCTGTACTGGATGTCCCTGAAACTGTGCAGTTCCCTACAAGCTTTGCTAGAAAAAAACCACCACTACAACTTGCCCTCTGCCAGCCTAGGCTAAAGCCATGGTAGCTTGGCCTTACCTAGTGCAGGCTCATTGACCTCCTGTCCTAGTGGACTCCTCTGAGGAAGCTGCTGAATTAACTGAAGCTCTCTTCCTAATGTTACTGTGTCACTGCCTTTGCAAACTGTATACTAGGAAATTCCTGCCTTGAGTTACATGTTAGCAAAATGGGAAAAGCAACTAGAAGCAGAACAGGATGTCTTGGCAGGCTTACCTCCCTTTGGGAAAGATACCACTCATGTAGAAGTATCAATTCAGAAGGTTAAGATTAAGGCAATTCTGGACACAAATTCCCCAGTTGACATTGTATCCTCCAATTTGATGAAGAAGCTCAAACTGGCTCCTGATATCAACTATACTCAGTCTTATGAGACAGCTGATATTGCTCAGATGCAAGCCATTGGTGCTTATTCTGCCCTACCAATGAAGTTCAGGAAACTTCTTATTGCATCCACTGATGTTGTTCTAGAGAACAAAAGATAAAATTTGCTTGTTGGTACACAAAAAATCTCCAAGAATATAATGGGATTGTAAACCTTTGAGATGGATATATATTGCTCTTAGGATACAAGGTCCCTTTAATTTTTTAAGAACCTACACGTCTCTTGGGCTAATGCCTTAAGACTTGTGTGCTTGAGTATCCCACTGGTATCTTATTGCTGAGATACAGAACTCACTCCTCCAATATGCACTCCCCTTCTACTTCTTGTCCTGAAGAAGATGTCCCTCTACTTGCCCCTGCAGCCATCATAATCTCTCCTGGTTCTCAAGTAATCATTGACTCTCAAATATCATATGAGCTTCCTGAGAAGCTGTTCTTGGAGTTGTACTCTCCTGAATCCCTCAGTTGTAAAGAAACTCAATTATGCCCTGGGATTCTAGATTGTACTCAAAAAGAGCCTGTACAGCTGCTACTAGCTAACCTGACCGTTTTGCCAATGCAGATTTCTAGAGATCAAGTTGTGGGGCATGGATGCATACTAGGAGCTGAACAGGTAGCTTATCTCTACCCTTTTGGGGCATTCAGTGATTTTAACTTGCCCAAAGAAGACCCATAAGTACTCTCCTTGTTTATAGCCACTGATTTCCTGCAACTGTTCCTGGTCCAACAGAAAGAGGTGCTTGAACTGCTTGATCAGTCAACAACATCTTTGCTTCTGGGCCCAATGAATATAGTCTAGCAAAAGGGGTCATTCATCAGATTGACACAGGTGATACTCTTCCCTTCCACACTAAATCCTATTGCCGTAGTAGGGTAGAAGATGCCCAGGTTTCCAAGGAGCTCAAACAACTCTTAGATGCTGGGCTCTTGGCTCCTTCTCAAAGCCCTTGGGCCTCCCCCTTATTGATCCTAAAGAAAAAAGATGGAGGTCATCATATTGTGATTGATTATTGCCGCTTAAATACTCTCACCAAAAAGGACTCATACCAACTGCCCAATATGGATGATGCCCTTAGGCAATTAAGAGGCTCAAAGTTCTTCTCTGCTATAGACTTAGCATCTGGATACTGGCAGGTTGACTTGTCCCCTGGAGATCAAGAAAAAGCTGCTCTCATTGCCTCTGAAGGCCTCTATGAACCTGCACAAATGCCTCAAGGACTCTGTAATGTGCCAGCCACTTTTCAGAGAGCCATGGACTCCATCTTACGTGGACTAAAACTCTCTTGCGTCCTTGTTTACCTCAATGACATTACAGTGTTTAGTTCCACCTTTACCAATCATTAAGATCATCTCAAGTCTGTCTTCCACAAGATTTGAGAAGCAGGCTTGAATCTCAAACCTTCCAAATGTTCTTTCTTTAAGGAGCAACTTCAGTTCTTGGGCCGTGAAGTTACCCAGACCAGAATACACCCAATGGATAATAAAGTGAAAGCTATTGACAAGATGCTGCCTTCACAAATCTTTGTGAGGTCCAAGTATTCCTGGGTATTATGGGATACTATCAAGAATCCTTTCCTGAATTGCTGAGTTGAGTGTACCCTTTGTCCAACTCCTTTGTAATGTACCCTTCAAATGGACTGATAGTCAACAGCAATCTTTTGAAGAGATGAAGGCCAAGCTCAAATAGGCTCCCATCCTATTTTACCCTAATTATGATAATGAGTTCATCCTAACACTGACGCCAGTGGAGTAGTTGTAGGTGCAGTCTTAGCCCAGCTCAATGATAAAGGCGTAGATCAACCAGTAATCTATTCTTTACGTGTCCTCAAAAAGCATGAGAAGAATTATAGCGTCACAGAAAAGGAATGCCTGGCAGTCCTACATGCTGTGAAAAAGTTTCAGCACTAAATCTATAGGACCCACTTTACTGTAGTCACTGACCATTTTTACCTCAAGTGGGTGCAGCAACTAAAGGAGCCTGAAGGTCAACTGGCTTATTGGGCCCTGTGCTTGCAAGGGTATGATTTCCCTGTGGTACACCTCCCTGGAGCTCAACATCAGAACACTGATGGATTGCCAAGAATAATTATACTGGCTATCCACATTTTTTATGCTGATTGTCTGTATGAACTAATAGGGTATCCCGACACTTGGGCTACTGAAACCAAAGAAATACAGCTGGCCCTTCAATCCCTATCAAAGGATACTATCATTTGAGATAGACAATTGTTCAAGAAAGTCAACAATGCCTATCTGCCCTACGTCTGCCCCAGTATAAGAATAGCTATCATTCTCCAAGCCCATATTGACACTGGACATGGAGGCATAGCTAAGACTCACCACTGGTTATGTAAGAATTTCTACTGGGAAATATGTGCTTGCTAATCCTGGACGTCCTTGGCTCCTGCCACTCATGCCAACTCCAACGTCCCAGGCCAGATCAGCCTCAGTTTAAAATCATCCTGCCTAAGCATGTCTTCCACACTGTCAGTATTAACACTGTTGGGCCTCCCACCGTTCTTGGTCTGGATGCTGGTTCATCTTGGTAGCAGTTGACCAATTTAGTAAATGGGCTAAAGCCAGAGCCACCAATGATATCACTGTAAGACTACTGCAAATTTCCTGTTGCAGGATATCTTCTACTGACATGGGTGTCCTCAAGTCTTAATATCTGATAATGGCACTAATTTCAATGCTTTTGTTATCACCTCTATTGTGGAAGCTATGGGCACACATCAATCATTCTTTGTGCCATATAAAACTTCAACCAATGGAACTGTAGAGCAAGTCAATTCTTCTTTTGTGTTCATTATGAGGAAACTCACTCTCTCTGATGCTGCAAATTGGGACATGTTCCTTCCTGCTGCTCTCTTTGCCTATTGCCTTAGTAGACATCTGGTAACTGGAAAATCCCCCTTTGCCATGCTGTATGGACAAGAAGCTACCACCCCCTCAATCTTGGGACCTCTGCTGATGAAATTTGATGCTTCTACTAATCCAGAAACCCACGTCAAAGACTTGACCAACCAAATCATTGACATCCAAGCCACAGCATGTTCAACTGCCTACAAATTCAAGGCTTTAGAGCTCTGACCTTCCAATGCTTCCAGAGCCCCCCTCCCTGAGTACCAAGTGGGCAACTTGGTTCTCTATTACCAGAACCGTACTGGAGGTAGAGCCCACAAGATAGACTTCCTCTGGGTTAGCCCTTGTGAAGTCACCTTCAGTAAGGGTGTTGCTTATACTGTGAAACTCTGTTGTCTGGCTGCCCTTTTGCCTAAGTCCATTCCAAATTCCTCTGCAAATATCAACTCCCTGTGTCCAATCTTGAGGGGGGATGTTGTAAATTGCGCCATTAATGCTATGTTAATATGACCTTTGAATAGTGATATATGCAAAGATTTTGTTGGATTTGCCTTTAAATTTGGGAATTCCTTGTCTTCTGTAAATGGGTCTGTTTCAATATCTACCCATTCTGGAATACCGTACCTACCCTTGTCTAATCCTGGTATCAACTCACCTCAATGTGACCTCCTTGGCCACTCTGTCTACCTAATGAGTGATCAATGACCCTTGTCTACTATTTAAGTAGAATTGATTCTCCTAATAAAAACAAGTTTATCCACATTTGTGTTAGCTTTAATATTCTTCAAGCTTTTTCCTTTCCTTTTTGCCAAAAGTAATTCCTTTTCTTGTATTTCAGGAAATTAAGGTACATGCCCTTAATTTTACCCTAAAGGCTAACCCAAGGCTAGCTTCAAACCTCAAACTTTTTGCTATAAAGATTTTCCACTGTGTCCTCCTGGATGTTGTCCCCAGGAGCCAAACACAACACAAGGGGCAAACATACTGTTTACCAAGTCAAAAAATCACTTATTTCTTGAATGTTGTTGTCAAGACTGGAGTGATCCTGTTTCAGATGGTCCATTTCATTGTCTAGAGAAATCAACTCTCTAGCACATTGGATTCAGGGTTCCCTGATAGTCCAGGGCAGCAACCATCTCCACTGACAACCTCAATTGGGCTGGCAGCAGTTGACATAATTTTGCACAGAGCGGCAACTTCCTGCTGTAGCTCAGCTACCTGAGCCTTCAAAGCAAGCACTTGAGGATCTCGCTGAGGAGCCTCAGTAGGTCAAACTCAACTACAGGTAGACACTTGTAGCTCTCAAATGGCGTCCCATAGTTTTTGTTCTCCATCCATCAGATCATCAGATGGGGGAGAAGGAGGAGCATCTGGCTTGGACGTAGACAACTCATTCACCTGAGTTTGAAGCTTGACAATGGCGGCAGCTGTAGTAGCTCTTTCTCAATTGAACTCTTCATTGAGCTTGCAGAGGCCTCTAGCCGGAAGGGCTGCTACTTGTTGCAACTGGTCAAAGGAGTAAGTACTGTTACAAAGAGCTTTTGCACCAGCTGTTCAAAATTGAAGATGTAGGAATTCAAGGTGGAATCTACTTGAGTTTGCTAAGGCTGTTGTAACTGGTGAAATTCATGCAGATACTCCCTGCTGTACTCAGGGATGGACTAGTGCATTTGCTCTATGGAAGTAACCAAGTGAGTCTGAGAGGTAATGGAGTTGCATTGGTTATTAGATACCAAGGAAAAAAGGGAGTGAATCCACTGCTGGTAAACATCAAACTGATCCCAGTGATGAGTAACAGCAGCTTGAAGATACAAAATCTCATGGACGTGAAGCCCCAACACCATTTGGTGATGAGCTAAGGCAGGCTGCACAAAAAATGACAATATATTTTCAGTGGAACCAGCTGCTGCAAGGTGATGTTGTGGAAGTTGCAGAGCCACAATCAACTTGTAGTATTCTTCTAAATTGAACTGTAATTGAAGGCAAGGGATGACCCCTTCATGGGCTATCCCAAGGGCTACTGTCATGACTTGCTCTAAGTCAGGGGTACCTATGGGGTAGGCTACTAGACAGGGAATATATCCAAGATTCAATACAGTGTGGATAATAGGTGGGTCTGAGATGTCCTACTCAATAGAGGACTGGTAATTTCAGGTGAATTCAGCTTTTGTATAGGAGGCAATAACCTGAAAACGTGGTTGCAAAAGGGATAACCAAGGGGCTTACAGCCCCTGTAGTCAGAACCATTTTTGTTGTGTTCTGAGGCGCAGCACAGACACACAACAGGGAATCCTAATCTTAGGATTGGATTTGTACTAAGTCTGAGTTAGATGCAGGGAAGGCTATGCAATTACCTTATGGCCCTGAATGAATAATCTCTACTAGTTGTGGCTAGAGAGGGGCGTCAAAGTTCTTAGAAACACAAGGACAAAAATGTGAATAGAACTTAATTTTTATTGATAAAAAGTGAAATAGAGTATATACTCTGCATCTTTACCACAAAACAGTACATGGGCAATAGGATCACTTGCCACCAGTATTAGTGAGGCAAGCAAGCTGCAAAGAATCAGAGAATCAAAAAATGAACTTTCCTGTTTGGAAACAGACTCATTTTGGGGGGCAAAAGCAAAAGAAAGAGATTTGTCCTCAAAATAAACCATTGAAGGCAAAATAAAAACAGTGTGGATAGCAGCATTCACAACTTCTATCCTTCTTTGCTACAAAAAGAAAGCTGCGCCAAAAGAGGATTTTAAAGGTTAGATGAGCCTTTTTAAGGGCTTTGTCAAGGTAGGATTTTAATGTGTTGTCCTATTGAGGCGTGAGACAGTAAAGAGGTTGTGCTTTAGGTATGCTTCCCTTGAGATCTTTTTGTGTCTGATGCCGCAATTGGGCAGTAGCCCTGGTAATGTTTCTTGGAAAACTAAAGATAAATTCTATGACTAGCTGATCTCAGATGTAGTCCTGTTCACGTCTGGATTCTGTATTTTTGAAATGGGTAATTTCATACATGCAGGTGTTCCAATCAATCTTGATGGGGTTGTTTTCCTCTTCTGTTTCCATGATTTTCACAATTATATGGTCTCATATGAGTGTGTCAAGGTGAGTTGGGTAGATGTGGTGATGTACTTTGCCATGTTGTATAGTGAGAGTGACGCTGTCCCAGTCAATGTGAGGTTTGGTCTTTCTCATCCAATCCAGACCAAGTATAATATTATACTTGAGGATTTGATATTATTGGGCCACTCAGAGTGGTTTGCACGTCTTCTATTTGGGTGCAGAAGGGCTTTGCTTCCTTGGTGACAGGTGTGCTTCTGTTATCTGCCATGACAACTATCTTGATGTTGCTTTGGATTGTGGGTAGTTTCATGAGGTTGGCAAATTTCTTGTCAACAAGGAATTGGTCTGCTCCAGTGTCAAATAGTGCTATGCCTTGGTATCTGCAAAAACAGAAAGGATAAGTGAGGAGTTTATTTCCAGTTTGAGTGGAAACAGTAAAGGATTGCTGGAGGGTACTTGGATCATGGTAATTGAGTCCACGTCTTGGTCCCTGTACAAGTCTTATGAGTTGGGGGAGGGCAACTTGCTTAAGCACTCCCCTGAGCTTTTCCCTCCTTGTTGGTATCTTTGGTGCTTGCCTGGTTGGCTTGGGCAGTGCAATTCCTGTTTTGAGGCTGGGTGTGGTTGGCTCGGTTATTCTGCTTGTTTGGTCAAGGTTATTTTTTGGCTGTAGGGCTCTCTTTTTGTTTGTTTGATGTGTGCAGATTTTCAGACTTCTGAGCTGCATGTTTTCCTTACAAGAATATGTCCTCAAGGTTCTTGCAGCGGGTCATGTCAAACTGACGCCAGATATGTGTGGGGAGGCTGTTGTAGAAGTCCAACTGAGGTCCTGGCTTGTCAAAGCTGATGGTGTTAGGAGCTCGGTCATGTAAACCTTTGTATGCTGCAATGTAGTCCTCAATTGTTCCCATCATATTGGAGGTTCAAAGCTCTGTCATGATCATCACATTGGTATCCTTCATGGAAAGCTTTTTGAGGAAGGCAGCTTTAAACATGTCCCAGTTTTCATTTTGATTGGGGTGTTGTTCTAGCCATTCACTTACAAAACGTGAGGCAGTTCCTGTGACACAGAGGGTAACTTTGCTGGCCCAGAGTCTATAGGGATAGTCCACTTGTGTAAATTTGCTTTGTGTGTCGTTAATCCAGAGGGTGGTGTTTTCCTGGCGTAACCCTGCAAATGTCCCAATTTCTGCTGAGCGTAGGCGTTGGAAGACAATACTGGTATTCTCAGGCATCTTCAAGCTTGTAGAAGTTGGAGGAGGGTTCAGGATTCCACAAGTACTGAGAAGCCTGTACTGTTTGGTAGGGACAAGGACATTTTTGAAGACAAAAAATCCCGTAGGGACGCCCTTCCTTCTTTATAGTTTCTCCATCCTATAAGTAGTGCCATCTGCTGGTTTTTTTTCTTGGGAGGAGTTTTCCCTTTAAGTTGTGTAGGCGTGGATAACCTACCTGTGCTACCACTGTCAAGGATATACTTCTAAGAAGTATAATAAACAATATAAAGGGGAAAATTAAGAAGAGAATAATACATTATTTGATGTTAATATAGAGTATTATATAGTATTATGGGAAGCCACATACTATTCATGTACCTCTTGGTAGCCATGGGTCTTATCTGAGTAATGTTTCATCTAAGTCACAAGGCTTGCTCAAGCGCTGTTCCAGTTAGGGCTCAAAAGTTTTGATCCCTGTAATAGATGGTCAAATGATAGTAGTGCCACCAACTTATTGATTAGTCAGGAATCATTCAGAAGGTTACTCAGGAATTAGTTTCCCAAGAGAGAGTAATCAAAGATGTTGTGACATGTCACAATTGCTTTGAAACTATATTGGGGATTAATCTTCAGTTTTAATGTGTATTAATTTCAACATTTATGAGGGTAGCTATATATGGATTAGAAGTATAAATTCAACAAATTTAAAGCTTTTTTTAACTTTATTGAGGATATACTGTGTAAGATGATATTTTACATTAACTATATATCATATATTACCTTTTTATAAGACCGTGGCTCAATTGCTGTATTTACTTCTCTGAAATGATATATTACGGGGTTTAAAAAAATTCAATAGTTAAATATTTACTTAATAAAAAATCATTATAAAGGATAAATTTAGGGGGTTTAATTCCCTAGGGATAAAAAAAGCTATTGATCACTTCAAAACATTGACATTTTGTAAGCTTGATGGGGTGGTATGCTGAGTTGCGAATACATAGATCAACCACGTCAAAGGCCCCGTTGAGGTATGTCTCGTTAAGAACCGATGGGAGATAGACAGTGAAGTGTGACTCGACTGTTTTTGTGAGAAGTTTCTTCATATACTTGCCATTGATGATCCAAGAAACAGGCTTAAAGTAAAGAATGTAGACTGAAGGGCTTTGTACTTTATACACGATGCTACGGCTAAATAGTTGCTTGGGCAAAGGCAGATTTAAAAACCTTGAAAATAGAATCTCCAGCTCTTTTCTCTTCAGCGAACTTTTCTTTGAAACTTCCCAGGTACGATTGATGGAGATGCTGCTTCTCAGGGAACAGGGCAAGGTCAGGCAGGCGATAGGATCGCTGACTTGCTTGGAAGTGTGGAAGTGGAGGCTAACATTGCTAATGGATACACATTCATTATGAATGCACTTTTCATTTGTATTAAGGGCCTCGGGGAGTAGCAAACCACTTGGCTCATAGATTGAAATAAGAAAGTTGTCGTTTCTAAAGCTATTCCCTACTCCGACATGTCGGATGTCATTACTGTTGGAAAGGGGTTCATCTATCGCTCTTGTAGCAACTGTCACTGGCTTGCCGTAGTTGACTCGCTTAATGCCACCTGGTAAGTAAGCTAACAAGCCACTTACTAGAGCAAACCAAATTAAGCCAACCATATCTAAGCAAAGCTGATGTTGTTCGCTTATAACCCTATAAATCTGCGGACGTGATTCTTTCCTCCTCTCATTTACTATTTGAACGAATCAAATATTCATCATGACTTATTCTCACATGCCATTCTTTTTATTACCTTTCTCTGAATCACATAGCGGATGCCTTTCATTTCATCGTATTGAGGCGGCTTTTGTATATTAAATCAGTAAAGTCGAATAGAAAAATATTGACTTGCTATTTATCCATGATGAACGGATACTTAGTATTATGACGATCCATCCTGCTACCAAACAATATCATTCCAGAGTAGGTTCTCCCACTTCTATTTCTACTGAAATTTTATATGAAAACTAGAAGCATGAGAGATTAAACCTTAAACATTCGTCTGCAGAAGTAAATCGACATATTTCTACTTTAAAATTCGACACTGATATTCGGAATCTTCCGCTCAATTATAACCTGTTATATCATGTTCACATCAATAAATTATTTCAAATAAATCCTTTTTTGTCGATTGTAAAACTTTTAAACTCATGCATCCAAATAATCCGCCAATCAGGCTTAATTAATTTATTGATACACTCATTTTTTAATGGGAACAAAATTATATTTGAGTTCAAAGACAGCGTTTTATTGATGCACGCATAGATCCCAAACGAGTTCCCAATCTCGAATTTGTTTTTTACAGCCTATAATTGAGAATGATATCTATTCAAACAGTTGGGTCGTTATTTTAGGGATTAGGCCATTTTCTAATACACATGCTGCCCAAGTCACAGGACAATAAAATTCAAATTTGAAAATTACTTAATTACACACTTTATACTTAAACAGTAATAAATCAATAAGAAATAAAAAAATCATACTGTAAGCTTTCAAAATGAAGCTAAGGATATTGTATTATATTGATAAAAAATATTATTGTCAAGATTTTGGGGTCTTAAGGTATTACTTTTATTAAGTGACATTGTATTATATGTGTTGATAGGGGACTATATGGCAACAGTCTATAGCTACCAATCAGTTCTTGGTATATGGCTACAGCTTGGCGGAGTCCTAAGGCCGTAGGAGAAGAAATACGGTTCTGCAGATAGACAACGGAGCGCTCTATCTGGATACAACTGACTACTAGGCATCAGCTAGTAGTGATACTATACTTAGATATCTTCAGTCTCTAAGCCAAGGGTGATATTTTTTCTGCTCAATCTCTAGTCAGGAGAGCACTTTATATAGGGTGGATAGGCCCTCTTGCCAGATAGTTATCTGACGCATCTAACTCTTACTAGTCAGTCTATCTGTTCCCCAGACTGCTAGTTTCAGCCCCCAGAGCTAGGCAGTCATGCCGGTTTGGCATGGGACTTCAATAGATTACCGGACCTCAGCTTACTTCATCAGCGTGTTAGCGACATCTTGTTTACAGTTTATGCATGTGCGAGTTTAGTTACCCTGTCTATTGGGTTTTTGCATCATGCATTATTCTTCTGAACAACCTTCTATATCAGTTAAAGGATTTGAGGTATCTGGAGGTGTGAATGTTTGGCATAAACCAACTTGCATTAATATTCTTGAGTATTTTGTCTTATTGGCTATTAAATGTTCTGTGATCATGGCCCAGGATCAAGTTTGTTTGTTCAGGTTGAGTACAATTGGCAGACCATTTTTGGATCAGAATCAATCCTCGGGGTAATCATCAGTGTATCAATTGGCCAAATACAAGGGATAGGATAAGTTGATGCTTCTACAATCAAGCCAGCTAAATGGCAATTGGCTGTCTAACCAATCAACAAAGGGGAATAATGGTCAAGTTTATTACATTATCCCGGAGGCTTGACAATTATTATATAAACTATAGTTAATATCAAAGAAAAATGAAATTTGAAATAGAATAATCTAGAGTGTATTATATTATTATATTGATAATGATATGAATTAATTTTCTTTAAAGCTAAACTACTTTATATTATGCCATATACTATATACTTTTTATTTCAAAAAATTAAAGATAAGGTCAAGAGCTTTTATCTAACTTTATTTTATATAAAAAAGTTACTTATTTAAGACTTTAAAGCAGTTCAAAGAAAGGATGTTTAATTAATTGCTATTTATATTAATTTTAAGGTTCAAGTAAGCTTTGAACCTCAAATTAAACACATTTTAGAGGGGATTATTTTTTACTTTATCATTTAAAAAATGTGTGGAAGGTTACAGCTAAGAAAATGCATCATTTTAATTGATTTGCATTTATTACAAAGAGATGTAATATAATGTTTGATTATTAGCTGATATATATATTACTTGTGAATATAACCAGTGATTTCATTTACAGTAGTTTTCAAAGCTATGGTGCTTAGTGACAAAATTTAGATTTAAACAAAGCCAACTCAGGTGTAAACAAAATTAAAACCAATTAAGTTATATTGATTAACAATAGATTTAGATTTACTTCTATTTTGTTTTCATCTGAGTTATTGTTTTTAAATCTCAGTTTTGTTGCTTAGCCCCATACCTTTAAAAACCACTGTATTCTGGAAATATAAATTTAAGTTGGAATTAAACATAAAACCTATCACATTTTTTCTTTCAGAATGTTGTCATTTAGCTTGTTATATAAGAGCTAAAGCACTGCATCAAATTTACTTCAAACCCTCTTTAGAAAAATATGTCATTCCTGCAACCAGTACTATTTTACAAGCATCTCTACCAAGCATCTAGTTTCCCTCAATTCCAAATCTAATATTATAAAATATATTATCTTCATCTCTATCATGCAGCCGCTATGCTCCTTGAGAGCATCAACAAAAAGAGAAAGAGTTTCTTTGTGTCAAGATTTCAAGATATTATCCAATTAAAAAATTCAACCAATCAACACAGAGCAGCTTTCAATTGCTCTTAGAGCTAGTTTCATCTTTTAATGCAGGCAACTGTGCTGCAATATCAACAAATAATGACCAGATTATATTCTGGCATTGACAAATTCTCTGTTCCTAATTAATTAATTAACAGAACATGCAATTATTGCTTATTGATTAGTTCCCTTCATCAATCACCTCAATATGCATCTCATAATATTACAGTAGTTTTAAAAACTATGGCAACTAGCAGAAATTCTTCAGATTTAAACAAAATGAACTTGGATTTAAGCAAGCCCCAAGTTGGGTGAGATACAGGAATCAAATAATCTAAGTATTTTTGTTGAACTGGAAAAATGTCAAAAAATAACCAAAATATCACTAACACTAGAACAAAAATTGTATCAAACATCAAATGGTATAGTTCAAACTACAAACAAAATGCCCTGGCACATCAAGTAAAAACTTAATTGATTTTTTTCCAGAACATGTTATAATCTACCAGGATTCATCTGAGGCATCAACAGAAGGACTGAAATGAAACAAAACTTGAGCAACCTAGAAGCAATATTTCACAAACATAAAACAAAATGAAGTTACACAAGATTTGTAGTATGTGTAGCCTAAAATAGAAAATTAACAGCTTAACAGCCAATCAACAGCTATCTGATTTAGTAACAGAGGCATTTTATTCATTTTTATGGCTCCTTATAAGTATAAAATGGTTTCAAGAACTTTTAAAAACTGGACTTGTGATTACAATAAAAAATAAAGTTATAAATTTTAAACTTCTACTTTTAGTAATTTTTTCCTATGGCAGAAATTGTGCCATTAATACTGATAAGGAGCACCTTTTGGGGAAGCTTCAAATATGGAAGTAAGAAGAGAAGAAGTATATTTTATTGGATAATACTTTAGGCTTATATAGCTTTAGCTGTGGCAGGGATTTTAGTTAGATCAAACCCAGGGGCTGGTCATGTGCAGGATGAGTTTGAGTCACTGGATACCTGGACAGTCATGTGACATTGGTTTTTTGCCATTTCTGGTATGTCAAATGGTATATTGGAAAAGCATCAAATCAGGTGATGACTGGATGTTAAGTGGGATGGTGGTAGCCAGAATACTTTTACATCCAGATCCTTGACACACCCCTCCTTTAAGGGGTTACTCAGGTATATCAGGAGGAAGCTTTGTATTGACAGCTGCCACCTGATGCTCCTAGAGTTGTTTGCTGGTTGGCATCAACCAGATCAAGTGTTCTCCCTTGCTAGGGCAGAGGCAAGATCTGTGGTACTCCTTGGTGATGGGCTCTTTGGCGTCCTGGAACTTAACAAGGTAGGTGACCCTGTCTGGTTGGTATTTGATGATTCTTCCTGGTCCTCTGTGTACTGAGTCTAGCTTCTTCCTGTTCCTAGCTAGGACCCAGACGGGGGAGTTGATGGGGGGTGGTTCCTCTGTAGATGTTACCCCTTGTGTTTTGAGCCTTATTGTTTCTGCTATTTTAGCTTTGAGATGTATGTGTTGTATTGTTGGTGCTTGTTCCACCGTGGGAGATTTACCCAGGGGGATATTTACATATGGTTGTTTGTTGCGGGTGACTATTTCTGGTTTGTACCCTTATTTTAGTTCAAACAGTGAATAGCCTGTCCCTTGATTGGTGCAGACCCAGGATACTATTAATGCATGTTTCACGTATAGTGGCCATGTGTCTTTGGCTTTGCAATCAATTATTTTCTCTAGGGTCCTGATAAGGCTACTGTTTAGGCGTTCCACTCTGCCGTTGGTCTGTGGCTTGTATGGAGAGGTTGTGGAATGTTTAATGTTTTTGGATTTTAAGTTGTTGTTTACTATGTGACCTGATAACTCAGTTGCTCCATCAGTTATGATGTGATCTAGAGTGCTGTAGTTGGCTATGATTGCTTTGTTAATTAATTGGTTTATGGTTTCTGCCTTATGGTCTTTTGTTGCCCAGCAGATGGGCCAGCATATGGTAAAGTCAATAGCTACAATTAAGAAACATTGCTTTGTCTTGGTTTCTGGGAAGGGTCCCACTACTTCCAGTCCCCAAACCTTAAATATATCAGGGCCGGGTACTGGGTTAACTGTTGGCTGCAGAGCCTTGGTGCTGGCATATTTTTTTGCACACTGTTCACTTTTTTTAGAACATTGATTATGTCTTGCTTTGTATTGAGCCACAATACTATCTCTTTTAATGTGAGATATAGGTTTTTAGCCTTTGTGTGTCCTAGTAGACGGTGGTGTTTTAGTATAGTGTCAACTCTTTGTGTGAGTGGAATGTAGATAATGTGTTTGTCCTTGATGATTCAATATACAGTGCCATTTGATACATGGAAATATTTTTCATTCCTTACTAGCGTATCATGGGTTAGTTGGTGTGTGGAGGGGTCTTTCCCTTTGGTTTTATACTCAGTGCTGTATAGGTTGGGCCAGTCAGGGTCCAGGTGGTCAGGGTGATCCTCTCTTGGCTGACATAGCCTAGAGAGAGCATCAGCCGTGACCAGCTCTGCCCCCTTTTTGTATTGAAGGTCCAGGTTAAGCTGCTCAATCAAGGGCATCCAATTAGCTTGGCGCCGTGCAAGTGTGTTCTGAGTTTTGAAATAGATTAAGGATTTGTGGTCAGTTAACACTCAAAAGTTTAAATGTCCTTCTGGATAACATCTCCATTTCTTGCATATGTGGTATATTGCTAGAAATTCTTTATAATGTATTGGGTACCTTTTCTCAGTGTTTGTTAGTTTTTTTTTGTAACATACTGGCAGGAAATCTTGCTGCCCTGGCTGGCGGATGCGTAGGACTGCGCCAATGGTGGTGTCACTAGCATCTAACTCAAGCTTGTAGCACCCGTTGTTATTAGGGTATTGCAAGATGGTGCTTCAATCAAAGCTTGTTATAATAGTTGAAAATGTTGTCACATTCTGGTGTCCAGATGAATTTCTTTTTGGCATTACCTTTATTTAGGTCATTGATTGGTGGGGTGAGCTTTCTGCAGTCTTTGACATACTTCCTTAGGTAAGCTACCATTCTGAGAAAGCATCTTACTTGTTTCACAGAGGTGGGGTGTTGCATGTTATTTATGGCTTTTATTTTATCTGGGTCTGCTCTGATGTCACCTTCAGAGACAATGTGGCCCAAGAACAGGAGTTCCTTTTCCATAAATTGGCACTTACTTGGTTTTGCGTAAAGTTTGTGCTTTGCAAGTTGATTGAGTGTCTTGCAGACATGTGTGAAGTGTTCCTCTTTTGCTTTTTAAAATATAATGATGTCATCAAGGTATCATAATGTGTTCAAGAGTCTTTTTAGCACCTGGTTCATCATGGTGACAAGTGTTGCAGGGGCGTTTGTCATCCCAGAAATCATTACTTTACATTCAAACAACCAAAATTCTGTGTAGAACACAATCTTTGGTATGTCTTTATCTTTAACTTCAACTTGATTATAACCAGATGTGAGGTCAATCTTTGATAAAAAAATTCTCTGGAAAACCTTGCAAATAGGTCTTCTATGAGAGGAAAGGGGTGATTTATTTTTCTCTGTACTTGTGTTTAGTGCTCTGTAGTTAGTAACTAAGTGAAGAGATCCTTCTTTTTCTTTACAAATAAAACCGCTGCCCCCCAGGGATTCAGACGGGCAAATGAATCCTTTGGCTATATTGTCTTTGATGTGGGCTTTAAGTGTTTGGGTCTCCATGGGGGAGAGTCTGTATAGGGGTGCTGGTTTAGGAATGGCTTTGCATAGGTTGATGCCATGCTTGACTTCCCGCTTGGGGGGTAATTCTTTGAGTTCTTACTTGGATACATGAGTGTACTTGTTTAGAAGTGCTGCAAGTTCTGGGCATTGGATTTTTTGTGTTTGTATGTTATTGAATTTGGTGTACCTCATTATGTGGAGGGTACTGTCTTTGGTTGGATGTTCTGAGTTGTCTTGATTTTTGACTTGGACAAATACTGTGTCCCTTAGGATGAGATTGTTAGGTTCTTTGAGAATGTTGAAATTGACTCCATTGCATTTTATGGTCATGGTTTTTATTCTCTAACATACACTGGGATTCACTTGGGTGAACCAGTTCATGACTGCCACAATGACTAATATTTTGTTCACTATGAGTCCTTTGATGGACGTTTGGATGCCTTGGAGGTTAATTCTGAAGGGAATTGTTTTGCCTTTGAGTAAAACTTTTGATTTGTCTGCAATCTGGCATATTTGAAGTTGGATTTGAAAACTGGTATTTTGTATTTGGTTACAAATGGTTTGCTAACCATGGTGTGTTGTGCACCAGAGTCAAATAAAATTTTATATGTTTGAAATTTTTAAGTGCATAGGTATACAAGAAGTTGTGAGTGATCCTTAATTTTTATGTTCATAAAAATGGGGGATTGCGGGACATATGGGATGCGAGCAGCAAAGTTTGTGCCTTGGTACTTCTTCTTGTCAGTTTGGGGGTAGACAGGGGCCCTTAATCCTTTTATCCCTCCTCTTTTCCCTGCTCCTCTGTTTGAGTCCTTTGAGGTCAGAGAATGTGGGGTCAGATTCATAATGGGTTGTTATTTTGGCATTGTTAACTTCAGTGGTGTCCTCTTTCTTGGGACAGGAGCAGTTTATGCTTTGGCTGTGATTGCCATTGTTACAATTGGAGTTGCCATTCCTATTATTGGTGTTTTGGAAATTGTTGCCATTAGAGTTGTCTCTACCATTGCTGTTTGAGGAGTGGTTGCTATTGCATGCAGAATATTCCATGTTTGCATGTTTTTCAGCGTGCTTGGCTTCTGCAATGAGCGTGGGCATGGAGTTGGCTTCTGGGCGGATGAGGGCAGCAACAGAGGGTTTCATTCTATTGATGAATGATGCTCTAGTGTGCACATTGTCAGCTTGTGCTGGTTTTTGGATTTTACAACATATTTCTTCAAATTCATTGACATAAGCTGTGATAGTTGCCTTCTGAGGAAGATCACTGAGCTGTATTGCAATGGCTTGGAGAGATTCAGTGACACAGAAGTTGTGGGTGATGTTGGCTTTGAACCCTTCCCAGTTGTCAAGCTGGTTGTTAGTTTGTGAGCCAACCCAGGTGGCAAACCAGTTAGCTGTGGTCTTGTATAGGCGCTTACTGGCTTCTTGGACCCATTTTTTGTGGGGAATGTGGCTGGAGCGGAGTTTTGAGGCTGAGAGGTCTAGCCAGTTGATGGTGTTTTCCTTGTTTTTACCAAAGAACTTGTTGATACCAATATACTTGCTGTTGGTAACTTTTCCTGTGATAGGCGGTTGTGTGTTTGTTTGTGGTTGTAGAGAGTGACTGTATTGAATTATCTTAGTGTATGCTTTGGACATGACCAGTCCTTCAAATACGGTGCATCCACTAGGAATATCTTCATTGTCATGGGTGCAGAAGTACATTTCCAGGTGTCCTGGGATTTGGCCTGGTTTTACTTGAGCAAAGGTGAGTGGGTTCTGTTCAGTCATTTTCTCTTTCATTGGCGTGGTCAAAAACTGTAGCTGCTACCAGTGATAAGGAGCGCCTTTTGGGGTGCTTTAAATATGGAATTAAGAAGAGAAGAAGTATATTTTATGGGTAATACTTTAGGCTTATATAGCTTTAGTTGTGGCAGAGATTTTAGTTAGATCAAACCCAGAGGCTGGTCATGTGCAGGATGGGTTTGAGTTGCTGAATACCTGGACAGTCATGTGATATTGGTTTGTTGCCATTTCCAATATATCAAATGGTATATTGGAAAGGCACCAAATTGGGTGATGGCTGGATGTTAAGTGGGATGGCAGTAGCCAGAATACTTGTACATCCAAATCCTTGACAACACTATTTTATTATGACCTTTAAATAGTGATATGTGCAAAGATTTGGTTGGGTTTGCTTTCAACTTTGGAAATTCCTTGCCTTCCATAAATGAGTCAACATCAATATCCACCCATTCTGGGTTGCAATTCCAGCCCTTGACTGATCCTGGTATGATTTCAGCCCAAAGTGACCCCCTCTGCTACTCTGTCTACCTATTGACTGATCATTGAGCCTTGTCTACTATTTAAGTAGAATCAATTCATCTAATAAAGACAAGTTTATCCATATTTGCGTTGGCTTTAATATTCTTCAAGATTTTTTCCTTTCCATTCTGCTAAAAGGAATTCTTCATTTTTTATTAAGGAAGTAAGGTATGTGCACTTAATTTGCCCTGAAGGCTAACCCAAGGCTATCTTTGAACCTTAAATATTTTTTAATAAAGGTTTCCTGCCATGTCCTCCTTGATGTTGTACCCAGGAGTCAAACACAACAAAATGGTGCTCACTACAGGGGCTGCAAGCCCCTTGGTTAATCTTTTCCCCTGCAACTTCTCTGGTCCTTCTCCTTTTGTCTCTGGAGTACCCAAACAACCCAACATCTCTAGTCCTCTGCTTGAGGAAGATATCACCTATTTGCCCTCTACTCCAATGGTAATGGTGTTATCCTCCGGGCCTGTGTGGGCCCCTCTTCCAGCTTTCTCTCTCAATTATGATCAAGCTTGCACCGCTGCGCACTACCTCATTCACACAGGCACCATGGCAATGCATACCATTCCTGGCCTCTGCCCTGGATATGCCTCTGAAGACCTGTATTCTTTCCTACTGGACTTTGGTCTCCCCCCTGCCCTAATAGAGTCCATGGAAACTATTGGTGTGCTGGTCAATCAATTTATCCAGCCCGCTTTAGTTCACTACCAGTTGGCATTATGATCATAAAACCAACACTTAACTGCTGTGGCCACCGCCTTTTCCAATAATCACACACAAAACATGGTGTACCAGGAGTGGACCCATAGTCTCTTTGCCTGTATTTCTGATAACCAATGGGACTTGTTAGCCTCACAGAAATACCTAACCTTGTCACTGAACTCACTTTGCTCCTTGCTACCTGGGTATATTAAAGACTGGCTATGCAAGCTAGACCACCACCAAGCTATGTGGCAAGGACAAATCAAAGCAGCTCTCTTGAAATGTTGTCAAGATTTTGAGACCTTTGTTAACAAGCTCAACTAATTTCAGGAGCATGTCAATTATCAACTTGAGTTGGTTGGAGCCCATGTTGATAATTGGGGCCAACATCTACATCAGAAATATGGTTTGGATAAGGTTGTGCTAGGTAACACACTGTGTCAGGTTCAAAACCACGTTGAAAACAGAGTGGCCTCAATTGAAGAGACTCCCCCTACTCCTTCTGTTGAGGTTCCATCTGCCTTTGAGGCAAAGGTATGGGAAGCCATAGCTGAGCTCAAAGACACTACTTGACACCAGGCATCTGTTCCCAATCCTCCACCAGTGGAACCTATGCCTGACCCCTGCTTTGCTTCCCTAACAGACCAAGTAGCTATGTTGAGTGGTGAGATCAAATTTTTGCGCCAACACCTTTCTGACCCTAATGATTTGTCTTCTGGATCTGATGGCAAGGGAGAGACTGAGGCCACTAATGCACCTGTCCATGCAGACCACAGATGCTTCCCTGGTTTATAAGGAAAACCTTGTGTCAGTTGTGCCCTTGCTTTGGACCATTTGGAAGCAGTAACAAATGATGTTGAAGATAGACAAGATGCACTGGAACAGAAAGTACAGAACCTTACTTGCTTAACAGAAATGATGAATGAGCATGTTACTCCTTTGACATCCCAGGCTACTGCCTTAACCACTTGTGTCAATGGGATTGCGGGCACCTTGGCAGTACAACAGATACAAGTTGATGAACTTGGAACTTCTGCCACTACGCCAGGGATATCAGTGAACAAAACAATGCTACATTAGACACCTTGGAGGAGAGCCTTTAACTTCTCTGGGCTAAACAACCTGCTGCTGAATCTGAGTTTGAGGGCAATCCCCACATTAACGTCCTCAATCCAGGTGACAACAGCCAATCCACCTCCTCATCCATTGACCCCAATTACAAGCCTTTGTTCAAGCAGATATTTGACCCTAAAACCTCTACCATTCCTGCCTTTCTAACAATGTACAAGACTGAAATGTGCAGGGCCACTGAAAAACTTAAGAAAGAACATATCCTTACCTGTCTCCATCCTACATGCCAAAAAGTGATAGTCCCCAAGCTTCCCTTCATTGTCACTTGGGAGGACATATACCGCCTCCTTATTGAGGAGTTCAGAGGAAATCTCAGCTTAGAGGTCAAGAAGGATGCATTTATGCACATTGCCTTTAAGCCCAAGGATACCCTGGCTGACTTTGTAGATTGCTTCTACATTGAAGGCCAACAGTTAATCACCAGTTGACAGTTAACTCCCTGGGAAGCTTACACAGCTTGTTCAGATGCTTTGAAAGTGAACCAGCTTCTATGCCTATACTTTAAGGCAAACAAGGCTTCACTCACTTCCATGAAGAGTATTAAGACGCTCTTGCAAGACATGCATTTGACCCATGGGGGTACTGTGGTACGTGAAAATAAAGCCGGTAATGCTGGGACTACTTCTTGTACGCCACACATTATGACGCTGGGTGCAGGTGGACAGACTAAGAGGCAAGGCTGCCATAACTGTGGTAATATTTGGAACCACTTGCGCATTTGCACTAATCCCCAAGTGGAAGGTTGTGACCCCAGGAGCAGGCAGGAAAAGAGAGGTCAGCTTAGAGATGGAGACACTCTCTGCTGACCAATCTCCCCTATCTCCCCCTGATCCTTTGTCTGATGAGGAATCTCCCTCTTCCTCTGGCCCAACTATCCTTCATCTGTTTCACAACCTCTCCAGTGATTCAGAGCCTGAAGATTCCAATAGTGAAGATTCTGATAGTTATGGCTATTCTGTCTTGGCTGTTCTGGAAACTATCTCTGTCCCATACAAGCTTTGCTCTGGGAAGACTACCACCACTTCCCAAGTACCTGCATGTGAAGCTAGGTCCATGTTAGCTCGCCCTTACCTAGCTCAAGCCCACTAACCTCCTGTCTTGATTGACTCTTCCAAAGAAGCTGCCAAGCTAGCCAAAGCTCTCTTTCAAAATGTGACTTTATCTCTTCCGCTACAGACTTTATATAAAGAGATTCCTGTGTTAAAGTGCATGTTAGCTAAATGGGATAATGAGCTAGAGGCTGTGCAAGATGTGTTGGCAGTCTTGCCCCCCTTTGGGAAAGATACAATCCATGTGGAATTATCAATCCAAAAGGTTAAAATCAAAGCCATCTTGGACACAGGTTCTCCATTTAATGTGGTATCTTTCAAACTAATGAAGAAACTTAAGTTGGCCCCCAACCTCAACTACACACAGTTTTATGGCACTGCTGGTATGGCACAGACATGGGCCATTGGTGCCTACTCCCCTCTACCCATGAGATTTGGGAAACTCCTTATTGCTTCCCCCGCTGTGGTCCTTGAGAATGAAAGCTATTACCTCTTGGTTGGTACTCAATTACTTCAAGAATATAATGGGATTATAAACTTATGAGATAATATACCTTTTGCTCTTGGGATATGAGGTTCCTTTGATTTTTGAAGAGCCTCCGCGCCTCCCAGGGAAACATCTTAAAACTTTTGTGCTTGAGTACCCTACAGGTATCTTCTCTCTCAAGTATAGGACTCACACTTCCAACATGTGTACCCCTCCTCCTTCCTGCCCTGTGGAAGAAGGGGTACCCCTGCTAGCACCTGCAGCTATTACCATCCCCCCAGGCTCTCAAGTGGTGATTGATTCCCAGATTTCTTATGAGCTACCTGAAAAGTCATTCTTGGAACTTTACTCACCTGAATCCCTAAGTTGTAAAGGGCCCTGCCTGTGTCCTGGGATTTTAGATCAAACCCACAAAGAGCCCATACAGTTATTTCTTGCCAACCTGACGGCCCTACCCATGCAGATGACCCACAACCAGGTTGTGAGACATGGTCGTATACTGGGAGCAGAGCAAGTGGCCTCCCTCCACCCCTTCAGAACTTTTAGTGATTTTAATCTACCTGAGGACAATTCTCAAGTTCTCTCTTTGTTCACCGCTGCTGATTTCCCCCAACTGTCTCCTGTTCAACAAAAAGAAGTGTTGGACCTGCTCAATCAGTTCAGCAACATCTTTGCCTCTGGACCTACAGACTATGGCCTAGCTAAAGGAGACATCCATCAGATTGATACTGGGGATGCGCCCACTTTTTGTGTCAAACCATACCGCCATAGTAGGGTGGAGGATGCTCAGGTATCTAAAGAACTCAAACAACTTCTGGACGCCAGGCTACTAGCTCCTTCCCAAAGTCTGTGGGCTTCCCTGTTACTGATTCTCAAGAAGAAAGATGGCGGACATTGCATTGTAATGGACTATTGCTGCCTAAACTCTCTCACTAAGAAAGACTTGTATCCCTTGCCCAGAATCAACAATGCTCTCAGACAGCTGGGTGGTTCCAAGATTTTCTCAGCCATGGATCTAGCTTCTGGATACTGGCAAGTTGACTTATCTCCTGAAGATCAAGAAAAGGCTGCACTTATCACTTCAGAAGGCCTTTTTGAACCCACTTGAATGCCTCAAGGACTCTGTAATTATCCAGCTACTATCCACCAAGCCATGGATTCCATTCTATGTGACCTGAAGCTCTCTTGCATACTTGAATACTTGGACAATATCACAGTGTTCAGTTCCACCTCACTGACCATTTAGATCATCTCAAGTCTGTCTTCCTCAAGATTTGAGAGGCTGGCTTGAAGCTCAAACCTTCCAAGTGTTCTTTCTTTAAAGAGCGTCTTGAGTTCTTGGATCACAAAGTCATCCAGACTGGAATACGCCCCATGAAAAATAAGGTAGAAGCCACTGATAAGATTTTGCCCCCCCCACAAATCTACGTGAAGACCAAGTATTACTTGGCATGATGGAATACTAACAAAAATTCATCCCAGTTTTTGCTGAACTTAGTAAACCCCTTGTCTAATTCCTGCAAAATGTATCCTTTGAGTGGACTGACAGCCACCAACAATCCTTCTAGGCTCTGAAGACTAAACTCAATTAGGCTCCCATTCTAGTCTACCCTGATTATGATAAGAAGTTCATCCTGTATACTGACGCCAGTGGAGTAGCTGTAGGTGCTATCTTAACCCAGCTAGACAATGAGAGTGTAGATCAACTTATAGCACATTCTCCATGTTTCCTCAACAAGCATGAGAAGAATTATAGTGTCACTGAAAAGGAATGCCTGGCAGTCCTACATGCTGTGAAAAAGTTTCAGCACTAAATCTATAGGACCTACTTTACTGTAGCCACTGACCATTTTTACCTCAAGTGGGTGCAGCAACTAAAGGAGCCTGAAGGTCAATTGGCTCATTGAGCCCTGCGCTTACAAGGGTATGATTTCACCATAGTACACCAACCTGGTGCATAACACCAGAACACCAATGTGCTGTCTATAATTCCTATACTGGCCATCCACCCTGCTGATGCTGATTGACTGTACAAGTTAATAGGGTACCCTGACTCTTGGACAACCAAACTGGAAGAGATCTGACTAGCTCTACAGGTCTTATCAAAAGATAATGTGATTTTGGACAGACAGCTCTTCAAGAAGGTCAACAATTCTTACCTGACCTACAGTTGCCCTAGCATGAGAGTAGCCATTATCCTCCAAGCCCACATTGATACTGAACATGGGGGTATTGGAAAAACTCATGACTGGTTGTGCAAGAACTTTTACTGGGAAAACATGCGCCTCCTGATCCCTGACGTCCTTGCATCCTGGATTTCCTGTCAACTCCAACAACCTCAACTATCCCAACACCAGTTCAAACCCATCCTTCCTAAGCATGCCTTCTACACTGTGAGTATAGATGCTGTTGGACCTCTTCCTTGTTCTAGGTTGGGATATCAGTTTATCTTGGTAGCTTTAGAGCATTTTAGCAAATGGGTTGAGACCAGAGATACAAGAGATATAAATGCCAAGACTACTGAAAATTTCTTGTTGCAAGATATCTTATATTGACACAGATGCCCTTAAGTCCTGCTGTCTGACAATGGTACCAACTTCAATGCTCCCCTCATCACGTCTGTTGTAGAAGCTATGGGTACTCACCAATCCTTCTCTGTGCTGTATAACCCATCTACCAATGGGACAGTTGAACAAGAAAATTCCTCCCTTGTGTCCATTGTGAGGAAACTCACCCTCTCTGATGCCGCTAATTGGGATATGTTCCTCCCAGCTGCCCTCTTTGCTTATTGGCTCAGTAGACACCAAGTGACTTGCCAATCCCCCTTTGCCATGTTGTATGGGCGTGAAGCCACAATCCCCTCAATCTTGGGACCCCCTTTGATTGAAGTTGATGCTTCTGCCACTTTGAAACCCATGTTAAGGACTTTAATAATCACATCATTGACATTCAGGCTACAGCATACTCCATCATCTATAAGGTCAAGGCCTTAGAGATCTCACCTTTCAATGCTTCTAGAGCCCCCCTCCCTGAGTATCAAGTAGGTGACCTAGTTCTCTATTACCAGAACTGTAATGGAGGCAGGGCCCATAATATAGACTCTCTCTGGGTTGGTCCTTGTGAATTCACCTTCAAGAAGGGCTTCAAGTATACTGTGAAGCTGCTATCATCTGGCTGTCCTTTTGTCCGAGTTCACCTTAATTTCCTCTGAAAATATCAACTCCCTGTGTCCAATCTTGAGGGGGGAGATGTCGGAAATTGTGTCATTAATGCTATTTTGCTATGGCCTTCAAATAGTGATATGTGCTGTCACAAGTGACAAACTCCTATTGACCATGCTTAATGGAAAACCTCAACTACAGGATTCAAACCCTGACACCCTGCGGCCCGCCAGCCTGCAGGACCAGCCACCTGCAGATTTTTGGGCTTAAACCAGAGCAGGATTTGACTTCAGGGAATCCTCTAAAGCTTGATGAGTCAAAATCACCTACATTGACATTCCCCACGTTAAAGGTTCCTGTTAAATCAACCAATCAATGGGCGGGCCTGGCTATAGACCCTGAAATAGCTCAGGTCACCAAAGAAGGGGAAACAAAGAACCTTCCTATAGAACGCAGGCTGCCCAGAGATCAACCCCATAACCTGACAAGGAGATTCAAGTATTCTCAGTTCAAACAAGCCAATGAATTAACTCCCGCAATGGATGCCACCAAGGACTAGAAAAACCTGGTAGACGGTAACACAGGGCCAAAGAAATTTGTAAAAGTTTACCCATGACAGATGGGCATACTTATACCCTGGACCGCCAGAAAGTTGCCCATTGCCATTCTTGCAATAAAGTGACATGAACCTTTGGTTCAACCAGGTTATTCCATATTTTATATTAGTTCTATTTCATTTACAGTCTACCTCCCACAGTTCCGTACCTCACACCCATCAACCCCAAGAAACCGCAGACCAGCCACCTGAACTTTATTGTCCACCAGGAGCTCCCTTTGACCCAGTACATTTCATCAAGTACCCACCCAACCCTGCGTATTTGGAGTTCACCCTAGAGGAAATCCTAATCCACAACCCTGAGGCCAGAACCAGAGAGACAGAGATCATTTACAGAGAAGGTACCAAGATCACCTGACCTCCTCTGCTATTCTGCAACAAGTAAACTACCTGCCTGCATATTTGGTTCCAATGACACCACTTCTCACCCCACAGCCCGGCTGCCCGCAAGAATCCGTTGTGGTCAATGAATCCACTTCCACCCAGATATTTGGGGTGATGTATATCACTATTAATAGCTTGATTGATTCTATGGTACCTGCAAGCAGACCTTGGGTCCTCCTGGGCAAATTGTTATCTTAGATTGTAAAGTTAGCACCAATCTTGTGGTGGGCCCTCCCTGCCCAGCCCGCGGGCTGCCCACCTCCAAGTTCCCAAGAATCCCCCACTGGCTGGTTCCCTGGCATGTGCAAAGATTTGGTTGGTCTTGCTTTCAACTTTGGAAATTCTTTGCCTTCCATAAATGGATCAACATCCATATCCACC
This sequence comes from Entomophthora muscae, assembly GCA_014839935.2. Classification (NCBI taxonomy): domain Eukaryota; kingdom Fungi; phylum Entomophthoromycota; class Entomophthoromycetes; order Entomophthorales; family Entomophthoraceae; genus Entomophthora; species Entomophthora muscae. Next base: position 170,739 of record QTSX02004279.1, read on the forward strand.
CATTCTGGGTTGCCATACCAGCCCTCAACTGATCCTGGTATGATGTCAGCCCAACCTGACCCCCTCTGCCACTCTGTCTACCTGTTGAGTGATCATTGACCCTTGTCTACTATTTAAGTAGAATCACTTCTCCTAATAAAGACAAGTTTATCTACATTTGTGTTGGCTTTAATATTCTTCAAGCTTTTTCCTTTCTGCCAAAAGGAATTATTCATCTTGTATTCCAGGAAATTAAGGTACATACCCTTAATTTTGCCCTGAAGGCTAACCCAAGACTAGCTTTGAGCCTCAAAGCTTTTGTTATAAAGATCTCCTGCTGTGTCCTCCTGGATGTTGTCCCCAGGAGCCAAACTTAACAAGGATGACTAGCCAGCCAGTTGTAATGTCTTACCTAGTTGAAAGCCAACTTCCTAGCAGTATATAGATAGAGAAGTTAGAAATATTTTCCTTGCTGACATCTTCTAATAAATAGCTGCAGGTTAATGCAATTTCAGCACCTTGCATCTGAAGGGGTTATTACACCACAGATAATCTTTTAAGGTTGGTACTATTGGACAGAGAGTATTGGTGGTTCTAATGCTGGTACTGGGAAACCAGGAAGATTGTTGTTGCCTCATCAGAACCAACGTTTGCACCAGTCCCTCCCTCCAGAACCCTAGACCAGGAGATACATCCTTCCTCTGTGCCTCCATTTCCCTTTCAAAGCTTTTCCCAATTCAGCCATCTTGCCTAGCCATGCCAGCCCATGAGTGAAGCTACAGGAGAGCTCCCCTTGTCCCTACCATTCTACCATATGACTACAATAAGCTTGGGGTTGCTTATATCACCATAATGGGGCTTCTGAACAAGTGATTCACTTTATGGGAGTATGGCACCCTTGGGTCACTGCTGATAATTATGTGTTGAGATTGGGCCTTATCATTTACTGGGTCTTTTGGGCCAGGCCCTTCCCCTTGACTGAAGGGTCCCCTGAGAGTAACCTGGGCCATGTCACTAGCTATTTGAAAGCTTTCACTTAAAAAATAAATAAATACCAGCGGTAAAAAGCTAAAGGAGCTCTATATAAAAGACCGTCTGGTTTAGAAGTCAAGAAACTTTGAAATTCTCGACCCTGGCACCAAGGCAAGGTTATAGATCGCTTTACCGAGGTGATGAGTACTCTTGAGAAATTGGAAATCCCGGATTGAAGCTCGGGATCCAGCTGTCAGGGATCCGAGTGGTCATGGCAGCGGGCGTACTTATGATAAGGGATATAGAGTTAAAACAAGCTATGTACTGGTACGGAGCTTTCCGAGGGGTAAGATATATGTTAAGATGGTCCATGCTGGGCTGCTTCTGCGGAGGGGCAAGATTTCTTATTCCTGGCTATCCAACCTCTATAAATAATGTTTGTAGTGGGAATGGGGCTGGAATAAGTTGGTCACGCTTTTTTGTTCGGTGGCGTCAGCGTTTTATCATTTTAACGGAGTATATGTTCGTCAGAAAAATTATCAGCTTGATCATTTTCTTTTAGGATATCTGGGTTTAATAATGCACTACACAGACAGCCACTGTGGATAGGATGTAATATTGCGGGGACTTTTGGTGTCAATTTTGAATCAACTTCGATAAGACGAATAGAATGCGAGAACAAGTCATTGTGAATGTTTGATTCGTATGAATAGTAAATGAGAGGAGGGAATGAATCACGCTATCCGAAGATTTATCGGTTTATAAGTAAAGAGTAGCTACTTTGCTGAACCATGGTTGGTTTAATTTGGTTTACTCTATTAAGTGGCTTATTAGCTTACATACCAGGTGGCATTAAGCGAGTCAACTACAACAAGCCAGTGACGGTTGTAAGAGTGAAAGATGAAGCCCTTCCTATCAGTAATGACATCCAACATGACGAAGCAAGGAATAGCTTTAGAAACGACAAGTTTCTGACTTCAATCTACGAGCCAAGTGATTTGCTACTCCCCGAGGCCCTCAATACAAATGAAAAGTGCATACATAATGAATGCGTATCCATCAGCAATGTTAGCCTCCATTTCCATACTTCCACGCAAGTCAGTGATCCCATTGCATGTTTGATCTTGCCATGTTCCATAAGCACCATCGCCATCAATCGCACCTGGGAAGCCTTAAACAAAAGCCAGTTTAAAAGGGACGATGTGAAACTTATATTTTCAAAGTTTTTGAAACTTGCCTTGCCCAAGCAGCTTTTTAGCCCAAGCATCGTGTATGAAGCAAAGACGCCTTCAGTATATATTCTATACTTCAAGCCTGTTTCCTGGATCATCAAGGGCAAGTACGTGAAGAAATATCACAAGAAAGTACTATCATGTGACTTTAACGTAGATCTCCCATTGATACGGAAAGACTCGTACATCAACGGAGCCTTTGAGATGGCAGATCTATGTACTCGCGACCCAGCCTCCCGCCCCACAACAACTTCGGAATACTATAAACTCAAGCCCCTTAATACATTCTTCTGTCCCCCAGACACACGATGGAACGCCTGATTTTACTAAAATCTCTCTACTTGCTACGATCAACTCCCCAAATTATCTCGCTTTACTTTGTAATTTTATATCATCAGTGTTATATTTGATTCAACCCGTTATTTTATTGATATAGACGAGGTGACGCTGTGGGGAAGCGAGAAACAGATGAAAGGATAATTTATTGGATATTGGAGAGATTCATTATTAGGTAATTATAAACATAAAATGGATCAATGTATTTCCAGATGCATGGGTGGGTTTCTGGAAGGCATTCCAAAAGTAAGGCAAGTTGGGAAGGACAGTATAAATGCAATGGCCATATTTGGATTGCCAGATTTGACAATCTCTTCAACTTTCCAGTAGCTAATTGTTTTGATGCTAATTATTGTATAGCCTATTAATGTAACCCGTCAATATTTTACACATTGTAATATTGTTCTTTATTACTATTATCCATTATGGTTTAGTTGGGGATTGTATGAGGACAATTCTATGCTATCAATTGGGGTCAATTATACATCAGGCTGGTGTTCCTTTGTCCAATCCAAGAGAGATAACATGTTAACTGCAAGTATTAACAAGCCTTTGCCCAATACTTGGATACTCTGGCTAATCAACGGCTAGTAGTGATATGCAGAATATATGATATATTTTTCTCTATTGCAAATGATCATTCTGCTCAATCTCTATTTAGTAACACCTTATATAGAGTATTTAGGCACTCTTTCCAGGATCATCATATGGTGCTTCTAACTTTTATTGACCAGTACACTGTTCCACAGACTACCAATTGCAATCCCCAGAGTTAGGTATCCATGTCATGTCAGTCATGGGGTTAATTAATTGAGGGCCTTTTGCATCATGTATTCTGGACAGGGTCCCAGCAGAATATTGTGAAAGGTTTTCTGCAACTTTGAGTAACTAGTTACTCATTCAAAGGGGTTCATGAATTCTGGATTGATGATTATCTATATTTCTATGAAGAGGTGCTTTACCAGAATCTTTCCCAGACCCAGTAAGGTTTGACAGGGGTGTGTCCCATGGGAATAGTCTGAATTTTTCCAAATCCTCAATCTGGATTAGCTTATCATCAGCCAATCTATTTTTTTTGTTTGAAATTTAGATCATAGTTTAGAATAATGACTACATTACAATTACTCAAATCTATCATCAGAACCATATCAGTAATGATATCAAAGTTGGTGACAGGGTATCACCTAGGCAATGATAACCTATGGGTCAGGAGCGTAATGGTTCAGTCAACCCATAGAGCTCAGAATCCCTGAAAAATACCAGCAGTTTTTAAGATTATAGTCTCTTGAGAAAAACGGATGCAGAAATAGTCCTCTTAACTTTGATCTAGTTATAGTTTCTTCAATGGAAAAATCTTTTAATTTAAAACGTTAAAAGGGTTGAAACCCCTCTACTACTCAATCAAAGAATTGATCAGTCTGTTTCATTCTGTTACATTTAACAGGTGTGCGTTTAAATCAACATTTTTGAGATACCAATTTGATTGAATTTTACCAGTAAAAGAACCAAATAAAAGATTTAAAATTATAAAAAATTAAACCAAGTTGAATCTTTTTCTATTCTGATTCTTTTAGGTGAAAGTTACATGTGAAGAAACCATGGATGTATAGAGGTTGGCTAAAAATCCGCTATAGAAAGCTTTGCCAGGCATATCCTGTCCCTGGGGGGAGGTCAAACCCTTAAACCTAAATTTTGATGATCCTCATCCTCCTCTTGACAAAACAATGGTTCAGTAACATGGAAATAAGCTACACTGTCTTCCCACACATATTTGATCACTCATCTTTTTCAGCGGCAAGCATAAAAACTACAGGGAAACACTGGTAAGTTTCCTAGTAGGACAAGAGACTTATGACTTGACTTGATCTGCCCAAGATCCTTAACCCGGACTTATCTAGATGGGTCCACCAGCTAAGACATTACAGCTAAATAGGTACATATATGAAGTGCAGTTTGTTTTCTCTGAAACAGAGCCTCTTATAACATTAAAAAACTTCTTATTGTTGTAACTGTGCTGTTTTAGCAGAGTTACAAGGAGAAAAATATTTATAAACCAGATATTATTCTTTATTGAGAGATAGGTATTGTATAGTCATTGTGAATTGTGGATAACAGGAACATGATAGTGTTGATCACACAGTGGGATGGTAAAGGGGTGGTAGGACACGCCATTTCAAAAACGGCATCTCAAAAAACAGCATCTCAAATTTAATTTGAGATGGCGTTTTTTGTGTACGTGATTTTGAATCACAAAAAAATAAAATAAACAATAAAATAGTTAAAATTTACATATACCTTTATAATGTGGCATCTCAAATTTACACCATCTCAATTCTGTCACTTCAAGTCATATTAATTAAATCTTATTTTGCTAACTTTATTTACATATGAAATTGCTTAGAGTGGGGCGTGTTTACGCCATCTTGACTTTACGTCATTTTGAATTACATCATTTATCTTAAACTAAAATAAGCTTATATCCAAACTAAAATAAAGCCTGTTGTATAGTTCCAGAAGATGTTCCTTTAGTATTAATCTAAGACACTTATAATAAGAACAACCTAAATAGACGCCACTATGATAGTCCTTCTAGTGATTGTCATTGCTGGGTAAAAAACCAGTTTTGTCTTATGTAATTTATAACTTTATTATACATGGATACATTGATAAGGGTTCTCTTAATAAAATATTTTAATAGTAATTTTAATATGGAAGGGGGTGATTACACCATTTCAATTTACGTCACTTCAAATTCCACTGAGTTTCATATCACCCAATTGATTCAATGCGTACAATGAATAGGGGAAAATAGGGGGAAATTACCTATGACGCCAGGCTACGCTATATCAATTCCCCCACCTCAATTCCTGCTTTCCACTTTTCAAAAGTATAGTTTCACGTCAAATACCATATTAATAAAAAAATGTAAGAAAACATATGAAACTTTGAATATATATATTTTTTGATCTCCTCTAAACAACTGGGTACTTTTTAACCCCAGTTGTATAAAGCTAGTTTTTGAGAAATTCAAGTTTTACTCTTTGACCCAGTTGAGGTAGCACCACCGTAGATTTGTTAATTTAATATAAAAAATGGTCAAAAACACTATGTTTTTGAGCTACGGCACCTCAATTACGTCACTTCAAAAACACCATTTTAAAAGCAAGTTTTCAGTCAAAACCCAAAGTTTTTCCTACTTGTGTTACTAATAAAAAAATATATTTACAAAATAAAAACATTGAAATTTTGATAGTATATATTTTTTGATCTCCTCTACAATTTTATGTAAAAAAAGTAATACTTTTATATTAAAAACATTATCATTTTTCTCTTTAAAAACAATTCCCAAATTGCTCATCTTTTGAAACTAATTCACTTTTAGATGCCTCCCAAGTCATCTGCCAAAGCTGCACCCAAGGCCTCAAAGTCCAAAATCACTCTGCCCAAAGCCAAAAAGGCCAATACAACCCCAAAAAAGCAGCCTTCTAAGGCCAAAGCTCCCCCCAAGACCCCAACTCCATCACCTGAACAAGAGGGAAACAGTCCTACCCCTCCCCATTCTCCATTTGTTTACTCCCCCTCTGATCCTAAAGAGAAGTTGTTCAACTTCAATTGCCATTCTGACCCCACTTCAGAGCCTGAGGATGTAGAGGAGCAGGAACCTGAGCCTGGTGCTCCTGAAGATGAGCCAATTGAGCTCAGGGATCTTAACTCCATCCATAATGTATGCAACCAAAATGGCACCTTTGCTATGCCAACAACATGCCCTGTCAGTTATTCAATTATGACAAAGAAAGGGGGTGCTGGTTTTGTCTACAAGGGTTACAGCTTCAGCTGTAATGATGAGAAGAAGCCTGTTCACCAACATCACTTCAAATGTGATAACATTGGCTACCCAGCAAGGCTCACAACTTATGGGTTCACCATATTTAAGGCCCTTACTGTTAACCACAACTGTGCTGAGCCTTTCAACCCTCTCTATCAACTTATCTGCTGGTTTCTTTGCCAGTTGATCCCAACCACAAAGGATCAAACTGCAACTGAGGTTGTCAACAATGCGCTCCTTAATTTAAATGATACCCAACTAGCAACTGTTGGTAGCGCCTCAAAACTACAAAGATATTTTACTGATCAAAGATATGCTCTGAGCACTGAAAAAGTCAGTGCAAGCTCCATTGATCAATTGATCATTACTGAGGATCAAAAACTATCTTGCCATGAAGAGAGATTCCTCCTCCATGATGATGGTCAATATGCCCAGAGCGTATCATCTTCTTTGCAATAAGCCAGAATCTGTGCAACCTCCTCAAGTGCAAGACCTGGCTTGCAGATGGTACTTTCTCCACCTGCCCAAAGATCTTTAGCCAGCTTTGGAATATCCATGGGCAGGTTGGAAATCTGGTTTTTCCCCTAGTCTTCTTTTCCCTCCCAAATAAGAAGCAGTAAACCTATGTCCAGGCACTCACAATTTTAAAGGCCAAACTGGATGAAATCCTCCCAACAATTGAAGAGGAGCCCAAGGAGACTAGAGGGCGCAAGAAAAAATCCATCTCCCAAGAAGAAGACGCTCCTACCCTAACCAAGAAAAAGCCTTAAAGCCTTCCCTACCACAAATATCTGGTAGTGGATTTCAAACAGGCTCAAGAAAATGCTTTATTTGTGTCTTTAAGAGCTCCCCTCAGGGATGCTACTTCCACTTCAGGCAGGCACTCTGCCGCTGCCTCCAAAAGTGCTCTGACCTCCATGAGCTGGTCTAAACTGAAAGCACCAAAGAAGCAAAGGACGTTTTTAATTGCTTTGCTGCCCTTGCCCTTGTGCAAAAGGAGGAGACCAATGCCTTTTATGATGCCCTCCTTTGTCATCCCTACATCATAGCCAACCAGGCAGCCTTTGTGCCCTTTATTGAGTATTTTGAGACTCAATGGGTTGGCATCTTCCAAGGAGCACACCGCATTAGAAAAGGCGGTGACTAAATCACCTGGAACTGCTATAAGCAGGTCAAAGACAGTTTTATCAAGACCACCTCTTCCCTTGAAGGATGGCATAGCCAGTTTGCTACAAGGGTTAGGGACCATAAGCCCAAATTCAATAAGATCATGGCCCACCTCAAAACCCAACAAGCCATCTCTGCTTGCCTCTTCAAGACTGGCATAAAGACCAAGGGTGATCCCCCCAAGATGACCAAAGCGGTAAAAAAGTACACTGAAATCAGCAAGGTGGTCCTTGCTTACTATCCCAAGGATAGCAAGCTTGAGCGTCTCCAAGCTATCTCAGTTGCTCTTTCTACCAATATTTGAGCCTATTTGCAATAAACACTCCTTTATTTTCTCTCTTATTTCCTTTAATTTTATTATTATTTTAGTTTTATTTAGTATTTGGTACAATTTTATGCTTATTTTAAAGTATAGTTTGTAGTTAAAATAGATGAAAATAGTTGTTTTTGGGTTTATTTTAAGTTTTGGGCTTTACACAACTATGTTGCTACTAATTGATCCCATTTTTTATTGCAGATTTAGAATTCCAAGGCCTTTTTAAGCCTAGAAATGTGTTTTAAAATTTTATTTTTGGGAATTTTTTGGGTAACTTTTGGAGTTCAAAAAATCTAAAATTTTAAAACCGTTTTTTCTTAGTCAAAATGCCGTACATCAAAATGGCAGTTTTACTAATAAATCAAGATAGCAGAAATTTGAGATGGCGTATTTTAAGATGGTATTTTTTGAGATGCCTTTTTCAAAATGGCGTGTCCTACCAAAGGAGTGGCTTGATCCTGGTAACAAGTCAAGTGCCAAAATGAGGTGTCCACCGTAGAGGATCATCCTTTGTTCCTGTTGGTGGATTTGGTAATTCAAGTTGACTTCCTAGCTTGGCTACAGGTCACTGGAAAATTAGATTGCAGGTCACAAAGCCGCTTGGTTGGAACCTTGCTGGCAGGTTGAGCCTGCTGTTTTGAAACTATTAAAACCACAGTAAAATTTATAATTCTTACCCTAAATAAGACCTTTATCAATACATATCCCTTTTTTCTATAAATCTTCTATAAAAGCACAGTTACAACCTTGGTAGAAAAGATAGGCTTCCAATTTTGGCCCCTTGTTAAAAAATGCTACCCACTCACACTGTAAAAGAGGAATGTGGAGAGTTTCATGACAGGTATCCCTTAATGCAGAAACCCTACCTATGGTGATTGCCCTCTGAAAAGAACAAGTTTTTTACCTAGAGATGAATATACCTCTACTAGTTTCAAACCCTCTCCAAGTACAAGGTTCTTCTATATACCCACAAAACTATCTCAACAACAACAACATATATCCAACCAGTTCAAATTCCAGAACACATGGCTTTAACAGATTCAGTGATGAAATTAGGAGATCCACAGCTATCAAGGATGACAGTGCCCATACCCAGATACACCCTACCCAAGGCATATTTACCCAGGTGGAGTGCATAGGGGTGTAAACATTGATAGTATCTCTAGTAAACTTCCCCATGGATCTGAGACTTAAAGTGTTAAGTGACACAGCTGAAATAAAAAGTATATGGGCCTTTTTCAAAACTTTGTCTCCTGATCCACTGTACAGAAAACTCACAGCCCTCAGGGTCTACAGGAAGTTAAAACCTAGTCCCCACATCAGAGCTTAAGGTGATGACAAGAGACTATAAGGACCAAGGTCAGCCTTAATCTACCTACATGGATTTTGGAGATCACCTAAGCACCATAATACTATTATGTGCTGAAGCCACACATCATGAAACACATGGACCTCAAGAACTGCACATCCCTGTTATTATTTAACCAGAAGCAGAAATAACAATTTTTCAACCAAGTTTACCCTGCTGCCTGCCAGCGTATCTTCCAATACACTGAGGGCATTTGAAGAGGCACCCATAATGTAAATAACGGTATATAAAATCCTGTGGCCAATTTTGGATATCAGGTAATATCTCCTGAATAGATACAATGGCTACTTGATGCTCTGATCCCTCACTCTATATATTCTTAGCCAGAACCTTATACAAAACTTGCCACATTGCTACCCCCTGGTGGACTTGTACCTCTCCAGTATAATATACCAATAAAGTTTTCTAATAAACACCATATTATTCTATTTCTGTCCTTTTTATTGGAATATTGTCTTCCCCCAATCTAAATACTTAGCTGTTATTGGCTCAGTTACAACACTATTCATGATGAACTATGGAAAATCAAGGAAGATTTCAGGGTTCAAAAGTGGTGTGTATTGAAAAAAAATGAAGGTTTCCTTAGAGACCTTCTGTATTGTAGTCAGTGATGGGGTGTGGTTGGGTTTTTATTAGTCTTGGCCCCCTTGCTCTTGGCCTCCTTTTTTTGCTTTTTCCCTGGCTCCTTGCTCTGTGTCCTGGACTCCTTTTGTGGCTTCCTGATGTGAATGATCCCCTTGTTTCATCTTAAAGCCCTTTATACATCCCCTTGCTTCAATCTGATTCCTCTCTAAGCTTTTTATTTCCTCAGGCTTAAACCATTGTTTCTCCCTCATCTATGTTAAATTAAAATTCATCTACTTAATTTAGCCAATCAGAGCAGACTTTTCCCTTTCAGCCCCCTGATCTATTTGACTTTTCCTCTTGTTTTACCAATGAAAACATTGATAAAACAGGCCCTAACTTATCTATTAAGCCACATGAATCAATCAAACGCTCTGAAAAGTTTCCATGGGATGCCTGCTGTTGTGCCTTGCTTGAACCTGTTTCTTGGAGAACCCCACAGCCTGTGTTTTGAAAAATTTCCCCATATTTCCGTTAAATTTCTCCAGGTTGATTTGATTGTTTTTCCTTATGTACACATGATGAATTTTCCCTTTGTCCTGTTCAACTTTTGAAACAATTCCCCCTCAGAAAAACTTGAGCTTCCCTTTGTCTTGCTCTTGCGCTGTTCTCTAGCCCATAGCAGAATGCTTTGCTCTGTTTTCAAAGTTCCCTGTGCCGTTACTGTCTGCTCCTGCTTGCCTGATCCATTCACTACTCTTAATAAATACCCTGTTATTATTTCTGATTCTCTTTATTTATTTAATTCTTTTATTATTATTCTTTTTTTGATTATTTGATTAATATTCTCTTTTTTCTCTCTTCTTTTTATATGTCTACACATTGTTTCTTTTAAATCTTTTAAAATCTTTTCTCCTTGTTATTTCTACTTTTCTCTTCCCAACCACTATATACAATAATATCCTTGTCTTTCTGCTCCTTCTTTCTGCTGTTCTCAACATATACCCTCTATCTGGGCTTCTTTATCATGGTAGTACCTATCATTCAACACCTAAGACTCAGGCAATAAGCCTCTACAAGTGAATCAATCTAGAATTGACCCTCATGAGTGAACTATACTTTAGGTCATTATAAGCAATCATTCCTCCTGCATTAAAGCTGTTTTTACTCATCCAAGTGTTTAGCTTGAGCTTTTAGGCGCAAATCAACCAACTTCACTTACCATAAATCTCTAAATTGTTAAGTTCTGAACTGCGTCTCTGGACAGCTAACTTAATGATGGCTCTGAGCTATCCATGCTGTGCCCAACAACCTTAATACTTTCTTAAGGCTGCCCCAATTCATGGAAAAAGAAATCTCTAACCCCCCCCCCAAGGTAGAGCTACACAACTGTATTCTCACCCCAGTTGGTATTGTAAAGCCACTTCCCCCTTGGCCTTAGATCATATCAGTTCTCCTTGAAACACAAAGAAATCCAACCAATGTCCTGCCAAGCGTTTGAATCCTTTGCCAGGATGGCTCATATTGTTGGCAGTGCTTTTTTTTAAGTGTATCCTTCCCAGGCCCCACCATCCTTGCTCAGCTCCTCTTTCCTAACAGTGAGAAATCCCAATCAATCTGGATTGTTACTTGGCCTGGTTCTGCCTGCTTTCTTTGGTGCTGCTACTACAGGACTAGTGGTAGTTCAGACAGAAACATGGGGACTCAGGGTTGAGCACCTGGCAAGATAGGGTCACACAATTATTAGTATGCCTTGCCAGCTATCATCCAGGATACATAGTTTGCAGATTCAATTGGCAAGTGGTAAGATGCAGGTGGCGCTATTTGCAGGTGGAGAGTACTTTGGTATTATATCCCCAGTAAAAAAGAAGTAACACATGTATTATCTCTGGAGTCAATTTTGCAGGTGCCATGGGGGCCCTATGTAGTAAACTACTGCAGGCAGCATCCTGGCTATTATTCTTCAATGCATTTAGTTCTTTAAAGGATAGGGGTGAGATTCAATACAGGGGCAAAGTCTTATAAGTTAAATATGATTACTTATCAAAAATAAATGGGAGTATATATAGTGCCACTGTATGTGATAGGGGAATAGAGGGATAATCAATCTTAGGTAAGATTGGGGGGACATTGGATCATCACATGGAATTTCTTGGGTTAGATCATGTTTGATCTGACATCATGGAGGATTAAGGTCAGTTCAGGTGATTATCTCTCCAGTTGTGGCAGGAGTTGGCTGACATCATCTTATTGGGATATCAGTAAACCAGTCATACCAGCATGAAGACAAGTAATGGCAAATAGCATAGGAGTTATGGTATGATGAGATTAATAGCAGAATTAGACTATTGACTAGATCTAAAGTACTCAAATAAAATCACTACACCTTCAAAAAAAGAAAAGTTGACCAATCAAACAGCAACACATTGTTTCTTACAAACTAAAATTTATCAGCTTCTGAAACCACACAGGAATGTCACATGGTTCATACCCAGTTAGATCCCAGCTGGGAAATTGTTGGAAATCTTCCAGTCCCCCTGACCAAGAATGTAAATGTTTATACACCAGCCAACTAGGAGGTTGTTGTGTTCTGAGGTGCGGCACAGGCATACAACAGGAAATACCAACCTTAGGATTGGATTTATACTAAGTCTCAGTTAGTTGGCAGAGAATGGGATGAAATTACCTTGTGGCCTTGTTTTATAAATCTATATTAGGTGTGGCTAGAGAGAGGCGCTGAAGTACTTGAAAACACAAAGACAAAAATGTTAATAGAACTTAAATTTTATTGGTGAATAAGAACTGTAATATATAGTGGTTAAATATACCACAAAACAATACAAGGACAGTAGGATCACTTGCCACAAGCATTAGTGAGGCAAGTGAGTTGAGCAGATTTAGGGAGACAAACAGATGAATTTCAAACTTTGGAAATAGACCCATTTTGAGGGGCAAAAGAAAAAGCAAGGGATTTGTCCTAGAAATAACCCAAAAAAGAAAAAATCAAAATAATCTGAATATTGTCATTCACAACAGAGGCCCCCCTGCTCCTGGTGGCCCAAATGTTGAGTAAATTCATCTTTATAAGTTAAGAAGCCCTTTCTGGGTCCCTGCTTTTCTATTCTTTCAAAATAAAGGCTAAACATTACTTTAGATTCAGAACCTAAAGGTAAAAATGCAGGATTGTCAAATTCTTTTGCATGAACTTACCAGCTTACTGGAATATTCTTCATGCTTTTATAAAAAAATAAGTTTTTCTGGGATAAAAATTACTCCTTTAAGTTGTTGAGTTCACACAAAAAAATTCAACAATCCTGCATTTTTACCTTTAGGCTCTGAATTTATAGTATAAAACATATTTTTTGTGTTAAAGGACTACCTTTTATTCGAGTTCTCTCTTAAAATCAGTGTTAGTAAAAATAGCTTCCTTTATTACTGTGAGAGAGGGGGGCTAAACTAACTAAATTTGGCTCTCATCCTGGCAGGACAAACCACCAGGATGCCACCCAATGAAGCACTGGGACAGCTGCTCTAAGAGGGGAACAAAGAGAAGACACCAGGGACAATTGGGGAAAGTAGGCACTCAATCCCAATAAGGTAAGACCAGAAAGCAACCACAAAGCCTTAGAGGGAACATGAGTTAGGGGTACTGGTATGTGCAAGAGGGTAGACTTGCTATCCTCCAGTTGGGATGAGGCAGGAGGAAACACCTCTTCTACACCGGGAGCAAACAAAGCGGGATTGACTGTAAACAATTCCAGGTTGTCACAGGCCAAACTCTTGGCCAGGGCCTCCCCAGATATAAGGAAAGAGGCAGGCAGGTGCAAGAGGTTGGAGGGATTGTCCCCTACAAGGCGCGCAGAGGATGCAAGGCAAGACCAAAGGTCAGAAGAGGTTGACCACAAAAGCAGCAAAAATGGGGCCAGAGAAAAAATCACAAATTTAATGACTGGGATAATCACTTTCAGGAGCTCCAGGGGATTCAGAGTCCAAAGGTGGTATTTTCGCAAGTTTTCTTGATAAAATAATGAGTAAACAGGGTAGTTACTAGCAAAATACTTCCAATAATGTGGCAAAGAGTTTTAATGTCTTGGGGTGGTCTTTTTACACCTTTAACAGCAACTATATAGAAAGCAAACTCAAAAACAAGCAAAAACAATAAAAACAGTGAATACAAGTAAGTTTTTATATAGACTATTAACTGAAAATTAAAGTTTTAATTGTGTTTCAAAAAGTGAAAGCAATTAAAGCAAACACTATACACATGAGCTTCTGGTTTTAAAATCAAGAAGGTCAGCGGGTTCAAACAGGGCCGCTTTGAGGTAAGGTACCAACAGAAACTGCCCAACACTTTTTAAAATTCAAAGGCAAACTCAAAGAATGAGTTTGAAGCTTTTGTAAACAATAAAGAGTGCACACAACTTCCAAATTTTAATGATATTTGAGAATCAACAAGCAGGGGACTGTAAGTCCCCTTGCTAAGTTAAAAGGGAGGGTGGGAGTTGCAATTATTGGGTCACATGACAACCTGACCTGAGTCTAATTGACTAGAGAAGAAATTTTTCTGACCCCACCCAGAGGGACTGAAGGGTTCCAAACTAATTTCTGGGCCTCCATTTGATTGGCTGAAGTTAGGTTTGGGCATTGATAAAGCATTTGGCTTTAGGGAAACTGATGTGGAGCAATATGATTGAGCAGTTCTAATGCTCTTTGATAATGGTTGACACCAGGCCAGAAAATAGCCTAAATTCATAAGGGTTTCTTCCAAGGTGGAACAGTGGGGGCTGAAGTATTCACAGGGTATGCCAATATAATTCTTTCATCCACAGTGTGAGCTAAATCTTTGAGCAAGTTGAGTGGTTTAGCTGGGCTTTGAGTGAATTTATTTGTACAATGGGAAAAAACATTCCTATCTAAGTCCAAAGGAGGCAGTGAATTTAAATTTACATTGAGTTCTTCTCCCTTGGCTCCAGCTTCTTCTTCTGGGCCCCAAGAATTGATATTAGCTACAAGCAGCATTGAATACTTATTTTTACTTGAAAGTTAAAGATAAACCAGTAATGAAACATACTTTGGACTTAAAAAATCTCTGTTTTACTTCAGTTTGACTTTGTATTTCAGCCTGCAACTGCCAAAGCCCTTCTTAGCAACACCTGATTGCTCCCAGTGTGCAACTGAATCAATGAGGATTAAGTACTTGAAATTGGGAAAGACAACAGTCCAATAGAAAAGGACAGAATAATAAGAATAAGGTGTTGTTTATTGTAAAATATTATGATTAATATACCATATGGGGAAAGTCACAAGGCCACACAGGAGTGGCATGGTGGGAAGTTCCATGTAAGGTTCAAGGCCAATAAATAACTGTGTGGTGATCAGTAAGTCAAATTGGTAGCGCTCCTAATTAGGATGAAGTACCCGCCATTTGATATTGCCATCAGATTAGTTCATGTTGTTAGATACGTCAATGGGCAGCTCAGTAAGCGCCCCCTGTGTATTGTAAATACATTAGCAGGCAAGTCTGGAAGCTTGGTTGCAACACCCCCCTTGCCCCCTGCTTGTTGTCAAACACCAAGACTAGAGTCTGCGGAAGGTCTGGGAAGGTCTGCACAAACAGCCTTTGTGTGGGGATGGCGCGGCAGGGGCGCAAGCAATCATGGTGAAGCTTCTTGGTATTTCCTTGGGCATCTTCAAGTTGGTAGGTATGATTGTCATAGACAGCAGCTATCTTCAAGGGCCCTAGGTGATTGGGTTTCAACCTGGCAGAATTGGGATTGAGGGTGTAGATGGGGTTACCTATGGCGTATCTAGCTTTGAGGTGCTTTGTCCCTCCTGCAATTTGCTTGTGTTCAATTTCCTGGGCCCTGGCACACCATTGATCTAGGGATGTAGTTGTTACTAGGGGCGGCTTGTCAGGAACCTTGGACTGTAGCTTTCCCTGTCTAACCCTGGTCAGACTTTCAGGTGTTCCAAAGGCCAGAGTACTGGGGCTGAACCCTGTGCCCCTGTTGATTCTTGCTTTCAGGATAAGTAGAGCGGTGGACAGGTGTTCAGTCCATGCGGTGTTAGGGTGCTCTTGTGAGAGCTTGGCAATCAATTGAACCAGTGAGCCATTTAACCGTTCTACACGTCCATTGGCTTGAGGATGGTAGGGGATTGTAACTATAAATTGGAGCGTGTTCTTAGTGCAGTATGCCTTCATAACATGCCCAACAAGTTCAGGGCTGCCATCTGTGATGAGACGTTTGGGTTGCCCAAAGCGGGCCACAACTTCCTTGCCAATAAAGCGGGTGATGGTGGTGGCAGTGTGGTTGGTTGCTGACCAGGCCATTGGCCAGCAAGTGAAGTAATTGATGGTAGTGATAATGTATTTCTTTCCCAGTCTGTCTTTGGGGAGTGGCCCCACAATGTCAAGGGCCCACTGCTAAAAGGGTTCCATGGCTGTAATGGGCAGGACAGACTTTGGGGTGCAGGTTTAGACGTGTTCTTTTCACAAAACACACATGCTTTGAGGAGACCCAGATGCCTTGATGCATACACAGCCACCAAACCTTGTTCTTCATGATTTCAAAGAGATTACATCCTCTGATATGACCAAGGGCGTGGTGATAGTGTAGTATGGTGTCACCTTGTTGTGTGGTAAGAATATAGGGTGTCTTTTCTCCTGTCTCTGCCTAGTGGCAGACATTGCCAGCATTGGTGGTAAACTGACTTTCATTGTCCTTCAATTTGGAGATGATTACTGAGTTAAGGCCTTTGTAGCAGGTCACCTCAGGGCCGAGATAAAGCATTGGTCAATCTGGATCCAAACCATTGTCCCCAGTGATGGACGCTACGTAGAGTTGTGAAAGAGCATCAGCTGTGATAAGTTCCTTCCCAGGCTTGTACTCAATGCGCAACTGGTAAAGGGATATGCGCTCAACCCATCCTGCTTGGCGGTGTGTCAAGTGGGACTGCGTGTTGAAGCACTGGAGTGGCTTGTGGTCCATCAGAACGCGGGGTGGGAAGGTAGCACCTTCCAGGTAACAGCGCCACTTCTCAATGCAGTGCACAATTGCCACCAACTCCTTATCATGTATGGGATAGTGTTGTTCTGAGTCAGTAAGTTTCCTGGACTCATATGCCATGGGGAGAAAGACGCCATTGTCAGTTTCTACCCTTAGCACGCCCCCTATGACCCTGTCAGAGGTGTTGGTTTCGAGTTTCTACTGACAGTTTTGGTTGGGAAACTGCAGCACTGGCGCTGTTGTGAGTCTTTGCTTCAACATCTCAAAGACTCAATCTCTGGCAGGGGTCCAGTAGAAGCGCTGTTTGGTGTTGAAGAGCTCAGTGAGAGGAGCAGTTAGTTCCCTGCAATTGGGAATGAACTTGCGCACATAGGCAACCATGCCTAAGAATGTTCACACCTGGTCCATATCAGTGGGGGCAGCATGCTGGTGATTGTCTTGATTTTGGCAGGGTCAGGCGTTATACCTTGGGCATAGATGGTGTGCCCAAGGAATAACAGCTCCAACTTGAGAAACTTGCATTTGGAGTGTTTACTTATAGCTGGTTTTTCCAAAGGGTGTCAAGGACAGCACAGAGGTGTCAGAGATGTGTAGTTTGATCTTGACTAAAGACAATAATGTTGTCAAGGTACACAACCACACACTTTCCAATCAGGTCCTCAAATTCTTTGTTCATCAACATGGCAAAGGTGGAGGGAGTGTTAGTTATTCCAAAGTTCATGACACGACAGTCAAACAACCCGTAGCGTGTGCAGAAGGCAGTTTTTGCCTCATCCCCAGGTGCAATGCGGACCTGGTTGTACCCCACAGTGAGATCAATCTTGCTAAAGAACTTTGCACCTGCAAGTATATCAAACAGGTTGTCAATCAGCAGCAGGGGGTACTTATTCTTAACTTTCACCTCATTTAGGGTGCAGTAGTCTGTGACCAGGCAAAGGGACCAGTCCTTCTTAGCTACAAAGAAGACAGCCGCCCCGTATGGAGAGAGCAAGAGGCAAATGAAGCCCTTATCAAGCGCTTTCACAAGGTGTGGCAGAGGGTCTCATCTTTCTTTGGTGTAAGACAGTATAATGGTTGTGCTTTAGGTAGCAATCCTTGAAGTTGCACAGCGTGCTGAATCTCCCGGGGAGGAGGTAGTTGTTCAAGTGTCTCACTAAATCATACTTGTACTCCTCAAGGAGTGCAGCAAGCGCTGATGGTGGTGAGGAGGTCAAGGGAGGAACTGCAGATAGTTCAGCGCGGATAACTTTGACTGAGCATTTGTTAAAGTCTAGTTTTCCCCCTTGAAATTGTACAAGCCTATCTCTGTTATTCTGACAAACACAGTATCATGGAGTAACTTGCTCATTTTCACAGGGTAGATCTGGAGCCTCACCCCATTTCTATTGAGGGTGATGACAGAGATATCCCAGTCAATGTAGGGACAGTTGTGACAAAGCCCGTCCAGGCCATCAATTACGTTGTGGCTAAGCCTTGCCATAATTAGTCCAGAGAGCTTAACCTGGACGTTCCCCATTCTCACAGAGAAGGGTACCATCTTGTGGGTGATTTTAACTCTGTAGGAGTCAGCTACTTGTACTGCCTTGAACCTGCTGGGCACCTGGTCCAGTTTTTGAGAGTCAGTGAACGCCTGGTCCACCATAGTGTGGTCGGCCCCGGTATCTACCAGTAATTTGTATGTGTTTCCACAGAAACGGAAGGGATAGGAAAAGTGTGTTACTTTTATTTGAGGAGTGACTCACTTGCAATACAGGGTTGTCACTGTGGACTTGAAAGACGTCCATGGTTTTGACTTCATGAATGTTGTAGTTGCAGGGTTCTTTTGCAAGTAGGGATTGAGAGGATGGGTCAGGTAAGGTTGCAAGGCCTCTTGTTGCTATAACCCCCAGGCTTTTCCCTTGTTGTGTTTGGCTCCAGGGGACAACATCCTGGAGGAAACAACGGGAAATCTTTATAACAAAAGATTTGAGGTTTGAAGCTAGCCTTGGGTTAGTCTTCAGGGCAAAATTAAGGGCACATACCTTAATTTCCTGGAAAACAAGATGTAAAAGTCCTTTTGGAAGAAAGGACAGGAAAAGCTTGAAGATTATAAAAGCCAACACAAATATGGATAAACTTGTCTTTATTAGGAGTAATGATTCTACTTTAAATAGTAGACAAGGGATGGTGATCACTCATTAGGAAGACAGAGTGGCTAAGGGGGTCACATTGGGATGAGGTCATACCAGGATCAATCACAGACAGGTACAATAGTCTGGAATGTGTGGATATTAAATCAGACCCATTTGCGGAAGGCAAGGAATTTCTGAACTCAAAAGCAAACCCAGCCAAATCTTTGCAACTATCAATATTTGAAGGCTATATCAAAATAGCATTAATTGCACAATTTACGACATCTCCCCCCTCAAGATTGGACACAGGGAGTTGATATTTGCAGAGAAATTTGGAGTGAACACAGGTAAAAGGATGTCCAGAAGACAGTAGTTTTACATTATAATCAACACCCTTTTTAAAGGTGACCTTGCAGGGCCCAACCCAGAGGGGATCCAGCTTATGGGCTCTACTACCTGTAAAATTCTGGTAGTAGAGAACTAGATCACCTACTTGATAATCAGGGAGGGGGGCTCTAGCAGCATTGGACGGGGAGAACTCCAGAGCTTTGACCTTTTAAGCAGTGGAATAAGCTGTTGCTTGGATGTCAATGATACAATTGGTTAAGTCTTTAACATGAGCCTCAGGATTTGCAGACACGTCAAGTTTGATCAAAGGGGGTCCCAAGATTGAGGGGGTAGCGGCCTCACATCCATACAGCATGGAAAAAGGGGACTGACCTGTCATTTGATACCTACTGAGTTGGTAAGCAAAGAGGGCAGCAGGGAGGAACATATCCCAATTGGCAGCGTCTGAGAGCGTGAGTTTTCTCATTATGGACACCAGGGTGGAGTTTGCTTGTTCAAAAGCTCTATTTGTTGAAGGGTTATAAGGCGCAGAGAATGATTGGTGAGTTCCCATAGCTTTGACAATAGAAGTGATAAGGCGAGCATTAAAGTTGGTAACATTGTCAGAGAGCAGGACTTGAGGGCAGCTGTGTCAATAGAATATGTCTTGCAGTAAGAAAGTAGCTGTGGTCTTAGCAGTTATATATTTTGTTGTTCTGGATTCAACCCACTTGCTAAAGTGGTCTACGCAACCAAGATAAACTGATATCCCAACCTAGACCAAGGGAAAGGCCCAACAGCATCAATACTCACCGTGTGGAAGGCATGCTTTGGGGGGATGAGTTAGAACTGGTGTTGGGACGGGCAAGGGCGTTGGAGCTGACAGGAATGACAGGAGGCAAGGACATCAGGGATCAGGAGGCGCATGTTTTCCCAATAGAAGTTCTTGTACAACCAGTCATGAGTCTTTGCTATGCCTCCATGTCCAGTATCAATATGTGCTTGGAGGATAATGGCTATCCTCATGCTAGGGCAAACGTAGGGTAAGTAGAAATTGTTAACCTTTTTGAAGAGTTGTCTATTGCAAATTATAGTGTCCTTGGATAGGGTCTGTAGTGCCAAGCAGATGTCTTCTGGCTCAGTGGTCCAAGAGTCAGGATACCCTATTAACTTGTACAGTCAATCAGCGGGATGGATAGCTAGGATTGGCATTCTTGACAGGCCATCAGTGTTCTGATGTTGGGCTCCAGGACGGTGTATCACAGTGAAATCATACCCTTGTAGACGCAGAGCTTAACATGATAGTTAACCTTCAGGCTCTTTTAGCTGTTGCAGCCATTTAAGGGAGGAGTGATCTGTGACCACTGTGAAGTGGGTCCCATATATGTAATGCCAAAACTGTTTCACTGCATGCAGCACTGCCAAAAATTCCTTCTCAGTGACGCTGTAGTCCTTTTTGTGCTTATTGAGGACCCTTGACAAGTAGGCTACAGGTTAATCCACGCCTTCATTGTCAATTTGTTCAAGGATGGCACCCACTGCTACTCCACTAGCGTCAGTATACAGATGAACTCTTTATCATAATAAGGATAGACTAAGATAGGAGCCTCCTTGAGCTTGGCCTTCAGCGCTTTGAATGCTTGTTGTTGGCTGTCAGTCCACTCAAAGGGAACACTGCAAAGAAGTTGGAGGAGGGGTTCACTCAATTCAGCAAAATTGGGTATGAATTGACGGTAGTAACCCATCATACTAAGAAATACTTGGACCTCCCAGAGATTTGTAGGAGGTTGCATCTTGTCAATAGTTTCCACCTTATTATTCATGGGGTGGATTACAGTTTGAGTGACCTCATGACCTAAGAGCTCAAGACGTCCATTGAAGAAGGAGCACTTGGAGGGTTTGAGTTTCAAGCCAGCTTCTTGAATCTTGATGAATACAGCCTTGATGTGTTCCAAGTGATTGGTAAAGGTAGCGCTGAACACAGTGATATCATCAAGGTATACAAGGACAAAAGAGAGCTTTAGGTCTAGTAGGATGGAGTCCATAGCCCGTTGAAATGTGGCAGGGGCATTGAAGAGTCCCTGGGGCATTTGAGTGGGTTCAAAAAGGCCTTCTGAAGTGATAAGTGCAGCCTTTTCTTGATCTTCAGGAGATAAGTCAACTTGCCAGTATCCAGAAGCCAGATCCATGGCTGAGAAAAAATTGGAACCACCCAGCTGTCTGAGAGCATTGTTGATTCTGGGCAAGGGATATAAGTCTTTCTTAGTGAGAGAGTTTAGGCAGCAATAGTCCATTACAATGCAATGTCCGCCATCTTTCTTCTTGAGAATCAGTAACAGGGAAGCCCACAGACTTTGGGAAGGAGCTAGTAGCCTGGCATCCAGAAGTTTTTTGAGTTCTTTAGATACCTGGGCATCCTCCACCCTACTATGGCGGTATGGTTTGACACAAAAAGGGGGCACATCCCCAGTATCAATCTGATGGATGTCTCCTTTAGCTAGGCCATAGTCTGTAGGTCCAGAGGCAAAGATGTTGCTGAACTGATTGAGCAGGTTCAACACTTCTTTTTGTTGAACAGGAGACAGTTGGGGGAAATCAGCAGCTGTGAACAAAGAGAGAACTTGAGAATTGTCCTCAGGTAGATTAAAATCACTAAAAGTTCTGAAGGGGTGGAGGGAGGCCACTTGCTCTGCTCCCAGTATACAACCATGTCTCACAACCTGGTTGTGGGTCACCTGCATGGGTAGGGCTGTCAGGTTGGCAAGCAATAACTGTACAGGCTCTTTGTGGGTTTGATCTAAAATCCCAGGACACAGGCAGGGCCCTTTACAACTTAGGGATTCAGGTGAGTAAAGCTCCAAGAATGACTTTTCAGGTAGCTCATAAGAAATCTGGGAATTAATCACCACTTGAGAGCCTGGGGGGATGGTGATAGCCGCAGGTGCTAGCAGGGTTACCCCTTCTTCCACAGGGCAGGAAGGAGGAGGGATACACATATTAGAAGAGTGAGTCCTATACATGAGAGAGAAGATACCCAAAGGGTACTCAAGCACACAAGTTTTAAGAAGTTTCCCTGGGAGGCGCAGAGGCTCTTCAAAAATCAAAGGAACCTCATATCCCAAGAGATAAAGGTATCCATCTCATAAGTTTATAATCCCATTATATTCTTGAAGGAATTGAGTATCAACCAAGAGGTCATAGCTTTCATTCTCAAGGACCACAGCGGGGGAAGCAATAAGGAGTTTCCCAAATCTCATGGGTAGAGGGGAGAAGGCACCAATGGCCTGTGTCTGTGCCATGCCAGCAGTGCTATACAACTGCGTGTAGTTGGGTTGGGGGCCAACTTAAGTTTCTTCATTAGTTTGGAAGATACTAAGTTGAATGGAGAACCTGTGTCCAAGATGGCTTTGATTTTAACCTTTTGGATTGATAATTCCACATGAGTTGTATCTTTCCCAAAGGGGGGCAAGACTGCCAACACATCTTTCCAAGCCTCTAGCTCATTTTCCCATTTAGCTAGCATGCACTGTAGCGCAGGAATCTCTTTATATACAGTCTGTAGCAGGAGAGATACAGTCACATTTTGAAAGAAAGCTTTGGCTAGCTTGGCAGCTTCCTTGGAAGAGTTGATCAAGACGGGAGGTCATTGGGCTTGAGCTAGGTAAAGGTGAGCTAACATGGACCTAGCTTCACATGCAGGTACTTGGGAAGTGGTGGTAGTCTTCCCATAGCAAAGCTTGTATGGGACAGAGATAGTTTCTGGAACAGCCAAGACAGAATAGCCATAACTATCAGAATCTTCACTATTGAAATCTTCAGGCTCTGAATCACTGGAGAGGTTGTTAAACAGATGAAGGATAGTTGGGCCAGAGGAAGAGGGAGATTCCTCATCAGACAAAGGATCAGGGGGAGACAGGGGAGATTGGTCAGCAGAGAGTGTCTCCATCTCTAAGCTGACCTCTCTTTTCCTGCCTGTTCCTTGGGGTCACAACTTTCTACTTGGGGATTAGTGCAAGTGCGCAAGTGGTGCCCAATATGGCCACAGTTATGGCAGCCTTGCCTCTTAGCCTGTCCACCAGCACCCAGGGTCATTATGTGCGGCGTAGAAGAGGTAGTCCCAGCATTGCAGGCTTTATTTTCACGTACCACCATACTTCCATGTGTCAAATACATGTCTTTTAGGAGTTTCTTCATACTATTCATGGAAGTGAGTGAAGCCTTGTGTGCTTTAAAGTGTAGTCATAGAAGCTGGTTCACCTTCAAAGCATTTGAACAAGCCGTGTAGGCTTCCTGGGGAGTTATTTTTCAGCTGGTGATTAATTGCTGGCCTTCAATGTAGAAATGATCTGCAAACTAAGCCAGTGTTTCTTTGGGCTTGAAAGCAATGTGCATAAATGCATCTTTCTTGACCACCAAGCTGAGATCTCCTCCAAACTCCTCAATAAGGAGGCTTTTCATGTCCTCCCAAGTGATAATGGAGGGGAGCTCAGGGACCACGACTTCCTGGCATGTGGGATGGAGACATGTAGGATGTGTTCCTTCTTGAGCTTGTTGGTAGCTATACACATTGCAGTTTTGTAAATGGTTAGAAAGGCAGCAATGGTAGAGGTTTTTGGATTGAATATCTGTTTGAAGGTTGGTTTGTAGTTCAGGTCAATAGACAAGGACAAGGACTGACTGTTTTTACCAGGGTTGAGGAGGTTAATATGAGGGTTGCCTTCAAACTCAAACTCAACAGAAGGTTGTCTAGCCCAGAGGAATTGGAGGCTTTCCTCTAGAGTGTCCAAGGTAGAGCTGTTCTGCCCACTAATATCCCTAGCAGTGGCAACAGCAGTCCCGAATTTGTCAATCTTGATCTGTTATACTGCCTAGGTTCCAGTGATCCCATTGACACAAGTAGCCAGAGAAGTGGCCTGAGCAACCAATGGGGCAACTTGTCCATTTAGGGTCTCGGCAAAACAGGAGAGGTTTTGGACTCTCTTTCCAACGTGTCTTGCCTATCAGCTACATCATTTGTGTCATGGCCTGGGTGACTCCCAGGGGAACCTTTGGTTGAGGGGAAGGGTCAAGCCTGGAAGGCCCAGTAAATGACAGGGGCCATACACATCACATAATTGGCAGCAGTAGCCCAAGGACGCCACACTCCCATGTGGGGTATCACTTGCTCAGTGAGCCCCAGCATGGTCAAATAGGCTAATTCAAACTTACTGTAGTCATATGATGAAGCAGAAGGAATGAGAGGAAGTTCTCCTGTGGCGGCGCTCATGGTCAGGCTTGTCTGGGTAAGTTGTTGGAGCAGAGGAACACCAGGAAAGGAGGAGCACGGTGTAGAAGCAGGAATTATTTCTTGGTCCAGCACTCTAGGAGATGGGGTAAAGGCTGGCTGTGGTTGGTTGGAGGCAGCTAGAAGTTGCCCTGTTTCCCAGCGCTGGCGTTGGTACTGGAAGTACTCTCTGTTTGAAAGCACCAGCAGTATAAAATTTGTAATAATGTAATAAACCCCTGAAAAGTATAAATGCTCAGTGTTCATTAACCAACAAAGTTTATTAGATGAAGATGTCAACAAATAAAGGGGATGTCAGGGTTCCCAGCTATATCCTGCTGGGAAACTGCAATTGGACTTACTGGCAACTTCTTATTGGTTGTCAATGGGCTATTATTAAGCTGGGCCCTATTGGTGACTCCTGATTTGTCAGTTAGATAAATCCTTTCATTATTTTTGCCCTGGGGAAGCTGGTAGGGGGATTTTGGTCCATTTGGCAACCCAAGTCCCCAATTCTGGGTTTCAGAGGGTGTGGTCCAATTAAAATCTTTTTTGCTTGGCTTTAGGACGGTTTCCAATTGCCCCCAGGCTTGGCCTTGCCCAGGGTTCAATTCCCCACTTGGAATTAAAGTTTCCTTTGGGTAAATCTGTGTAATCAACAACGTGATCAATTGGTCACGTGATTGCTCAATTGCAGGCATTGAACCTATGTAAGATAGGGTTTTGTCTGGCCCATGCTGGGCCCTGACAATTTATCACTTTGGCAAGTTGATCTAGTGCACGCGCACAGTTGACCCAGGGTTGACCTTCCAGACCAGGACAACAACCATGATTGTTATGAGCTGGAGTATTAATGACTTCACTTTCCTCTTCATCTTCAGATTCAGATGACAAATCCTCAGAGTTGGAGAGACGCTGTCTTAAGTACTTGATTTCACCTTGTAAGGTAGCCACCTGAGCAGTGAGGGAGGTAATACAAGGGTCAGGCATTTGATCAACTGGAGGGTAATTCTGCACAGAAGCTTGATGCTGAGTGGTAGCCTTGAGTTTGGCAATGTCTTCCATACATTGGCTTCAAAATCAGATGGGGTCTTGACAGGAGGAGCAGGAGAAGTCACCTCAATAGACGCTACCCTGTCATCCACATAGTTTTTCACCTGGGATAGAGTGTTGCCTAGTGCAGCCTTATCCAGCCTGTATTGATGCTGCAGATGGCGGCCCCAAGTATTGACATGAGCTCCTATTAAAATGAGTTGTGAGTTGACATGCTCTCTGAATTGATTAAGCTCACTAACCAGAGTCTCAAAGTCCTGACAATGGTTTAGCAGAAAGGCCTCAATTTGCTTACGCCTGATGCCTGATGTTCATCCAATTTGCATATTTGATCCTTTATGTATCCAGGGAGCAAGGAACAAAGGAGTTCAGGGAGGCAGTTAAGTACTTTTGTGACGCCAATGAGTTGCTCTGATTGTCAGAAATACAAGCAAAGAGACTGTGTGACCATTCTTGATAGGCCGTATTTTGAGCATGGTTATTTGAGACAGCAGTGGCTACAGCATCTAATAGTTGATTCTGGGATCCTAAGGCAAGTTGGTGGTGAACTAGGGCAGGTTGGATGAACTAGTTGATCAACACACCAATTGTATCCATGGATTCCATCAACGCAGGGGGGACCAAAGTCCAAAAGGAAGGAGTACAGGTCTTCAGAAGCGTACCCAGGACAGAGGCCAGGGATAGAGTGCATGGCTACTATGCCAAAATAAAGAAGGGAATGGGCGGCAGCACAAGCTTGCTTGTAATTGAGAGAGAAAGCGGGAAGGGGGTCCACACGGGCCCAGGAGACAGAACCAATACCATAGGATTTGAGGGGGCATCAGTGATGTCTTCTTCTAGAGGGGGACTAGAGAATTTAGATTGATTGGGTACTTCAGAAACAAAGAGAGAAGGACCAGAGAATGTGTGTGGGATTGGGGTAACCAAGGGGCTTGCAGCCCCTGTAGTGAGCACCATTTTGTTGTATTTGGCTCCAGGGGACAACATCCTGGAGGACACGGCGGGAAATCTTTATAACAAAATATTTGAGATTCAAAGCTAGCCTTGGGTTAGCCTTCAGGGCAAAATTAAGGGCACATACCTTAATTTCCTGGAAAAAAAAGATGTAAAAGTCCTTTTGGAAGAAAGGAAAGGAAAAGCTTGAAGATTATAAAAGCCAACACAAATATGGATAAACTTGTCTTTATTAGGAGTAATGATTCTACTTTAAATAGTAGACAAGGGATGGTGATCACTCATTAGGAAGACAGAGTGGCTGAGGGGGTCACGTTGGGATGAGGTCATACCAGGATTAATCACAGACAGGTACAATAGTCTGGAATGGGTGGATATTGAACCAGACCCATTTGCGGAAGGCAAGGAATTTCTGAACTCAAAAGCAAACCCAGCCAAATCTTTGCAACTATCAATATTTGAAGGCCATATCAAAATAGCATTAATTGCGTGATTTACAACATCCCTGATCCTTGATCTGTGCTAGCTGGAGCTCCCCCTTACGGGGGCGTTTAGTCCCATTATCCTGCTGACAGGGCTGGCGGCAGCCTACTTGATTGTGGCCATTGCCAAGTGTGGTACATGGTTGGGATGGAGTGTCCCTGGTACGGTAGAAGCCCATTGAGGCCTGGTTGTTAGCCTCTACAATGGCCTTGTAGCAGTCATTGATGGAGGTACAGCAACCTACGGGGACCCACTTGCAGATATGAGGTTTTAACCCATTGATGATGAGAGTGAGTAGCATTGCATTTCCGTCAGTCACAGCCTTGGGGGCAGCAGCAAGGGCTTGTTGCCAGGCAACAAGGTAATCAGGAACAGAACCAGTTTGTTTGATTGCTAGAAGAGGAGTTCCCACAACAATGGGGGAGAAGGTTTTGCTGTAGTGGGACTTGGCAGCGTCTCAGAATGCTACCCAGGTAACGTCAAGTTCTTGACTGGCCCAGTTGGTGAACTATACAGCAGCAGGCCCCGTGAGGCAACCAGACGCAGTGGAGACCCACATGGGCTCAGGAACCTGAAAGATACAGAGGTGGGTTTCAGTAGATTGAATCCAACTGACAATGTTGGCCCCTTTGACGCCACCAGCAAAGGATTCTAGCTGAAGGTTGAGCATGTGTTGGGACAGGTCTAACTGGGGCAGGGTGACGCTGGCGTCACCCTGCCTGAGGCGGAGCCAATTGTACACGCTGGTGAGAACTAGCTGGTTTTGATAGATGATGTACCCGTCAGGAATGTCCCCCTTGGGGATTGGCAGGAAGGTCTCTTGTTGGGGAGTAGCCATACAGCCCGTACTCTGTCTTTTCTTGGGGGGATTTTGTTTAGACAGGTTGTAAACCTACTTCTGCTACCACTGTTGCAACTGAACCAATGATGATTCAGTAATTGGAATTGGGAAGACAGCAGTCCAATAGGAAAGGACAGAATAATAAGAATAAGGTATTGTTTATTGTAGAATATTGGGATTAATATACTATATGGGGAAAGCCACAAGGCCACATGGGGGTGGCATAGTGGGAAGTTCCATGTAAGGTTTGAGGCCAAGGAATAACTTGTGCGGGGATCAGCAATATTGAATTGGTAGCGCTCCTAGTTAGGATGAAGTACCTGGCATTTGATATTGCTATTGGATTAGTTCATGTCATTAGATATTTCAAGGGGCGGCTCAGCAAGTGCCCCCTGTATATTGTAAGATACGTTAGCAGGTGAGTCTGGAAGCTCAGTTGCAACACCAGCTCAGTTTGAGCACCACTTTAAGCTTAATTTTAGTGTGGAAACCCCAGAATTTCCTGCTCTTTCTTACCTGCTCCCCAATTGCACTAAAGTACCCCAAGCTTCTTGGGGATCCCAAATATATTGCTCCCAGCTCTAAAATTTGTGGTCTTTACCCTTGTACCAGCCTTGCTCCTAACTTGATCAACTTTGCCAGATCTAAGGTCCCAAGTTTCTTTTTCTGCTTTGTTGGGGATAGAAACCCCTGGCCTATTTCTGTAACTTCTTGCTGATCTCCTGGAGAAGCTAATGGCATGCTTCTCACAGCAAAAACCTTATTTGAAGTCTGACCTGTGACAACCTGGATTTCCCCCCAACAGTTGTGGTTCCTGGAACCCTTCAGGAGGAGAATATTCTGCCACTGAACCTCAATGAAGTAAATCAGTTCCCAATATACCACAACTTGCCATGGCTCCCATAGTAAGCTCTCAATTGAACATCCTAGTTGCTTGCTGTTATGTTGTTAATAAGCCTTAACACTTATTTCCCCCAACTGTACCCACCTTGTCCTCATAGACACCTGCTTGAGCAGCTGTTACAGTCCTGTGCTGTATAGATCCTGGTGGTTTTATCCCCCAGGATGGGAGACAAGCTTAGTAAGTTAGACTATTCTCTCTCATATGTATCAGGATTATAATTCCACTTCAGCACATCCATCCCAGGGTATTCACAACATCTCTATCCTTTCACACCACTGGTAAGGGGATACCTTACTACCATCCCAAGGCCTAGATTGCTGATTTCCATTCACCAAGGTATACATATCAATAAACCAATCAACATTTACCTGTCTTAGGCATTCAATATTAATTTGGTCAATATAAAGCCCTCACTTGTAAAATAGCTCCTCATATGGATCACCACACTGGTAGTTGATATTATCTTAAGTGATGGGCAGTCTGCTGCTTCCTGCTCTATCCATCTTGGCAATTTATTTCAAGGTCATAGTCATTAGGTCAATTGTTGAGGATGCCACCTGGGTGTACAGGCAGGGGCGCTGTATTGCCTCATAGGCAGCTTTGGGGAAACTTTCAGAGAAAATCATAGATGTTTTGCGCCACAAAAGATTTGGGTGAATGGGGGACATACTCTCATAATAAGCAGCTGGCGGCCCAGACTGATCAGGGTTTCTATCCAGTTCTTTACCTTGGGACTTGGGTGCAGAGTGATTGGTATCCATGGCATTCAGTGTAGTGTTACTATACTCTTAGGAGGCTATCCATGACAAGTTGATGGTAGGATTCTTGCTTGGGGGTGAAGTTGGTGGTATCTTTAATTTGATTAGATAGTCAGAACCTACCTGTACTACAACTGCTGCAGCTGTAATATAAGAAACAGCTAAAAAGAAATAGAATATGAGGAATTTTCAGAAGTGCTTCTTTATCTAAGGGAATAAGAGGACATTTATACCTTTTTGTGGGAGACAAGAGGCAACCCTGAAAGTAATCTACTGTTTGTTGTGAATTGGGCCTTGGTTGACGTCTTTTGGTTTAATGTCTGTAGTGTTGCTTGTGGTAGAGTACAGTAGCAGGCCTAAACACAAATTAATACAGGTCTAATGACTCTATAGTCTTTACCTTTTAATACTAGGTAACAACTAAGTTGAGTAAAAAGGCAAGATTTAATATGTGAAAGTACATCTTTTATTTAGAAAGAAGGGAAGTTTATATACTATACTGGCTGCACAATGGATACAGAAGTGTTATTAACACCTGCACCATTGTCAGGAACATTACAGGATCTTCTGGTGTCCACCAGGCTCTTGCATCCATGTTCTTTCCATCTTGAGATGATACAGACAATCCAATGAGGAAGAATGAATGTGCATTACCCTAGAGTGGCTGCAGATGCCCATTACAGAAGCTACTTATAGTTCCCAAACCTGATCCAATCTGGATGTAATAGTACAGCTGTCATATTGTAACGTCCAAGATACAATTAGAAATACAAATCTGTTGGATCTGACAGATTTGAGTGCAAACAAGTTTAGTCTTAACTATCAGGATTAATTCCACTGATAGCCTTGACCATTATACACATGCCATCTAATTTACAACACTGTTGGATAAAATTTATGTGAAGAAAGTAGCAATCCTATTGGGATAGTATAGTAGTTTTCAAACCTGTTGAGATAACAGAAAATTCTCAGTTAAAAAACAAATACAACTCAATCTAAAAATGAAATCAAGTTGGATCCAAATATATTGTAATTTAATATAAACTCCTTAATTTTTTATTTTATTTTTAGACTGAGTTGTATTTGTTTTTTGACTGAGTTTTTTTGTTTATCTCAACAGGTTTGAAAACTACTGTATTAGTGGAACAATGCTTGTCCTACTGAGTCGATCCCTGATAGGTCAACCATGGCTTGAATCATCATAATGCCTAATTAGGGTAGTCATAAAAATTAGCTCATTATTTAGAAATGGCCAATTGCTAGCAGTGGTAATCCATTAATGCTAGTCTAGCAAGAAAACGTTTCTCAAGCTGCATTAAACTGAACGTATTTTACTTTCAGGGCCACCTCTTACTACCCTGCAACAAGGGTATAAACTATTTATCTTCTTAAATAGATAATACTTTACCAATTTAATTTTTTACTTTATCTGTAAATTTTGTAAAAATGTTATTTACAATACACTTGCGGTGCTAGGTGCTGTCATGGCTAAAGGGTGATATTGATGGTTGCCCTTATTGGGCAACAGATCGAGTCGATTCCATGGTGGACCTGTTAGGGCTTAGGCTTGTTGGAACATTGAATCATCATTGTGCGTTTTCTGTATAGATATGCTTTATCAAAATGGCATTCTTTCTACAAAAGCAAAGACTTATCATGTTCCCATCCTAAAGACTTAAGGGCTGGAATGGTCAATTTTTCAAAAAAAAACTTTAATATTAAAGTTTGATCGTAGTTAAAGAAAGGAAGATAAAATCAGGGGTTCCAAAGCGTATCTGGGGGGCAGAAGAAGTGGTTAATGGGCTTGAATTTATAGTATTCCGAAGTTGTGGTGGGGCGGGAGGCTGGGTCGCGAGTACATAGATCTGCCATCCCAAAGGCGCCATCGATGTACGAGTCTTTCCGTATCAATGGGAGATCGACAGTGAAGTAATCCACTACTTCTTTTCTGTCGATTTTCTTCACGTACTTGCCATTGATGATCCAAGAGATAGGCTTGAAGTATAGGATATATACCGAAGGCGTCTTGGCTTCATACATGATGCTAGGGCTGAATACTTGCTTGGACAAGTCAAAATTAAAAAACTTTGAAAATATAAGTTTCACATCGTCCCTTTTAAACTGGCTTTTGTTTAAGGCTTCCCAAGTACGATTGATGGCGATGGTGCTTATGGAACATGGCAAGATCAAACATACAATGGGACCAGCGACTTGCGTAGAAGTATGGAAATGGAGGCTAACATTGCTGATGGATACGCATTCATTATAAATGCATTTTCCTGTTGTATTGAGGGCCTTGGGGAGTAGCAAATCACTTGGCTCATAGATTGAAGTCAGAAACTTGTCGTTTCTAAAGCTATTCCCTGCTGTAACATGTTGGATATCATTACTGTTGGAAAAGGTTGCATCTTTCACTCTTACAACTGTCACTGATTTGTTGTAGTTGACTCGCTTAATGCCACCTGGTAAGTAGGCTAGCAAACCACTTGCTAGAGCGAACCAAAGTAAACCAACCATAATTCATCAACTGTGCATCTTAAGTATTTAAACTAATAGATCTGCAGATCAAGGCATTCTTTTGTTTCACTTAATACTCTTTGGACAAATCAAATGCAACCAATAGCTTTCTTTGCACGTTGTATTCTCTTTGACGGTATTTCTCTAAAACAAATTAGAATATTACATCCCGGTGGCTTTCTGCATAAACCCCGTTAAACTTGAGTATACAAGCAAAATATCAAAATGACATCTGTTCATGATGAGCAGCTACGATGTAAAAGTAATGAATCTAGCCTGAGCTAAAAAATGTAAACACTTGTGGTTTAGTATAACTTTCTTTCTACTAAAAGAGAAATAAGTATGCATTAATTAACATCGATTTTCACTCATACACGAGTAGGGCTGCGTCGTCCCACCCCCGGACAAAACCCGGATTCTGTCCGAAGTTTCGGAAAATGTGGAAGGTAATATATTTTCCATTTGGAGCTGTTTTAAATCCGATTTTCCAGAATGCCGGAAAAAAGAAGATCTTTGTCCGGGGGTGGGACGACGCAGCCCTATACACGAGTAAACTCACAAGGATCTGCACCAAAATCTGGTGCAAATCCTTGGACGATCCGGTTAGTATATGCTAAGACACAGTTATTATTCTTCCGACAACTAATTATTTCTATTGTTTATCAGAAGTCACATCCAGGAAATTGAAATAACCAATAGAAATTCAGACCCACGTTTTATCCAATCCTTGGTAAAGCGATTTAGAAATGCCATCAAAAGATATCTCATGGTGGCGTTAAAATATCTATTGAGGATATCTTACTAAATAAACCAAATTACACAAGGTGTGGTTCCACTTATGAAGCGTTATTCAGTTTAGGGCTGCATCGGCCCAGAAAAGGGACGATTACAGCATTTGCTGTAATCGCCTGTTCGCTCTTCCCTGTCTGCTTCTTTTGGATTCCCCTACGCTGGGGGAATCCAAAATTTCATAAAAAAGAAGACCTCAGAAGGCTACTGTTTTCCGGACAGGCCATAAAATAATAAATATTTAAAACAAAACACTATTTTTTAATTAAATTAAATTTCAAAATTATAATTTCAAATTTTATTAAATGATATGCATAAAAAAATATAATTTTTTAGTTTGAAAAAAATCCAGAAGTTCTACTTCCGGATTTTCTCTCAAATGAAATGATTTCAAGAAAATCTTATTTGAGAAGATTCTCTTGAAATTGTTTCCAGATTTTGGACAGGTGGCTTCTTTTTAGAAAAGAAGTCACCTGTCCAAAATCTGACACAGCCCTAAGAAGTTACAGTGATGATGCAGAAAATAGAGGGAAAGGCCTCTATTTACACTGCCATAGATCATGCCAAACCTTAATTACATAATGCATTAAAAAGGCATAATGCACCACAGAGATGCACAAGATGTTCACATCTCAACCCACATAATTTAACAGCATAATCATGATAGATTGGCATTGGCACTGCAAACCTCTTGAAATATATCACAGTGTTGCTTTTATTGCTGCAAATAAATAGCCACAAGTAAACAATCTGATCCCATATTCAGCTCAATTATTATCCCCTCACAGTAAAAACAATTTAAAAAACCTCAAATGGCTAAAACTCAGATGCACCCATGCCTTGTCAAAGCACTGATAAAGTGCAATCTCTGGTTAAATAAAAGCAACTCTTAAATTACATCCCTTTTTAATTAACCTCTTAATACTGTGACACTTTTTGTATATACAGTAGTTTTAAAAGCTATGGTGATAACCAAAAATACCTCAGATTTAAACAAAATGATTTCAGATTTAAACAAATTCCAACTATCAGAGTAAAATATGCACTCTGTTAACAGGGTTTATTGGGGTTAATGGGCAAAATGAGTCAACACAGCAAAGAAGGGCTCACACAAAAAGCAAAACTATTCAAAATACAATCCGAAATACATTGATTCACAAACAAAATGGTGTGAGTTGACTTTATTGGTACATATGGGTCATTATTTTTCTTGTTCTGCCTAGGCAACAGATTGATTATTTTATAACTTAATCACATTATTTATATTCAAATTATTCAGAAAGCTTAAAATAATTTCAATCCCAAAACTTTAATTGATCTTAGGCTTAGATGATTTTTTAAAAATAAATCATCAATTTTAGAATGGAAAGTTGCAACCTATAGTATTACTGAAAATATCTTAAGTGCTACTATAAACTACAAACCAAAAATATTTATGATGAGTTGCATGGGAGAGTAATAGCAGCCCAAAGCTATAAATGATATAACCCAATCTTTGGCTCACCATAAATATTCTTAGTTTGTTTCAGAAAAAAGTTTGTTGTTTTTGAAAGACTGATAACTCTACTGTAAATTTAAGAACCTAAAGGTAAAATGCGAGATTTTCAAATTCTTTTGTGTAAACTCACCAACTTACTGGAATATTTTTCATCCTTTTATATAAAAAATAATGTTTGGGGATGAAAATTACTCCATTAAATCAGTGAGTTCATGCAAAAGAATTTGACAATCCTGCATTTTTACCTTTAGGTTCTTGATTTACAGTATTTAAAATAACCCTCCAGTAATTTGCCCTACTTCATTAACTTGCCCTAATGCACCACTAGCATCTTCTGATATTTTTGTTTCTCTGGTATCATCACATGATTTCAAATGATAAGTTATCTCAGAATATTCTGATAAACTTTCAAATGTTAGAGGTGAAGTATATAACTTCCCATCTTTCATCAAATATGAAAGATTAATGTGCAGATTTTTAACCTCAAGCTCTCCTTTTATAGGCCTAACTTTGTGTGATGGATTATATCCCTTTCACAAGTCATAGCTCTAATGCTGGGTCCATTCAAACACAACCAGATCACAAAATTGTAAATTAATTTTAGACTAAGAATTAATCACAAAACCAATTCAATTAATTCAATCAATCCAAATCTGAATTTAAAATTGATTAATGAATGTGCTTTAAGAACAGAAGCAAAAACAAAAGCAAACACTCAAATCTTAATTATAATATAAAACCTATTCTAAAACTGAAATTCCAAGACAGAGATAAAGAAAGTGATAGCAACAATAAAATCACATTCACAACAAGCTCTGGAACCCCAAAACCAACCAATCAAGCTAAAATAAATTCAGATCAACAAATCACTAATATACAGGAGACCCACCTAGCCAATTAATTAAAGCAGTGCAACCAAGCCAAAGAAATAATACTCATCCAGGATCAAATTACTATCCCCATTATAGTCCAGAAGAATACTGTAACCCAATTATCCAACCCACCTTTTCTTACATTGCAGGCTGCATCCTGCTGCAGACCTGCAAGACAATACTTGCCAAATAACTCTTGCTGGATCTCCTTGTAACTATTATGGTCACTTCCCCACTTGACTTCAATATTTAAACTGAGGGTTTTCACCATTCCAAATTTATCCAACAATTTCTTATTCCTATCAAACCAATAAATCTACATTCTCAGACTTCTAAAAACTTGATTAGTAGATTAAAAAATGTTCCCCCTTCTACAGCATGAAGTTCATCTTCCTTGTATGGGCTTTATGTGTGTTAATCAGTTATAGGCAAGCCAATGTGTACTTCAAGACTCCTAAACCAACTCCCACCAAAAAATCAGAAAATTTAATTTGGTATTGTTTTGGACCACACTGTTGCCATGCCCCATATGTAGAAACAGCTTGATTCCCTCCTAATATCCACCCAAGGCCCCCTGGTTGGTCTTGGGGTATACTAGCGTCTATTATCTTCTAAATCACTTCACCCCCTCACTGGGGTGATCTGCTTATTGGGTCATCTCTTGCACATGCTCATGATAGAGATTCAAGTAGGGTCCACCCTAGTCAAATTCAACTTTGGAGCTCTCCTTCATTCTATTGAGGAGAAACTTCCCAATGAGTGGATTCCTGACACTTTTCTTTCAAAAATATAAAAATTGACTTTTGATAAATATATGATCCTGATAGCACTGATCTATATAATTCTTTTCTTTTTTCTTCTTGCTCAAAAATATTTTTAAGATCATTAATATTGTTAATATAAAGCTCATTTTCTTTTTCCTTTAATATTTTTGATATTACATCAAAGTGACCATCAACAATGCTTTTCACATGACATTCAACAAAACAATTATTTTTTATAGAACCCTAAATATATTTAGGTGCCTCTTTAAATAAGTAATATAAAAATTCATATGATCTAAAATGATTTCCATTATCAGTCCACACTTTTATATTATTTATTTTTTAAATCTATCTAATTTAAGAAGACTAGGTAGACATTCACCTGAACATAAAGAATCATGTAAAAATATTTTAGACAAAAAATCATGATATATATTTAATTTCATTGTTTCCTTTAAAAACTAATGCAACCACTAATAATGAGATAAGTTTTTTGAATAAAAACAAATATTGATCTCAATTGGACCACTTCCAACCTTTAAGCTTTCTTTATAATCTATACAGTAGTTTTAAAAGCTATGGTGACAACTGAAAATACCTCAGATTTAAACAAAAAAATTCCAAATTTGAACAAAATCTAACTCTCAGGTTAAAATATACACTCTGTTAACAGGGTTTATTGGCGTTAATGGGCAAAATGAGTCAACACAGCAACAAAGGGCTCACACACAAAGCAAAACTATTCAAAATACAATCCAAAATACATTGATTCACAAAAAAAATGGTGTGAGTTGACTTTTGGTGTACATATGGGTCATTATTTTAGGGATTAGGCCATTTTCTAATGCACATGCTGCTCAAGTCGCAGCATAACAGTTCGATTTTGAAAAAGTAACTAATTACACATTTTATATTTAAAACATTAATAACTCAATGAAAAATTAATATTTTTTCACAATGTAAACTATCAAAATGATGCTAAGAATCTTATCTTTCTATTGGTAGAAAGTTTTTAGTGTGTATAATATGCTCAATATTAAAGCAAAAGTAATTTAAAAGAGTATAATCCAGATTTTTTTATATGATTATATCTGATGATATAAAGTAGATCACTTCAAAGCTAATAAATACTCTTTTTTAATATAAAACAGCTTTTTTTTATTTGATGAAATTAAAGATAAGATTGAGAGCTTTATTTTTACATTTTTATTTTATTTTCAAAAGCTCAATTATTTAAGATTTTATGATAGTTTGAAGTTAGGGTGTTTTTATCACTGTTTAGATTGATTTTAAGGTTCAGGTGAGCTTTGAATCTCAAATTAAGCATTCTTTAAATAGAATTCTTTAATATTTTATCATTTTAAAAATATGCGGAAGAGTTACAATTAACTGAATACATCATTTAATTGATTTGCATTGATTACACAGAAGATATGTTGTAATAATGATGCTTAGCTGCTTCACATGAATCACTTGTGCATAAAAACTGGGTATTTAATCAATTCTGCAAACATAAATTCAAGTTCAAACTAAATAAAAGCTATCACACCATTTCTTTCAGAATGATGTCATTTAGCTTGGTATATAAGAGCTAAAGCACAACAAAGCTTCTAATCCAAAAGACCCCATTCAAAGGCCACATTCTGATCATAACTACTCCAACATTAAGGCGCATTTCAGAGATCTGACCTAATTACAGATTCAAAATACTACCATGTCCTCAGTTAAATTTACTTCTGCCATGCTACCCTTTTTTTCCTTGGGAGCTTCAACAAAAAGAGAGAGAATTGCAATGTTAAAAAAGGCATTCCTCTTTATTGCTGGTGATGATCTTGATAATTTCATCAAGCACTTCCTTACTCAAACTGAATTTTGGAAAGCTCAGTTCCTGCCAACTATTCAAATTCAAAAAGACAATGAGTTCATTGAAAACTTAAAGGATCTCATGAAATCTTCTCCCCAAAAATATCTCCCAGCCTTGCAATCTCTGGTTACTTCCAGTTACTCTTTAAAAGAGCTTAATGATATGTGTTTTAATATAACCAAAAGTGAGTTTGAATACTCAAGAAAAATAAATAAAAATAAAAATGTAAGTTTAAACAAAAAAAGCCAAAAAAACAATAACTAGTCATTAAAAAAAGAAATAACTAAAAAAATAATTAAAAAATTGGTGGAAAATTCTTTTGAAACAAGCCAGTTTACAAAAAAAGTGCCTGAAATTTTTTATAAAGATATAGAAAAAGCGATGAGTAATTACTCAACTGAAATTAAATACTCTCTACTTAAAACAAAAAAGAAATATATGAAAATATGAAAATAAAAAATGAAATTTTGGTTTCAATTTCTACTTACTATAAATTAATCCCTA
Source organism: Entomophthora muscae (assembly GCA_014839935.2). Classification (NCBI taxonomy): domain Eukaryota; kingdom Fungi; phylum Entomophthoromycota; class Entomophthoromycetes; order Entomophthorales; family Entomophthoraceae; genus Entomophthora; species Entomophthora muscae. Next base: position 209,009 of record QTSX02004279.1, read on the forward strand.
AAAATATAATAAAAGTAAAAAAAACTGATATTTGCAATATTTGTAATTTAAAAAATTCACCAGAAAAAAAGAAGGAAGAACGTGAAAGTAAAAACTTGCCATTACCAGAATCGATAGACAATGACTTAAAGACTATTAATCAGCACCAAGACTTTTATATTCATCAAAATTGTGAATATAAAAAAGATATTAATGAATTAGATGATGAGTCTTGTGTCGTAGTTATAGATTATAAAGAAAACTTAAAGGTTGGAGGTGGTCCAATTGAGACCAATAATTGTTTTTATTCAAAAAAAACCAATCTCATTATAAGGGTTTGCATTAGTTTTTAAGAAAAACAATAAAATTAAAAATGAATATCATGATTTTTTGTCTAAATATTATCACATGATTCTTTATTTTCAGGTGAGTGTTTTATAAAAATTCTTAAATTAGATAGATTTAAAAAAATAAAAAATATAAAAGTATGGACTGATAATGGAAATCATTTTAGATCATATGAATTTTTATATTACTTATTTAAAGAGGCATCTAAATATATTAAGGGTTCTATAAAATATAATTGTTTTGTGGAATGTCATGGAAAAAGAATTGTTGATGGTCACTTTGGTGTAATATCAAAAACATTAAAAGAGAAAGATAATCATTTTTATATTAAGAATATAAATGATATTAAAAATATTTTTCAGCAAGAAGAAAAAAGAAAAGAGTTATATAAATCAGCGCTATCAGGCTCAAATATTTCTCAAAAGTCATTCTTTTATATTTATGAGAGAAAAGTTAGGCCTATAAGGAAAGAGCTCAAAGTTAAAAATCTGCGCATTAATCTTTCATATTTGATGAAAAATGGGAAGTTGTATACTTCACCTTTAACATTTGAAAGTTTCTCAGAATATTCTGAGATAACTTATCATTTGAAATCATGTGATGATACCAGAGAAACAAAAATATCAGAAGATGCTAGTGGTGCACTAGGTCAAGTTCATGAAGTAGGGCAGCTTACTAGAGGGTGTATTTTAAATAGAGTTATCAGTCTTTCAAAAACAATAAAAATATTTTCTGAAACAAACTAAGAATATTTATGATGAGCCAAAGATAGGGTAATAGCATTTATATCTTTGGGGCTGCTATTACTCTCCCATGCAACTCATCATAAATATTTTTGGTTTGTAGTTTGCAGTAGCACTTAAGATATTTTCTGTAATACTATATGTTGCAATTTTCAATTCTAAAATTGATGATTTATTTTTAAAAAAAATCATCTAGGCCCAAGATCAATTAAAGTTTTGGAATTTGTTAATTGTATTTTAAGCTTTCTGAATAATTTGAATTTAAATAATGCAATTAAGTCATAAAAGAATAAATCTGGCGCCTAGGCATAACAAGAAAAATAATGACCCATATATTTACTATGTGAATTGGTGACAAAATACACCCAAGCAAGGTGAGTTAAAACTCAATCCATAAACAAAACACAATAGCAACTCACTATGTAAACAAAATCACTCACTCAGTGTGTACAATGGATTGTAATCATGAATGATACTAAGGTATCTAAAATAAAACACAAGATCTGAAACATAAAATTTAAAAATATTGTGTTGGGTGTTTGAATTTGGCAGTAAAATCTGGGAAAATGGGTGAAAATTATTTCAGGTATTCTAAAATGAGTGCTGTAAACCAGAAACAACTAATCAAGAAATAAAAAATCTAAATCAAGATATTGAGTGGGAAAAACTATTAATTAAATATCCATATTCAGACAAAAAGCAAAAATTAAAATTAGGGAGTAACTTAATTGAAATTTATTTAATACTTTATTAAATTCTCAAAATGGAAGAAACACAACAACAGAGTACCAATAATACCCGTTGTGCGCCATTGTTGTGGTCACCCCTGCGGGTCAAAGAATAGAGTTAGTGCAACCCAAGTGCCTATTCAAGAAGGAGGTGGGGGAGGAGAGTTCCATAGTGACACTGCACCGACACAGCCGGTTCAAGGAGCACAAGCTTCTAGGGTGTGGAGCATAAACCCTCAGGCCCCAAAGCTGACCCAGAAGCCCACCAAGGTTACCACTACAAAGAAAGTTAGAGATAAGGAGGTAGAACTTGCTTCATATGTGTTTGACGCTGTGTACCGCCAAGATCCAGTCCTGTCAGCCATGATGGAGAAGGTTAAGCCTGTGTTTAACACCAGCTACAATCCCTACATCAGAGATGGCAACCAAGCAGACAACAACAAGCCTGAGTTCTATAGAACCACAGACTGGCAGTTAGTGTTAAAAAAGGTTGCAGCCTTCTACAACAAGGTACCCATGCCCTGCTTTGTGCCCAATGCCAAAAAGCCAATCCCCACCACTAAAAAGCCCACTCAGAGGCGCATCCCTGACATTAAACGCATCATCCTGCTTAAGCTAATGCACAAATATGGTGATTACAAGGTGGCGGCAGCTCTTGTTGGGGTGGATCCCAAGTACACCTCAAAGACCTTCAACAAATTCATCAATACTGGCCAAGTCCTTGCCGCGGAGAAATCCTTGCATGTTTCCACTATGCTCCCAAGTAGCACATTTGGGCAATCTGCCAGTGGATCACCCAGGACTGCCATCTTAAAATGGCAAATATACAGGCAATGGTCAAGTCCACTTTTGGGGTTGAGGCTTCCATTTCCTTTTACTACTATCTGCTGAAGAAGATGCGCTTTTCCTGGAAAAAGCTTGGGGTATCTCTGTATAATTGGAATAGCCCAACCAATATTGAGACCCAGAAAAACTATGCAGAGGCATACAATGCCCTCAAAGCCAAGGGGACAATCAAATTTTACTATATTGACAAATCAGCATTTGTCTTGTCTATGCGCAATGCATATGGCTATGTCCCTAAAGGCCTCAGTGACAGGATGGCTTTGCCTGCTGCAGTCCGCACCACAGCCTACTCAATGGTGGCTCTCCTTGATCAAAAGGCGGTTGAGCTGTATCAAATGATATTAGGTTCTCACAATAGCTGTACCTTTCTGTCATTCCTCCATTAATCCAGGAGCACCTGAGGCGCACAAGCCCAGGCTTCACTAATGTAATTGTACTGGATAATGTTGGTCTCCATAAGGTGGCTAATATTCTTGAGGGATTCCCAATGATTGACATCAACAGCGCAGTGAGCCCCCAGAAATTGGTCACGGCAAATTTGAGCCTTCTCTTCCTCTCTGCGTATTTGCCCTTCCTAAATCCCATTGAGTAAGTCTTTGGGTGGCTCAAGCAAGTTGTCAAGCAAGGAACCCCAACTGGGACCAAGGACCTCTTTAATTTGCTGCATGCTGGGATCCACACCTTCCCAGCTGAGACCATGGCCAAATTCTATGGCCAAGTTGATTTGTTCATCCCTGTGTGCCTAGCCAAACAGCCAATCAATTAAAGGCTTAGTGTGTCCAATTTTTTTATATTCTCTAATTTACTATTCAAGATTTATTAATTATCATTTTATATTTAAAGTTTCCAAGCCCACAATCACATTCAGCAGGACAATCAATGAAGGTTAAATATTTATTTATAATCATTTTTTATGTTGTCATCTAAGGGTATCCCAAGCGCTTGATACTGGATTACGCAAACATATTAATATCACTTTTGGAAAATAAATATAATAATCAAAAAAAGTTAAATGTAATGTGTACAAATCAGAAGTAGATTTTATTGAAATATATTATTATGCTTTTATTAAGACCTTCTCTGGGATATATTCTGCAAATCTTGTTTGCTAAAATAAGAATTAGAAAATTTTATTATAATAAAAATAATATAAATTGCAATGTAATTATTTGGAAGTGAGAATTTATTAAGAGCACCTGTAGTGAGTTCTTCTGTATGTACCCACCCTGCAATGGAGGTGGCGCACAACCTCCACTGCCACACTGTGAACAGTGGATACACCCTTATTAAAATACTCCCATCTGCTGGTGAATGGGAGTAGGGTCAGGTGTGAATAAGGGAGAAGCTTCTCTGGCAGGGCTCAAACCTGTAGATACCAGCCAGGACCAGGGCGTCTTGGATGACATGATCCACCGAGTCATACCCAGGGGGACCTTCTTCCCGTCCAGGGAGAGCCTGGCCTTGTCAATTCCTAGAAGGTCCCTGTCAAGATCCTCCACGCTGGCACCCATTCTGAAGTAGAAGAGATACTTTAGGTAACCATCAGATGAAGCCTTTTCCCAGTAAAGGCTTCCATAAACTCACATAACTTATTGAAAACCGCACTGATCTTCTTATCATGCTTGGTCTTTGCAAAGGTCAGCTCAATGGCTGCATAGACCCCTGTCTTAGTGGCCCTCCAGGCCAACCCAAAGTTGGCAAGGAGGATTTTTGTCTTCTTGATGGCTGTTGCGTCTGCAACAGCCAATTTTCCCACCACACGCCCAAAGTTGTCCAGCATGTAAGAAATTGTGTGCTCCAAGGGGTAGCAGAAGCAAGCAGCTGCATGGCCCCGGCTTATCTCCGGTACATTCTTGAATGGGAGCATTGCCAGGACAACCCAAACAAGCTCAATAGAGTTTACACAGTAAAATCTACCGAGGAATACTGGGTCCAGGCAGACCAGTTGGGCATCCTTGTAGGCAGTAACTGCCCACTTGGATGCCCGCTTGCCATGCGTCAGCCCAGACAATGCCTCCCGCAACATTGGAAAAGACCTGTGGATGCGGTCCTCCAGCTCCTGCAAAACAGGGGGGGTCAGATACAGCTGCTTGGCCACATGAGTGGTGTAGTTGACGTAGAATGTGGCAGGGACAAAGGGGACCAGGACTTGGTGGAGTTTATTGTCTAAGTTCTCTAAAAAACAGTTAAGTATTTACAAATTTTTATTAATTTTATTTTTTTTATGTTACCTTCACATGTTTCCTCCTTCCCAGCAATTTCAGCAGGCACAACCATTCTTGGCACAAGCAGTTGTGCAGGCAATTCTTATCATCTGTTCTGGCACACTTGGCAGGTTTGCATGTTCATACATCTCTGGGTTGTCAACCCAGACAGATGGTACAGAAAGATTGTATGCCTTAAATTGCAGGCTCTTGACCACTGTCTTCTGGATGTTGAGAAGACGCTCAATGGTCTTCTCTGGGTGTCAGGTATTTTTGTCATAAGGGCCTTTGCGGACACCTTGTCAATTTTGTCCCCTGTAAGGACGGCAGCCTTGACTTTTGCTTTGACCTTGCAGTCAATGTCTTTGATTTTGGCAATTACCAAGCCCAGATCCTTCAAAAGCTTCTCCAATTCCCTCATTGATTATTACTAACCTTACCATATGTTTTTATAGCTTTCATCCCAATAAAATCTATATTATTTTGATACTGTTGCCTCTTTGTTTATTCCTTTTTGTTTTCCCATTTACTACATTATCCCATCTTTATACCCATTTTGTATATGTTCTACGCTCATCTCAATATGTGTTGTTTGCTTTGTGTTGGCATTATCCCTAAATTACCATATTATTTTTGGCACTTTGCACAGCACCTTGTGAAAATATTAACAACAATTTGGTGATCAGCTAAATTTAAATTATAAAATTTTGTGTTAATTGTTTTTAGATAAAGTTGTTACTGATCCAAATTCGAAACCTTAATGATAAACTTTAAGCCAATCAGGAGCCAAGTGATAAAGTGATTGTTGTGAAATAAAGGGTCATTCAATAATTCTTTGGTTTATGTGCACTAATTAATATGATTGGCTGGATGTTTTGCCATTGTACGCCATTGCCGCTGTGGCAAGTTGTTGATGAACTAGTGCTAACCCAGCAGCTGATTGGGCACTAGTCCATCAATAACTTGTCACAGCAGCAATGACACACAATGGAAACCATCCAGCCAATCTAATTAATTTGTGCACATACACCAAAGAATTATTGAATGACCCTTTATGTCACAACAATCACTTTATCACTTGGCTCCTGATTGGCTTAAAGTTTATCATTAAGGTTTTGAATTTGGATCAGTAACAACTTTATCTAAAAACAGTTAAAACATAATTTTATAAATCAAATTTAGCTAATCACCAAATTGTTGTTAACATTTTCACATGGGGCTGTGTATGGGTACTAAAAATAACTGTGTTCTGGATCTAGATACATGGCATAGTAAAAGTATGATTTTATAGAAATATGCTGAACATAAAGAATAAAACCAACTATAAACAAAGAGAACATGAACAATTGAAATTCAAAATAAAGATAATGTAAAAATAAAATGTTTGGCAACAGGGGGTTTATTGGGGCAGGGAAGAGTGATGTCTAGCAGGAAGAATAGTGCAAGAAGGTAGACGTTGAGGAAGTGCTGGCCTGGGGGGTCTGGAATTGGGTGGGTGGGGCTGGAAAGTGGGTGGTGGTGGTGGCAAGGGTAGGGGTAGGAGGATTGCGCGTGATAGCCATCATATACTGTTGTTGGTATTCCTTGTCTGTTGTTGGCTGGATGGGCTGGTAGGTGGCAGTGGCACAAGGTGGTAGGCACTTGTCCTTCCATGATTGGTTGCCCATGCTCATATGGAAGACAATTTGTGCAAACAAGTCAGCCACATTTGGTGGCCAAAGAGAAAATTGTGGTCAAGGACCCCAAGATAGAGGTTGTTGAAAGCCTGAGGGCAGCGCTCCAGTAGTGTAGATCCAATGTTGAAGAACACAACATCATATAGATAGATGTCAGCGTGGCCAGCTGGGTACACTGAGGCCTGGTGTCTGTGTTCCTGGATAGCCTCAAGTGCAGTGGAGCTACCCTCCATCTGGTGGCTTAAGAAAACCTGATGCTTTGAATTTGAGCCATCCCAGGAGTCAAGTAATCCACCAAGAATGTGGCTGTACAAGTAGCCATTGATGAAATCTGGGTTTTCCCAATAGTTGACAAAACCCTTGGCTGAAACAGCCAGAAATGCACCAATAAACGTCCCCTTCTTGACCTTCTTCCTTCTGTTCTTGGAAGCAGCTTTTTCTTGCTCACCAAAATTGTCAAACACAACCAATAACTTGTAGTACAAGACAAACATGATGTCATATGTTAGAATAGTCAAGCATAAGACTTGGTTGATTTGATGGTGGTGTCATACTGGGAACCCTCAGCACTATCCCATTGGTTTCCAGTAAAATTGGCAAGAACCCATATTTAATCCACCTTATCATACATCCAGAGCTGCACCATACGCTCAGACACCCAAATGCCATGGTGCACAAGTTGCTTCTGGACCTGGGTCAAGGAAAGCTTGGGATCCTGCTGGAGGAGGTCAAGCATTATTGGGTATGCCTCATTGATTTGGGACTTGAGGGCCTTCTTGGGCTTCTTGGCTGTCCTAATCAGATCCCCCCTGTTCATCAGGTTGTTGAATTCCTGCATGACAGTAGCTTGGGTAAATTGCAACTGGGCGGCAATCTGTTCCCAGGACAGACCCTGTAGATTCAGAGCCACAATTTCCTAAAGAATTTGGGCAGTGATGATTTGTTGCTTGGGGCGCTGGGCCACAGGAGCTGAAGCTTGATTGGCTATAGGGGCAAGTTGGTTGGTGGCAGAAATTTGTTCTGGATTGAGGTTGCCATCCTGAATTGTTAGTTGGCAAGCAGCTTGTGCAGGGGTGGGTACAGGAGCTGGAGCTGGAGCAGAGCTAGACACTAAGTGACTCCTGAAAAAGTCAAAGTCATATGGGTCAGGGGTCAGTAACAGGTCAGCTTCCTTGTTACCCACCTCAAAGGCTTGGGTGTAAACAGGTAACTCCATATTCTGAGCCTTGCCTCCACTAAAGCTGGCTTGGCTGCTTGTGCCATTGAAGATGTTGCTAGTAAAAACCATTGTAAAAAAACCTAGGATAAAATTTCTAAAATTGAAATTTTAAAATTTAATGATGTATTTTTATTGTAATCTTGAGTCTATATTTGGAAGTTTCTCAAAACCATTCTGTACAACTCTGGAGCCATGAAAATTAATAGAATGCCTCTGTCCCTAGATTGGATAGCTTTTGATTGGCTGTTAAACTGTTATATTTCTATTTTAGGCTGCTCACACTACACATCTTGTGTGAGTTCATTTTGTTTTGTGCTTGTGGAATCTTGCTTCTAGATTACTCAAATTTTGTTTCATTTTAGTCCTTTTGTTGGTGCCTCATATGAATCCTGATTGGATTATAATATACTCTGGAACAGCATCCATCCATTTCACTTGTTGTGTCAGTTCATTTTGTTTGTGGTTTGAACTACATTGCTTGATGTTTGATATAATTTTGTATAATGGGCTAGTGAAATTTTGTTTTTTGTTTGAAAGTTCATTTATTAACTGAATTTTTTAAATTAATTGAATCCTTAATCTTGTGCAACTTGGATTTTGTTCAAATCTGAAATCATTTTGTTTAAATCTGAGGTATTTTTGGTTATTCCCATAGCTCTCTAAACTACTGTAACTACAACACAAGACTCATCATCTAATTCATTAATATATTTTTTATATTCCCTATTTTGATGAATATAAAAGTCTTGGTGCTTATTAATAGTCTTTAAGTCATTGTCTGTAGATTCTGGTAATGATGAGTTTTTACTTTCACATTTGTCCTTCTTTTTTCCTAATGAATTTTTTAATTTAAAAATGTTGCACATATTGTTTTTTTTACTTTTTATTATATTTTTAGGGATTAATTTATAGTAAGAAGAAATTGAAACTGAAATTTCATTTTTTATTTTCATATTTTCATATATTTCTTTTTTGTTTTAAGTAGAGAGTTTTTAATTTCAGTTGAGTAATTACTTATCTCTTTTTCTATATCTTTATAAATTTTTTCAGGCACTTTTTTTGTAAACTGGCTTGTTTCAAAAGAATTTTCCAGTAATTTTTTAATTATTTTTTTAGTTATTTCTTTTTTTAATGAATAGTTATTATTTTTTTGGCTTTTTTTGTTTCAACTTACATTTTTATTTTTATTTATTTTTCTTGAATATTCAAACTCACTTTTGGTTATATCAAACCCCATATCATTAAGCTCTTTTAAAGAGTAACTGGAAATAACCAGAGATTTTAAGGCTTGGAGATGCTTTTGGGGAGAAGATTTTATGAGATCCTTTAAGTTTTCAATGAACTCAATGCTTTTTTGATTTTGAATAGTTGACAGGAACTGAGCTTTCCCAAATTTAGTTTGAGTAAGGAAGTGCTTGATGAAATTATCAAGATCATCACCAGAAATAAAGAGGAATGCCTTTTTTAACATTGAAATTCTTTCTCTTTTTGTTGAAGCTCCCAAGGAAAAAAAGGGTAGCATGGCAGAAGTAAATTTAACTGAGGACATGGTAGTATTTTGAATCTTTAATTAGGTCAGATCTCTGAAATGCGCCTTAATGATGGAATAGTTCTGATCAGAATGTGGCCTTTGAATGAGGTCTTTTGGATTAGAAGCTTTGTGGTGCTTTAGCTCTTTTATACCAGGCTAAACAACACCATTCTGAAAGAAATGGTGTGATAGCTTTTATTTAGTTTGAACTTGAATTTATGTTTGCAGAATTGATTAAATACCCAGTTTTTATGCACAAGTGATTCATGTGAAGCAGCTAAGCATCATTATTACAACATATCCTCTGTGTAATCAATGCAAATAAATTAAATGATGTATTCAGTTAATTGTAACTCTTCTGCATATTTTTGAAAATGATAAAATATTAAAGATTCCATTTAAATAATGCTTAATTTGAGGTTTGAAGCTCACTTGAAACTTAAAATAGATCTAATCAGTGATAAAACATCCTAGCTACAAACTACCATAAAATCCTAAAGAATTGAGTTTTTTAAATAAAACAAGATGCAAAATTAAAGCTCTCAATCTTATCTATAATTTTTTCAAATGAAAATATCTGCAACTTTTAAAAAAGAGTATTTATTAGCTTTGAAGTGATCTACCTTATATCATTAGATAGAATCATATAATAAAATCTGGATTATAACTTTAAATTACTTTTGCTTTAATATTGAGTATAGTATACATATTAAAGTTTTTACAACAATAGAAAGATAGAATTTTTAGCTTCATTTTGATAGTTTATAGTGTAAAAAAATATTAGCTTCTCATTGAGTTATTAATGTTTTAAATATAAAATGTGTAATTAGTTACTTTTTCAAAATTGAACTGTGTTATGCTGCAACTTGAGCAACATGTGCATTAGAAAATGGCCTAAAAACTAAAAATAATGCCACATATGTTTACTATGTGGATTGGTGACAAAATACACCCAAGCAAGGTGAGTCAACCTCAATAAAAAATAAAAAACAATAGCAACTCACTATGTAAACAAAATCACTCAATCAGTTTGTACAATGGATTGTAATCAAGAATGATACCAAGGTATCTAGAATAAGACACAAGATCTGAAACATAAATTTTAAAAATGTTGTGTTGGGTGCTTAATTTGGCGTAAAATTTGGGGAAATGGGTGGAAATTATTTTGGGTATTCTAAAATGGGTGTTGTAAAACCAAAAACAACTAATTAAGAAATAAAAAATCTTTAATTTGTATATTGGATGGGAAGAATATTAATAAATATCTTTATTCAGATAAAAAGAAAAAATTAAAATTAGGAAGTAACTTAATTAAGTTTCATTAATATTTTATTAAGTTTTAAAATTGAAGGAACATAACAACAGAGTACCAATGCACATGCTGTGCACCACAGTTGCAGTTGCCCTCGCGGGTCAAAGAATAGAGTTTGTGAAACACAAATGCCTGTTCAGGAAGGAGACAGGAGAGGAGAGTTCAATATTGGCGCTGCACTGACATAGCTGGTTCAAGGTGCACAAGCTTCTAGGGTGCTGAGCATCAACCCTCAGGTCTTCAAGCTGACCCAGAAGCCCACCAAGGTCACCACTACAAAAAAGGTTAGAAACAAGGAGGTAGAACTTACTTTGTATGTGTTTGACGTTGTGTACCGGCAAAAGTCAGTCCTTTCAGCCATGCTGGAGAAGTTGAAGCCTGTACTTGATACTGGCTACAAGCCCTACATCAGTGATGGCAACCAGGAAGAGGACAAGGAGCCTGAGTTCTACTAAACTGATGAGGTTAGTTGGTGCTAAAGAAAGTTGCTGCGTTTTACACCAAGGTGCCCATGCCCTGCTTTGTGCCCAATGCCAACAAGCCAATCCCCACCACTAAAAAGCCCGTCCAGAAGCGCATCCCCAACATCAAATGCATCATCCTGCTTAAGCTAATGCTGAAATTGGGTGATTACAAGGCAGCCGCGGCCCTTGTTGGAGTGGATCCCAAGTACAACAGCAAGCCCTTCCAAAAATTCATCAATACTGGTTGTGTCCTTGCCGCAGAGAAATCCTTGCACATTTCTACCATGCTCACCAAGGAGAACAAATGAGCAATCTGCCAGTGGATAACATGAGACTACCATCTTTAAATGGCAAATATACAGGTCATGGTCAAATCTACTTTTGGGGTTGAGGCCTCAATTTCCTTTTACTACCATCTTCTCAAGGGAATGTGCTTTTCCTGGAAAAAGCTCAGGGTATCCTCCTAAAATTGGAATAGCCCAGCCAACATTGACATCCAGAAAAAACTATGCAGAGGCATACTGTTGCAGATCCTGAATGGATTGGATGTAAAGTTGTCCATCTAGGGATTAAGCAATGGAACAATTGCACAATTGCGCTATTGCATCCTGATTCTACTAGTGATAAAGACGTTTAAAATGCCCCTAAAAGGGTGTTCAATTTGCCTTTCAAATGTGCACAAGGCACAGGCTTCACTTCCAGGATTGTAAATAGGACAACAAAGTTTTTTATATCTATTTCCTTAAGGAAAGCCGCAAGGAAGCGGTTGTTCTCTTGTGTGGGACTTTTAGCTGTGCCAATCCACTCTCCTCCATTTGGGAAGTCCTTCTTTCTGTGCTTCCCTGCCTCTGGTGGCAATTCCCTGCCTCATACTATATAAGTGTGTTACTATCTAAATAAACACAAGTTTTGTCTATACACCTTATTATTCTTCTGTCCTTCATAGGCTGTCACTATACCATCAACAGGTATAGCATTAAGAATTAGGTCACTGACTAACTGTTTGTAGAAACTAGCAATCCTTTGCTGCAACTTTTACGGCATGTACACTGCTCTCAAAGCCAAGGGGACAATCAAATTCTATTACATTGATGAATCAGCATTCACCTTTTTTAATGTACAATGGGTATGTCCCCAAAGGCTCAAATGACGGGACGGCTTGGGGTGCTGCAGTCCGCACCACAGCCTACTCAATGGTGGCTCTCCTTGATCCAAAGCAGGTTGTGCTGTATCAAATGATATTAGGTTCTCACAATAGATGTACCTTTCTGTCATTCCTCAAATTGGTCCAGAAATCTGAGGCGTCCAAGCCTGGGCTTTACCAATGTTATTGTGTTGGACAATGTTGATCTCCACAAGGTGACCAATATTCTCAAAGAGTTCCCAATGATTGATACTTGCATTGCAGTGGGCCTTCAGCAATTAGCCATGGCAAACTTTTGCCTTCTCTTCCTCCCTGCCTATTTGCCCCTCTTGAATCCCATTGAGGAAGTTTTTGGGTGGCTCAATCAAGTTGTCAAGCAAGGGACCCCAACTGGGAATGAGGACCTGTTTGATATGCTCCAGGACAGGATCCACACCCTCTCAGATGAGATTGTGGCCAAATTCTATGGCCACACTGATTTACTCATCCCTGCATTCCTTTCCAAGCAGCATATCAATTAAAGGCTTAGCTTGTATGACTTTTTTATACTATCTCATTTACTATTTAAGATTTATCAATCATTATTTTATATTTAGAAACTTCTAAGCCCACAATAATATTTGGCAGGAACATCAATGAATGTTTGTAATTTATTTATTTATATTAATTTTTTATTATACCATCTGAGGTTATCCTAAACACTTGATACTGGATTATGTTAATATATTTATTTCAATTTTGTCAAATAAATATAAAAATCAAATAAAAAAGTTAAATTTAAAGTGTACAAATTAAAAGTATATTTTATTAAAATATATTATTATGTGTTTATTAAGACCTTCTCTGGGATATATTCTGCTAATCTTTTTTGCTAAAATAAGACTTAAAAATTTATTTAAAATAAAAAAATCTAGAGTATAAAGATTTTTATTGATATAGAGAAAAGATTAGTACCACCTATAATGGGTTTGGCAGTATGTACCCACCCCGCAATGAAGGTGATGCACAACTTTCACCGCCACACTGTGAATGGTGGATACACCCAGATTGAAATATTCTTTGCGGCTAGTAAAAGGGAGTATGGTGAGGTGGGATTTCAGGAGCAGCTTCTCTGGTGGGACTGCAAACCCATAGATTCCTGCCAGGACTAGCATTCTTTGATAATGTGGTCCACCAAGTCATATCCGGGGGGGGACCTTCTTCCTATCCAGGGAGAGCCTGGCCTTGTTGATCCCAAGAAGGACCCTGTCCAGGTCCTCTACAGACTTTTTCACCTAAAGTAGAAGGGGAAACTCAGGTAAACAATGAGGTGAAGCCTTTGCCCAGCAAAGGCTTCTGTAAACTCACAGAGTTTATTTTACACGGTACTAATCTTCTTTTTATGCTTTGTCTTCACAAAGGTCAGCTCCATTGCTTGCAGGACCCTTTCTCTTTGGGACTCCAGGCCATCCCAAAGTCCACCAAGAGGATTTGTGTCTTCTTTATGGTTGTTGCGTCTGCAAAAGCCACTTTCAACACCACGCGCCCAAAGTTATCCAAGAAGTAAGAGATAGTATGCTCTACCAGGAAGCAGAAGCGGGCAGTCACATGAGCCTGGCCCATCTCTGGTACATTCATTTATGGGAGCGTCTCCAGGACGTCCCAATCAAGCTCAATGGAGTTTACACAGTAAACTTCATTGAGGAATACTGGGTCCAGGCAGACCAATTGGGCATCCTTATAGGCAGTAACTGCCACTCAGATGCCTCTTTGGCGTGCGTCAGCCCAGATAGTATGTCCCTTGTCATCAGAAAGGTACCATGGACCCTGTCTTTGAGCTCCCTCAAGACATGGGGGAAAGATAGAGCTGTTTAACCACATGATTGGCAAAGTTGGCATAAAACATGGCAGGACAAAAGGAACTAGGACCCAGCGGAGCTCACTGTCAATGTTTTCTACCTTAAAGGTACGTATTTTGAAATTATTATAGATTATAATTTTTATGTACTATTGAGGGTTTCCTCCCTGCCTGCAACTTCACCAAGTTTTTCTATTCTCAGCACAAGCAGTTGCACAGGCAATTATTTATCCTCTGTCCTTGCCTGCTTGGTAGGTTTTAGGTGGGCATACATTTCAGGGTCATCCTTCCAGACAGACGGCGCAGAAAGGGCAAAAGACTTGAATTGCAAGCCCTCTACCACTGTTTTTTGAATGTTGAGCAGGCGCTCAATGGTCTACTCTGATGTGTCAGGCATTTTGGTCATTAATGTCTTAGATGTCACCCTGTTAAGTTTCTTGCATTTGAGGACAGTAGCCTTGACTTTTGCTTTGACCTTGCAGTCAATTTCTTTGATCTCTGCAACTGCAGAGTTAAGATCCTTCAAAAGCTTCTCCAATTCTCTCATTGATTCTTTACTAACCTTTCCATATGTTTTTATAGCTTTCATCTCAATAAAATCTGTATTATTCTGATACTATTGCCTCTTTGTTTATCCCTGTTTATTTTCACATTACTCCAATATCCCATTTCCCCCCATTGTGTATGTTTTACGCTCATCTCAATATGTGTTATTTGCTTTGTGTTGGCATTGTCCCTAAATTACCATATTTTTTTAGTACTTTGCACAGCACCTTGTGAAAATATTAACAACAATTTGGTGATTAGCTAAATTTGATTTATAAAACTGTGTTTTAACTGTTTTTAGATAAAGTTGTTACTGATTCAAATTCAAAACCTTAATGATAAACTTTAGCCAATCAGGAGCCAAGTGATAAAGTGATTGTTATGAAATAAAGGGACATTCAATAATTCTTTGGTTTATGTGCCCTAACTAATATGATTGGGTGGAGGTTTTGCCATTGTGCACTATTGCCGCTGTGAAAAATTATTGGTGGACTAGTGCCCAATCAGCTGCTGGGTTAGCACTAGTCCATCAACAAATTACCACAGCAGCAATGGCACACAATAGCAAAAGATCCAGCCAATTATATTAACTAGTGCACATGCACCAAAGAATTATTGAATGGCCCTTTATGTCACAGCAATCACTTTATCACTTGGCTCTTGATTGGCTTAAAGTTTATCATTAAGGTTTTGAATTCAGATCAGTAAAAACTTTATCTAAACACAATCAACCTATAATTTTCTAATTCAAATTTTGTCAACCACCAAATTTTTGTTAATATTTTTACAAGGGGCTGTGTCTGGGTACTAAAAAAACTGTGTTCTGGATCTAGATACATGGCATAGTAAATGTATGATTTTATAGAAATAAGCTGAACATAAAAATAAAAAACTATAAAAAAAGAGAACATGAACAATTAAATTCAAAATAAAGATAATATAAATAGAAATCTTTTTGGCAACAGGGGGTTTATTGGGGCGGGAGAATGATGCCTAGTAGGCAGAATAGCATGGGAAGGAAGACATAGAGGAAGTGCTGGCCTGGGGGGTCTGGGATTGGGTGGGTGGTTCTGGAAGGTGGGAGTGGTAGGGGTAGAAGGATTGTGTGTGATAGCTGCCATGTAACACTTATTATATTCCTTGTCTGTCATTGAATAGATGGGATGATAGATGGCTGTGACATGGATTGGGAAGCATTTGTTCTTACATGATTTGTTGCCCATGTTCATGTGGAAGATAATTTGGACAAACAAGTCAGCCACCATTTGGTGACCAAAGGGAAAATTGTGGTCAAGGACCCCAAGATAGAGGTTGTTGAAAGCCTGAGGGCAGCGCTCCAGTAGTGTGGATCCAATGTTGTAGAACACAACATCATATAGATGGATGTCAGCGTGGCCAGCTGGGTACACTGAGGCCTGGTGTCCGCGTTCCTGGATGGCCTTGAGGGTGGTGGAGCTACCCTTCATCTGGGGCTCAAGAAAACCTGGTGCTTGGAATTTGAGCCATCCCAGGAGTTGAGTAATCCACCAGTGATGTGGCTGTACAAGTAGCTATTGGTAAAATCTAGGTTTTTCCAATAGTAGACAAAACCCTTGGCTGAAACAGCCAGAAATGCACCAATAAACGTCCCCTTCTTGACCTTCTTCCTTCTATTCTTGGCAGCAGCTTTTCCTTGCTCACCAAAATTGTCAAACACAATCAATAACTTGTAGTAAAAGACGAGCATGATGTCATATGTTAGACTAGTCAGGCATCAGACTTCGTTGATTTGATGGCAGTGTCATACTGGGAATCCTCAGCACCATCCCATTGGTTTCCAGTAAAATTGGTAAAAACCCGTATCAAAGCCACCTTCTCATACATCCAGAGCTGCACCATACAATAATACACCCAAATGTCATGGTGCACAAGTTGGTTCTGGACCTGGGTCAAGGGAAGCTTGGGATCCCGCTGGAGGAGGTAATGCATTATTGAGTATGCCTCATTGATTTGGGACTTAGGGGCCTTCTTGGGCTTCTTGGTTGTCCCAATCAGATTCCCCCTTTTCATCAGGTTGTTGAATTCCTGCATGACAGTAGCTTGGGTAAATTGCAACTGGGCAGCAATCTGTTCCCAGGACAGACCCTGTAGATTCAGCGCCACAATTTCCTGAAGAATTTGGGCAGTGATGATTTGTTACTTGGGGCACTGGGTCACAGGAGCTGAAGCCTGATTGGCTATAGGGGCAGGTTGGGTGGTGGCAGAAATTTGTTCTGGATTGAGGTTACCATCCTGAATTGTTGGTTGGCAAGGAGCTTGTGCAGGGGTGGGTACAGGAGCTGGAGCAGAGCTAGACACTAAGTGACTACTGAAAAATTCAAAGTAATATGGGTAAGGGGTCAGCAACAGGTCAGCTTACTTTTTACCCACCTCAAAGGCTTGGGTGTAAACAGGTAACTCCATGTTCTGAGCCTTGCCTCCATTGAATCTGGCTTGGCTGCTGGCACCGTCAAAAATGTTGCTGTTGAAAACTATATTGAACTAAAACTAGGATAAAATCACTAAAAGTAGAAATTTTAAAATTTAATGATTTATTTTTATTGTAATCTTGATTCCATATTTGTAAGGTTCTCAAAGTTATTCCACACAAATTAGGATCCAAAAAAAATGAATAAAATGCCTCTGTTTCTAAATTGGATAGCTTTTGATTGGCTGTTACACCTTTATGTTTCTATTTTAGGCTGCTCACACTACATATCTTGTGTGACTTCACTTTGTTTTGTGCTTGTGGAATCTTTCTTCTAGATTGCTCTAATTTTGTTCCATTTTTTTCTTCTGTTGGTGCCTCAGATGAATCCTGATTGGATTATAATATACTCTGGGATAGCATCCATCCATTTCACTTGTTTTTTAAGTTCATTTTGTTTATGGTTTGAACTATCCTGCTTGTTGTGAAGTGATTGGATAAAAACTAGCTTTTGCTGTAAAGACTATTGATCCATTAATCTTGGTGAAAAATAGAGCAATGCCACTCTTGTTCAGGATGATTACTAGTCTGATTGATCAACTAAGTTGCACTATGAGGTTGTATTAACTAATTATCATCCAATCATTAGGTTAATAATGTACTAGGTGATAGATAAACCTGGATGCAGAACAGAGAATCCTGTCAAAAGTGACAAACCCCTATTGGCCATGTGTACTGGAAAGCCTCAACTACAGGATTCTAACCCTGACACCCTGCGGGCTGCCAGCCTACAGGACTAGCGCCTGGCTGCTTGCAGATTTTTGGGTTTGAACCAGAGCAGAATTTGAATTCAGAAAATCCTCTAAGGCTTGATGAGTCAAAATTACCCACATCAATGCTCCCCAAGTTGAAGGTTCCTGTTAATTCAACCAATCAGCAGATGGGCCTAGCCATAGACCCTGAAATAGATTGGGCCACCATAGAAGGGAAAACAAAGAAACTTCCTATAGAATGCAGGCCACCCAGAGATGACTAATCTCATGACCCAATAAGGAAACTTGAGTGTTCTCAGTTCAACCCAGCCAATGAAATAACTCCTGCAATGAATGCCACCAAGGACTGGAAAAACCTGGTAAACAGTAACACCCGGGCCAAAGAAATTGGTAAAAGTTTCCCATGACAGATGTGCATACTTATACCCTGGGCTGCCAGGAAGTCACCCATTATCATTCTTGAAATAAAGTGAAATGAACCTTTGGTTCAACCAGGTTATTCCATATTTGATATTAGTTCTATTTCATTTACAGTCTACCTCTCGCGTCTCTGCACCTCACACCCAACAACCCCAAGAAACCACAGACCAGCTGCCCAATCTTTATTGTCCACCAGGAGCTCCCTACGGCCCAGTACATTTCACTGAATACCTCCCCAACCCTGTGTATTTGGAATTCACCCTAGAGAAATCCTAATCTACAACCCTGAGGCAAGAACTATAGAGACCAAGACTGTTTACAGGGAAGGCCACAAAATCACTATACCTCCCCTGCTATTCCGCAACAAGTACAACCACTGCCTGTGTATTTGGTCCCAATGGCTCCGCCTCTCACCCTATGGCCTGACTGCCTGCAAGAATCTGTTGCGGTCAATGAATCCACTTCCATCCAGATATTTGGAGTGATGTACATCGCTCTTACTGGCTTGATAGATTCTATGGTACCTGCCAGCATGCCTTGGGCTCTCCTGGACAAATTTTTACCCTATATTGTAAAGTTAGCTCCAATCTTGTGGTGGGCCCTCTATGCCAGGCCTGCAGGTAGTCTGCCTGCAAGTTCCCAGGAACCCCATTGCAGGCTAGATCCCTGATGGATCCTGGTGCTCTGTGGTTCCCATTGATCCCTCAAATACTATATAACTCTCTTCTTGATTTATAAATAAAAGCTCAAATTTACATAACTTATACTTTATTATATGCATTAGGCTTGATATATATCTTGGCCTAATCTTTATTAATATTTAAAGTTGTATTCAAGTTAAGCAATTACAGTTACTCATACACCATACCCAAATTGTGACACTGCTTAATGTTTGATACAATTTTGTATAATGGGCTAGTGAATTTTTGTTTTTTGTTTGACAGTTCATTTAGTAACTAATTTTTTTAAATCAATTGAATCCTAATCTTGCTGTAGGGAATTCCTTACCTTACACAAATATAAGATCAAACTCAAGAACTCTGGATAAATCTCAAGGACTAAAAACTGCATTTTTAAATGCAGATTTAAAAAATAAGGATATTAACAAAACAATTAATTCAATTGTTTTCGAAATAAATTTGAAATTGATAAACAAATGTGTTTTAAGCAAAAACAAACACCAAAAAAAAGCAAGCACAAAAAGCAAGAAAAATACATAAATTCTACTTCAAAATTGGAATTTAAGGCTTCAGATGACTATTACAACAAGGATAACAATTCAGTGTTTATTTTTGGTTCCAATAATTACAATACAGCCAATCAATCTAAAAAGAAAGTTCAAAAACTGTCCAAACCATATATCCAGGGACCCAGGAAGCCAATCAAACCCAGCAATCCACCCAAGCAAAGAAATACTTCACATCCTGCCCCAGATATCATCCCAACCATAGTGAGGTACAATACTGCAATGCAATATTCCAACCTGCCTCTTCTTGCATTGCAGGCTGTAGACTGCTGCAGTCCTGCAAGGCAATCCTTCTCAAAATCACTCTTGCAGTATCACCTGGTAACCACAATGTTCCCTTCCTCACTTAAGATCAGTATTTAAACTGGCAAATTCTTCCCTTACAAATTGCTCCAACAATTTCTCTTATTCCTATCAATAAATCTATATTTTCAACTTCTAAACACTTGATTAGTAAATTCTAAAGGTTACTCCTCCAAAAGCATGAAGTTCATTTTCCTTGTATGGACTTTTTGTGTGTTAGTCAGTTATGGGCAAGCCAAAGTGAACTTCAAAACCCCTGAACCAACTCTGACTGACAAATCAGAATACTCAATTTTGTATTGTTTTGGACCAAACTGTTGCCATGCCCCTTACATAGAAACAGCATGATTCCCACCTATTGTCCACCCCAAGGCCCCCTGGTTGATCTTGGGGTACACCAGCGTCTATTATCTCCTAAACCACTTCACTCCCTTCTTGGGAAGATTCTGCCTATTTGTTCACCTTCTACACATGTTAATGATAGGGATTCCAGTAGGGTCCACTCTAGTCAAATTCAACTTGGGAGCTCTCCTTCATTCAATTGGAGAGAGACTTCCCAATGAGTGGATCCCTGACACTTTCAAAACTTGGAATTTGTCTAAATATGAAATTATTTTGTTTAAATCTGAGGTATTTTTGGTTGTTGCCATAGCTTTTAAAACTACTATACTAGGTGTTTTCTGTCCAAGGACAGACACAAAGTTCAACTTGATAAAACAATCATATTTTTTGTATTTTTAGGCTGGAATATTGTTTTTCATAAGTTTAATTTAATTTTTATTTGAAATACTTTCTTAAAAGGTAATTTCAATTGTATTTATTTAAAAATAAAAATAAAATGGCATATTCCAAATAAAAATAAGAAATAAGTCAAGCATTGTAATTAAGTTTATTAAATATAAAATAATAATTTTAAATTATGAATTTAATTTTTTAAATTCCTTCAAAAAGTAGAGATGATATGTAGCTTTAAAATAAGCTATTAAACATTAATATTGGCTTAATATTAACATAGATACATTGTTTTTAGTTTTATCTATGTTCTTAGAGTAAATTTAGTTAGATCAAGTTGACACATGATTTTGATTATGATGCAAGCCCAATTCCAGAATTTAACTGTATATCTGAGCATCCAGAGAAGCTTGAGCATCATGTTTAGTACCTTTTTTATCATAATTATCTGGTAAATCTATCTATATGCTCTAAATTATATATAAGTTATTTTAACAAGTCATGATATTATTATTGCCAGCTTACTCCACTAACATTATTATTATGATGATAGAACAGTAAATAAGGTTGCTACAAAACAATAGGAATTAACTTGGATTAGGTGATGCATCCAGCTGAAATATTCTGTTATTTCACTTGAAAATATATAAATTTATAATGCAAAAGCCAACCATCTCTTACTTAGAATGATATTTATATTTATAATTTGAATTATACAGTAGATTTAAAACCTGTTGAGATAAATAAATATTATTCATGTCAAAACAACAGGCTCAACCTGCTAGCAGGGTTCCAAGAAAATAAAGTTTGTGACCCACAATCCTTTATCCAGTCATCCAAAGCCAGGTTAGGAAGTCAACTCAAATTACCAAATCCATCAACATGAACATATGATGATCCCTTATGGTGGATACCTCATTTTGGCGCTTGACTCATTACCAGGATCAAGCCATCCCTTCACCATCCAACCAAGTGATTAACATAATAATGTTCCTGTTATCCATTGATTCACAATAACTATATAATCACTATCTCTCAATAAAGATTATTATCTAGTTTCTAATATTTCCCCCCTGTAACTCTGCTAGAACAGCACAGTTACAACATTCAGTTTAGAACACATAGGTTCAGTTGCATAACAAATATCAACTTGTTGGATATAAATAGAAGACAATTCCCCAGAAAAAATGCTCTATTTGGAAAAAATGCCCAGTCACATAACAACCTATGAAAACTGGGAATGGATGCATAATAATTCAACAACAAATTTTCCAAACACTAGAGCACATGAGCTTCAGTCACAGACCACATCTACTAGGTTTTTGTCAACGCATTAAACTCAGTCATAAAAGTTACAAACTCAATCCAACAACAAGCCCAAATAGCAGCTAAAACAGAAAATGCAAATATAAACTATCAAAGCAAATGAGTTAATCTATATTACTGTTACCAATATGTCCTAATTAAGAATACAATCAAAATAAAAAAGAAAATAAAAAATTCTGAGTGTCTTTTTGGGATTAGAATCAATAAAAATATCAAATTTATCCAAAAATACACATAACAGTGCACATTTACAACCAAAAATAATTGATATATACATCTAAAAATATAATTCAAAATAAACAGAGGTGACTAAAAGCTTTCATGCTACTATATATGCAGAGGAAAATATAAAAAATACATTATATGGATAAATTTTTTTAATTTTGTTGAGCATCTTGGGTTATTGATGATATTTTCAAAGCTACAGATGGATGTTAGCCTTGCCAATGTACTCTAACTAATCCTATAAAAGAGCACTACAGACTACAATGGAATAGAAATTTGAAGATAATTACGTTTTTGGGACTGTAGTACAATCTAGGCAGCAGCTACAATCTATCCTGGTGTAACTAAGAGCTTTTTATTATCCTTTCAGGGTTTTGTATCAATATATACTTCAACAGCTCTTGTTCTTGTCCTTTCAGAAAGTTCTCAGTGGCTATCTTTGTAATAGGTCCATTTTTGCTGGCTGTGCCTATCCTGATTGGCTTCCTTGGCACATGTGTTGCTACTGGCCTTTACAGGTGTATATGGCACTTCAGCTACAGCCTACACTCTTCTTGATCTAGCCTACTGTCAGTTATCAATTGGCTGTATCTTTATGCACCTATTATGGAGCTAGGAAACTACCTTGTATTTGGATGACACTTAGAAATGGTTCCATTTTTATCCTCCTATACTGGAAGGTAGAATTCCAGTATTCTTGTTTTCCATTTATAGGGCTTAATCAGTGATTTTTTTCCGGCTGGTGAGCCTTCTGCTTATTAATGCAATGGGTCAAATTGGGGATTATATGCTGTAAAAAGGTGGAATCAATCCAATATCAACTTATAGATTATATGCTGTGTAATGCTGAGCCAAACCAATAAGGAACCAATTATACTCCATGTAATTCTGATCCAAATATGGTATTTTATAGCCATTTGCATATCACTTGTTTGATATGATCATATACGCTCATCAGGCTGAGTGGGACTGAGTGGATACAACGTCCAGTAGATTGAATTGAGAAAATACAATTGATGATCTAGTGATTACAAAGTGTGTAATCACTGAGATTACTATAGCAGCTAATGATTATACGCCGTATAATTGTAATATTAATTATAATAAACTAGTGATCATATGGTGTATAATCACTAAACTTACTATAATGATAATCTAGTGATAATATGGTGTGTAACCAATAAGATCTGCATGTAACAATTAGCCTGATCATTTGAGGTCAACCAGCTTAATCTCACAAATTTTATTTTACTTTTATATCAAAATGAAAGCTTCAAAACAACAGAGTGGTAATGGACCCATTGTGCGTCAGGGATGTGGTTGCCCCCGCAGGTCAAAGAACAGAAATTAGTGTAACACAAGTGCCTATTCCTGAAGGAGACAGATGAGAGATCAATAGTGAGGTTGCCCTGACATAACCAGATCATAAGGAACAGAGTGCAAGGGCACATAGCATAAATCCCAGGGTCCAGAATTTGAACCAAAAATACACCAAGGTCATCACCATTAAAACATTAAATGATATCATCACCAAGAGGGTGTTCTTGGTGTACAACCCTGTATACTGCCACATTGGTGTTTCAGCTATCATTCTGGAGAAGGTAAAGCCAGTCTTTGACATCATATACAAGCCTTATATGAGTGATTACAAAGGGGAAGATGAGGACAAGCAGCCCTAGTATTTCCAAATAACAAAAGGGTAGAAGGTGCTGAAAAAATTTGCTTCATTCTATAGTCAGGCACCTATGCCCTGTGTTGTGCCCAATCCTGTGGAGTCACTTTCCAATACCAAAAAGCCAAAGTACCACTTCATCTCTGATGCCACCTGAAAGATCTTTAAGAGACTCATGGATGAGAAATCATACTACAAGAAGGCTGCAGCCATTGTCAGGATTTTGGATAAAACCATCCATAGGCTCTGTAAAACTTACCTAGAATCAGGTGTTGTCCTACCCTTGGAGAAATCCAAGCTCCAACAAATCCTATTGGTTAAAGAACACTTATGGGCCATTCAAAAGTGGATTGAGCGTAACTGCCATCTTGACTGGAAAGTATTAAGTTAATGGTTGAGTAATTTTTCAGGATTGAGGCCTCAATTACCACATTTTATTGTGCTGTTAATAGTATGAGATTCTTCTAAAAGAAGCTTGGGGGTTCTCTGTATAATTGGAACAGCCCAAACAACATTGAGTACTGTCACTACTGTGCCAAAACAGTTACTGCTCTCAAGGAGAAGGGCAAAGTGAAGTTCTTTTACATTGGCAATTACTCTTTTGCGTCCTCCATGAGATCCAAGCATGGTAGTTCCCAAAGAAAAAAAGAGCAACATGTCCCTGTGTGCAGCTATCCAGCCTGTTGCCTACTAAATAGTAGCTCTTCTTGGTCCCCTGGTATTGAACTATACAAGATAATCAAGGGTTCCCATAATAGTGGGACCTTCCTGAAACTCTCTGATTGGTTCAGGAGAACCTATGAGTAACCAGTTTGGGTGTCACCAATGTTATTGTGCTAAATAATGTTGGTCTCCACAAGGTGGCAAAAATTCTTAATGAGTTTTTAGTGATTGAGCCTGGTGTGGACATTGGCTGCCAACAATTGGCCACATCCAATTTGCACCTTCTTTTCCTCTCCTCATATTCCCCAAACCTTAACAAAATTGAGTAGGTCTTCAGGTGGCTCAGGTAAGTAGTTAAAAAGGGGTGCCACATGGGCCCAATGATTTGTTCAATTTGCTGCAGGTTGGTGTCCAAACCCTCCCAGCTGAAACTGTGGCCAAATTCTATGGCCATGTGGATTTGTTTTCCCCTATGTTCCTCTCCAAGCAGCAAATAAATTAAAGGCTTTGCTATTCCAAGTGTTTTTTTTTTGTTTTTTTTAATATTTTTTATTTGGTTTAGTTTATATTGATGTTCTTTATTTGATTTTGTTTGTATAACATCATGTATAATAAAAATTGACAAAGCACAGAAGGATTAATGAATTAATGAGCATACACAAATATTTATTTTTTATTATGTATTTATTGAATGTGAATGGTTCTATTAGAGTAGATTTTAAAGAAATTATGTATAAAAATGTAAAAATTGTATTTGGGTTTAGAGCTTTATTGGGGGTGTGAGCAGCAGAATTCAAGGACTTTGCATTGAAATAAACAATTAATTTCTATTGCCAAAGTGTAGTTGACATTGGCCCTGTACTAAATTGATTGTATCAGCTTGAGTACAGGAGCACTATGATACAATTGGCCAGGAGTTATTTTTCTGGTGGAGCTGCTATCTCATATTTGGCGGCAAGAGTAACTGCATCCTAAATAGCGTTCTCTATTGAGCTGTGCCCAGGGGCAATTTTTTCTATCTAATAAATAGGAAATTTCATGCACTTTTTTATTATATATGATGGGTTGCATGCTTCTGATTTAATCCCCATCATTACAAAAAGACTTAGGTAAAAAATGAAGTGAAGACTCTGCCCCGTAAACAGGGCTCAGAAATCACAAAATTTATTGTATATGGTAATGTGAGATTAGCTGATTGACCACAAAATGATCAGGCTAATCAAAAAAACACAGATCTCTAGCAGTTACACGCTGTATTATCACTAGGTCAATATTCTATTAAGTGTAGTAATTATACACCATAAAATCACAAATATATTATACTTGATAAGGCAGTTATACGCTGTGTAATTGTTAGTTTATCATTATAGATGAGACATTATACGCCATATTATCACTTTATTATCAATCCTATATTTGTAGTGATTATATGCTGTTAATCACTAGCTTATTATAATTGATGTAGCAATTATAAACCATATAAACATTATCCAATATATTGATTATCAATGATTACACACTGTACTGTAAATTCAGTACCTAAAGGTAAAAATGCAGGATTGTCAAATTCTTTTGCATGAACTCACCAACTTAATGGAGTAATTTTGATTCCAGAACAACTTACTTTTTTATATGAAAGATTGAAAAATATTCCAGTAAGTTGGTGAGTTTACACAAAAGAATTTGACAATCCCACATTTTTACCTTTAGGTTCTGAATCTAAATTATAATCACTAGATCATCAATTGTATATCTCTCAATTCAATCTACTGAACATTGTATCAGCTCATTCCTACACAGAATGATGGGCGTATATGATCATATCAAGCAAGTGATATGCAAATGGCTAGGAAATACCAAGCTTGGATCAGCATTACATGGCATATAATTGGGTGCCTTATTGATTTGGATCAGCATTACACAGCATATAATCTATAAGTTGATATTGGATTGATTCCACTATTATACAGCATATAATCCCCTATTTGACCCATTGCATTAATAAGCAGAAGGCTCACCAGCCAGAAAAGAATAACTGATTAAGCCCTGCAAATGGAATACTGGAATTATACCTTCCAATGTAGGAGGATAAAAATCAAACCATTTCTAAGTGTCAACCAAATATGGTGTAGTTTCCTAGCGCAATGATGGGTGTGTAAGGATACAGCCAATCATAACTACCAGTGGTCTAGCTCAAGAAGAGTGTAGGCTATAGCTGAAGTGCCATATACACCTGTAAAGGCCAGTAGCAACACATGTGCCAAGGAAGCCAATCAGGAGAGGCAGCCATCAACAATGGACCTATTGCAAAGATAGCCACTGAGAACTTTCTGAAAGAACAAGAACAAGAGTTGTTGCAGTATATATTGATACAGAAACCTGAAAGAATAATAACAAGCTCTTAGTTACATCAGGATAGATTGTAGCTGCTGGCTAGATTGTACTCCAGTATAAAAAAGGTAGTTATCTTCAAATTTTATTCTATTGTAGTCTGTAGTGCTCTTTCATAGGATTAGGTAGAGTGCATTGTCAAGGCTAACATCTATCTGTAGCTTTAAACATATCAGCAATAGCCAAAGTTGCTCAACAGGTACTTTCTTTATTTTCAAAGGACATGGTAGCAAAGGTTTTTTCATGGTTGGTAATATTTAAGTCTTGTTGGAGCATCAGGAGGCCTCAAAGTCTCCAAGGACGCCCATGACAGTGGGCAGGATGGCAGAAAACTATAGCTAAGGTTGGTTATTTTTTCTTTAAATATTTTTAGGATGTGTGATAATAGGTGTTTTGTTGGGAAACAGAAATAAAAATCTTCTTGTCCTCTCTCTATCTTGGGTAAGTTTAGTATATCATGGTTCTGAAAAAGAACCCAGGCAAGGAGGACAAAGAGCTTGCAGAATTTTGAGGGTGTAACATACTGGTCAAGGTAGAGTTTAGGGGCTGTAGCCAAAGCAAAGACCCATCATTTAGTATCATATTGCTTTAATTGGAGTACTTCAAGGTGTCTGACTTTGTAGGGAATTTTTTTTCTATTTTGTATCATTTCAGAGCTGAAAGCTGGTGTCAGGACCAGCTGACACCCTATGTGGGGAATTTAGTTGCTTTAAAAGGTTTGAGATACATAGGGTTTTAGGTATTGGCAGACTACTCCTTTCATTTCTTTTATAAATAAAAAGTTAGTATAATATTTTTATTTATTTAATATTTTCTTTTTTACCTTCTTATTATCTTTACATGTTGCCCCCTTTACAGGGGCTGCTTCATGGGACTTGTCACTAGATGATTGCTGGTCTTCTTCTGTTAGTTTCAGTTTCTTTTTATTTTTTGGTTGCTCAAACATATTGGTATCTTTTGACCACGCCTCTGCGGTTGTAAACCCCTGTGACTTGAACTGTAGGTGTCATGGGCCCCCTTGAATGTTAATAAATCCCCAGTATTGTGAACCAAGGCCCCTAAATTAAGACCTTAAATAACCAAACCAACAGGAACCATATCCATAGCAAGGTGTCCAGAGTGTCCAAGATAGGCAAACCTTCTCATCATGGAGCTGAATCTTCCCAAGTGTCAGGAAGCCAGTCATAGGTAGAGGCATTGGGTGGCTTGGGGTGAGGTGCGGCTGAGCCGGCAGGTAGGGCCCACCATAGAATGGGTGCTAACTTGATAATGTAAGCTACAGATTGCCCAAGCAAGGACCAGGGTCCAGAGTTGGGGACCATGGAATCCACCATTCCTGTCAAAGTAATGTAGAGTACTCCAAACAGTTGGGTAGAGGTGGTCTTGGCTGCAGTGGGGGTCTCCATTGGGCGGTCAGGTCACGGGGTTAAGGGCAGAGGCATGGGAAAGAAGTACGCTGGGAGGTAGTTGTACTTGTCCTTGAACAATAAGGGCGGTATCTTGATCCTATTTCCTTTGTGTCCTATGTATTTGGTACTTCTAGTCCTTGCCAATGGGTTGGCAATGAGATGATTTCTAAGTTGTACTCTGAATAGGCCAGATTGGGCAGGTATTCAGTAAAGTGCACAGGTCCAAAGGGGGCTCCTGGGGGACAGTATAATGCCTGGGGCAGTTTTGCAGGTTGGCCTCTGGAGGGAGCGGCAGCCTGGTTGTCTACTTGGCCAGAATTAAGATGGAAGATCACTAAGACTAGATAGGGTAGAATTTTTTGAACCAAAGATTCATAAATTTTATTATCAAGAATGACAATGTGGTCATCACCACACTGCCAGCATTTTTATACCATGTGAATTTGCTTCTTTGCCTTTTGCAGGCTTTGGGTCCATGGCGGTTTGCCGGTAGGACATGGATCTTGGCTTGGGGTCTGTAGGGCATTGGGTCCTGATCAGGCACACTCTGTCAAACAGGAATGCTTAATTTTGCTGCTTTGGTTCACCATGTCACCTGAGTGGCCTAATTGCATTCCCCTTTCTGGACTAGGGACTGGCAGCAGTGGGTGCTTATTGGCAGGGCTAATAGTGGGTCTTGTCCAAGTCAATGCTTCTGCGTAGGTCTGGGCCCTCAGTGGTACCGGTTTGGAGGGTCTTGACTGGACTGGCTCTGGGGAACAGAAGTGGCAATGTTTTATTTTGCCGTTGTTGTTCACCACTTCACCTGAGCTGGCCAATTGCAATACTTTTTTCAGACTGGCAGCTGGCAACAGCTGGTGTTTGTTGGCAGGGCTAGTGATGGGTCTTTCCCCAGCCTCCTTTAGGCAGACCACATCATTTGCGTAGGAATGGGTCTTCAGTGGCGCCAGTTTGGTGGCAATCTGGCAACCAATCAGGGAATCTTCAGTATTAGACCGGCGGGCCAAAGAGTAATTCAACAATTTGAGTCTGTGACTTATTTGATTGGCAGGTCTTGGACCGTCCTGGGGGGTCCAATCTGCCTTCAGGGGACTGGGGTTCAACTCTTGGGTTTTCAATACAAGTATTGAAATGTCATTCATGACACCAAGAGGTAATAACCTCAAAGTAAGTCAACAAGTAAAACAATGCATTGGGTCTAACCAAAGAAGTTTTGGTTTGGGGAGGTGTTGTGGTGGAGCAGCCATAGTGGAGTTTTTTCCTCCAGTGTCCTGAGGGATATATAAACCAACCTTTGGCCATGAAATCCTCCTGATGGGAGTTGTTGGATGAGGAATTACAGCAGTCTTTAGTATTGGTTGACCTTCCAGGGCAAGTAATACAGACAGGAAGAGAACTAAATACCAGAACAAGAAATAATTTTCTTTCATGGCTTCAAAAGTAATTCAAAGATAAGGTGTGAGCAATCTAAGATAAAAAGATGCTCTTTAATATTGGAACAAGTAGAAATAATAAATGGAGCTCACTTAAATACCCTAATGGTGAGCTGCAACATTTAAGAAAATAGATAAGGATGAGAAGATTTTAATTTAAGTTTCCCTAAATTTCTGGCTGATGATATTATTATAACCATCAATGTTTAAATATGAAGCTTAATAATGTTGAAAATCACCTGGTGAAAATAAACGTTCAAAGTAGGAGCCATAAGACAGCCACAGTTAAGCTGTGGTCTGGTAAATATCATCCTGAAACCAATGTGAACCTTGTTCATATCTAGATATTGTGGTTTTGAGGTACAACATGCCATTTTGAAAACAGCATCTCAAAAAATACCATCTTGAATTTAATTTGAGATGGTATTTTTTGCGTTAGTGATTTTTAATCACAAAAAAATAAAATAAACAATAAAATAGTTAAAATTTACATACACCTTTATAATGCAGCATCTCAAATTTACGCCATCTCAATTCTGTCACTTTGAGTCAGATTAATTAAATCTTATTTTGCTAACTTTATTTACATATGGAATCACTTAGTGTGGGGCGTATTTACGCCATCTTGACTTTATGTCATTTCAAATTACGCCATTTATCTTAAACTAAAATAAACTTATACCCAAACTAAAATAAAGCCTGTGGTATAGTGCCAGAAGATGTTCCTATAGTATTAATCCAAGACACTTATACTAAGAACAACCTAAAAAGACACCACTATGATAGTCCTTCTAGCAATTGTCATTGCTGGGTAAAAAAAACCAGTTTTACTATATGTAATTTATAAATTTATTACAAAAATACATTGATAATGGTTTTCTTAATAAAATATTTTAATAGTGATTTTGATATGAAAGGGGGTGATTAAGCCATTTCAATTTACATCACTTCAAATTCCACTGAGTTTCATATCACCCAATTGATTCAATACACACAATGGATAGGGGAAAATAAGGGGAAATCACCTATGGCACCAGGATATGCTATATCAATTCCCCCACCACAATTCTTGCTTTCCACTTTTCAAAAGTATATTTTCACGTAAAAACCATATTACTAAAAAATGTAAGAATACATATGAAACTTTGCAAATATATATTTTTTGATCTCCTCTAAACAACTGGGTACTTTTAACCCCAGTTATATAAGCTGGTTTTTGAGAAATTCAAGTTTTACTCTTTGGCCCAGTTGAGGTAGCTCCACCATAGATTTGTTAATATAATATAAAAATGGTCAAAAACACTATGTTTTTGAGCTTTGGCACCTCAATTACGTCACTTCAAAAACACCATTTTTGAAAGCAAGTTTTCAGTCAAAACTCAAAGTTTTGCCTACTTGTGTTACTAATAAAAAAATATATTTACAAAATAAAAAACATTGAACTTTTGATAGTATATATTTTTTGATCTCCTCTACAATTTTTATGTAAAAAAAGTAATACTTTTATATTAAAAACATTATCATTTTTCTCTTTAAAAACAACTCTAAAATTGCTCATATTTTGATACTAATTCACTTTTAGATGCCTCCCAAGTCAACTGCCAAAGCTGCCCCCAAGGCCTCAAAGTTGAAAATCACTCTGCCCAAGGCTAAAAAGGCCAAGAAAACCCCAAAGAAGCAGCTTTCTAAGGCCAAAGCTCCCCCCAAGACACCAACTCTATCACCTGAACAAGAGGGAAACTGTCCTATCCCTCCTCACTCTCCATTTATTTACTCCCCCTATGATCCTCAAGAGAAGTTGTTCAACTTCAATTACCATTCTGACCCCACTTCAGAGCCTGATGATGAAGAGGAGCAGGAGTTTGAGCCTGGTGCTCCTGCAGATGAGCCAATTGAGCTCTGGGATCTTAACTCCATCCACAATTTATGCAACCAAAATGGCACCTTTGCTATGCCTGCCACACATCCAGCCAGCTACCCATGATGACAAAGAAAGAGGGTGCTAGCTTTGTCTAAAAGGGCTACAGCTTCAGCTGTAATGACAAGAAAAAGCTCATCTGCCAACATCACTTCAAATGTGATAACTTTGGCTGCCCAGCAAGGCTCACAACTTATGGGTTCACCATATTTAAGGCCCTTACTGTTAACCACAACTGCGCTGAGCCTTTCAACCCTCTCTATCAACTTACTGCTGGTTTCTTTGCCAGTTGATCCCAACCACAAAGGATCAAACTGCAACTGAGGTTGTCAACAATGTGCTCCTTAATTTAAATGATACCCAACTAGCAACTGTTGGTAGCGCCTCAAAACTACAGAGATATTTTACTGATCAAATATATGCTCTGAGCACTGAAAAAGTCAGTATAAGCTCCATTGATCAATTGATCATTACTGAGGATCAAAAACTATCTTGCCATGAAGAGATATTCCTCCTCCATGATGATGGTCAATATGCCCAGAGCGTATCATCTTCTTTGCAACAAGCCAGAATCTGTGCAACCTTCTCAAGTACAAGACCTGGCTTGCAGATGGCACTTTCTCCACCTGCTCAAAGCTCTTTAGCCAGCTTTGGAATATCCATGGGCAGGTTTGTAATCTGGTTCTTTCTCTATGTGATGATCCACATGTTTGGTGGTTTGCAAGCGGGGCTAATGTTGGCCAAGAAAAAGTTTGGTTGTTTGTTGAAGGTGAGCCTAGTAGGTAACATAGGACTACTAGGGGTAAGTAAGGTGAGCCTAGTAGGTAACATAATCTACTAGGGTAATTAAGGCCTGCCTAGTAGGTAACAAAGGACTACCAGAGGCAGATGTTGCCTCCATCCAGCAGAAGGAATTAGCTGCTTGGGGCTATAGTGCTTCACCCTGCAAGAAACTGTGGCTGCAGAAGAGTGAAGACTGAAATAGCAAGCAGGGAACTTTGTCTGATAGAGGGGATAGGTTTTGGACCCCTGGCAGGTTACACGGGCTGCCAGGGAGGAGAAGAGCTTTGAGAGTTTCACATACCCTAATACGCTTACAGAAGGTCTATGAGCAAGCACCCTACCTAACAGGCTGGTAGGGTGTCCTTGTTTATGCCCCTATGGGAGCTTTGGGGGAACCCAAAGTTAGCATTGAAGGGCATATATTTGCTCAGAAGTGTCACCAAGGCGGCTTGCTTAGGGAAGCAAGCTTCAGAACTTGGTGTTATCAGGCCTCTGGGAAGTAGAGCTTATTACTCTGCAACTAAAAGCCCAGACTTAATCACCTGGGTGAGTAAAGACAACACATAGACATTGATCTATAGTTGAATGGCCTAAGTGGATTGCTACTTGCAAGGGCCCAGTCAAACGCCAGTTCAATGTAGACTCATGCCTGGGTCTACAAGTTCTGGTAATGGGGACTGAGATAAAGAACCAAGGTGGTTCACAGAATTGATAGAGAAGACTAGCAAAAAAGACTGTTTGATCACAGTGAAGGCTAGTTGACAGACTGTTAATTAATATTGAATTGTAGGAACCAATATGGTTCAGTGTGTAGAAGGAACAAAGGAGGTTCCTAGTGAAGATTTGTTGAGGAACTGGTTGAGGATAAGCTGAAGGCTCAGAAGATTATGATGCAGGACTAGCTGATCATGATACAGGAGCTGGCTGAACAATCAGAAGATGGTGATGAAGAACTGGTGGTTCAGAGAAATGAGCCAAGATTTTGCCAAATCAATTTGCCAAGGTGATAAAATGTGGAATGTTTTGCCTTGGTTCAGTATTAAAATCACAAAGAAATGTGGATATAAGTGTGGGTAAGACATTTATTTATTAAGTTCCCAGGGTAGACAAAGGTATGTTGCTATGAGAGCGGGATACAAAGTTGTTTTGGTGGGACGTTTTCCTTGGATTTTACTATATTTGTAAATATATGGGGAAAACGTTGAAGAGGTCCAGAAAGAACAACTTAAATAGTATTTTACTATTTAAATTGGTTCAGTTTGAATTCAGGGAAGACTGGTGCCGGAATAATGAACCAGTTAATGCTTTGGTGCGTGAAAAGCTTTCAATTTGAGCAGTTCAAGCTGTGGAAATTATTTTCATAGTTAGATCCCAGTGGAACTTCAGGAATGGTCTATTTATGCGCTCTGAATTTATTGGTTGAGTTCTGGTAGATTTCCTGATGAAAACAATTGGTTGGAAGCCAAAAGCTTAAAGTATAAGCAAGGAAATAGTGAATTAATACTTTAAGCTTTTGAGAAAAGAGCCATTTTGAAGGCAGAACTGTTAAGAAAAGGATACTATAAGAAGGGGGCTGGCTGGAAAGTTACCGGGTCTTTTCAAGGTCTTTTGGAAGGCTTTTGGAGGTCTTTCCCAGGTCTTCTGAGTTTCTTCCAAGAGGTTTTGGAAGCCTTTTGATCACCAGCAGGAGCTTGGTTGGACTGATACCACCCAAGATAACGGAGCAGGAGCCCAAGAATAAGGAGCTAGATCCTAAGCGCCGCACAGAAGTCTGACTCTAAGGTGCTGGAGTCCACGTTTAAGGTGCCAGAGTTCAAGTTTAAGGAGCAGGAGTCCAAGTCTAAGAAGCAGACATCCAAGACTGAGGTGCAGAAGTCCAAGACCAAGTACAAGGAGTCCAAGATATTGTTGGAGGACTCCAACTATTGGCAAATCCCTATTGTTTCCTTGACCCCCTGGGCCATATACCAGAAGGTTTCTAAGGGGATCTTCCTTCTGATATTGAATATAAGACTTTTTTGACCCCTATACAGTTTTCTGAGATACATTTCCCCTTACTAGAGAATGACAACCCCTTCCAGAGGGTCGCTGGCTACAATCCAGGACACACTTGGGGACTGGTGGACAGGAACCCCACACTCTGGTCTTCTTTTTCCTCCCAAATAAGAAGCAGGAAACCTATGTCCAGGCACTCATAATTTTAAAGGCCAAACTGGATTAAATCCTCCCAACAATTAAAGAGGAGCCCAAGGAGTCTAGAGGGTGCAAGAAAAAATCCATCTCCCAAGAAGAAGACGCTCCCACCCCAACCAAGAAAAAGCCTGGAAGCCTTCTCTACCACAAATATCTGGTGGTGGATTTCAAACAGGCTCAGACAAATGCCTTTATTTGTGTCTTTAAGAGCTCCCCTCAGGGAAGTTACTTCCACTTCAGGCAGGCACTCTGCCGCCGCCTCCAAAAGTGCTCTGACCTCCATGAGCTTGTCTATACTGAAGGCACCAAAGAAGCAAAGGACGTTTTTAATTACTTTGCTACCCTTGCCCTTGTGCAAAAAGAGGAGATCAATGCCATTTATGATGCCCTCCTCTGCCATCCCTATATTATAGCCAACCAGGCAGCCTTTGCGCCCTTTATTGGTATTTTGAGACTCAATGGGTTGGCAGCTTACAAGGAGCATGCCACATTAGAAAAGGCGGTGACTCAATCACCTGGAACTGCTATAAACAGGTCAAAGATGGGTTGATCAATACCACCTCTTCACTTAAAGGGTGGCATAGCCAGTTTGCTACAAGGGTTAGGGTTCATAAGCCCAAATTCAATAAGATCATGCTCCACCTCAAAACGCAACAAGATATCTCTGCCTGCCTATTTAAGAATGGCATAAAGACCAAGGGTTATCCCCCAATATGACCAAAGCAGTGAAAAAGTACACTGAAATAAGCAAGGTGGTCCTTGCCTACTATCCCAAGGATAGTAAGCTTGAGCATCTCCAAGCTATCTCAGTTGCTCTTTCTACCAATGTTTGAGCCTATTTGCAATAAACACTCCTTTATTTTCTCTCTTATTTCCTTTAATTTTATTATTATTTTAGTTTTATTTAGTATTTGGTACAATTCTATGCTTATTTTAAAGTATAGTTTGTAGTTAAAATAGATGAAAATAGTTGTTTTTGGGATTATTTTAACTTTTGGGCTTTACACAACTATGTTGTTACTAATTGACCCCATTTTTATTGCAGATTTGGAATCCTGAGGCTTTTTTTAAGCCTAGAAACGTTTTTTAAATTTTTATTTTTTGGGAATTTTTTGGGTAATTTTTGGAGTTCAAAAAATCTTAAATTTTAAACCCATTTTTCTTAGTCAAAATGCTGCAAATCAAAATGGCGTTTTTACTAATTAATTGAGATAGCAGAAATTTGAGATGGCATATTTCAAGATGGCGTTTTTTGAGATGCTGTTTTCATAATGGTATGTCCTACCAGTTTTGAGAGTGGCAAGAGTGGTGCAGGCATCCAATAAAAGGCTGAGGGTTGTTGATGTTGTTGTTTAATGTGCTAAACTTGATAGATTTAGGATCAAGAGTGTTGTTTTCTGAGGCGCGGCACAGACACACAACAGGGAATCCCAACCTTATGATTGGATTTGTACTAAGTCTTGGTTAGATGGCAGGGAAGGCTATGCAATTACCTTGTGGCCCTTAATGAATAATCTCTACTAGTTGTGGCTAGAGAGAGGCGCCAAAGTACTTGAAGACACAAATATAAAAATTTGAATAGAACTTAAATTTTATTGGTGAATAAGAATTATAATATATAGAGGTTAACAATACCACAAAACAAAACTAGGACAGTAAGATCACTTGCCACCAGCATGAGTGGGGCAAATGAGTTGCGCAAAGTCAGAAAACTGAACAAATAAATTTCCTAATTTAGAGCCAGACTCATTTTGAAGGGCAAAAGCAAAAGATAGTGATTTGTCCTCAGAATAACCCATAAAAGGCAAAAATAAAACACAGAGAATGGCGACATTTACAACATTGCCCCCTTTAGATTGGCCTTAGGAGGTGGTACTTGCAGAGGAACTTGACATGCACTTGGGAAAACAGACAACCACTGAATAAGAGTTTCATGGGTTATTCTGACCCTTTTTTAAAGGTCACTTATAAAGGTCCAACCCAAATGTATCTAGTATTGTGAGCACGTCCTCCTACTCTATGCTGATAGTAGAGAATGTGGTCCCCAATGTTGAACTAAGGCAAGGGAGGGTGTCCAGCATTGTCAAGAGAGAGCTCTAGCACTTTGGTCCTATGCACAGAAGTTTATGCAGTAGCCTGTATACCAATGATGTGGTTGACCAGATCTTTGATATGATCATCTGGGTTCACACCTTATCAGAGGATAGAAGGGGAGACCTCAGGAGCAATAGAGTGATGGCCTCACGCCCATATAGAATAGCAAAGGGAGAGTACCCAGTGACTTAATGTTTGCTAAGGCAATACATAAAGAGAGCAGCAGGCAAGTATAGATCCCATTTTGCAGCATCAGAGTAAGTGAGTTTCATCATGTAAGAGACCAGAGTCAAATTTAACGCTCAACCACCCCATTGGTAGAGGGATTACATGTGGCAGAAAAAGACTGGTGAGACCCAAGGCTTCAACAACAAAGGTTACCAACTTGGCGTTGAAGTGAATCTCATTTTCAGACAACAACACTTTAGGACAGCTATGGCAAAAGAATACTCTTGCAACAGAAAGACAGTAGTTATCTTGGCAGTGATGTCTTTAGTAGGGTGTGCCTCTATCCACTTGCTAAAATTATCAACAGCAATTAGGATAAAGCGGCAACCAGAGAAAGAGCGGGGGAGAGGCCCTACAGCGTCAATGCTGAAAGTAACAAATGAGTGTTGAGGGGGGACTAGCTTGAACTTGTGTGAGGCATTTTGATGTTACTGGAGCTGGCAATTGTGGCAACTAGCAATGAAATCTGGAATCAGCAGGCAAAGATGCTCCCAGAAATATTTTTCTGGAGCCAGTCATAGGTCTTGACAATGCCTCTATGTCCCATCTCCTTATGAGCTTAAGGCACCACCAAAGGGCAAAGACTAGGCTGTACATAAGAGAGATAGCAGTCTCTTACTTTCTTGAAATGCTGGTTGTCACAAATGAGCGTGTCTTCAGATAGCTTGGATAGGGCAATACAAACTTCTTCTTTCTTGTTCTCCCAGGAGGAAGGATATCTAATTAGTTCATATAGTCAATCAGCCTCAGCAAGGTGTAGACCAAGGATGGGAATTCTGGATAATCCATCTGCACTCTGATATTGAATCCCAGGACAGTGTAGCACAGTTAAGTAGTAGCCTTGCAGGCATAAAGCCCATCTAGATAGACGTCATTCTGATTTTCTAAGCTGTTGTAATCACTTAAGAAAAGCATGGTTGGTAATCACTATGAAATGGGTACCATATACAAAATGGCAGAACTGCTTGATGGCATACAACACAGCAAGACATTCTTTCTCCATGACACTGTAATTCTTCTCATGCTTGTTGAGGACACAAGAAGTATAAACTACATGATAATCCACACCTTCATCATCTAGTTGAGCCATGATGACCCCAATAGCCAGGTCACTAACATCAGTGTAAAGAATGAATTCCTTATTGTAGTCAGGATATACTAGGATTGAGCCTCTTTGAGCTTTTGCTTGAGGGTCTTGAAGGCTTGTTGCTGGCTAGCAGTTCATTTGAATAGGACATTACGTAACAGTTGTACCAAAGGATCACTAGTGTTGGCAAATTTAGGGATGAACTGTCAGTAGTATTCATCATATCCAGAAAGACTTGAACCTCTTGCAGATTGTTGGGCAGAAGCATTTTTTCAATGGCCTCAACTTTCTTGTTCATTTGGCAAATCCTGGTCTGGGTTACCTCATGGCCCAAGAACTCAAGGTGCTCCTTGAAGAAAGCACATTTAGATGGTTTCATCTTAAAGCCAGCCTCTCAAATCTTTATGAACACTTCCTTGAGGTGAGCCAGGTGATCTTTAAAGGTTTTGCTGAAGACTTTTATATCATCCAAGTACACTAAAACACATGAAAGCTTCAAATCACAGCAAATGGAATTCATGGCACATTGGAAGGTAGCTGGAGCATTGCAGAGCCCTTGCAGCATACATGTAGGCTCAAACACCCCTTCAGAAGTGATAATAAAGGCTTTTTTCTATCCTCAGGAGAGAGATCAACTTTACAATATCCAGAAGCTAAATCCATAGTAGAGAAGAACTTGGAGCCGCCAAGGCAGCAGTGAGCATCATCATTGAGTGGTAGGGGATAAGAATCCTTTTTGATTAAGGAGTTCAAGTATTGGTAATCCATCACAATAAAATGACCTCCATTCCTCTTCTTCAGTATGAGCAAGGGGGAGGCCCATGGACTTTGCAAAGGAGCCAATAGCCCAGCATCTAATTGTTTCTTGAGCTCTTTAAATACTTGAGCGTCTTCCATGCAACTGCAGTAATAAGGTTTAGCGCGGCAGGGGGAGTGTCACTAGTATCAATCTGATAAATGACGCCTTTGGCTATGCTGTAGTCAGTGCTATCTTTAGCAAAGATATCAGAAAATTGATTCTGCAAATCAAAAACCTCCTGTTATTATACAGGGGATAGTTGCAGGAAATATTGAGCAGTGAAAAAGGACAGTACTTGGGGCTTGTCTTCAGGTAAATTGAAATCCTGAAAAGTGCCAAAGGGATGTAGCAATAGGACATCAGGTCCATTCAACAACTTGCCATAGCCAATAACCCGCCATCTAGACACATGTATTGGGAGAGCGGTTAAGTTGGCAACCATCAATTGAACAGGGTCTTTATGAGAGACATCCAAGATTCCAGGACAGAGATAAGGTTTGTTGCACCCTAATGGACGGGGAGAGTAAAACTCCAAGAAGGTTTGTTCAGGTAGTTCATATGATATCTGGGAGTCTAGGATGGCCTGGGAGCCAGGTGGGATAGTGACAGCAGACGTGGCTAGGAGAGGGATCCCCTCAGATGCAGGACAAGCCATGGGTGGACATTTCATGTTGGAGGAGTGAGTGCAATATTTGAGTTTGAAAACCCCAGTGGGATACTCCAAGGCACATGTCTTGAGCCATTTCCTGGGAACTTTAACTGGCTCTTCAAAGATCAGAGGGACTTTGTATCCCAGAATAGAGAGGTAATCATTTTTCAAATTGATTATCCCATTATATTCCCTAAGGAACTGGGTGCCAACTAAGAGATTGTAACTCTCATTTTCCAAGACAACTGCTGGCGCAGCTAGAAGAAGTTTACCAAACCGCATGGATAGAGCAGAGTAAGTCCCTATGGCGCAGGTCATAGACAGTCCAGCTGTGCCATACATCTGGTGATAGTTAAGGTCAGGGGCAAGTCTGAGTTTCTTCACAAGCTTGGAGGAGACAACGTTGACTGGCAAGCCAGTATCTAGAACAGCCTTGATCTTCACTTTTTGAATGGAGATCTCTACTTGAGTGATAGTGCAACCAAAGGGTGGAAGGACAGCCAAGATATCTTGAGTCTCTGCTAGTTCCTTATCCCACTTCTCAATCATGCATCTTAATCCTGGGAACTCCTTATAAACAGTTTAGAGAGGGAGCAAAACAGATACATTCTTGAAGACAGTGTCAACAACCTAAACAGCTTCTTCTGACAACTCCACTAGCACAGGGAACCTCTTAGCTTGAGTGAGGTATGGGCAAGAGACAACCTCTTTGGCTTCAGGCAGCGGCTTGGCAGCTGTTGTAGGTTTCCCAGAACACAACTTATAAGGGACTACAATAGTTTTAGGGACAGCAAGAACTGAATACCCATAGGTGCTGGGATCTTCCACATCTGAATTGTCCATATCAGAGTTGTCAGAGATGTTATGGAATAACAGCAGAATGGGAGGAGCCCCAGTGTCAGCAGGCTCAGAGTCAGCAATAGAGGGGGAAATTGAAGGAGACAGGGAAGAATTGTCAACTGAGAGCATCTCTGGCTCTAGGTTGACTGTTCTTTTCCTGCCTGTTCCCTGGATTCAACCCCTTCAAACCAAGGATTGGTGCAGACTCAAGTCTGATGACCTATCTGGCCACAGATATGGAAACCTTGGTGTCAAGGAGGATTGTTCAAGTTCATGGCAAGGATATGTGGGCCCCAGGAAGATAAATCAGAGTTAGAGGCAGCACAATTCTCCCACACAACTGCTCCATAATGGGTAAGGTGCATATCTTGCAACAGTGGCTTTATGCCCTTCATAGAGGAAAGCATGGCCTTATAGCTTTGAAATGAAGGCACAGAAGCTGGTTCACCTTGAGGGCTTGAGCGCAAGCCATGTAAGCCTCATGGGCCAGCAATTGTCTGTATGTTATCAGTTGCTATCCTTCCAAGTATAACTCATCTGCAAATTAAGCTAGAGTCTCCTTAGGTTTAAAAGCAATGTGAATGAAGGAATACTTCTTCACTTCCAGACTGAGGTCACCACTGAATTTTTTAATTGGAAGCTGCTTCATATCTTCCCAGGTCTAAATGGTGGGCAGCTCTGGCACTACTACCTCTTGGCAGGTTGGGTGCAGACAGGTTAGAATGTGTTCCTTCTTAACCTCATCTGAGGCTCTTCTCATGAAAGTTTCATAGGTATTTATAAAAGCTGCAATAGTTGAGGTTTTGGGGTTGAAGACTTGCTTAAGGTAGGCTTGAAATGTGCTTTTGGGTTTGGGTCACCATTGTTGCTATTGAGTACATTTATGCGCGTGAAGAATTCTGCTTCAGATTTATAGGGGGCTGCCTGGCCCACAGCTGGCAAACACTTTCCTCAAAAGTAGTCAGGGCCTCAGCAGTGTGGGTACCCATATTATTAGCTATAGTGGTCTATTTCTCAGTAACATCTAGGCAATGGCCCTGTGTTATTACTACAAAGTAAAGCTCAGCCATCCAGGAGGTGAAGGAAGGCCCCACTGAGAGGCAAGGGGTGAATCTGTCATTTACTGAATTGATCAATTAACTCATTATTTGCATGTTCCTATCAAGTTTTTTGTGATCTTTTTTAAATGGTCCACCTCATTAGCTAGAGCCATCAACTCTCTAGCACATTGGATTTGGGGGGCTCCTGACAGACCAGGGCAACAGCCATCTTCATCAATAACTCCAACTGGAATAGCAGCAATTGCTACCATTTTGCATAGGGCAGCAAGCTCTTGCTGTAGCTTGACAGCTTGGGTCATCAAAGTAAGCACCTGAGGATCAGGCTGATGAGCTTCAGTAGGACAACCTTAACTATGGGTAGATGATCAACCTCTCTAATGGCATCCCATATTATCTGCTCTCTATCCATTAAATTGTCAGATGGGAGGGAGGGCGGAGCATCTGGCTTGGGCATAGATAATCATTCACCTGAGTCTGGAGCTTGGTAATAGTAGAAGAAGTGATAACCCTTTCTTGATAGAATTCTTCACTGAGCTCACAAAGGTATTTAGCAGCAAGTTCTGCTACTTGTTGTGGTTGCTTAAAGGAGTAAGCGCTGAAGGCATTAAGCTGTTGTACAAGTTGTTTTAAATCAGTGAGATAGGCGTTAAAGGTGGAATCTACTTGGGCTTGCCAGGGCTGTTCTAACTTGAGAAACTCATGTAGACGCTCCCTAATGTATTCAGGGATGAACTGGCACATTTGTTCAATGAAATTAACCAAGCAAGTCTTGGAGGCAACAGAGTTGCGCTGATTGT
Source organism: Entomophthora muscae (assembly GCA_014839935.2). Classification (NCBI taxonomy): domain Eukaryota; kingdom Fungi; phylum Entomophthoromycota; class Entomophthoromycetes; order Entomophthorales; family Entomophthoraceae; genus Entomophthora; species Entomophthora muscae. The sequence continues at coordinate 251,074 of QTSX02004279.1, forward strand.
CTGATATCAAGGAAAACAGGGAGTGGATACACTGTTGGTAGGCCACAAACTGATCCCAGTGATTAATGATAGCTGCTTGTAGAGATGAAATCTCCTGAACGTGGAGCCCTAACACCATTTGATGGTGGACCAAGGCAGTTTGTATAAAGGATGCCAATAAGTGCTCAGTAGAGCCAACCGCTGAGAGGAGATGCTGTGGAATTGTGGAGCCACAATCAATTTATAGTATTCTGCTCAACTAAACTGTAGCTTGAGGCAAGGAATTGCCTATCACAGGCTAGCCCCAGGGCTACTGCCATGACTTGTTCCAAGTCAGGGGTACCCAAAGGGTAGGCCACTAGGCAGGTACCATTTCCAAGGTTTAGCATAGTAGGGACAATAGGTGGGTCTACAATGTCTCTCTTAATAGGAGGACTGGTAATTTCAGGAGAAGTCAGCTCTTTTATAGGCAGAGGCAAAGGTCTGAAAGCATGGTTGCAAAGGGGGTAACTAAGGGGCTTACAGCCCTGTAATAAGCATCATTTTTGCTGTGTTCTGAGGCGCAGCACAGACACACAACAGGGAATCCTAACCTTAGGATTGGATTTGTACTAAGTCTGAGTTAGATGGCAGAGAAGGCTATGCAATTACCTTATGGCCCTGAATGAATAATATCTATTAGTTGTGGCTAGAGAGAGGCACCAAATTACTTGAAGACACAAAGACAAAAATGTGAATAGAACTTAATTTTTGTAGTGAATAAGAAATGTAATATATAGTGGTTAACAATACCACAAAACAATACCAGGAAGTTAGAATCACTTGCCACTAGCATGAGTGGGGCAAGTGAGTTGTGCATAATCAGGAAACTGAACAATTGAATTTCCCAATTTGGAGCCAGACTTATTTCAAAGGGTGAAAGCAAAAGAGTTAGATTTGCCTACAAAATAACCCATCAAAGGCAAAATTGAAACATGATGAATGGCAGTATTCACAACAGGGGTGTTTGGAGCAGACACACCTCAGTTATTACATCCAGCTTAATTTAGCAAAATAAGCCTGTTGAAAATTAGATATTTAATATTCCCAGCAGGATTATTTCATATAGTTAAACTGGGTGGAATAACTGAGTTGTGTCTGGTCTGAGCAAAGCACAAAGACACCAAATCTATGTATATTACAATTAGCTGGTCTGTAGAACTTATAGTTTTTGAATTCACTTTATTGAAGTGCTTTGAAAATAGCAACATTATTATAGAAAACAATAGAATTAATAAATATTAAAGCAGCCAAATTTAACTTGATGCATGATAAAAAATCATTATTGTAGTTAAATTTAAAAATAATATAACAATAAAAAATACTTACAAGTTTAATCAATATAAATTAAAAAATAAAAATTATTGGGGGAGCAAGTTTTTGGGGTAATAGGATTGGGCAGGGCAAACAAGTTGGTGGGCTGGATTGAGAGGTAGGACTTTATTGACTGGGAGTGGGTTCCAAACAACTGGATGATTGGCTGCGGACTAGGGCAGCTGGAGGGCCAAGTGGTGATTGAGTGCCTTGAGCAGCTTAGATGAATTCCTGAGGCATGACATCATATTTGGACTTAGGGAGGACAGCAATTGGCTTATACGCCTGGGAATTGCAAGGGGGAAGTTATGGGTCCTTTGGTGATTAGCTACTGCTGAGAGCATTCAAGTCCATATATTCAAACATTTTAGCAACCTTCTGATGGGAAACAGCACAGTGGGGTTGTTGGCCGCACTAATCACCTGGCTGAAGGTGTAGGGTTGCGCCCACAGATGGTGTCCCCAATGTTGAAGAACAACACATCACACAGATAAAAATCAGTATACCCAGCAGGAGAACTCAAGATGTTGTGGTCACCTGCTTTGATCTTCTTGGAGGCCAATTCAGCACACTCCATTTGGCAACTCAGGAAAATTTGAATCTGGAATTGGCCAAGCTCCAGGTGGCTATCAGATTGGAGAGGAATTTCCCATACCAGTACCCATTGCTGTAATTGGTTGCGGTTCAATAAAATACAGTCCCTTTTGGGAAAGCTTCAAGGAATGCACTCATCGCAAACCCCTCTGTTCTGTTCTTTTTATCCTTGGGGCGTTCTTTTTTACCATGTAACCATAATACTGGTCTTTTAATGACAATTTATAATAGGATACAAATATGGCATTGTCCAAAATGGAGGACAGGCAGCATGTAATAGTGGCACCAATAACAGGATCATAGGGATTATCAGATCAATAATCTAACTCATTGGCAGGCCAATTGATCAGAAGCAGAACACTGACTACAAGCCATGCATCCAGAGCTGTGCTGTGTGGCTGGCAATGAATATGCCCTGGAGCCCAAGTAGGCCATAGACCTCAGTCAATTGGAGGTATGGATCACTTTGCAGAAGGTCAAGCATTAGAAGATAGGCATCCTTGATCTTAGATTCAATCTGCTTCTTTGGCTTCTTGACCAGCTTTGCACCACCTCTCTTCAAGAGGGCTTAGAACTCACGCTTGTTCACTGCCTTGTTAAAGTGAAGCCAAGTGACCATTTCTTCAAAATTTTAATTTTTTTGCTTTAGGCTCACAATCTATTCTATCACCTCATTGGTTATGATTTGACGTTTTTGGGGTGCTTTGGGAATAATGGGACCCAGATTATGAATGGCTTTCTCTGTTGGCCCAAACTCTCAATTAATGGCTGGATTGGATTAGAGGGGGCCACAGTTGCCCAATCTACCAAATGTGGCATAGGCACAGGTTGAGCCTGGTCTTGGGGAGCACCATACTGGCCCTCAAAAAAGCCACCCATGGATGAGCTGTGATACATACAGCTTATCCTCTTTGCAACTTCCATTGAATTGGGTATATATAGAGGGTATGGCAGTTAATCTCTCTTGCTCAGAAGCCTGGGCTTGAAGTAGCTCCTGGTACTACTCCTTGTCAACTCAAAGTTATATTCACTTGAAAAATTCATACTAACACAAAACAATAATAATTCTATTTAAAACAGAAAAGCAAAGTATTTCTAGGGAATTAATTTTATTTAATTTTGTACTTCTTTTTGAGATATTCTCTAAGACATAAATGTACAAATTTAGAAGCACATACATTGAAAATAATGCTGTAGTTCCCTGAATAGATTTTGGTGGATTCACTCCTGAAATCCGCTATTTCCAATTTGAGTCCCAAAAATAATCAATATTTTCAAAAATCAGTTTTTTTGTTTGAGCTCATCATTTTTGTGACTGAACCTCATGCGTTCTCTGTTTGTATTATATTTGCCATACACTCATTATCAAATTTGATGTAGAATCCTTCAGGAAGTCACTGGATTCTGTGCGTTTTGAATTTGATTCTCATGTGTTTGCTGTCTTATTTTTGAAATTTGGTATTTGACTTTTTTTGTTGTGTGATTGACTATTTTTTTGGCTATAGATAAATGGAATCTTTATTGATTAAATTGACCTTCTACTGGTTCCAATTGAAAATTTTCTGTGACTGAACCTATGAGTTCTAAACTGACTAATATATGTTTATCTCAATAGGTTTGAAAACTACTGTATTGCTTTAAAAATGACTAATTCTTTTAAAAAAACAAGTGTTATTGCTTTAAATTGACAAAGCTATCTTTTTGTTGGTCAATTCAATCCTCAGAAGAGTTTAACCATCCAATCATATTAAAGTATCTTAAGAAATCTGTTGCTTCTCTTCCAATTTTAATCCACATACTCTGAAGTCAGTTTTTATTGTAGATAAGCCACTTTGCAATGGCTGTAATAGTTGAAACACAATTTAAAAATCAAGAAATTAAATTTATATTTATTAAAGTCTGAGTGATATATATTCTTATTTTACATAATTCAGACCAAACTCCACTGAATTTGACCTTTCTAATTTCAACTATCCATGTAAGAGATTATATGTAAGGATGAGCCAAATCAAGCTTTTGGCTTGGCCATTGACTTTGAATTTAAATATTATCAAAAAAACAGTTCAGAGAAATCCCTTACAACTTGAGCTTACTTGAGGCAACATTACAGCTATCCAGACAGACTCACTTTTTATTATATTTATAAAAACACTAAAAATACTCTAATCTAAAATAACTCCAGAAAGCTCAGAGATGCAACAAAAGTATATCATAATCAGCAACAGTGGAAAAATTGACTGTAGGGATGTAAACATGAGAATCTAAAAGTGGCCACTTTGACATTTTTTAAATTTTCAAAATGGCTTTTAAAAATGAAGTAACTACTTTTTATTGGCTTTTTTAGTTGAGAGGATAAATAAAAAGTATTTTATATGGCAATAATAAATTTTCATTTTCAGATGAGCTGTTTTAATTTAATGTTGAAACTTTAAAATTATCAACTTGGCCACTTTTAGATTCTCACTTTTGAATACTCACTTTTACATCCCTACAGTCAATTTTGCCACTGTTGCCCCATAATCTATAATAATAAAGAGATATAACCATCCTATTAAATTTTATATAAATTTCATTACTTAAAAAAGCTTAAAAATTGTTTGCTATAAAATTTAAAAAAGCTACATCTATTTAAGTCATACAAAATAATTCAGATAAAGAATTCTATTTAATATTCAAAGCATAAACAGAATATGCTTTACTATTAACCCCATAAATGAGCCATTATTTTATACGCTTCTGATTATAAAATGTTTGTGGATCTTATCATTTATATCAAAATGATATTTAAAGATAATAATGAAAATAACTAAATTCAATAATGAAAAATTAAAGTTTATCAAACCCAGATAAATTATGGGGCAGGATAATTTTATGTCATTTATTTCTGCTGGATAATTTTCTGTCAAATTTAATCCAACTATAAACTTTGTTCATTAGTAATTTTTTAACATTAGGATAAATCAAAAAATTAAATATACTCTATTAATAAAAAGCAAGTCTGCCTGTCTATAAAGTAGTTTTAGAAGCTATGGCAACAACCAAAAATACCTCATATTTAAGCAAAATCCAACTATTAGGTTAAAATATACACTCTTTTACAGGGATTTTTGGTGTTAATGAACACAATGGGTCAACCCAGCAAAAAAGTGTTCACGCGCAAAGCAAAACTATTCAAAAAAATTAATTCAAAATACATTGATTCACAGACAAAATGGTGTGAGTTGACTTTTGTTGTACATATGTTTACTATGTGAACTGGTGACAAAATACACCCAAGCACAGTGTGTCAAAACTCAATCCAAAAGCAAAACACAATAGCAACTCACTATGTAAACAAAATCACTCAAATGTTGTGTACAATGGATTTTAATCAAGAATGATACCAAGGTATCTAAAATATTGCACACAATCTGAAACACAAATTTTAAAAATATTGTGTTGGGTGTTTGAATTTGGTAGTAAAATCTGGGGAAATGGGTGGATTTTTTTGAGTATTCTAAATGGGTGTTGTAAAACCAAAAACAACTAATTAAGAAATAAAAAATCTATAATGGGATTTTGGGTGGGAAAAGATTGATTAAATATCCATATTCAAATAAAAGCAAAATTAATATTAGGGAGTAACTTAATTGAATTTTATTTAATATTTTATTAAATTGTAAAATGGAAGGTGAACAACAGCAGAGTGGCAATACACCTGTTGTGCACTGCAGTTGTGGTTGTCCCCACGGGTCAAAGAATAGAGTTAGTGCAACCCAAGTGCCTACTCAATGAGGAGACAGAGAAAAAATCAATAGTGATGCTTCACTGACACAGCCAGTTCAGGGAGCACAAGCTGCTAGGGTACAGAGCATCAACCTTTGTGTTGCAACTGAACCAATGAGGATTCAGTATTTGGAATTGGAGAAGACAACAGTCCAATATAAAGGACAGAATAAAAAGAATAAGGTATTTTTTATTTTAGAGTATTGTGATTAATATACCATATGGGGAAAGCCACAAGGCCACAAGGGGGTGGCATAGTGGGAAGCTCCATGTAAGGTTCAAAGCCAAGGAATAACTTGTGCAGGGATCAGCAAGTTGAATTGGTAACACTCCTAAAAAAGAAAAAGTGCCTACAGTTTGACATTTTCATCAGATTAATCCATGTTGTTAGATACATCAAAGGGTGACTCATCAAGCGCCCCTGTGTATTGTAAGATACGTTAGCAGGAAATTCTGGAAACTTGGTTGCAAGATTTGGGTCCCCAAGCTGACCTGGAAGCCCAATAAGGTTATCACTACCAAAACAGTTAGAAACAAGGTGTTAGAACTTACTTTGTATGTATTTGACACTGTGTACTGCCCGGATTTGGTTTTGTCAGTCATGCTGGAGAAAGTTAAACCTGTACTTGGCACTAGCTATGAGCCTTACGTCAGTGATGGCAATCAGGAGACGGACAAGGAGCCTGAGTTTTACAGAACTGATGAGGGACAGCTGGTGTTAAAAAAGGTTTCAGCCTTCTACAACAAGGTACCCATGCCTTACAAGCCTGTCACCAATCAGGATCCCAGTTCATTTGAGCCCACTAAGACTGCCCAGAAGCACATTCCTGATATCAAGCAGATCATCTTTCTCTGGATTATGCTGGAATCTGGTGACTACAAGGTGGCTGTGGCTTTTGTTGGAGTGGATCCCAAGTATGCCTCCAAGACCTTCAACAGATTCATCAATACTGGCTTAGTCCTTGCTGCAGAGAATTCATTACACATGTCAACCATGCTCACCAAGGAGAACAAATGGGCAATATACCAATGAATAACCCAAGATTGCCATCTTGAACTGGCAAATATACAGGCAATGGTCAAGTATTTTTTGGGGTTGAGGCTTCAATTTCCTTTTAATATCATCTGGTGAAGGAAATGTGTTTTTCCTGGAAACATCTTGGGGTATCTCCTTATAATTAGAATAGCCCAAACAACTTGGTGTCCAGAAAAATTATGCAGAGGTGTACACTGCCCTCAAAGCCAAGTGGGTAGTCAAATTCTATTAGATTGACAAATCAGCGTTTGCCTTGTCTATGCACAATAGGTATGTCCCCAAATGATCAAATGATGGGATGGTTTGGCGTGCTGCAGTCTGCGCCACAGCCTACTTGATGGTGGCTCTCCTCAGTCCAAAGGGGGTTGAGCCCTACCAAATGATATTGGGTTTGCATAACAGCAGGACCTTTCTATCATTTCTCTGATTGGTCCAGGAGCCCCTAAGGCGCACAAGCCCTGGCTTCACCAATGTCATTGTGTTGGACAATGTTGGTCTCCACAAAGTGGCTGATATTCTTGACAAATTTCCATCAATTGATACCAGCATTGCTGTGGACCCCCAGCAATTGGCCACAGCAAATTTATCCCTTCTCTTTCTCCCAGCCTATTTGCCCTTCCTAAATCCCATTGAGGAAGTATTTGGGTGGCTCAAGTGTGTTGTCAAACAAGGAACCCCAACTGGGACTGAGGACCTCTTTAATTTGCTGCAGGCTGGGATTCACACCCTCTCAGCTGAGACTGTGGCCAAATTCTATGGCCACGCTGATTTGTTCATCCCTGCATGCCTAGCCAAACATCCAATCAATTAAAGGCTTAGTATGTCCAATTTTTTTATATTCTCTTATTTACTACTCAAGATTTATTAATTATCATTTTATATTTAGATGTTTCCACGCCCACAATCACATTCAGAAGATTCATCAATAGATGTAAGTAATTTATTTATTTTATTATATATTATTTTATTATGCCATCTGAGGTAATCCCAAACGCTTGATACTAGATTACACAAATAGATTTATACCACTTTTGTCAAATAAATATATAATAGTCCTATAAAAATTAAACATAAAATGTACAAGTTGGAATTTTTTATTAACATATAATTTTATGCTTTTATGAAAACTGTTTCTGCAATATATTTTGCAAAACTGGTTTGCTGAAATACAAATTACAAAAATTTATTATAATAAAAATAATATAAATTGTAATAAAATTTATTGGAATCATATTTTTATTGTGTGCGCCTGTAGTGAGGCATTTGGTATGTACCTACCCAGTGATGGAGGTGGCACACAACCTCCACTGCCACACTGTATACAGTGGATACATCCAGGTTAAAATATTTTTGGCAGCTAGCAAAAGGGAGTATGATGAGGTGGGAGTGAAGCAGCAGCTTCTCTGGCAGGGCTGCATAACTGTAAATTACAGCCAGGACCAGGGCGTCCTGGATCACATGGTCAACCAAGTTATACCAAGGGAGAATTTTCTTGTTATCCAGGAAGAGCCAGGCCTTGTCAATCCCAAGAATGACCCCATTTGGGTCCTCCATGCTTGTGCTCATTCCAAAGTAGAAGAGATACCTGAGGTAAACAAAAAGTGAGGCCTTTGCCCAGCAAAGGCTTCAGTGAACTTGCAAAGCCTATTGTATACTGTACTTATTTTATTTTTGTGTTTGTTTTTAGAAAAATTCAGCTCCATGTCTGCAAGAAGCCCTGTCTTATTGGCACTCCAGGACAACCCAAAGTTGGTGAGGAGAATTTTTTTCAACTTTATGGTGGTTGCGTCTGCAACAGCCAATTTCAACACCTTGCACCCAAAGTTATCTAATAGGTAAGACAGGGTGTACTCTAGGGGGTAGTAGAAGCAAGCAGACACATGGGTCTGGCCCATCTCCAATATATTCTTGAATGGGAGTGTTGCCAGGACATCCCAAACAAGCTCAATAGAGTTTACACAGTAAACTCTACTTAGGGATATCAGGTACAGGCGGACCAGTTAGGCATTATTATAGGCAGTAACTTCCCACTCAGATGCCCCCTCAGCATGCGTAAGCTCAGTCAATACCTCCCTGGAAATTGGAAAGGACCTGTAGATGTGGTCTTCCAGCTCTCACAAGACAGGGCAAGACAGAAACAGCTGCCTAGCCACATGATTGGAGTAGTTGGTGTAGAACGTGGCAGGGACAAACAGGACCAGAACACGGCGGATTTCAATGTCTATGATTTCTGTGAGATTAGGCTGATTGACCACAAATGATCAGTCTAATCATTGCACGCAGATCTTAATCAGTTATACATTGTATTATCACTTGGTTATCATTATATTAAGTGTAGTAATTATACACCGTATAATCAGTAGTTTATTATAATAGATATGGCAGTTACATGCTGTGTAATTGTTAGTTTATTATATTAGATGTTGCAATTATACACTGTATTATCACTGATCATCATTCCAATGTGTACTGATTATACACTGTATATTACTTGCTTTATTATAATTGATTTAACAATTATACACTGTAAAAATGTTAGCCAACATAGGGATTATCATTGATTCTACACTGTATAACCTATAGATAATCTATCACTCACCCCAATCCACCCTACTGGACGTTGTATCAACCCAGCCCCACACTGCCTGATGGGCGCATATGATCATATCAAACAAGTGATAGGCAAAAGATCAGGGAATACTGAGTTTGGGTCAGAGCTACACGGCATATAACCAGGTTTCTTATTGGTTTGGGTCAGCATTACACAGCAGATAATTCACAGGTTGATACTGGATTAAGTCTGCTATTATACGGCGTATAATCCCTAATTCAACCTGTTGCATTAATAAGCAGAAGACTTGCCAGCCAGAAAGGATCACTGATTAAGCCCTACAAATGGAATACCAAAATTCCACTTTCCAATGCTGGAAGACAGATTAAGGACCATTTATAAGTGTCAACTAACTACGGTGTAGTTTCCCAGCGCAATAATAGGCGTGTAAGATACAGCCAATCAAAAAATGACAGAAGACTAGCTCAAGAAGAGCGTAGGCTGTAGCTGAAATGCTATGTATGCCTGCAAAGGCCAGTAGCAACACACGTGCCAAGGACAGCCAATCAGGATAGGCGCAGCTAGCAAAGATGGATCTATTGCAAAGTTAGCCACTGAAAACTGTCTGAAAGGACAAGAACAAGGGTTGTTGCAGTATATATTGATACAGACTCCTGAAAGAATAACAACAAGCTCAAAGTTACACCTGTATAGATTGCAGCTGTTGGCTAGATTGTACTCCAGTATCAATAAACGTAATTTTCTTCAAATTTCTATTCTATTGTAGTCTGTAGTGCTCTTGCATAAGATTAGGTAGAGTACATTGGCAAGGCTAACATCTATCTTTAGCTTTGAACATACCAGCAATAACACAGGTTGCTCAACAGTTTCTAAAAAAGGTAAGTATTTATAATTTTTTATTGATTTTATTTTTTTATGTTACCTTTGCATGTATCCTCTTGGTAGTGGCTTTGGCTGGTTTAGCCATTCTTGGCACAAGCAATTGTGCTGGCAATTCTTTGTCCTCAGTTTGGGCTTGCTTGGCTAGTTTGATGTGGGCATACATTTCAGGGTTGTCAACCCAGAAAAACGGTGCAGAAAGATTATATGCCTTAAACTAGAGGCCCTCAACCACCGTCTTCTGAATGTTTAGTAAGCGCTCAATTGTCTTCTCAGGGGTGTCTGGTATTTTAGTCATAAGGGCCTTTGCAGACACCTTGTCTATTTTTTTTCTTTCAAGGACGTCAGAATTAACTCTTGCTTTGACCTTGCAGTCAATTCCTTTGATCTCTGCAACTGCAGAGTCAAGATCCTTCAAAAGCTTCTCCAACTCTCTCATTGATTCTTTACTAAAATTTCCTTATGTTTTTATAGCTTTCACACCAATAAAATCTTCACTATTCTGATAATAATGCCTCTTTGTCTATCCCTGTTTGTTTTCACATTACTCCAATACCCCATTTTTTACCCATTGTTATATGTTTTAAGCTCAACTCAATATATGTTGTTTGCTTCGTGTTGGCATTGTCCCTAAATTACCATATTTTTTTAGTACTTTGCATAGCCCCTTGTGAAAATATAAACAACAATTTGGTGATCAACTAAATTTGAATTAGAAAATTATAGAATAATTGTATTTAGATAAAGTTGTTACTGATCCAAATTCAAATTCCTTAATGAAAAAATTTAAGCCAATAAGGAGCCAAGTGATAAGGTGATTGTTGTGACATAAAGGTCACTAAATAACTCTTTGATCTATGTGCCCTAATTAATCTGATTGGCTGGTTGATTTTCCATTGTGCACCATTGCCGCTGTGGCAAGTTGTTGGTGGATTAGTGTCCAATCAGCTGCTGGGTTAGCACTAGTCTACCAACAACTTGCCACAGTGACAATGATACTCAATAGCAAATCAACCAGCCAATCAGATTAATTAGGGCACATAGATCAAAGAGTTATTTAGTGACCTTTATGTCACAACAATCACCTTATCACTTGGCTCCTTATTGGCTTAAATTTTTTCATTAAGGAATTTGAATTTGGATCAGTAACAACTTTATCTAAATACAATTATTCTATAATTTTCTAATTCAAATTTAGTTGATCACCAAATTGTTGTTTATATTTTCACAAAGGGCAGTGTAAAGTGCTAAAGATAACTGTGCTAAGGATCTAGATACATGACATAGTAAATATATGATTTTATAGAATTAAGGTGAACATAAAGAATAAAACTAATTATAAACAAAGAGAACATAAAAAATTGAAATTCAAAATAAAGATAATATAAATAGAAAATGTTTGGCAACAGTGGGTTTATTGGGGTGGGAAAGAGTGATACCTAGTAGGCAGAATAGCGTGTGAAGGAAGACAAAGAGGCAGTGCTGGCCTGGGGGTCTGGGAATGGGTGGGTGTGTCTGGAAGATGGGTGGTAGTGATGGCGGGGGTAGGGGTAGGAGGATGCTGTGTGATGGCTGCCATATACCACTTGTCATATTCCTTGTTGGAAATTGCCTTGATTGGCTGGTAGGTGCTTATGGCACGGGGTGGGAGGTGCTTATCCTTGCGTGATTGGTTGCCCATGTTAAAATGGAAAATTATTTTGGCAAACAAGTCAGCCACCATTTGGAGACTAAATAGAGAATTGTGGTCAAGGACCCCAAGATAGAGGTTGTTGAAAGCCTGAGAGCGGCGCTCCAGTAGTGTGGATCCAATGTTGAAGAACACAACATCAGATAGATGGATGTCAGCGTGGCCAGCTGGGTACACAGAGGCCTGGTGCCTGTGTTCCTGGATGGCCTCAAGAGCGGCAGAGCCACCCTCTATCTGGTAGATCAAGAAATCTTGGTGCTTAAATTTGAGCCATCCCAGGAGTTAAGTAATCCACCAAAGATGTGGCTATATTGTAGCCATTGGTGAAATCTGGGTTTGTACAGTAGTAGACAAAATCTTTGGCTGAAACAGCCAGAAATGCACCAAGGAAAGTCCTTTCTTGACCTTCTTCCTTCCTTTTTGAGTGGTGGCTCTTCCTTGTGCGCCAAAATCTTCAAAAGCTATTGATAGCTTGTAGTAGATGAACATGACACCATCTGTTAGACTAGTCAAGCATCAAACCAGGGTTGATTTGATGACCTGATCATACAGGGAATCCTCAGCACTGTCCCATTGGTTGCCAGCAACATTGGTCAGCATACAGACTGGCGCCACCTTCCCATACATCCAGAGTTACACTATGGGCTCAGACACCCAAATGCCATGGTGCACAAGTTACTTCTGGACCTGGGTCAAGGGAAGCTTGGGGTCCTGTTGCAGGAAGTCAAGCATTATTGAGTATGCCTCATTGATTTGGGACTTGGGGGCCTTCTTGGGCTTCTTGGCCATCCCAATCAGATTCCCTTTGTTCATTAGGTTGTTGAACTCCCACATTATGGTGGCTTGGGTAAATTTCAATAGGTCAGTGATTTGTTTCCAGGACAGACCCTGCAGGTTCAGTGCCACAATTCCCTGGAGAATTTTGGCAGTGATGATTTGATGCTTGGGGCACTGGGTTGCAGGAGCTGAAGCCTGATTGGCTATAGGGGCAGGTTGGGTGGTGGCAGCAATTTGTTCTGGATTGAGGTTGTCATCCTGAAATGTTGGTTGGAAAGCAGCTTGTGCAGGGGTGGGTACAGGAGCTGGAGCAGAGCTAGACACTAAGTGACTACTGAACAAGTTAAAGCCATATGCGTTAGGGGTCAGGTATAGGTCAGCTTCCTTGTTATCTGCCTCAAAGGCTTGGATATAAATAGGTGCCTCCATGTTCTGAGCCTTGCCTCTTTTGAAGTTGGCTTGACTGCTGCTGGCTTGGTTGCTGGTGCTGTCAAAAATGTTGCTAGTAAAAACCATTTTAAAAAAACCTAGGATAAATCACTAAAAGTAGAAGTTTAAAATTTTTTAATTTATTTTTATTGTAATCTCAAGTCCATATTTGGAAGATTCTCAAAATCATTTTACACAAATCAGGATCCATAAAAATGAATAAAATTACTCTGTCCCTAAATTGAATAGCTGTTGATTGGCTGTAAAACAGTTATACTTCTATTTTAGGCTGCTCATACTACACATCTTGTGTGACTTCATTTTGTTTTGTGCTTGTTGAATCTTGCTTCTAGATTGCCCAAATTTTGTTTCATTTTTGTTTTTCTGTTGGTGCCTCATATTAATCCTGGTTGGATTTTAATATACTCTGGAACAGCATCCATTTATCTCACTTGTTGCATCAGTTTATTTTGTTTGTGGTTTAAACTATACTATTTGATGTTTGATATAATTTCATATAATGGACTAGTAAAATTTTGTTTTTGGTTTGATAGTTTATTTATTAACCAAAATATTTAAATTAATTAAATCCTGAATCTTGTGCAACTTGAATTTTGTTCAAATCTGAAAACATTTTGTTTAAATCTGAGGTATTTTTGGTTATTGCCATAAATTCTAAAACTACTGTAATGTTGTCTTTAGTGGGCACAAGCTGTGAAGAATTTAACTAAAATGATTTTCTGTAACATTTAAATTTTAAAGTCAATAGATAAGCCAAAATCCTGATTTGGCTAACCCTTAAATATAGTCCCTTATATGTATAGATGAAAGTACAGAGGTTGAATTGGTGGAGTGTGGTCTAAATTATGTAAAATGAGAATATAAGCCACTTGGACTTTAATATATGTGTCATTAGCTTTCTTGCTGTTCCTAGGCTCCAGATTAATTATTTTATAGCTTAATCACATTATTCATATTCAAATTATTCAGAAAGCTTAAAATACAATCAATCCCAAATCTTAAATTAATCTTGGGCTTAGATGATTTTTTTTAAAAATAATTCATCAGTTTTAGAAATAAAAATATCTTAAGTGCTACTACAAACTATAAACCAAAAATATTTATGATGAGAGGCATGGAAGAGTTATAGCAGCCCCAAAGCTATAAATGCTATTAACCTATCTTTGGCTCATTATAAATATTCTTAGTTTGTTTCAGAAAAAAATGTTGTTGTTTTTGAAAGACTAATAACTCTATTTAAAATAAGCCCCCTAGTAAGCTGCCATACTTCATGAACTTGCCCCAATACACCACTAGCATCTTCTGATACTGTAAATTCAGAACCTGAGTGTAAAAATGCGGGATTTTCAAATCCTTGGTCCAGATTTCAAACCACTTTTGCAGGATAGCCTTTTTTAATTAAATTGAATTCTTTGTATTTTATTTGAATATTCAAAAATGCAGGAACTCATAGACACTTTGAAAAGTTCAAATTGAACTGCATATTTTTAATGGACAAAATGGATTAACTGGAATCAGATTTGAAGTTTTCAAATCCATCAACCATTTTCATTGAGTTTACTATGTTTTTTAAAAATGCGGGATTATCAAATCTAAGAACCAAATTTAAAATCACTTTTGAATACCACTAGTAAACTCTAATAATATTTGCGGGAACTGGAATCCAAATTTTATATACAGTAAACACTAGGAAACACAACCCAAATCAAAAAGCTCCACTATGAATAAAATCAAATGAAAAATACATTTTCAATAGAATATTTAGATTTAAAAAAAGAATAAACTTTAAGATTATTTAAACCCAGAAAGGATACAATATTATAAACTTCAAATCACAATATAGAAATGCTGTTACTATTCAAGGCTAAAATAGAAGAAACCAACTACTCACAGTAAACCCAAAAATATAAATAAATACATTTAAATCTAAAATATATTATTTCATTTTATTTTATTTTTATGCACAGAAAATCACATTCCCAACCAGTTCTTGCACCAGCCTGTGAGGCAGCCTGTCCACAAGAGCGTCCCAGAGGGTCCAAGAATAAACCCAGAACATAACTTGAGGGGGTAATGCTGCACACAGGCCTCCCAAGGTGTAAGATCTAGTCAATCACCTCTTGCATCCAAAGCTAGAGCACACAGCCTGAATCCCAGACAGATGCTGATATCAAGGCCTGTCACCAAAGTCTCCTATACCAGGCTCATCAGGAACAATAAGGTTACTTAAACCTCCATGGTATACCCAATTTTCACCTGGCCCTGCACTCTGGATCTAAGAGTTGCCACTTCTTGCCCCTGTGTGTTTGATACATAATATGAGCTATTGGCCACCACTGTTGAGCCATCTGCGCCTGTGATCTATTCCACCATTGACGGCGCCACTGAAAACAAGAGTAACCTACCTTTCACACAAAGGTCCCTGTTCTCTGTGTGGAGCCTGATAGCCAGGATGACGTGTTACCTGCCAAGGGCTGGCATTGATTGACAGATTATGAGCGTGAAGCTCTCCTCAACTGCTTGAACAGGGTAATGACAGATTGGGATATTGTGTCCCAATTTAGTGTTACGGTCAGATATATTGGCAACCTCAATAATAAATACAAAAAACCAGGAAAATTGCCAAATCTACCAAGGCTAAGCAGCAGCCCAGCCTATTTCAACCTATGTACATTGATGCAATAAAACAGTGGGTAGCAAAGGATTGCCACCTGGACACACTTGCTGTCCAATCAATGTTGGCCTCAGAGCTCAAGCTTTCAGTTTCAAAAACACTTTTTTACAAGATCATAGTTAATTTGGGGCTTCTCCTGGAAAGTACTGAGAGTTTTGCCATATTACAGGAACAGCAAAAAAACAATTGAGGATTGACACATTTATACCAAGACCTATGTGGCTCTCAAGAAGACCAGAAATATCCAATTCTTTTAAGTCAACAATTCATTGTTTTCCTCCTCACTCAGGTCTAGGCATGGGTGGGTCAAAAAGGGGTCCAAAAATGGTGTAGCACATTGTGCAGCTGTCTGTCACCAGACATATTCAATGGTAGTGCTTCTTGGCCCCTGAAGGTTGGACCAATACCAAATGATCAAGGGTTCCCATAACAGTGGAACATTCCTTGATTTTCTCCAAACCATCTAGGAGTACCTTTGTATTAAATACCTAGGCACAACCAAAATTGTTGTGATTGATAATGTTGGGCTCCACAAAGTGGATCTGGTTGTATCAGAGTTCCCTCCAATCAATAAGAATAGCCATTTTGCCAGCCACTGCCTGGCTGACTGCCCAATGAGACTCCTCTTCCTTCTGCCCTATTCCCCATTTCTGAATCCAATTAAGTAAGTGTTTGATTGGATCAAGAATAAGGTTAAGAAGGGGCTCCCACAGGACACTGAAGATTTCTTCAACATTCTTTAGGTCAGTCAATTTGCAATGCCACCTGAGTGACAGCAGCATTTTATAAGCACTTCAAATCATTTCTCCCCAAAGCTCTTAACTCTGAGCCAATCAGATAAATGGGTGCTCTGGTTTTATTTGTTTTATTTTTAGCTATTTGGTTTTTAATAGGAATTGAATCATATATTTTAGATAATGAAAGATGTTGAATTGTATTATAGATATGTAATAATTTGTGCAAAAGTTAAATAAAGTTATTTATATTGAATAAAGCAACACATATTTTTAGTATAATGCACCAAATATTATATTGACTGTAGAGCTACAAATAAATAAATTAGAAAGGATAGAATTATATTAATTTTATTTGAATAAATGTGAATGCTTTTTAGTACAATGGCTTTTTTTAAAAACCACAGATTTGACCTTGTGAGTCATCACCAAATCCTTATTGATTCAGTGCCACTACAGCCATACAACACAACACCCAATGATTTTCATGTATATCTTACTAATTATTACCTATGACTCATGTTAAGCAGAGAAAATCTATTTATCAAATCATATTAAAAGAGAAAATTAATTCAAGTTCCAAACAATTGCTTGTTTAGAACATAAGTGGATTAGACAGTTTGAGTTGAGTAAATAGTGCTCTTGTTGTTGACTACTATTATATGAACCCGTTTTTGCAGTCAAGTAATTAACAAATTTATAACTCATTTTTTACTATTACACATGTTCACTTTATTATAACTACTGTAGATTCAGAACCTAAAGATAAAAATGTGGGATTGTCAAATTGTTTTTGCACAAACTCACCAACTTACTGGAATAATTTCCATCCTTTTATATAAAAAAGTAATTTTTCTGGGATGAAAACTACTCCATTAAGTTGGTGAGTTCATGCAAAAACAATTTGAAAATCCTGCATTTTTACCTTTAGGTTCTGAATTTACATTGCTACATTATTATATAATAAATAATTATATATTACTATTATAATTTAAAATTAAAAATAAAAATTAAAGTGCAAGAGAATATTATTTATTAGGGGGATGCAAATTGCAAAGGGGAATGTAATTATTCTGGGGAATCATACCCCAAAATCAAGTTTTCTGCTATTGTGTCCAATTGGGACCACATACTTTTCTGTATGTGGTGAACAACTCTAACAACAATTACTAGAGAGGTGGCGCTAAGCACCCCAGTGGTTACAGAGCGCTTTAGAAAAGGAAATTGGGAAAGTAAATTTATTAGCAAGTTCTTCTTGGGAGGCATGTAGTAGCAAAAAAGCAATGCTTGTGCAAAGGAGCCATACAGGACATGATCAACTGTCCTGTACCTCTGCAGTGTCTTCTGTTGTTCTAGTGCTAATTGTCTTATGACTATTTGAATTGGTATGTCCTCTAACTTTTTAACATTTGTTTTTAATATGCAGTGTAATAGGATTCCTAAGTATGTTGCAATGTGAATCCTTTGAGAGGTATATTTTTTTGAAAACATACATAATTTTTTATATATTTGAATTTATTTGTTGATGTATGATGTTTGGCTGAACTTGAAGATGGTTCCGGGGGGAGGGTACCTGGCTTGTATCTGCCCCCCATGTCTCGGCAAACAAAATTTATAAATGCTTTAACTTATTCACAAGGATTGCATCCCTGACTTTATTTGATAGTGCTTTAAAAATTTCATTGAAAATTTCAGCTTTGATGAATTCTGTTCCTATTTGAAATTCTGTTTTTTTGAGATTCTTTTCATATTTATTTATGCTTGAAAACAGAAATCTCTGAATAGTTTCATAAATATATTCATCAAAATTCAACTTGATATCCCCTCAAATTACATTCATGTCTTTGAAATTGATATTTGCTCCTATTTCATATGCTTCACTAATCCACGGCAAGCATCCCGCAGGTGGTAAATATTCCTTTTTTCTTCTTCCCTATTTCTATATTTATTCATGTTCATTTGAATTACTTTATTTATTTCATTTTGATTTATTTGTTTCACAGGGGCTACCAATGATTTGTAACCCCCAAAACCAACTGGGTGTAAAACTGCCACTTCAGCAACCTCATCCCCATTCCTTTTTATAACTAAAGTAAATATAAGTAAAACACAAAAAAAAACTTACTTGATGTTTCCCACACGCCCCCCTCAGCCACTGGCGCTCCTTCAGCAAACTTCATGAGTGTTATCTGCTCCTCATTTGATTTCATGGGCTTGATCTTCCTTATTTTCTGTGCAACTTGTGCTTCCTTTTAATTTTCATTTGATGAATTTTCAGTATTTCTTGAATTTCTTCTGCTTCTTGATTGTGTTTCATTTTCATCTGTTTCCATTTGATTATTTTCACTTTTTGTTTTGAATAGGTTCTGCTTTATTTCTGGTGTTTTTTCCTTTCCTTCTTTTAGTTTGATTTTCTTATTTTTTTCTTTGGCCCCTTGCCGGAACTCCCACAAATTGTAGGATGCATCATTGAAATTCAAACATGATAAAATTGTTCCCTGTAGATTAAGTTACACTTCTTTGTTCTTTTCATCTATAACATTTCCCAATTTATTAAAAGTATTTTCCTTTGAATGGCTTAGTGGCTGCCCCCTGTTGCCCAGCTTTCTGTTACTAGTTCTCTAAGATTTTTTTTATTTCAATAAAATTTTGCAGGTGTTCTTCTAATTTATTTATCAAGTTGTAGATATTTGACATGCTGTTTGTTTTACATCCTAATTAATGGTTTATATAGTATTACCATCAACATATGGTCATGAAATTATAGATAATAGAACATTTATTTGTCATTTTTTCAAATAACATAAATAAATTGCAATTATATAAAAAAGCATAACACACTAAAAAATACACCAGAACTGCATTAAACTAGCCATCAGAATTATAACATGTAGTATATGTTTTTCAGTATGTAGCCTTTTTATTTAAAAATAGTATTTTATTGATATTTCATTGAATTTTGAATGTTGTATTGAATGTTAACTATACTGGGCTGTATTGCCAGCAATGTCAATTCAGTGGTATGTGCATAAATCAATGCATTTTGTATAATAAAATTCATTGTAAAAGTGGCATTTTCATTGTAATTTTATAATTGGACAGTGTCTATATTTGGGAGCCATTAACACTTATTACAAATAATGATACATAGTGTATTTTACATCTTGCATATTTACCTATTGATAATGATTCTGTAAAATTTAAGTCAATTTTGTGAGTTAGTAATAATAAAATGGATCAATCAATCACTGTTAATGACCATTAATTGGCTGATTTTCTTTGTTGTGGCAATTGTGAATTTTATGATAGTTATGCACTGGTATTCAATTGGTTAGTTCATATCCCATCACACAGGCAATAAAAAACGTGGTTGCCACCCCAAGACCAAATGTGGTCAGGGTGGCAACCATATTTTCTATTGACTGTGTGATGGATGTGAAATCAACCAGTTGGATACCAGTGTATAACTATAATAAAATGCATAATTTACACAGAAAAGAAAATCAGCCAATTAATGGTCATTAACAGTGATTGATTGATCTATTTTATTATTACTAATTCACAAAATCTGACTTAGATTTTACAGAATCACTATTGATAGGTAAATATGCAAGATGTAAAATGCACTATGTATCAATATTTTTAATAAGTGTTAATGGCTCCCAAATATAGACACTGTCCAATTATAAAATTACAATGAAAAATGCCACATTTACAATGAATTTTATTATACAAAATGCATTGAATTATGCACTTACTATCTAAATATCAAAAGTTTGATGTCTAGTTGTAATATTCTAATGCAATATTTACACTTGTTGGTCCTTAATTTAATATTGACAATATTGTAACTGTGCTGTTTTATCAAAGTTACAAGGGGAAAAATATGTAGAAACTAGCTAATATTCTTTATTGAGAGATAAAGATTATATAGTTAGTGTGAGTCATGGATAACAGGAAAATGATGATGTTGATCACACAGTGGGATGGTGAAGGGGGTAGCTTGATACTGGTAATGAGTCAAGCACTAAAATTAGGTATCTACCATAAGATATCATCATTTGTTCATGTTGTTGGATTTGGTAATTAGAGTTGACTTCCTAGCCTGGCTTTGAGTGGCCGGGTAATCAGATTACAGGTTGCAAGCCTGATTACTCAGAACCTGGCTGGTGGGTCAAGCCTGTTTTTTTGAAAAATACAATAAAATTATTATACAAATGATTATATTTTATCACATTGAATGTACAACATTGTATTACTTATGGGGAGTGTCAATATTGTAAAAAGAATTTATTAATTATGAATTGGAAGAAATAATATAAAATTTATTAATTTGTCATAAAAAAGGTTTTATTTTACTCATCTGTGGTGCAGGGTGCCACTCCCTAGTATTTCCATATTGGGACTGATTCCTTATTTAGAAAAGTATAAGGGGAACTGCTGCCCTTTTTTTATTACCATCAGAAGGTAATCCTCCACATTACAAAGTGTTGTCTCCAATTATAGACCAACTGACGCACCTGCGGCTAGCTGCAGATGCGTTGGAGAGTGACCCATTGGAATGGGTTTTCATATGCCAATTAGTGACCAATTAGAGCATCTGCAGTCAGCCAAAAATGCATCAATTATTGACTCATTGCTTGTGCCCACTAAGTAAATCAGTATACTGATCTTCTGCCCCTCTTTTTACCAAAGTGGGAATCCTAAAAGAGAGTAGTCTGAAACCCTATTCTACACTCAATTCCCCAGAGACAGCCCTACTATGTGCTGTGACCACCTGACTACAGATCACATGCCCAAATGTTCATTTCTTGCCCAATTCAACCCGTTTCTTTCTGAATATTCCCCAAAATGTTTCAGCCCTCCAAGAATAAGCTCATTGCCTGACAGTCTAGACCCTAGTCAGCATGACTCACCCTTTCTTTTCCCTCCTCCCCTTCAAGTATAAAAAGGCCCCCATGAGGTCCCCAATAAACAAGAATCATTCACCATAGAAACATAAGAACTGACTTACAAATCTTAGACTACTTGCAGAGCCCACCAATAGAGGTTCTGTTGAGTAAGAAGATATTAGTCCTGTTGTGTTTCCAGTTGCTCAGCTACTCTCAAACCATCCCTACAACTCTTGAGCACCACATCATCAAAGGAAAATCATGGGAGTGAATGGACAGAATGTACATTGCCATCATCTGCCCCTGTAAAAGGGACAGCATCAGAGGTAGCAGGGATGGAATGAGTGGTCTTTGGGAGTCAGGGTTGGAAGGAGGGTGGCTTGATCTTGATAGGGGGTTGGGAGGCAGGATTTGCTGACTGGGAAGAGGCAGAAAGAGCTGATTGCTTCAATTGCTCAAATTCTTCTTCTGACACATATGTGGGCTTGACAAAAAAAAATGAATGAGCGTGGGGGAAAACAGGAGTCCTTTCTGGACTTATCACCATCACTTGCATAGAATATGATAGATCTGATAAGTCCTGGACAAATACAGAAGGGAAAAGCTCAAGCCCCTTCTCAATTCTGGTGCACAGTTCATTGTAGGTGGCAGGCTTTGATTGCCTGAGATCAGAACCAAATTGTAAAGACATACATCTACAAGATGCATGTCAGCATAGTTTGTGGGATAGGATCAACAGGTATGCACCACAGCTCTAATTTTCTTGATTGCTCATTGCTGCTGCTCCATCTCTGCATTCAGTACAACTGTGTGCATTGCTTGTTAGGTAGCCCACTTCTCCAGCATGACCTTGAACTCTGCCTGGTAGGCATACCCATCTGCTGTGTTTGTATTGCCAAGTAATGATTGACACCAAATGGGGAAACAGCCAACAAAACCCTGAAAAATTGATACAAGATTGGGCTGAACTTGTAAATGCCATATTGAATACACTTTTCTCCATAATCTTGGATGCATGCAGAAATTTTGGCATATGATAAGAATATGACGTCATTATGCTTCCTCATTGCCCTCCCTTTAATAAAATTAATGATGGTTGAATTGTAGGGGTCAGTATCCACCAAACTAGGACCCCTTGGAACCTTATTGGACAAGATTCTTGCAGCAACTACAACTCTTTGCATCCATGAATTCATTGTTCTCTTATTTGTGAAAATTTTTGGAGTGCCAGTTGGAGAAGTAACTGGAACAGGGGCATCCACAGGTCAAGTTTCATGATACCCATCATGTGAGGTGGGTTTTTTCACCTTCAGTTGAAGTACAGGCACTAGTTGGGATCTTCTTGGGAGGGGTGCCACAGATGACATGGGCTCACAGATTTGCAGCCACAGTGGACTTTGCAAAACCCATTGTGGCTGAAATTTCCCCAAGGGACATAAGCATTACTTGTTTTTTTGATCATTTTGAGAACAATTTCTGGAGTGATTAGCTTTCTTCTGCGTCTTGCAGGCTGATTGGCTGGGGATGGGATGTGTTTGTCTTGGAAACTGGACAGTGCTATCTGATTGGCAGTTTCTGGATTCTGGTTTTCTGGGTGACCCCATGGCTCACTTGGTTGATTCCAGATGCTAGTGTTGATATATGATTTGGGTTAGCAGCTGCCTGTGCATGATGGGCAAACAGGACCATGCTTGAGGACACAGGAGAAAGAACACACTCCTGGGTAGTGCTTGTGATTGTGCCTGAGGGTTGAGAATGACCATAGAGGGAGGCTTCACTATTAGAAGACCCAGTGTAGCCCAGCATGATTTTATCAAGGCAAGGGAACAGCTTGTTTATTTGGCTTTTATTTAAAAGAAGACATAATAAAGTTTTATTAAAAAATTAAACTCAAAAAAGGAGTGTATAATTTAAACAACTTTATTGTTAAGTATGCTAAGTTGGTAAATAGTTAGATCTAAATTTTAGCTGTCCTAAAATGGAATAAAACAATTTTTAAGAATGCCTATGATTCCTAAAAGAATTAGCACAAATCCACTCTAGATCCTTTAACATCCTTTTTGAGACATCCATAAATCATATTTATTTCAAATCACCTCATTTTCAATTCAAAACTTTGGTTCTTGGATTTGAAAATCCCGCAATTTCAGATTTGTTAATTTTTTATATTGTCTATGATTCATTGGACATACAGGAAATACCAAATTGTACATTAGAATCCTGCATTTCTGCTTCATATATCCCACATTTTTTTGCTGTATTTTGCTTTTATTAGTTGAGTTATCTGCTCAAGAGATTTAAAATCTGCCAGTTTTAAATAAATCATATTAAATGGTTGATTTTATATAATATTTTATTTTTTGCATAGCTGAGTTCCCAGCAAAAGTGATTCAAAATTTGGACCATGTTTTTGACAATCCTGCATTTTTATGTACATGTTCTGACTTTACAGTATTTTTGTTTCTCTGGTATCATCACATGATTTCAAATGATAATTTATCTCATAATATTCTGAGAAACTTTCAAATGTTAGAGGTGAAGTATATAACTTTCCATCTTTCATCAAGTATGAGATATTAATGCACAGATTTTTAACTTCAAGCTCTCTTTTTATAGACCTATTTTTTCTTTCATAAATATAAAAAATGCTTTTTAAAAACAATTGAACCAGTTAAAGCTGAATTGTATAATTATTTCCTTTTTTCTTGCTCACAAACTAAGTTTAAAATAATTTATGTTGTTAATATTGTCAAGGATCTGGATGTACATGTATTCTGGCTACCACTAACCCACCTAACATCTAGTCATTGCCCAATTTGGTGCCTTCTCAATATACTGTTTGATATACCAGAAATAGAAACCAAGAAATATAACATGACTTTCCAAGTATCCAGCAATTTGAACCCATCCTGCACATGATCAACCCCTAGGGTTAATCCAACTAAACCCCTTCCACAGCTAAAGCTATATAAGTCTAAAGTATTACCCAATAAAATATACTTCTCTTCTCTCTTGATTCCATATTTGAAGCTTCCCTGGAAGGCATTCCTCATCAATATAAAGCACATTTTCTTTTTCCTTCCAATATTTTTGATATTACACCAAAGTGACCATTAACAATGCTTTTTTCATAAAATTTAGCAAAACAATTATATTTTATAGAACTCTTATATATTTAGGTGCCTTTTTAAACAAGTAGCACTGTAGATTAAGAACCTGTTGGGAAAAATGTGGGATTGTCAAATTCTTTTACATAAACTCACCAACTTAATGGAGTGATTTTAATCCCAAAACAACATACTTTTTTATATAAAATGATGAAAAATATTCCAGTAAGTTGGTGAGTTTACGCAAAAGAATTTGAAATCCTACATTTTTACCTTTAGATTCTGAATCTGCGGTAGATTTTTTTTGAATAACAATAATTATTAGTCATGATTGGACTACTTCCAACCTTTAAATTTTCTTTATAATCTATAACTACAGCACAAGACTCATCATCTAATTCATTAATATCTTTTTTATATTCCCTATTTTGATGAACATAAAAGTCTTGGTACACATTGATAGTCTTTAAGTAATTGTCTATAGATTCTGGTAATAGTAAGTTTTTACTTTCACATTCTGTGACAGATCAAGGAAATTCATGCTTTCTTCTTCATTATCCTGGCCTGACTCTTTTACAGTTTGACAGGAAATCCTTTATGTAAGCTTTGATAAGCTTGGATTCCAGGCAAGCAATCTTGGCATTAAACTTTTTGCCATCTGGTGATCACTTTCACATTTTTTACTTCCCATAGTCTTAGTTGCAGAACATTTCTTTCATTCCATGGTAGTCTAATTCAATTAAAAGCCAAAAACATAAAAGGATTTAGGGGAAAGCAAATATTGTTACACATAAGTATCATCATTTATTAATTATTATCATGTTTCCATTATATACTAATTGGGGTACATTTGGCTGAAATCCCTTTGGTTCTGGAATCACACCTGGATTCCTATCACATGGTTTATGACATAACAGTATCATCCAATCCAGATCTTTACCAAAAGAGTTGTCACACTTTTAACCTATAAGAATGTGCCCTGATAAATTCCAGAATCACCTGATTTCTTCCATGGAAATGTATTTATTTGGCATGGAACTTCCTAAGCTCCCGGCACCAAATCCTGATGGATATTACATATTTTAGATTCAGATCTTTACCTAAAAAAGCTTCACACTTCTCAACCTATAAGAAGGTGCCTAAATAATTCCAGAATCACATGATTCCTTACAGTGTAATTTTTTGTTTTAACTTAAAGCATTCCAAGCTTCTGGCGCCAAAACCCTGTGAAATCATGTATTCCAGATCAAAGCTATTGGTGTTCCAACTGGAATAGTTAATTTATTCTAAATAACCAAGCATTATTGCCTGTATTTAGACGTTTTCCTTCTGTTAATTGAACCTATGAATAACTTAATTAACCTTTGAAGTTAATTAATTCACATCAAAGACCACAGGTCAATGTGAATTAATCAGACTAATTACATGCTGTATAATCACTATTATTAACTATTATACACCATATAAATACTATTCCACATAGTAATAACCATACATTATATGGCAGATAGACTTTTATTTAATACTGTATTGAGTCAACTATTATACAGCTTATAGTGACTAACTCAAACCACCATCTTAACAACTCAACTTGATGTACTTATAAGATCAACAAAAATTTATTGCTCAATTAAATGAGTTCAAGGTTTGAATCCCTATCAGGTCTTTTTCTTCTTTTTTAACTTAGGTATTAATCAACCTCCATGGTTAATTAGTTGGTTTGAAACACCTAGTCTCATAATATGAATTGTTCAGATTATTCATTTTGGTCCTCAATTAGTACAGCCTAATTGATTCCTGGGTATCAATTAACCTCCATGGTTAATAAATTGGTTTGAGACACCTAGTCTCATAATCTGAATTGCTCATTGTTGAGCAACTTGGGTAATTGCTGGTATATTCAAAGCTACAGATAGATGTTAGCCTTGCCAATGTACTCTACCTAATCCTATGCAAGAGCACTACAGACTACAATAGAAAAGACCTTTGAAGATAATTACGTTTATAAAAGCTGGAGTACAATCTAGCCAGCAGCTGCAATCTATCCAGATGTAACTAAGAACTTGTTGTTGTCCTTTCAGGCGTCTATATCAATATATACTGCAACAACCCTTGTTCTTGTCCTTTCAGACAGTTCTCAGTGGCTACCTTTGTAATAGGTCCATTTTTGCTGGCTGTGCCTATCCTGATTGGCTTCCTTGGCACATGTGTTGCTACTGGCCTTTACAGGTATATATGGCACTTCAGCTACAGCCTACACTCTTCTTGAGCTACCCTACTGTTGTTTGTTGGTTGGCTGTATCCTACACACCTATTATTTTGCTGTGAAACTTTGCCATATTTAGTTGATGCTTAGAAATTGTCCCTGTTCAGCCCTCTCACATTGGAAGGTGGAATTACAGTATTCTGTTTGTAGGGCTCAATCAGTGATTTTTTCTGGCTGGCAAGCCTTCTGCTTATTAATGTGATGGGTCAAATTGGGATTATACGCTGTATAAAAGCAGACTCAATCCAGTATCAACCCGTGGATTATCAGCCGTGTAATGCTGACCCAAACTGATAGGAAGCTTGATTATACGCCATGTAATGCTGACCCAAACTTGGTATTTCCATGAACTTTGTGCATCACTTATTGATATGCTCATAAACACCATCAGGCTGGGTAAGACTGAGTTGATACAATGTCCAGTAGGATGGTATGGGCAATATACAGTTGATGATTTAGTGATTACACACTGTTTAATCAATGATAATCACTTTATTGGCTAACATTTATACGGTGTATAATAGCCATATCAACTAGTGATTATACAGCGTGTAATGACACATCAGAATGATAATCAAATATAATATGGCGTAAAATTGATGCTTCTATTTTAATAGACCAACAATTATACGGTGTGTAACTGCCATATCTATTATAAAATATTAGTGATTATACGGCATAACTATATACCATTCATAATACATTAGTGATTATACAGCGTATAATTACTAAACTTAACAGAGTATCAGCCTAGTGATTTTAAAGCGTGTAAATGTAATGATCTGCGTGCAATGATAGCCTAACTGTTTGTGGTCAATTAGCCTAAATTTACATTCATATTATTCAATTCAGCCCTCAATTAGTACAGCCTAATTGATTCCTAGGTATCAATTACTATGCTGGAAAATCTCTTCAAGACAATCATATTGTTTTGGATCACAACTTATAAAATTCATCACAATACAACCTCTCTGTGAAACCACAGCCCAATGTGACTGCAGTACAGTCACACATTCTTCCTTATTTTTTCTAGTGAATTTTTTAAATTTGTGTGAGATTAGGCTGATTGACCACAAATAATCAGGTTAACAAGTGTGGTGTGGCTGGCAGGATGCCAAAAGAATAAAGCTGAGCTACGCCCACTTTGCCCTTTTACAGCATCCCACCTAGGTACACGTCCAGGAATACTAGATGCAAACCTTTTTTTGTTTTTTAAATCAGTGGCTTTTTAAATCTTTATCTTATACTCTATTTGGTAAAAGTAAAGATGTGTCAGGCTGGCTGCCAAAAGAGCAAAGCTGTGCTACGCTCAGCTTCACTCTTTTACGGCAGCCCGCTAGTATGTGTTTTCAGTTTAAAAATTATTCTGGGATTTAGACTCTAATAGTTGCTTTTAAATAACATTTTAAATTTTTAGTATTATAACTTTATTATGATGAGAATTATCAGCATTTATTGATATTGTTTGCAATTAAAAGTTTATTATGTTAAAAAAGGTATTTAAATGCTCATTCAGGCTGAGGAGCTTGGTGGAGAAGGACTTCTGAATAGACAACATTTTGGGTCTGACCACAATTATGATTTGGGACAGTTAAGGCTATGATGCCTCGTACATCAGTAGTACAGGAAAGAGCAACATAGAGCTGACCATGAGAAAAGGGGTCATGTGTGAGATCAACACTCACGTGGCGCAAGGACTGACCTTGAGATTTGTTGAAAGTCATGGCAAATCCTAGACAGATTGGAAACTGCCAGTGCTGTAGGTTAAAATGAAACTCTTCCTCCTCAACCATTGTTAGACGGGGAATAAGACAGTGGAGGCCCTGTTAAATCCCAGAGTTAATTTTGACTTCAATTGTGTTTTGGAAAAGGGTTGTGACTATGGACATTGTACCATTGCATAGATCTTCAGTGGCATAAATGTTCTGAAGGATCATCACTGGAGCGCCAACCTTCAGGTTGAGATGAGATAGGGGTAAGCTGCTGTAATTAAGAGTCTGAATGACCTCAGCAGTAACTAAATTAGTGTCTTCCCCTTCTCCTGGGTCAGCACAGCTCTTGGAATTGTAGACATGAGAAGCTACAGGGCAAGTGTCAAGAATTCTAGAGTTAAACTCAACAGCTTGGCGGTTGGTGACAGTTAAGATGCCACAGCCTTTAAAGAATACAGCTGCATTATTGGGGGTTAAGGCTCTAAGCTGTTCAAGAAGATAGATGGCCTGGTTCAGCTGCTCAGATCTGGCAACTTGGGTAACAAAAGGAGGCAAATGTATCAATCCATAAAGCCTAGCATTAAATGATAGCTCTTCCAGGTACCGGGCATAACCCTCATTCTCTTCAGTCTGATGCAGCTGCATATTTTGGTTCAGAAACAAAATCTAAGCTGGGGCCAGATTCTTGACTGCTGGATGTAAGCCTCTACCTGCTGATCATGACCACTGTGGCAGATCACCTGAAGAGTCTTCTTAAATTCATCTCCAAAAACCACTGGGATCCCACCAACAAGAGCCTCATTATTGCAAGCATCCCAGAGTGTACGCTCAACGACCAGCACAACATTCTTGTGCTGCATGGGGTCTCATCTCATATGATTAAGGTTGTCTGACGTAACTGGGTAGCCAGCTGAGATTGATACCCAATGTTGCAAACTGAGTTCTCATCCAGGTTAAGAGGCACCTTAAAAGTTGAATGAGCAGTCTGTCCCATTGGCAGAAGGCTGGCAGCTAAGCCAGTTGAGGCAACACAGATGACATGCATACACTGATCACGGTAATGGGCATCCAGAGCTTGGTAGAGGAATGTTTTCCCAGTACCCCCAGAGCCTTGAAGGGAAAAGTGTGCATGAGTGGGATTCTGGGCAATCTGCTCAGTAATCTGGATGAAAGCTTCCTGTTGATCTGCATTAAGATTATCTGGGTGAGCTTGAGGCAGTTTAACTGGGGGATCAAAATCCTGAACCGTGTTTCTGGGATCTTCCCATCCTTGATTGTAGTTAGGAAGATAGTAAGCTTCTAAGCTTTGTCCAAACTTTTGAAGCTCATGCGCAATTAAAAAAGCCCATAATCAAGATGGGGATCAGTAAGGCCTTCTGGTATAATCAGAAACTGCAGCTGGTGCTCTAGGTCATCACAAAAGCTCTCCCTAAACTCATTCCAGATACCCAAGCCATTAGTGATATCTCCAGAGTAAAACACTTACAAAAAGAAGTTGCTGTCTGTGGCCAGAGTGGGTTTTGGCAGTCTCCTGAAAGGCATTTCTCCAGCATGCATCATCCTGTAGTAAACCCAAAGCCTCACATGCCAGGTAGTTGGTGAGATATTTTCTTCTTTGTAATCCTTTGCCTACAGTCCTTAGGTCCACAAAGCTTGCACACCCATGTTGAATAGTTAAAAGAAGGCAAACAAAGAAACACTTGCCTTGGTTTGGGCTAACATTATACATCTGGCCAAACTGTGCATGTTGCTGACGCCGTCTCCAGGTTCAAGTGGCAGCATGTCAAGTATAATGCTGAGGAAAATCTGGGTATAAAAGATGCCAGCCATCCTAATTCTTGGCATTATAAAGCATCCACCCCATAAGGGTTGTTCTGGAATTATTTTCTACTTGGCGGAGGACATCATCACTGGGAGCAAAATAAACCACCTGTTGGTTCTCATCATGAACAGCCAAGCAAATGATAGAAGGATAGATTGAGTGATGGGGTAACTCCATCAGATCCCAGACAGCCTTAGGTGGGGCAATGTATTGACCATGGAGATGCTAGCAGACTTTGTTATTGACAGCATCAGGATGTTGGCGCACAATATCAGCCAAAGGTGCCTGACCCTCAATTGTTGCTGTGTACATGTCTTCTCCCTTTGAGATGTACTTTAAAATGTGCTTGATTGTACAAAGATTCATGCAGACTTCAACATTTATGTGTGCCTTGTACTTCCAGATAAGAGCAGGAGAGTACAGAACAACCCAGCTGTTGTTGACTGCAACGTTATTACGTCCAGACACAGTATCTGATCCAATTGTGTTCTGGGGGCTACAATGCCTATAGTTTGGGTATTCATTAGCAGGTAGAACCATCCCATTTTGAAACTTTTTTTAAAAGTACTTTGAACAGCAGCAGACAGTTAGGAAGTCATGCATGGAGGATGCATTTTGATTTTGATCACATGGAGTGTGGATCATATAGCTTAATACTAAACGTCTGAGCTTGTTGTGGTAAGGGGTAACAGCCACTGAGGGGATCTCTACCCAAATCAGTTAGTCAATGTTCTGAGGTTGAATAAAATAATTGTCTGTGGATCAGAGAAACAGAACACAATGCATATGGGGTAAGACTTGCTTCTGATATTCCATGACACAAAAGTGCCCCAGGTAAGGACCAAAAAATCCACGCCACATATCCCAGATCAGCTCCTTGATCTTAATATGAAACACCCAGGCAACAATATCAGGTCAGTCCATAGGTATCTCATGTGGGCCAAGTTCTCATCTAATCTCTTCCCAATTACCATTGGCTGTAAATGTGATAAACAGGGTTGGCTTTCCAAGGTGATGTACAGCGCACATCATATCCTGATAGAGCTGTTGCATGTGACAACAGGAACCAATGTGCAAAGAGGGAAGAATTGTTCAGTGCCCAACCATCTCATGTGGTTCAGCAATATCAGTGCAAGCATAGTAGTCTGTAAGATTGCTATCAAGCTCTGCTCTGAAAACATCTTGATGACTTTCAATATACTGCAGGCAGATCATTCACAGGAGGCCCAGACATCAACAACAAATTGCTGAAATAGCCAGCAGGCAAGAAAAAGAATAGCTGGCTAGGTATTTCTCTGAAAGAGACAATGACAATAATAGTTACACATGCTGAGCCAGCAAAGTGTAGCCCTACCTTCTTATGATACATCCCAAAGCTAAAGTCCAAGTCACCCCAGGGAAAGAGAAGGACATAGTGAGTGGGCATATACATGGCAACTGTGGGATCAATTCTTTCAGTACGCCCAGCGCGTAACCACAATAATACATGATAGTGATTGCGCTCACTATCCTCTACAGCAGCCAATGCAGTAGGCATTAAAGAAGCAATTTGAGGCTGTTGGGGAAAATTATAGGTACAGCAATCAGTGCCTGCTTCAACTGTTAAGTTCAAGCTAGGATGGAGGTAAACTGCAGCCTCAGGGTAGGTTTGAGTATACTCCTGAACAATTTCTGTGGCAGTACAATATATTTGCACAAAGGGATTCACTTGACAAACTACACGGTCAAGCATTCTAAGTTTCTCCTCATTCAGGCCAGGATTTCTCTCCATACGTTGCTGCAAGGCAAGCTCTGGGTCAATAAAGTACAGCTGATTGTAAACATGGTTGCGGCCCTCTGTAGGCAAAAGGGAATACTGCACATGGTATAAATCACCATGAATAAAAACAAGGGACATACCAAGGATTATTTCCCAAGTAGTGATCTTGCTCTAAAAGAGTCAAGGGTTAATTTATAAGGTATCAAAAAAGGAAAATTTTAAAAATAATTACCTGCAATTAAGGAATTCATTGCCAAGGCAGCATTGTACTGGCAAATATTTTCAAGGAAGTTAGTTGCTTGGGGTGTATGTTGAGTATACAGGGCATAATTCTTTTCAGGAATAGATTGAAGCGGGGGTAGCTGGATGGTTCCATCATTGCAGCAAAGGGTAAACCTAAGGCGGGTAGGTCTAGTAACCCAAGTACCCTCACAGGCCAAGTGTAAAGCTTGGCACTGTCCACACACTACATCCATCCTACCAATATTTAAAGGAACTAAGGTATCTCTTTTGCTAAAAAAAATCATCTGGATCCGCAACAGCAAGGTTTTCAGGAACAGTAGGACCCCTTCTAGCAGGCTCTTGAGCTCAGAAGTCTCAGCAGATTTTACATGTTCTAACCTGGCAACCATTGAAAAGGCAGAACTGAGTGGTAGCGTAATATAGAAGACAATCTATACAATATTGGAGGTTTGGTTGATGTTGGCCACCCTGGTCTGGGTTGCCTAAAGGATAATGAAGATTTTTTGCACTAAGATCCTCTGAGTTTAAATTTTTTCTAGCCATTTTCAAAGCCTTTGTAAAAGAAACAATGAGCGTAAATTTGTAGTTACACAGTTAAGCCCCAAAGAAACCCAATAAGGACTTCTTCAGGGCTGCTATCTCTTTATCATATAAGCAAAATTATAGGCCAAGTAGTGAAAATTTTCTGTTATTTTAGGCATAATAAAGTGTATTTGTACCTTTTTTGTAGAAAAGGCAAAGGGAGAAAATCTTTAAAGTTTATCAAAACATTTAAAAGTGCAAAAATGAGCATTTCTTATAAAGTTATATTCTTTGTGTAAATCAAGCATTGTAGTCTCTTATATTTTTTTGTATAAAAAGAAAAAGAGTTTTTAAAAAATAGTTATCTTTATTTGATTTTTTGTGTAAAACCTGGCTTGGTTTTTTGAGAATTTATAATAAAGCATTAGGCATAGTAGATGTGTATATTATGTAGATTAGGTTTTCTGTATAGCCATGTACCTGCTATAAAAAATGAGTGTTTGGAGCAGTTTAAATTTATTAGTGAAGGTAATAGTTCAAAAATTGGCTCTGCTTAGGAGCTGCTGCAGGTAATAAAGTCTTTTTAAAAAGGTTAGCAAAGTTTGAAATTAGCGGCTTACCCAGTCCAAGATTAGCTTCATGGGAAAAAACTTGGATTGTTTATAATATGCTAGCAAGTTTAATAAAACAATCAGCAAAATTTACCTGATAGAGAAACAGGCTGTTTGAAACAGTGTAGTTTCTTAATGAAGTGATAAGTCAAAGTTTTCCTGCTCAGGGGATGCTTCAGGGCAAAATACTGGTTTTTTTAAATATAGGTTGGAAATTAGTAAAGATAAAACTTACTAACCCCAAGATCTGCTATGGACCAAGTACAACTAAAAGAATTTGAAGGTTAGTAGTTTTTTTTGGAAATAGTTAACTGATGAAATGCAGCTTTATTTTAAAAAGATTTGAGAATAAAAACAATACTTACCAAGCCTTAATCTACTTCAGGGCAAAAATCTGGTTTTTTAAATCTAGGTTAGTTAATTTGATTTGATAAAAGTAACTTACCCAATCCAAATCTGCTGCAGATATAGTCCATCTATAAGGATTTAAAGGTTAGAAATTTGAGTGAATTGCCTACCTGATCTTTAGCTTCAACTTGAATTTTAAAATGATTTAGTTGTCTAAAACTTTTTAAATACCTTTCTAAAGTATGATTAGCTTTGAAAGTTTAAAACTAAACTTACCTTTAAAGTCCCTTATTTACTATGCTTAAAACAGTTAATATTATATGTATATTTTGAAGCTTACTTTTATCTTGAAGTGAATCTATAAGTTTGAAATGAAAAAGTTAGTGTTGTGTGTAGTGAAGCCTTACCCTACTTAGTTGCTTCTAATCTTATGTTAATGGCAGAGAAATAGATGGGTTAACCAATCATAATTAATGAATTCATTTTTTAGCTCCAATGGTTGTCAGTAAATTTCAAATAAAAAATTCAATGTCTTACCATAATGTCAAATTGGATTAATTTACATCCACCTCCTACTTTTTTTAACGTTAATTGACACTGCTGCAGGTGGGGATGCTGCAAGACACTGCAAAGTGTCCAACAACCCCTTTGGGTGGTAGCATTGGCCATTAAACCAAACTAATTTATAAGCACTTTGAATTTGTTGTCAGCCACTATTGGCCTTAAAAATAGGCAGGTTCATCCATCTAAAACATATGTAAACAATTTCTCCTACAACTTGAGCAGTTATATATGATCATTGCATGTAGATCTTTATCAGTTACACGCCATATTATCACTAGGTCAATATTCTATTAAGTGTAGTAATTATACGCTGTAAAATTAATAGTCTATTATAATTGATATGGCAGTTATACACTGTGTTTATTGTTAGTTTATTATGATAGATGCAACAATTATACGCCATATTATCACAAATCATCATTCTAATGTGTAATGATTATACACCAATATTACAAGTTTATTATAATTGATATGGCTATTATACGCCATATAAATGTTAGCCAATATAGCATTTATCATTGATTACAAGGCATGTAATATCTAAATCATCAATTGTATATTCTCATTCCATCCTACAGGACATTATATCAACTCAGTTCTACCCATTCTGAAGGGATATCTAAGTATATCAAACAAGTGATGTACAAAAGGCTAAGAAATACCAAAGTTGGATCCACATCACACAGCGTATAATTGGGTTCCTTATTGGTTTGGGTCAGCATTACACAATGGATAATCCACAAGTCAATATTAGATTGAGTCAGCTATTATATGGTGTATAATCCCCAATTTGACTCATTGCATTAATAAGCAGAAGGCTTTCTAGCCAGAAAAGGATCAGTGATTAAGCCCTGCAAATGGAATACTGAGTTTCTACCTTCCAATGTTAGAGGACAGATTAGGGACCATTTATAAGCATCAACTAAATATGGCGTAGTTCCCCAGCACAATAATAGGCGTGTAAAATACAGCCAATCAATAAATAACAGTAGGCTAGCTCAAGAAGAGCATGAGCTTTAGCTGAAGTGCCATGTACACCTACTAAGGCCAGTAGCAACACATGTGCCAAGGACAGCCAATCAGGATAGGCGCAGCCAGCAAAGATGGACTTATTGCAAAGGTAGCCACTGTGAACTTTCTGAAAGTACAAGAGCAAGGGTTGTTGCAGTATATATTGATACAGACTCCTGAAAGGACAACAACAAGTTCTTAGTTAAACCTGGATAGATTGCAGCCGCTGTCTAGATTGTACTCCAGTTTCAATAAACATAATTATCTTTAAATTTCTACTCTATTGTAGTCTATAGTGCTCTTGCATAGGATTGGATAGAGTAAATTGGCAAGGCTAATATCTATCTGTAGATTTCAAACATACCAGCAATAACCCAAGTTGCTCAACAATTACAAATATTGCACATAATGTATGTTTTTTATTTTTTGTTATATTTTCAGGGATTAATTTATAACAAGTAGAAATTAAAACTGAATTTTATTTTATTTAAACATTTTCATAAATTTATTTTATTGTTTCTAATAGAGAATATTTTATTTCAGTTGAATATTCATTCATTTTTTTTTAATGTCTTTATAAAATTTTTAGGCAATTTTTTGTAAACTGGTTTGTTTAAAAGATTTTTCCGGCAATTTTTTAATTATTCTTTAATTTTTCCTTTTTTTAATGAATATTTATTATTTTTGAATTTTTTGTTTAAGCTTATATTTTTATTTTATTATTTTTCTTGATTATTTAAAGTCAATTTTGGTTATATTAAACTCCATATAATAAACTCTATTAAAGAGTTACTGAAAGTAACAAGAGATTGCAAGGCTGGGAGATGCTTTGGGGAAGAAGATTTCAGGAGATCCTTTAAGTTTTCAATGAACTCATTACTTTTTTATTTTGAATAGTTATCAGGAACTGAAATCTCCAAAATTCAATTTGAGTAATGAAGTGCTTGATAAGTTTATCAAGATCATTACCCGCAATACAAAGATATGCTGTTTTGAACATTGCAATTTTTTCTCTTGTTGTTGAAGCTCACAAGGAAAAAAGGGTAGCATGGCAGAAGTAAATGTAACAGAGTTCATGTTTGTAGAATCTTGAGTAACAGTTTATAGGGAATGATAAGAGTATCTTTGATAACTGTCATGAATGACATTTCAATACTTGTATTGAAAACCTGGGAATTGAAACCTGGGTCTCAGGGAAAGCCTTATATTGACCAGAGTGGACAGGAAACTGCCCAACTGCTAGTTGGGTCAAGCCCTGGACCACCAGAGATAGATGACCTCACACAGGGGGAACAGAAACCTGCCAACCTGCCAAGCATCAATACTGGTGGTTTGAAATCAACATTTGAGACCCTGGAATCAAACCCTGACCCTCCAAAGACTACTCAAGTCACACAAAGTGGATGGGAACCCACACACTTGTTCAATTGCAAGCCTGAGTTGACAAGTTACTCTGAGATCCGCCAGTCTCCCAAGGACAATTCCCCAAATGGTCACTAGATTGATGCCAACCTTGAACCACCAAAGATCCAGACCTATGCAGAGGCTGTAGCTTGCCTTAAGGAGATTAAAAAACCTACTGTTAACTCTGCCAATGACCCCTAGAAGCTGCCAGTCTTCTATCCAGAATGGGAAGTACAATTGAACTACTCAGGTGATGTAGTAAACAGTGGCAGTGGAGCAAAGCATTGTCACTTCTATTCACCAGAGCAGGCAAAATCTGGATCTGCCGCCCTCAAGACTCTAAGCCAAGATCCATGCCCTGCCAGTGCCTTGTCTGCAAACCTGAACCCTGTGAAAATCAAAGAAGCAAAAACCCATGGTATAAAAGCCCTGGTAGTATGGTGATGACCATATTGTCATTTTTGATAATAAAGTTTTATGAACCTTTTGTTTGAACAAATATTACCTTATCTAGTCCTAGTGATCTTTCATCTTAACTCCAGCCAAGTAGACCACCAGGCAACCACCCCTTCTAGATACTAACCTTCTGACCCTTCCCAGGCACTATACCGTCCCCCAGGAGCCCCCTTTAGAC
This sequence comes from Entomophthora muscae, assembly GCA_014839935.2. Taxonomy (NCBI): domain Eukaryota; kingdom Fungi; phylum Entomophthoromycota; class Entomophthoromycetes; order Entomophthorales; family Entomophthoraceae; genus Entomophthora; species Entomophthora muscae. The sequence continues at coordinate 288,472 of QTSX02004279.1, forward strand.
CTATGCATTTTACCAAATACCTGCCCAACCCTGCCTATGTGGAGTAAGATTTGTAGACCATCCTTGTTGCTAATCCCTTGGCAAGGACTAGAGAAACTGAATACATAGGACATGAAGGAAAGAGGATCAAGGTACTGCCCTTATTGTTCAAAGACAAGTATAGTTATCTGCCTGCCTACTTTGTTCCCATGACTCTGCCCTTAACCCCATAACCTGACCACCCAATGGAGACCCCCACTGCAGCCAAGACTACGTCCACCCAACTGTTTGGAGTACTCTACATTACTTTGACGGGAATGGTGGATTCCATGGTCCCCAACTCCGGACCCTGGTCCTTGCTTGGGCAATCTGTATCTTACATTATCAAGTTAGCACCCATTCTATGGTGGGCATTACCCTCTGGACCAGCCGTATTCCAATCTGAGCCAACCAATGCCTCTACCTATTCCTGGCTTCCTGACAATAATGAGTTGAATTTGATAAATCAGGACCTTAATATATGTTAAACAAGAATCATCCCAAGGTATCTCTATATTTTATACTCAGTATCAGACAATGCAATTCAGAATAAAAATGATGTGATAAAGCTTGTTAAAATTAAACTACAGTTTATAACTCTAATTGGCACACTTTACTTGTAAAATACAGACTTCAAGTCAGCTGATTAACTTTGTATCCAAAAATACCCCTGAGTTATACATTTATGCAAACTATTGAAGTTGATGTGCAGTGTACAGTGCACATAATCCTTTCTGTACTATTTTATAATGATAAAATATTAAAGAAAGCTATCTAAAAGATGGGTAATTTTAAGTTTGAAGCTCACTTGAACCTTAAATCATTCTAAACAGCAATTAACTAAATAACCTAACTTCAAACTATCATAAAATCCTAAATAATCAAGCCTTTTAATTAAAATAAAAAAATAAAGCTCTCAATCTTATCTTTAATTTGTTAAACAAAAAAATCTGATGCATATTGAAAAACAAGTTTTTTAGCTTTAAAGTAATTTTCTTTATATTATTAGATATAATAATATTTATAAAATTCTGGATTATGCTCTTTTAAATTACTTTTGCTTTAATATTAAGTGTAGTATACATTTTCTTATTTTTACACTAATAGAAAGATATGATTAATAGTTTGTTTTGATAGTTTACACTGTAAAAAAATATTAGTTTTTCATTGAGTAGTTAATGTTTTAAATACAAAATGTACAATTAGTTACTTTTAAAAAATTAAACTGTATTATGCTGCAACTTGAGTAGCATGTGTATTAGAAAATGGCCTAATCCCTAAAAGAAAGTATGTTATACTTATTTTTGATTTTATTTCTTGTATTTAAAAAGCTTAATTTTAAATATTAACCTTTTTAAAAGATAAAAACTTTAATTTTCACTACCAGTAAATAAAATAAGATTATTCTAGAATTTTAAGAATAACTTTTATAGAGAAGGCTTTTTATTGTGTATTTTCAACTTTTTATTGCTGCCAATATAAAAGAATCCATATGAAGAAAATTATGGCTGGGTCAAATTCGATAGAAGATCTGTCAACAGAAAAAACAGTTGCTGGAATATCTTTCTCCCCCCAATTTATCACCAAGGAGAGCAGCAGCTTCTTCAAGTTACAGACAAATATCATTCACTTTATCATTTTTAGGCATTTTGGATTGAATGAAATCACCCTAAAACAGCAGATTCATAACCTCTTTGATAAAAAATAGCTCAGATCCAAAAATAATTATGTTCAGTCCAAAAATAAAATCTAACTATTCCACTTGAAGGTCAACTCTATACAACAAAAGCTCCATTACCTAGGTCCAGATTACAAAAATAGTCAAACACAAAACAAAATTAAAGCTGGATACATAGTATCAAAATTGAAACAGCAAAAAAGTAACTCATATTTGAAACATAATTAAAAATTCACATTCTGAAAAAAGCTACATCAATAGTGATATTTATTATGTAAAAAAGATACAATCAGAAACAAAGTTGGCAAAGTGTGGTGCTCAAGGGTTCTAAAGGTTGGGTTCTGATAGCTGAGCAGCAAACAGGAAAATACAACATGACTATTATCTTCTTACTCAACAGAGCCTCTATACTGGTCTCTGAAAATAATCTAAGAATTGTAAATCTGGTGTTATGCTTATTTTTAAAAATTGATATCTTTTTGGGGTTGCTTGAGGGCTTTTTATATAGTTGGAGGTGGAGGAGAGGAAAGAAAGGGTGATTCATCCTGACTTAAGTCTGAAATGGACAGGCAATAAGCTATTCCTTAAAGGCTAAAACATTATGGAGAACACTCAGGGAGAAAGGGCTTAGATCAGGTGGATTGAAAACATCTATACATGTGATCTTGGGGTCAGGTGGTTGCAGCAAATAATAGGGCCAACTTTTGAGAATTAGGTTTAGAACAGGGTTTGAGGATATTTATCTAGAGGATTCATGCTTGTCAATGGTGGCAGATAGTTACTATGCCAAAAATACATAATTTGAGGCATTAATGGGTTAATTATTTATTCATCTGCGGCTAGCCACAGATGCGTCTATGAGTTACTAATTGCCAGATATGTAAGCTCCTCCAGTGAGATACCAATTGGATCATCTGCAGCTATCTGCAGATGCATCAATTGATCACTAATTGCCTCAATGATATTCATTTTGATGGGTCACTCTCCAACACATCTGTGGCTAGCTGCAGGTACAAGATTAGTGACTAATCAGAAGTCAATCATTAGGTTTGGGGATAACTCTCCAACAAAAAACGCAATAAAGGGCAGCAGTAACCCTATACTTTTCCTTATAAGGTAGCAGTATCAATATGGTAATATCTTCATGTGACAACCAGCACCACACATAGCTACAAAAGTGAAAATTTCAAACATAAAACATATCACTTTTTGATCATCTTGATCATTCTTGGGACTCAAAATGAAAACATTGTCTTTGATGAGTTAATCCACTGAAATCTACTCAGGAAACTACATAATTCTTTTCAATTTTTGTGCCTCTAAACTTAGCAATTAATGTTAAGAGAGGGTCTTAAATAGGAGCATACATTTAAATAAAATTAACACTCTAGTAACTTTTCACTTTTCTTTTTCAATAGAATTTTTATTGTATTTTAGTTTAAAATGGTTTATAATAGCACAAGAGCTTCAATATTATGAAGAGCAGTGCTAGTAGCAACCTTAAGCCCAGGTTATTGTGCAAGGGAGTGAAGTCACTATGGGCCCTGTGTACATCCAAACCAAGTTAAGTTGAAATGAGGATGAATGTATACTTCACCCAGAGCAGCACTGGGCTCTTTTTTTGTTGACCTATATCAGATACCCCAAGACCAGGCGCTACATTAGCCTGTGTCACATGTGAAACCCCAGGAAACTATTACCTCTCTAATCTGATCCAAAAATTGCTTGTTAATTAGGGCCAATCAAATCAAGATCTTCCTAATCTAGGTACTAGCATGACAAGTGTTCCTTAAGCAACAATCAATAACCAATGAAATTCTTGAGAAGATATTGAGTCTCAACTAAAGTGGTATGGCCTTTAAAAAAATTGGCACCTGCCTGGAATTCACTGAGGCAGTAGCCAGACATAAGTTCCATGCTTTTCTGAAGAGTGGTGGCGCCAAATATCAAGAAGCCAATAAAACAGATAGATTCCTAGTTCAAAAGCTCCTATCCTATCATGCTTTACTCCTTCAATGTGACTCATACCTCTAAATAAATGAGAGCAAACATCTAATTGGGCTTAAAAACACATTTTTTACCTTCTGCGCTGCACAGCTCTGGATGATCGAGCTTGATGTTAGTATCTTGGTTCTGACTAATCACATAGGTGATTTATGTGATGGTGACTCTGTATTTTCCACAAAACCTGACAATAGGTGCTACAATTATTTTCCGCCTGTCCAGTAAATTAGACAATGTCACTTTCACATCCTATTTTAAATTGACATTACATGTCCAGGATTGTGGTGAAAAAGAACACCCCCAAAAATAAAAAAGGAAACAGATGACACTATCATTGGTGTATTCCTACCAGCTCCCCCAAAAGGGACTTTATTTTACTAAACCATGTGCAGTTACACCAATGGTTACTGGTACAGAAATTACTCTCTGACCTGTTTGCCACCCAGAGCTTGGGTAATTCAAAATACATAAGATTTATGAGCCATAAAATGGAGTTCACTGAAGTGGCCTATGAAAAATTTAAGTAGAGAGCCATGACTTCTCAATTTTCCCTGCCGGGCATGCTGATCTGCACCTGGGTGATGTGGTGTTCTTCAACATTGAGGACACCATCTGAGACCGCAACCCCACGACCTTCAGCCAAGTGCTTCTTGCTGCCTAAAAACACACTGGGTTATTAAAACATCAGAAGGTTGATAAAATTATCACCAAGAAAGACCTACACACTCACAATAGCATCCAGTCATCCAGGAATATACAGTTTCCCCTTGTGGGTCTATGGTACATCAGTCAATCACATTAGTTTATAAGCAGGAGTAAAATACCATGTATCATGAATTTCTTCAAGCCAAGGCATTCACAAATCCCCTTAAGCTCCTACTATCCCAGTCCCCAGTTGATCCTCCCAACCCACTGAATCTCAGCAACTCACTCATCAATCTATTACTACCGTCACCAGCCTGTCAACTATTTTCCCCTTTCACCCCATATTTTACCAAATAATCTAAATCCAAAAGCTCTTTTTATTACACTATACAATATAAACTACCTTAATATTTAGGATTTTTAATGTGATAATATATTGAAAAATATATATTATATTTTGATTAATTCTAACTGAGACCTATGTTACATAAAAATGATTAAATATCTATTTATATTGTAAATTTCTTTTAGAATAGCCAAACACATTTGAGAATATACAAGCAATACATTAAAAGCCAATCAGAATTGGTACCATCTTTTCTTTTGAATTTTTTTTGTTCATAAAAAACACATACTCTGTTATTATGTCCAGTTTAACTTAGTAACCTAAGCCTGTTGGCTAAAATATTCTGTCATATGATTGTCAGGATACCAAGAGTACCATGGGGCTCTAGTAGGTGAGAGAGGAGTCAAAGCAGGTACTGGAATTGCCCACCAGATGATGGGACCTAACTTTACCAGGTAGGAAAGGGCCTTCCCAGCCACAGCCCAAGGCCTGGCCACTGGCAAGGTAGATTTAATCAATCCTGTGAGTGCCAGGTAAAGCATCCCCAGGAATTGACTGTTCTGGCCAGTGGCGTCAGAAGTGGGTGGGGTAGAGATGGTTGGTTTGGGTGTCATGGGTGGCTCCATGGGGACCAGGTAGGCAGCAGGATTGTTGTACTTCCTGTATAAGATCAAAGGGTAGATGTTGATTGCTTTGCCGTCACAGACAATTTGATAAGGTTCCTTGGGTGCATTTGGGCGGGTGTACCACTGCAAGTCTTCCAATGTCCAGGGTTTGTGGTCAGGATTTAGGGGGTACTCAGTGAAATACACAGGGCCAAATAGAGTGTTGGGAAGACAGTAGTAGTCAAAGGCTTTGGGTTTGACAACTGAAGTCTGGCCATCTATCCCACTGGATGGGTACTGACGCTTGGGTGTATGCAGATGGAAGAGTATCAAAAATATGTAGGGAAACAGATTGGTGAACCAAAGGTTCATAACAACTTTATTGGTAAGGATGGCAATACAGAACTTTTTCATGTGCTTCTGGTTTATATACTTACTCACATACAAGTGCCTCTGGGCATTCTTTGGGTGCTATCTGTGTGGCAAGGCTTGACATCTCAGGTTCTGCTGTTTGGTTGGCTGCTTCATGGTCATTTTTGGGGTTTTCAGGAAAAGTTGTTTGGATTTTTGGTGGCCCATCTTGGCTTGGCTGGCTATTGGTTCTAGCAGGTTTGGCTTCTGGGGTTATGGGGGTTTCCCCAATCTGATCGCCTTTTTTGGGCTGGCTTGACAGGCTTTGCTGAGGCCAAGGAACTTGATTAAAAAAGGGGTCCCCAATTGTGGACCCCAAATTAATTAATGGAGGGTGGGCTCAAACTGGGTTTACTGGGCAGCTAAAAATAGCCTGCCCAGGCCCAGCTGAACCCACCAAGGCTTGAGTGTAGCTTTTGGGGCCCAGAATGGGCCCACAGCTACTTCCAGGGCAGGAATGGTTCCTGCACCTGGATTTGCTTCAAAAAGCAAAAATCCAGGAGCAGGAACCATTCCTGTCCACTAGCCCCGCCTGGTGGCTAGGAGTGGGTTTGATTCCCACCTGGAGCATTGACATTGTTACTTTTTTAATAGTGATGGCCAATTAGAACAACACATTTTAACCAATAGGCTTAATTTACTAAGTGAAACTATATAATGACATAGGACATGTCTTGTTCAAGGCAATTTTTAAAGATAAAGGAAACTTAATATCACCTCTTATTGGCTGTTCATTTGTACATGTATTATATTTCAGGCATTTGATTTTTCTATTAAGCAAAATTTAAATTTCTAATTAAAATTCATATAATAAAACAGCATTTTAAATGAGAAATCTGCTGCATCACACTTAACTTTTCTGAAATACATATGTTATGTTCAACTCAAATAAATTATATTAGTAGTAAAATCAGTGTGAGATTAGGCTGATTAACCACAAATGATCAGGATGATCATTGTACGCAGATCTTTATCAGTTACATGCCATATTATCTCTAGATTAATATTTTATTAAGTGTTTTAATTATACAACAATTGATTGTTAGCCAATATAAGAATTATCAGTTTTTACATGGCATGCAATCTCTAAATCATCAATTGTATATCATTCATTCCATTCTACAAGACATTATATCAACTCAGTTCCATCCAGTCTGAAGGGATATCTAAGTATATCAAACAGGTGATGTGCAAGTGGCTAGGAATTACCAAGTTTGGATCAGTATTACATGGTGTATAATTAGTTCCTTATTGGTTTGGATCAGCATTACACAGCAGATAATCTACAAGTCAATATTGGATTAAGTCAGCTGTTATACAGTGTATAATCCCTAATTTAAACCTCATATTTATAAGCAAAAGACTTGCCAGCCAGAAAAAGATCATTGATTAATCCATAGAAATGGAAAATAGGGATACCAGAATTCTACTTTCCAATGTAGGAGGACTGTTCAGGGACCATTTCTAAGCGTCAATCAAATACAGTGTAGTTTCCTAGTGCCATAATAGGCACATAATAATACAACTATTTGATAATTGCCAGTAGGCTAGCTCAAGAAGAGCGTAGGCTGTAGCTGAAATGCCATGTACACCCTGTAAAAGCCAGTAGCAGCACATGTGCCAAGGATAGTGTAATGGTCCACATGTTTGGTGGTTTGCAGGCGGGGCTAATGTTGGCCAAGTAAAAGTTTGGTGGTTTGCTGCATGTATAGGCCTAGTAGGGAATAATGGCTTCTAGGGAATGTAAGGCCTGGCTAGTAGGTAACCAATGACTACTAGAGGCAAATGATATCCTCACCCAGCAGGATATATTGGCTGCTGTGGGCTAGAGATCCTCACCCAGAAGGGAACTGTGACTGCTTATCACAAGTGACAAACTCTTATTGATCATGCTTACTGTGAAACCTTGACTACAGGATTCAAACCCTGACACTCTGCGGGCTGGCAGCCTGCGGGAACAGCTGCCTGCAGATTTTTGGGCTTAAACCAGAGCAGAATTTGACTTTGGGAAACCCTCTAAAGCTTGAGGAGTCAAAATCATCTACATTGATACTCCCCATGTTAAAGGTTCCTGTTAACTTAACCAATCAGCAGGCAGTTCTAGCCATAGAACCTGAAATAACTCAGGCCACCACAGAAGGGGAACAAAGAAACTTCCTATAGAATGCGGGCCGCCCAGAGATGACCAACCCCACAACCCAACAAGAGAATTCAAGTATTCTCAGTTCAAATCAGCCAATGAATTAACTCACACAATGGATGCCACCAAGGACTAGAAAACCCCGGCAAATAGTAACACCTGGGCCAAAAAAATTGTTAAAGTTTACCCATGACAGATGAGCATACTTATACCCTGGACTGCCAGGAAGTTGCCCATTGCCATTCTTGCAATAAAGTGACATGAACCTTTGGTTCAACTTGGTTATTCCATGCTTGCTATTAGTTATACTTTATTTACAGTCTACTTATTGTGGTTCTGTACCTCACACTCATCTATCCCAAGAAATTGTGGACCAGCCACCCAACCTTTATTGTCCACCAAGAGTTCCCTTTGGCTCATTACATTTCACCAAGTACCCGCCCAACCCTGTATATTTGGAGTTCACCCTAGAGTAAATCCTAATCTACAACCCTGAGGCTAGAACTAGAGAGACAGAGACCGTCTACAATGAAGGCACCAAAATCATCATAGCTCCTCGGCTATTCTGCAACAAGTACAACCACCTGCCCACATATCTGGTTCCAATGACACCACCCCACACTCCACGGCCTGACCGCCCTCAAGAATATATTGCTGCCAATGAATCCACTCAGATATTTAGAGTGGTGTATATCACTCTTACCAGCTTGATTGATTCTATGGTGCCTGAAAGCAGACCTTGGGCAATCCTGGGCAAATCATTATCTTATATTGTAAAGTTAGCCCCAATCCTGTGGTGGGCCCTTCCTGCCAAGCCTGCAGGCTGTCTGCCTGCAAGTTCCCAGGAACCCCCCACTGGCTGGATCCCTGAAACTGCTTGGGGTGAAGAATGAGATAGCTCAGCAAGGAACTTTGTCTGTTTGGGGTGGGGAGTGATCCAGACAGTTGGGTATCATGTGCTATACAGGCTGGATGTTGTTTAGACCCTGGTGGTTAATGAAGGTTGCCAGGGTAGGAAAGTGTGCCAGCATGGTAGGTAGCTTGGCTACCAGGGCTGTAAGTTTTTGGACCCCTGGCGGGTAATACAGGCTACCAGGGAGGGGAGGAGCTTTGGGAGCTCTATGTACCATAGTTTGCTTTCAGGATTGGTGAAGGACTAGCTGATCATGATGTAGGATTAGCTGATCATGATGCAGGGTTAGTTGATGAACTAACTTATAGATAGAGAAGAATTAGCTGAAGAGCCAGAATATTATGGTGCTGGACTAGCTAAAGAACTAAAAGATGCTTTTTTTGGGACTATTGGAAGTGTAAATGTTTATAAGAAGGAAGCAGTAAAAGAATTAATTAATGCTGCAAAAGATATGATATAAAATGGAATTAATTATCATATAAATAAAAGAAAGGAAAAGAAAAAATGAATTGCAGTGTTTGAACTGTAGATTTATTGGAAGCTGATTGAGTGGAATGGTGCTAGAATAGTGAACCAGTTAACGCTTTGGTGCACAAAGAGTTGTCAATTTAAGCGGGTTGACCAGTTAAAATTGATTTCCTATTTGGAACCCTGTGGAACTTCAGATATAGTCTAGTTTTGCACTCTGCACTTATTGGCTGAGTTCTGGAAGGTTTCCTGATGAATATGATTGGTTAGATGCCAAAAGCCTAAAGTATAAGCAAGAAAACAGTGAATTGATACTTTAAGCTTTTGATAAAGTAAGTATGTAAGCTTAAGTTATTATAGGAAAGAGTTAGTAACAATGGTTTACGCTTTTGAAGAAAGCCATTTTGAAGGCGGAACAGTTGGGAAAAAGACACCATAAGAAGGAGTCTAGCTAAAAAGTTATGGGGTCTTTTCTGGGTCTTTTAAGTTTCTGCCAAAAGATTTTTGGAAGCCTGTTGATTTCCAGCAGGAGCTTGTTATGACTGATATAAGAGAAATAACAAGGCCATTAGAACTGTACAGAGAGCTGGAGCCTAAGGTGTAGAAGCAGAAGCCCAAGATTATGAAGCTGGAGTTTCAAATATGGAGCTGGATCCTAAGCGGGGCCAAGGAGTCTAATTCTAAGGCACAGGGATCCAAGTTTATAGAGAATAAGTCCAAGTCTAAAGAGCAGAAGTCCAAGACCAAGGTGCAGGAGTCCAAGACCAAGTACAAGGAGTCCAAGATATTTTTGAAGGACTTCAAGTATTGGCAAATACATATTGTTTCCTTGAAGCCCTGGGCCATATACCAGAAGGTTTCTAAGGGGATCTTCCTTCTGATAGTGAATAAACACCTATTTTAACCCCTATAAATATTTATGAGATACATTTTCCCTTTCTAGAGAATGACAACCCCTTCCAGATGGTCCCTGGCTATGACCCAAGATACACTTTTGGGGACTGGTGGACAGGAACCCCACAGATAGCCAATCAGGATAGACGCAGCCAGCAAAGATGGACCTATTGCAAAGTAGCCACTGAGAACTGTCTGAAAGGACAAGAAGAAGGGCTCTTACAGTTTATAGTGATGCATACATCTGAAAAGATAATGACAAGTTCTTAGTTACACCTGGATAGAATTCAGCTGCTAGCTATATTGTACTCAAGTCCCAATAAACATGATTATCTTCAAAGTTCCATTCTATTGTAGTCTGTAGTGCTCTTGCATAGGATTATTTACAGTACATTGGCAAGGCTAACATCTATATGTAGCTTTAAACATACCAGCAATAATCCAAGATGATCAACAATCAGATAGAGCAAATGAGATCATAAGAAAAAAAATTTAACACTAGATAAAAAAGAAAACAGGAGGATTAATAACTTATCATATAAAAGCACTTCAGCAAATAAAAATTTCATTCATTAAAGAATTAAGAATATATCTATGTCATGAAATTATATGTTGCTCAACTATAGATTACAACCCTGTGAGAAATGACTCATATAACAAATAAAGGGGACAGGTAAATTTCTGTCAACTTTTGTTCTGTCAACCAATTTTCTATCAAAATGACAGAAAATTGATTGGAAGATCTAACTTTAAAATAATTTTTATGGTTTGTTTTTCTTTTGATTAGCTTAGTTCTAATAATGATTAACTTAAGCTAAAAACTATTTTTAAAAATTTCACAGGCCAATTTCTGTCAACTGGCTAAATGTGGTTTTTTGCTTTATTTTTTATATGGAAATGAAAAGAAGCACAAAAAACAAAATGAAATCAATATCAATTAAAAACAAACAAATTTTCTATCATCCCTAAACAATTCACACTTCCCACTAATGCACATTAATAAAAATAAAAACTTCTTAAATCATCATTAATTTTTATTTATTAAAATTTATTTAAAATTCAATACAATAACATCATAGCTTTTTAATTAAAATATAATAAATTTTGAATAATTTTATTATGTTAGTCATAGTAGTACAGGAGTTTTAAAACCTGTGGCAACAAGCAAAAATACTTCAGATTTAAACAAATTCAACTCATATGTAAAAAATAGCTAATCTGTAAATGAAATTATAACTAAATGAATTTATTTTAATTTAAATAGATTTGGGTTCTATCAATTTTTTGATTTCATATGATTTTGTTGTAACTGTGCTGTTTTAGCAGAGTTACAAGGGGAAAAATATTTAAGAACTAGATAATAATCTTTATTGGGAGATAGGTATTATATATTAATTGCAAATCATGGATAACATGAACATGATTGGTGATCACACAGTTGGATGAAAGAAGGGGATGGCTTAATCCTGATAATGAGTCAAGCGCCAAAATGAGGTATCCACTGTAAAGGATCATCATCTGTTCATGTTGTTGGATTTGGAAATTTGAGTTGACTTCCTAGTCTGGCTTCAAGTGTCAGGATAATCAGATTGCAGGTCACAAACCTGCTTACTCGGAACCTTGTTGGCGGGTTGAGCCTGCTGTTTTGACACCCCCCCCCAACTGAAGATAGGCCTCCTCTGGGAGTAGGTTTTCAGGGAGGTTGTCAGGAGCCCAGGCACCATGCTGTACTAGCTGTTGTTCCATGGTAGGTTTGGCAATCTTGCGCTGTTTCTGTCTTGCCTTACAGGGTCACATGTAATCATAGTGCAGGACCTTGGCCTGTTTACGTTTCCAAAGTCTTTTCACAAGGTAAGTGTTGCTTTTTTTACCTTTAAGATGATTGCTGGGCCTATTTTCTCAGGTTGAAGTTTACTTTTGTTGACGTTCATGACCCAAACTTTGTTGCCAACCTCATGTATGTTTTGGTTGGGGACAAATGTCTTTTCTAGATACTTGTTTTCTCTCTCTGTTTGATCCCTGTTGGTTGCTAAGACATGAGGATTTGAGCAAGGGGGCCTGACTTGGAATTTCCAGCCTGGGTCCTGATAATGCTTGAATGATATTGGGCTGTGTGCTGTATACCAACTCAAAAGGGCTTTTCCCAGTGGATCTGTTCACACGAGTCCTGCACACAAGTAGTGTAGTTGATAATTACTTATACCAGTCCTCAGGTCTCCCGGTGGTGAGTTTGGCTGAGGCTTGCACAAGGCTACCATTTTTTGTTCCACACGTTCATTGGCCTGAGGAAGGTAAGGTGTTGTAATAGTGTACTAGACTTCATTGATGAGGTATACATTGGTATTTTCAGAAGTTAATTATTTGCCTCTGTCTGTTATCAGGAGTTCTGGCTTTCCAAACTTGCTGATAATTTCCTTTCCTATGAACTGTCATATGTTGTTGCGGGTGTGTGTTTTCATTGCTTGAGCCACTGGCCAGCGTGTGGTAAAGTCTATTGCCATAATGATATATTTATTTTTGTTGTGCTTTCCTGGCATGGGGCCTAAAATGTCTAGGGTCCACACCTTGAAGGGTAACTGAGAGAAAATGGGTAGCACAGACTTAGGCAAAGTGTTGCTTTTTGCAATTTTTTCACACACTTCACATTGGTTAAGAACTTCTTGGAAATCCCAATATAGACTTGGCCACCATGCTTTCTGCTTGAGGAATTCATAAAGATTGCGGCTCTTGGTATGCCCTGAATCTCTATGGTAGTGTATAATGGTGTTGACTCTTTGTTACAAGGTTATATACAGGATTATGCTTCTGTTGGACATCTTTTAGTGTAGCATCCCATATATTTTCATAAAGAGGAGTTCATTTTTGATGATGTTTCTTTGGTGATGTTGATAGTGCCTGGGGGAAGCCCTTGTCTTTAGTTTGGAGTACCAGGGGGTACATCTGGTTCTAGGCTATTTCTCCCTCTTATTTCTCTGACATACAAGCAAGAGAGTGTTGTTGTGGCAAGTTTGGGTCCTGGTTTATATTAAATGATCATGTTAAATTTCTCGAGGAGTTCCATCCAGTGCATCAGGCGCCTGGACAGATTGGCTTGTATTTTAAGGTATATTGGAGAATTATGATCATTTAGAGCAGTAAATTATTCCTGTTATTCTAGGTAACAACGCCATTTTACTAGGCAGTGTACAATGTTCAACAGTTCTTTGTTGTGGATATAATATTGACACTTGCCATCTGTCAACTTCTGTGATTCATAGACTATGGGAAGGAAGTCACCATTATTATTTTTTATTTGTAGTACTCACCCAGTGGATGTGTCTGAGGCGTTGGTTTTCATTTGGTATTCCCTGCCATGTGTGAGGTATTTCAGGATAGGGGCTGTTGTGAGTTTCTCCTTAAGACGTCTAAAAAGAGCTCACATTGGTAGGTCCACACAAAATTGAATTTGGTGCCAGTTATGGCAGATATGGGGCAGTCAAGACACCATAGTCAGGTATGAAGCAGCATACATAGGCCAAAATCCCCAAGAAGGTACAGAGTTTTGACTTATCCTTGAGTGGTGGCATCTTGAAAATGGCCTATATCTTTTGACTGTCAGGTTTGATACCGTCTTTTGAGACTATGTGTCCCAGGAAAGGCAGTTTCTTGCGGAAGAACTGGCACTTGGTGAAATTGGCCAGCAGCTTGTGTTATGCCAGGGTATCAAAGACTGCCACTAGGTCTTTGTGGTGCAGTTCTACCAATGGACCATAGACAATGATATCATCTAGGTAGAATAAGACATGCTTGCCTATGTGTGGGGCAAACACCTTTTTCATGAAGGTCATGAAGGTTGAGAGGGTGTTGGTCATGTCAAAATTGAGTACCACACACTTGTATGAGCCGTACTTAGTGTGGAAGGGCTGTTTTGGGAATGTCTTCCTCCTTAATACAAATCTGATTGTAGCCTGTGGTTAGGTCAATCTTGGAGAAGACTGTGGCTCCGCCCAGTGCATTAAAGAGGCTGTTAATTAGTGGCAGTGGGTAAAAATTCTTAATGGTAACTTTGTTTAGGGATCAATAGTCTGTGACTAGATGCACAGTACCATCCTTCTTGGCCACAAAGAATATAGCAGCCCCAAAAGGAGATTGTGAAGGGCGGATAAGCCCTTTCTCTAATGCTTCCTTGAGGTAAGCACATAGGGCGTTGTCTTTGTTTGGGGTCAGCCTGTAGATAGGTTGTGCTTTGGGTACAGCACCTTTGAGTTGGATGGAATGTTGGACGTGTTTTTCTGGGGGTAACCTGGTTAGAGCTTGCTTTAAGATTTCTAGATGGCAGGCCAAAATTTTGCAATCCTGGGGTGTGGAGGTATCCTGGTGGTCCTTGAAGTGTATGATCTTGTATTGGAAGGAGTCCCAGTCAATTGTCTTCAAGTTTCTTTTTTGTCCAGGGTCTCTGTTATGTGCACAAATATGTGGTTGCGTAGGAGTTGATCCATTGAGTCAGGGTAGATCTGTAGGCTGATACCTTCAAATTTGATGGCCATTACAAGTTTGCCCAGTCTACACTGAGGGTTGTTCTTTTGTAACCAATCCAAACCCAGTACAATGTCAAACTTTGGGAAGTCAATGACGGGACCTTGAATGGTGGAGTGTAGGTTCTCAAGCATGACAGAGAAGAGGGTGTCTTCCCTTGTTACATCAATGTGGTGTTTATCAGCTAAAACCATGTTTTTAATCCGCAACAGATTAGTGGCTAGCTTGAACTTGTCCAAAACGCTGCTGTTAACTAAGATTTGATCTACGCCCAAGTCCAGGAGTGCTGAGCCTTTGTAACTGCAAAAAAAGAAAGGATAGGACATCAGTTTATTGGGATGTCTGGCAATGGTGTACAGTATCAGGTCTTCTGAGGGTGCTTGGATCATTGGGTATTGGTCCACGTCCTTGGGTTGGTACTCATCATTGGGCAAGTCAGAAGTTGTATGGGAAGAGCTTGGCTTGCTTAATGCTCTCCCTGGGCTTTTCCCTTGTCTTGATTGCCTTTTTGTGATAGTGATACGGAAATGGGAACAATTTGACTGGCCATTGTTCCCACTTTCATATCCATCTGAACCTTCAGGTTATAATTGGTGTTGTTCCTGTTGTTTCCAGGGGGTGGTTGAGTGGAGCGCCTGCCTGGGTGACAGTTTTTGGTCTCTCTTGTTTCCCAGTTTGCGCTTTGTGAAGAGCATTGGATGTTTGTTCTTCTTTCTCTGCCTTGAAATACAGGCTCTGTAGATTGGTCACTTGGTCCAGGTTCACATTATCATTAAATGCAATTTGAGGGTATCATAGTACATGAGGTGTGTGACTGGGGTGTCAAAGGCCATGTCAGAGGGTGCGCGTAGTCAGAGTTACTTTTAGGTGTGGGTGAGTTCCTTCAAGGAACCCGTCTGGGTCAAGTTTTTTTTACCTGGCATATGATCATGAGTGCAGTGTCCTTAAGCACAAATCTTGCCAAGAAGTCTTGTTTGAAGGTATACCAGTTCTTCTCAGTATGTTCTTTGTGCCATTTGTTACACCAGGTGCCAGCGTTGTAGGTCAGTTGGATGGAGGTTTCTGCAATCCAAAATTGCTGTGGGCATTTTATCTGGGCCAGCTTGCTCTAGCAGACTGAATCCATGCAGCAGCGTTATTGTTGTTGGCCCTGGCAAAAGGTTCCAAGGCAGCGCTTTGGAGTCTTTGGGCTTTGTAGGCGGGTATGGTGTTTTTGTCAGTTGGTCATGGAATGGTGGCAGCTGTATGGAAGAACCCTTGTGCAGACATGGCATTGAAGGAGGGTAGTGGAATCACTGTGTTCTGGTACAGGACAAACCTATCAGGTATCTTGGCACCAGGGGTGTACAGATTCCAGTCCAGAGGAAGGCCAGATATGATTCTGTCAAGGTTTTGTTGGCTGCGGCAAGTACAGGCAACAGGCAGAATTTTACAAGATGTAGTAGGATGGGAAACCTTCTTCTGCTACCAATGTTGTAACTATTCTGTTTTAGCAGAGTTACAAGGGGAAAATATTTAGAAGCTAGATAATATTCTTTATTGAGAGATAATGATTATATAGTTAGTGTGAGTCATGGATAACAGGAACATGATTGTGTTGATCACCCGGTGGGATGAAAGAAGGGGATGACTTGATTCTGGTAATGAGTCAAGCGCCAAAACAGAATATACACCGTAGGGGATCAGCATTTTTTCATGTTCTTAGATTTGGAAATTTGAGTTGACTTCTTAGTCTGGCTTAGAGTGGCTGGGTAATTATATTGTGGGTCACAAAACCTCTTACTTAGAACCTTGCTGGCGGGTTGAGCCTGCTGTTTTGACAATATCATAAATGGATTGGTGGCTAACAGGGATCCAATAATTTAAGTGTGAGTTACCTTGTAAGTTACTATAGAATTTATTATTAAAATAATATCAACACTTGGAAATGGTGTTTATTTGCTTGTGATCATCTGCTGTGGGGAAGTAAAGCAAATTAGAGTGGCGCAATTAAGCTTAAATTAATATGTGACCTCATATAAAGAATGTTGTAAGTGACGTTGTTGACACATTACCCTTTTTTATCTATCAATAACTTTCTTAGAACATTCAATATATGCAATGGTAAAATATCATATTACCACTACCCAAATATTATTTTTAATAAAGAAATAAATAACATTGATAATTTTTTACTTATTTTCATATGTTTTTTATTTTATTATGTGAACAAAAATACACAGAAAATGGTTAATATTTGCTAGCATGCGTAAATTTAATTAAGCATACTATGTTTTTTCATAGTAAATTTTCAAAAAAATGTCAACAGTGAGAATGTTGTCAAAAATAATGTCTACAATTTTTCTAATTGTGACTGAGAATTCAGCTTTTTTTACTAATTTTCACTCATAATGTTGACACTTTTCAGTTCTCACATATAAAACTTTATGTTTTACATAATAAAAACTTCTCATTTTTTAATATGTTGTATTTTTGATTTTGCTCTTTCATATTTTTCTAATTTTTAAAATAAAATCTATATCTATATCTAAATATAATACTTTCACATAAATATCTTAACTTTGAACTTTTTATTTAAAACTATAATAAAATAAAACCTATACAAGTATTTTTTAACTTTTAAATGCCAATAAAAGCCATCTAAGATTTACTTTTTGTGTATTATGCTTTTTAAGTTGTTTTGTTTGTTTTTTACATACATTGCTTTATTTTAAACCATTTTATTTATTATTTTAGGACAAGAACACTTCCAAACAGCCCAAAGGAACCAAGATTCCCTCTAAGCCCACCAAATCTACCAAGAAAAAGCCTGACTCATTGAAGAAGGCCACCCCCAAACTATCCCCCAAACCATCCCCAAAGCCCTCACCAAACCCCTCCCCTGAGCCCTCCCCTGAGAAGAGCCCTACTCACTCCACTGGGGGAGAGGAAACTGATGGCTCTCTTACAGAGCACAGTTTCTACAACTTGGCTTCTGACAAGGAGCCAACCAAGAAGAAGCGGCAAGGCAAAAAGACCCCTCCCAAAGATAAGTCTCCTGCACGTGAGGAGCACCACAATAAGCCCCCTTCTGCTTCCACACCCCTGCCAAACTCCCCCCTTCAAGCTTATCTCGGGATGATACAAAGCCCTGCCCCAATTACTTCCCTGGCTTCTGCCATGCTCCTGCTGGCCCTTGGGACCCTCTGTTGGCCCACAACATCTGCAATGCTGATGGGAAGTTTAAGGATCCCTCCACCTTGCCCAAATACTTCCAAATCATGAGTGTAAAGGATGGGCCAGCCATGGTGGCCAATGGGTATATCTTCAGCTGTAACAATACTAACTGGGGCTTCAAGAGCTGGCACTATACCTGCAAGGACTGCTCCTGTCCAGTGCGGCTAAATAATGAGTGCTGGGACTTGGTAAAGATCATTAAGGGTGAGCATACCTGCATCATGCCCAACACAACCAATGTCAGCCTTCTCAAATGGTGTCTGGTGCAGATCATGCCTACCTCCAAGGAATTTTTCCCCAACCATCTGGCTGAGCTTGCCTGTAAGCACCTCTCCCCCACCAATATGAAGAGGGTGCCAACCCACACCCAGTTGGTCAAGTTTATTAGTGATAGGTGCCAAGGCTCAAACCCCTGGCCAAGTGTGCTGTCACAATTAAAGGCCTGGTTCTTTCTGATACCCTCAAGAAAACCAAGGATGGAGAGATGTTCCTGGTTCATGACAATGGGCAGGAAGTAGAGGATAGGATCATTGCCTATTCCACAGCCCAAAACCTGGAGCAGCTCAACACTGCTACCACCTGGATGTGCAACAACACATTTCAACCTGCCCAACTCTTTTCAAGCAGCTATGGGTTTTGCCAGCAATTCAATGCCCAGGTTATCCCCCTTGTTTTATTTCTCCTTCCTGGTACCAAGACTGAGGTTTATGCCAGAGCATTCAAAAAATTTTGGGATGCTTTGAGCTCCCTTCCTGCCAACTAGCCCCCCTTCCACCCACGCCACAAGGGCCAATCCCTCCTCTGCTGAGAAGGATGAGTCCACCCTAGCCGCAGAGCAGCTAGCTCATGCGCGCTCACTTGGGGAGAAGGTAGTCATAATGGACTTTGAGCAAGCTCTGTTCAGAGCCATTGAGGTCAACTTCAATGGAGAAGTACAGGGCTGCTTCTTTCATTTTAGGCAGGCCCTCATCAAACACCCCAAGAGCAAAAGAAGCTTTTTGAGAAGTATCTCAATGATGTAAAGGGAAGTGTCACTTTGTCATGACCCAGTTTGCTGCCTTGCCTTTTGTGCAGCCAGAGCATACTGGGCTTGGCTTTGAGGCCCTCCTGGAGGATACTAATATTGAGAAGTACTCCACCATCTTCAAGGGCTACTTTGATTACTTTGAGCGGCAATGGGTAGGCAAGAAGATGACTTCCCAGAGAGGAAAGAGCAGGGCCACAGCGCCATGAAACTGCCAGAGTGTCTGCCTCAAGGGGGAGATGAACACTGTTGGAAATTGCGCCATTAATGCTTTTTGAGCTGGCCTTCAAATAATTATATGTGCAAAGATTTGGTTAGGGTTTCTTTCAATTTTGGGAATTCCTCACCTTTTGCAAATGGGTCTGGTTCAATATCTACACATTCCGGATTGCCATACCTGCCCTTGACTGATCCTGGTATGACCTCATTCTAACGTGACTCCTTCTGCCACTCTGTCTACCTAATGAGTGATCACCAACCCTTGTCTACTATTTAAGTAGAATCATTTCTCCTAATAAAGACAAGTTTATCCACATTTGTGTTGGCTTTAGTATTCTTCAAGCTTTTTCCTTTATTTTTTGCCAAAAGGACTTCCACATATTGTATTCCAGGAAATCAAGGTATGTGCCCTTAATTTTGCCTTTAAGGCTAAACCAGGGTTAGCTTTGAGCCTAAAATCTTTTGTTACAAAGATTTCCTGCCTGTCCTCCTGGATGTTGTCCTCAGGAGCCAAACACAACAAAGATCACATCCAGCCTGTAAGTGTGGCACAAGCACCTGAAGGTGAAGTTTGGGTTGAACCCCAAGTACAACAAGTTCTTCTCCAAGCTGCAGGAGGAGCAGGCCCAGACTGTTTCTAAGTTTTGTGACCTGGCCAACCAGATGGTCCCTAAGAAAGAAAAGAATAAGGACTAGGACTACCAGGAGGCGTCCAGAAGGTGGTCAAAGAAAAATTTAAGGTGGCAGAGATCAAGAAGTACCTAGAAAATGTTGCAACTTCTCTTGCTGGTGGCTTTAATTAGCCCAATAAACCTTGCTTTGCTTTTCCTGTATAATTTTTACGTTTGGATTTTTATATTTTTTAATTTATTTATTTTTTACTAATCTTTTTAGGTATAATAGGTAAGTTTAAGATACAGTTTCAGTGTGGTTTTGTAAAAATATCTTATCTTTTGTTGATTTATCTTTAAGTTATAAGATATTTTCATTTATACTTATATAAAGTATAATAAATTAAAATTAGAATTTTCTTATATTTTGTAGCTATTATTTTATATAAACTATCTTTATTTTTGGTTCATTGAAATTTGAATTTTTATTGGAAAAAATAATTTTTATAATAAAGAGTGTAATTTACATAATAAATGAAAAATACTTGCTTATATCTCCTTATTCTTATTACTTGTGGTATTTTTTATTGCATTTTGGAATTTCTGGGGTTATTTTAGTATAATAATGTATTTTAAGAATATTATTACATTAAAATTGTTCAGGTTAAAGTATGATGTTACTTAGAAAAGTTTTAACATCCAGGAGACAACATTATGTAAAACCAGGTTGTCACTTTACTATAGTGTTGACATTAAAAGTGTCAACATTTTTAGTGTCAAAATGGCCACTTTCAACATTATTAGTGTTGACATGGCCACTGTTCTGCTCAATGGAGTTTACACAGTAAGCTCTATAGAAAAAAACTGGCTCAGGTGGACCAATTGTATCTTTTTAGGTAGTAACTGCCCACTTGGATGCCCCTTTCCCATGTGTAAGCCCTATGAGCGCGTCCTGCAACATCAGGAATGAACTGTGTATCCTATCTTTAAGCTCATTCAAAACAGGGGGTTAGAACCAGCTTCCTAGCCGCATAATTGGCATAGTTGCTGTAAAATGTGGTGAAGACAAAAGGGACCAGGATCTGGTGTATTACTCTCTTAATAATCTCTAAAAAAGGGTAATAATTTAAAAAATTATTTTAAATTTTTTTAGATTACCTTCTTTTGTTTCCTCTTTGCTGGCAGCTTTGGCAGGCTTGGACATTCTTGGTGCAAGCAGTTTTGCTGTCAATTCTGAATCCTCTGCTCTAACGCGCTTTAGAGGTTTGAGGTGTGCATACATCTCAGAGCATCAAACCAGATAGCTGTCAAAGGAAGGGCAAAGGACTTAAACCAGAGGCCCTCAATCACAGTTTTCTGAAAGTTAAGAATACACACAATCTTTTTTGGGGGGCTCTGGCATCTTGGCCATAAGTGCCTTGGTGGACTAATGTTAATTTTGTCCCTTGTAAGGGCAGCAGACTTTAATTTTTCTTTGACCTTGAGATCAAGTATCTTTATCTCCAAAATTGCAGAGTTGAGGTCTTTGAGTAGTTTTTTGAGTTCTCTCATATGATTTTTTACCAACCTTTTCATTTGTTTTTATAGTTCTACCCCAATAAACTCATGTGATATTCTAATATATTTGCCTCTTTGTTTATAATTGTTTATTTTCTGTTCTATAAAATATCATATCTTTTTACCCATTGTGTATATGCTTAATGCTTATATCAATATGTGTTGCTTGCTTTGTGTTGATATTGCTTCCATAATTGCTATACTATTTTTAGCACTTTGCATTGCCCCTTGTGAAAATGTTAACAGCAATTTGGTGATCAGCTAAATTTAAATAATAAAATTATAAGTTTACTGTGTTAGATAAATTTATTTTGATCCAATTTCAAAACCTTAATGATAAACTTTAATCTAATCAGGAGCCAAGTGAGAAAGTGAATGTTGTGACTTAAAGAGACATTCAATGATTCTTTGGTGCATGTGAAATAATTAATCTGATTGTCAGGTTATTTTGCCATTGTGCGCCATTGCTGTTATGGCAAGCTGCTTGTGGACAGTGCTCAATCAGCCACTTGACTTTCACTGGTCCACAAACACCTTACTATGCTAGCAATGGTGCAAAATGGAAAAACAACCAGCTAATTAGATTAATTACCCACATGAATCAAATATATGAGAATGATTTTTTCTATTGCAACAATCAATTTCACACTCAGCTGTGATTTGGTTTTAGTTTGTAATAAAGGTTTGAATTTTGACCATAGACAACTACTTTAGACAAAAAAGCATAATCTGGCTGATATAAAAAAAATAAACAAGAAATCAGTTTTTATTTTAATACAACATAATGTCCTAGAAAGTTAAACTAAAAAGAGTTCTAAATACAAAAACTGAGTATAATAAAAAATTATATTTATTAAAAGTTATCCAAACATATAGATAACAAAGGGATAAAGATCAATAGATACAAACACAATATATATTATTGGTAATAAAATACACAAATACAAAATATAAATTTTTGTTAGAAGAGGATTTTTATCTGGAGCAGGGAGAGGTATGCCTATGAGACAGAGTAGTGGAGGGAAAGAGGGGTGAAGGCAGTGTTGGATTAGGATGGAGATCTGGTCCTGGGATTGAGTGTAATGGCTTGGTAATAGCAAGGGACAAAATGATTGGATTTTCTATAAGGTCAAAAGTTACAACATGTGATTTTATCATCATTTTTTGGTTTTCTTAGCTGGTAGCTAGCTGTGACTCTCAGTGCCAAGTGCTTGCCCCTGTGTAATTGGGTATATTATTAACATAAAAACAAACAGGGTAAATAGTTTACACATCTTCTGACTACATATTAGATGGATCTTGGACAATAAGGCATAGCACACTAAAATCTGTGGGTGTTGGTACCAGAAAACTTACCCAATATTAAAGAACATTGTATCACTTTGATAAATTTATGTGTCTATAAGGATAAAAAGAGTCCTGGTGTCATTGTTCTTCAATTACATTATTTTTTTATCTGATGGCCTAAGAAAACCCAAAATGTTAATCTAGCTATCACAGAGGTCAAGTAATCTATCAAGGCTCTTAGTATACTCATATACATTGGTGTAATCAGGGTTTGTCCAGTAGTAGGCAGAGCCCTTGGTCAAAACAGCTGAGAATGACCCAACAAGGCCCCTTTTGCACTTACTCCTTACATTGGTCTTGTTATGTGTGACAGATCCAGGTCCAACCAGTCAAACTTGATGTTATCTTGTCCTTGAATCTTGTTACTATTACCTTCCTGTGACAAAGCTTTGAGGAGTTTTGCCCAGGGAGGCAATTTTGTGAGCCAACACTTTATTGTCATCTTGCCAACAAGCCAAAATTCAACACTTTTTTCCTCTCTATTTCTTAACTCCTCAACTTCACAATTGGCTCTGTCCTTCACCTGTTGCAAAATTTCATCAAACCCTAACAGCAAGTTCTAGGAGTTCCATGAATAAACTCAATTTCCTTGTGTTGGGGTTCCTTCTTTGGCAAAATAGTCAGAATATAGTTCTTAAAAAGCCGCTTTCACTTCTACCAAAGATTAATCAGGTGCTATCTTAGAGACCTCCAGACTTGCCCAAGCCTCCTCAAGTGAGCTGGTAGGAACTTCATTCCTAGCAGCAGCAGTATCTACATGAGGCACCCTGAATTTCTCTCTTTCAAATAATAATCAGGAAGACATGATAAATAAAAGTGATTTGAGGGGATAGCATCAAAATTGACAATATATTTATTAAAGTGTAGCTGTTTCTGCTTATATACCATTTGGGGCATATTTGGCTAAAAACTCCTTTTGTTTCTGAATCAACCTATGATTCATATCATGTGGTCTATGACATTTTAGTCATCCAAACCTAGATCTTTACCTAAAAGATCACCAATAATTCTTAATCTATGGGAATCAACCTACAATGAGAATAAGTCACCTGACTCTATTCATCCCAATATACCAATTCAGCATGGAACTTCCCCAGCTCCCGGCACCAAAACCCTGTGGAATATACATTGTAAAACTCATCTATCAATGTTCCAACTTGGAATCAGCTGATCAAACCTGAATTCCTAGGCATCATTACATTTATTCAGTTATCATTACATTTAATGGTTTTCTTACATTTTAAAATCTGTTAAAGCGCTTCAAACCTCAAAAGAGACACCATCATGTTGTTTTTAAACCCAATTTTGGGGTTTTTATCTATGGTTAACCTTAACCATACCTCTTGACACAGTCAAGGCAACTAACCAATATAATTAAATCCACATTAATTATATTCCCATGTAACAATTTAATTAATCTTCTTGGTTAATTAAATTGTTTTTAAGACACCTAGTCTCCCAGATTGATTTGGCCAATCTTGCCTTCTGTTCTTTTATTGAATATAGATACTAAGTTTTCAGGAACTTTTATCTGAAAAAACTCCAGCCAAACCTATCTACATAAAATAAACAGTAAAAACAGCACAACTTTATATCTTTGAGTATTTATTTGGCTAAATACCTAACAGTGACTGTCGTACTATCACATTATGTTTTCTTGGGCTGCTAAACTATCAAGCCCAATTATGATTTATATTATGCAATGAAACTGGCAATAATGCATAAACTTGTTAAGTGTTGAGAAATGGTGGATACAAGGGCATGATCATCTGGGGAATTTTTTCTGCAATCTTATTGTTCCCCACTAAAATTGGTCAACAGCCTGACTGAGGCCACTTTCCTGTACACCTAGAGCTGCACCATTCAGCATGGCACCTAAATACCATAGTGGCCAAGGGTACCCCCAACTTTGGTCAAATAAAGCTTGGAGCCTGGCTGCCTGAGGTCAAGCATAACAGGATCTGCTTGGTTAATCTAGGACATAGTCACCTGCTTTTGTCTCTTGACTGCATCAATCTGTTTTCTTTTTCATATATTGTTGAGCTCCTGTGTTACAGTGGCGCCAGCAAATTTTGGTTAGTTGATTGATTGATTGGAAAAAAGCCCAGGTCAGGCCAGGTTGGTTGAGTGCCACAGTCTTCTGAAGAATCTGGGCTATGAGTATTTAAGACTTTGGCCACTGGGATAAGGGCAATGTTGCCTTAGTGTCTTCTGTATGTACCTGTGGTCATTCACATGTGGTTGTTCTAAACCAGGTCCACTGATCTGAGTGACTTATTGATGATGCTAGGTACCAGGTTGAGAAATGGGGCACAAGCAGGACTAGCTTCCTGGAAATTGTTAACAAAATTGAGTCCAGATGAGTACAGAGACAGGTATAGGTAGCTTCCTCATTACCCACATCAAGAGTTAGGTATAAATGAGGGCCTCATTATACCAAGTCCTCTTTAATGGCCTGGGCTTGTTGTTGCCTTGCCTGTCAAGTTGGTCAAAATTTTATTGCTAGCAAAGTCTCCTGTAAAACAAATAAAGCTTAGGGTCATTAAAGGAAGAGGTTAAAACTTTATGGTCTGAACTTTGTTGTAACCATGAGTCCTGATTTGGATAGCTTCTGAAACCCATGTACATAGATGAAGAGCCTTGAAAGTTGGTAAGATGCATATGTTCCCAAATTTGATAGCCTTGGTTGCCTGATAAAATAACCCTTCTCTATTTTAGGATGAAAACATAAATATCCCACGTAATTTAATTTTGTTTTATGGTTGTGAAAATTTTGCTTATAGTTTGCTCCAATTTTTCTTCTTTAAAATTTCTCTTAGTCCCTTGTTGCAATCATAATCAGGTTATTCTATCTCTGGAACAGTCTCAATCCAATTTATTATTGAACTGGGTCATTCCATTTGTATAGTGGAGTGCTCTGTATAATTTCTGATATAGATCTTTATTTTGTATGAGTATTACTTTTTTCTGGTTTGATCTTTTTCCAGTTCACCAAAAGCATTCAGATTGGGTACATTAAAAATCTTGCCCAAGATTATATTTCGTTTGATACATGGCTTTTTTGCTTAGTGCAATAGCAATTAAAACTAAAGCGTTGGATTTATATTGCTTGTAGTCAGTCCTGAGTAGTGACTTCACTACGTTTGACATCGAGAATCAGTACTTGATTTAAGTTTTATAATGGAATTGGTTAAAACAAGGTTGTATAAAGGCTAATATTTTGGTAACTTTTTTAAATGTAATAAACTTAAAAAAATAATATTTGTGCACATATATATTATAAATTTTAATAAATATTGATCAAAAATCATATGTAAAATTGAAAAAGGATAAAGAGCTCTAATTTTATATCTATGGCTGAAATCAGAAGTGGAATATAATTTCCAGGTAACCTTTCCTGCCAAGCAATATTTTAAAACAAGCTTCAAACAATGTTAAACTAAGTTTTACGGTATACAAGTTATATTTCAGAAGATAAATTTTATAAAATTAAACTTAAGGTCTACTGCTAGTTTAAAACTTTATTTGTGCTGTTTAGGCAAAAGACTACAAAATAAAATACTGAAAAATTTTAAATTAAATATGCTTATATGCTATTTGACATGTAGACCAATAGAAAAAAGTGTATAAGGGTTTAAAAACCATCAAGCCAAGGCTTTTCCCCATCCCCTTTTAGTAAAAAGCGGAAAACCAACTCACTTTATTTTGAGTTATATGTGGATCTCAACTGGAGCATTACGATCTACTGCAGATTGCCAATAAATGGCTGAGCATTCTTTGATAGGGTAGTTGTAATTATAAAACATTCTGAAGATTAAATATTCACTTTTGAGTACAAGGCCTGTTTTGAGGGATTGGCATGTAGAGATGAAACGTGGGTTAGGTATGCTGATTTATTTTTTTGGTGTATTTGGAAGAATCCTGGGGCTGGGTCATGATGATTTTAAGACTCAAGGTAATATAAGCTATAGTATCCCCGTGAATATGGAAACCTTTGGCCCAGTCAAACTCCAATCACTCTTCTCAGAAAGGGGAGTTTGGGCAGACACAGACTTGCAGCTGAGATCTGTAAATGACTTGGTACCCCACGTTGCCCTTGAAAAGAAAAAATATATTTGTTCAGATCGTGGCTTGGAGTGCTTGTTAGTGCAAAATATATACTTTTACTTCCATGACACCAGGCAACTATCCGATGTATCAATTTGCTATCTTTCTCAAGCATGCTTTGTTTTTAATGAATACAATGTCTCATATACTTGGAATGTTGTCAGCCCAAATGGTTTTTCCAAAGAAAAGTGGGAGAATATCTTCTCAAGACTACTAGATATTACACTGATTCCTGATTTGAGTCTTCCCAGGTTATCATACCAGTTCTTAGAAGGAAAGGTCTGTATCCTGTTGTTCAAGCCTATCACCTGGGTATTAACAGGAATCTACCAGTCCCAGGAGGGGTATGGTACCACAAGCAACTTTTTCCAAGCTGAATTTCCTCTTACGTTCAAAACCCATCTCAATGGGATCCTTGAAGTGGCTGACCTTTGTGCAGAGGACCCAATTTACTTCAACTTAAGCTCCAATAGAACTTCTAAGCTAATGATTGCTAAAGATTTCTATTGCAGAAACTTAGTCAAATAAATATTTTGGATTTTGGTTTCTGTTTTCTAATTTAATTTTAATTCTGCTTTAGAACATCCAATTAAATAATATTTTACATGTATGCTTGCAACTTAAATTGATTGAATGTTGAATAAAAACATGTTTATGCAGATATATTTTTTTTTGGTGGAATTACACAGCTAAAACGGGAGCTTTTGAAAAATGAAAATCTAGTCCCATGTATTCAGTTTAATTTTCTACAGTAGTATTCAAAGCTATGGTGCTAAACAAAAAACTGATATTTAAGCAAAAAGTTCATATGTAAATGAAATCAACTGGGATTTAAACAAATAAAAACATATATAAATAAAAAACAGATTATTGATTTAAAATAGATTTGGGTTCATTTTTATTTTGTTTTATGATGCATTGGCTTTGTTTTTATCTGAGTTGGTTTCATTTACAGATGAGTTTTTTTGCTTAAATCTCAGTTTCTTTTCTTAGCGCCATAGCTTTAAAAACTACTGTACCACAGAAAAAGAAACTAACAACCTTTTAGTAGAGCTTAAGATTTTAATTAAATAATTTAATAACATGATATTATATCCATATGGATAAAATATGGTATCAATATGTACTTCATAGTAGACTTACTAGTATAAGCTGTTGGAAGAAATTCCAAAATTATATAATGTTACTTTAATTCAGAACATATTGGGAAAAATGCAGGATTGTAAAATCATTGATACAAATTTTGAATCACATTTGTGGGATAGCCTTTTTTAATTAAATTGAATTCTTTGTATTTTTATTTGAATATTCAAAAATGCAAGAACTCATAGACACTTTGTAAAGTTCAAGTTGAACTGCATATTTTCAATGGACAAAATGGATTAACTGGAATTAGATTTGAAGCATTCAAATCAATCAACCACCTTCATTAAGTTTACTATCTTTTTTGGAATTTTGGGAGTGTCAAATCCAAGAACCAAATTTCAAATCTGTCAAGTATATACTTCTGGGAAGTATATAACACAGGATAAAGGGGGAAATAAAGAAAAGAATGATACTTTATTTGATATGAATATAGGGTATTATATAGTAATGTGGGAAGCCACATACTGTCCAACATTATGGTAGTCATGGGGCTTATCCAAGTAATTGCTTCTCTTAGGTCATGAGGTTTGTCCAAGTTTGTGCCCTCTGCTTAGGACTCAAAAAGGTTTGATTCCCATAATATATTGTGTAGCTGATCAGAGAAATTCATGCTTGTTTTTTTTCATTATCCTTGTCTGACTCTTTTACAGTTTGACAGGGAATCCTTTATGTAAGCTTTGATGAGCTTGTCTTCCAGGCAAGCAATCCTTGCGTTAAGCTTGTTGCTCTCTGGTGATCATTTCCATGTTTTTCACTTCCCATAGTCTTAGCTGCAGATCATCTTTTTCATTCCATGATAGTCTTCTTTCAGTTAAAAGCCAAAACAAACATAAAGCATAAAATCAATGAAGGGAAAGCGTCAAAATTAACAGTGTGTGTCTTTATTAATTATTATCATGTTTCCATTATACCTATTGGGGTATAATTGGCTGAAATCCCCTCTGGTTCTGGAATCACACCTGGATTCCTAACACATGATTTATGAAATAATGGTGTCATCCAATCCAGATATTTACCAAAAAGATATTCACACTCTTAACCCATAAGAATGCACCCCTAATATATTCCAGTTTCACCTGATTTCTTTTGTAAAAATATATTGTTTTAGCTTGAAGCATTCCAGACACAGCACCAAAATCCTATGGAATACACATATTCCTGATCCAAGCTATCATTGTTCCAACTGGAACTGCTGAGCAATCCTAAATGCCTAGACACGGCAACAGCGCCCATGTTGACACTAAAAATGTTGACAGTGGCCATTTTGACACTTTTAATGTTAACATTTTTAATGTTAACACTACAGTAAAGTGATGACCCGGTTTTAAAAAATGTTGTCTCCTGGATGTCAACACTTTTTTAAGTAACAGCATACTTTACCCTGAACATTTTTTATATAAAAAATATTTTAAATACACTATTATACTAAAATGACCCCCTAGAGTCCAAAAATGCAATAAAAAATACCACAAGTAAAAAGAATAAGGAGATATAAGCAAGTAATTTTCAATTTACTATGTAAATTGCACTTTTTATTATAAAATTATGTTTTTATTCTTGTCAGGATTTTAGGATATTGACTAATTAACAGGTTCCACCAATTATTGCAGGCCAGCAGGCAATCGCTCTTTGGAGTGGTTTCAATAGAATGATGTGGGCTGCAGGTTGCAGGATCAATGAATCAACAACCAAATCATGTCCTGGCATTAACAATTGCATGTATTCCTAATTAATAGTGAAACATGCAGATATTTTGCAATTAATTATTCCACTTCAACAACCACCTTAAATATGCTTCCCATATATAATTACTATTCTAAACTTTAGTTACATTCTAGAACAAGGGCCATCATATGGGCCATTATCTGAAACACTTCTAGAAGAGCCCAAAATAGACTGGGCTGTCAAGCCAAACACTCTAAGATAAAATGCTTTTAGCCTATTGTATTAGAGTAACTCTAATTAAATAAAGAATCATCTCCATCAACTAGTAGCCAGCCAGGATAGCTAGCCACCTGGAACATGGTCCAGGTTCACAGCTACTCTGCTCAGATTGAGGGATAGTTGCACAGCTTCAGAAAGAATACAGAGCTATGGAAGTTGTCAAGCAAGCTTTTGTCACAAACCCAACACACTCAAGGTTGGGTCAGAGCTAACTCAGATAAATGCGGGCAGCTGGGCCAGCCTCAATATCAGTCTTCTAATAAAGAGATGATAATTTAATTCCTTTCCCAAGTTTGATTCTAATTAAGTGGAGAGCAAAAGATTATACTGTTGCCATACAGTATTGAACCCTATAGTGAAATATAGAGACAACAACTTATGAACCTATATCCAGAAGTAGGAAGAACCATCCCAAATCCTTTGGGCCTTAGGCCCTGTCAGACTTGCTACTTATGATGACAACAAAATATTCCGGGCCAAAGTTTATGCCAAAGTAACAGGTTCTCTGTACTTTCCTAATGTTAGAAGACTTAGGATATCATCTGGCTGATGATAAAATACCATGGTCCGTGATTTTCTGACAATTCCTATAAAAATTAAAATTCCAATGAACCAAAAATAAAGATACTTTATATATCATAATAACTACAAAATATAACAAAATTCTAATTTAAACTTATTAAACTTTTTTATAAGAATAACTGAAAAAATCTCATGCCTTAAAGATAAATTAAAAAAAATATAAGATATTTTGTACTAAACCACACTGAAACTGTATCTGAAACTTGCCATTTATACCTAAAAAGATTATTAATATTCAAAAAAATAAAGTAAACATTAAAATTTAAAAGTAAAAAATATACAGGAAAAGCAAAGCAAGATTTTTTGGGCTAAGTAAAGCCACCAGCAAGAGCAGTGGCAACATCTTCAAGGTACTTCTTAATCTCTTCCACCTTTTACTTCTTCTTGACTGTTGTGAACGCCACCACTCACCATGTTTTGATTTTGCCATTGATGAGTTATTTTGAGGACAAATTCCTCTCTTTTGCTTTGTCCTTCAAAATGAGGCTTGCTACAGATTGGGAAATTCAATTGTTTGGTTTCCTGATTCTGAAAACTCACTTGTCCCAATCATGCTGGTGGTGAGTGATCCTACCGTCTATGTACTGTTTTGTGGTAAAGCTACACATTACATATTCCCAATCTTTATACCCAATAAATTTAAGTTCTATTCACATTTTTTTCTTTGTGTCTCCACATACTTTGGCGCCTCTCTAGCCACGTCTAGCAGATATTATTCAATCAGGGCCACAAGGTAACCACAAAGCCTTCCCTGCCATTCTAACCAAGACTTAGTATAAATCCAATCCTAAGGTTAGTATTTCCCGTTGTGACTATGTGCTGCGCCTCAAATCACAACATTAACCATCTTCTGGACATCCTCCTGGTAGTCCTGGTCATTGCCCTTTCTCTTCTTGGGGGCCACCCATTGGCCAGATCACAAAACTTGGAAACATTCTGGGCCTGATCCTCCTATAGCTTCTGGAAGAACTTATTGTATTTGGGGTTTGACCCAAACTTCACCTTTGAATGCTTGTGCCACACTTCCAGGCTTGAGGTGGTCTTCACCTCCCCCTTGAGGCAGGCGCCATGGCAATACAAGGGGCAGTGGCCCCACTTTTTCCTCTCTGGGCAGTTACCTTCTTGCCTACCCACTACCACTCAAAGTAATCCAGGTAGCATTTGAAGATGGTGGGCCACTTCTTGATATAAGCATCCTCCAGGAGGGCCTCAAAGCCAATCCCAGTATGCTTGGGCCGCACAAAAGCCAAGGCAGGTAACTGGGTGATAGCAAATTGGCACTTCCCTTTACCATCATTAAGATACTTGTTGAAAAGCTCCTTCTTGCTCTTGAGAGTTTTTATGTAGGCCTGCCTAAAATGGAAAAAGCAGCCCTGTAATTCTCCATTGAAGGTGGCCTTAATGGCTCTGAGCAGAGCTTGCTCAAAGTCCATTATGATTACCTTTGGCCTAAGTGAGTGCGCATGAGCCAGCTGCTCTGCGGCTAGGGTAGACTCATCCTTCTCAGCGGAGGAGGGATTGGCCCTTGTGACGTGGGTGAAAGGGGGGCTAGTTGGCAGGAAGGGAGCTCAAAGCATCCCAAATTTTTTTGAATGCTCTGGCATAAACCTCAGTCTTGGTACCAGGATGGAGAAATAAAACAAGGGGGATAACCTAGGCATTGAATTGCTGGCAAGACTCATAGCTGCTTGAAAAGAGTTGGGCAGGCTGGAATGTGCTGTTGCACATCCAGGTGGTAGCAGTGTTGAGCTACTCCAGGTTTTAGGCTGTGGAATAGGTAATGATCCTATCCTCTACTTACTGCCCATTGTCATGGAGAAGGAACATCTCTCTATCCTTGGTTTTCTTGAGGGCATCAGAAAGGACCAGGTCTTTAATTGTGATAGCACACTTGGCCAGGAGGTTTGAGCCTTGGTGCCTATCATTATCAAACTTGATCAACTAGGTGTGGGTTGGCACCCTTTCATATTGATGGAGGAGAGGTGCTTACAGGCAAGCACAGCCAACTGGTTGGGGAAAAAGTCCTTGGAGGTAGGCATGATCTGCACAAGTTACCATTTCAGGAGACAGAAAATGGTTGTATTGGGTATGATGTAGGTATGCTCACACCTTAACTGTTGGACTAAGCTCTAGCACTCAGTATTGAGCCGCACAGGGCAGGAGCAATCCTCACAGGTATAGTGGCGGCTCTTGATGTAAGGGCCAGCCTGGATGAAACAGGAACCAGTTCAAACCCCCATACCCGGCCGCCAAGCAAAAGCAAGGGTGGCTGCAAAAGCCTGATGGGGGATTTGAACCCCCAACCACCCACCAGGGCGGGTGAGGGCTGTTTCAAACTGCCCTTGCCTATTTGGGCAGTTCAAAGCAACCCAAAGCCGGGTCTTGTCCAGGCACCAGCTTTGATGCTGGCCCAGGGAAGCTTACAGCTCCCAGCGGCATTAGAGCATCCAGCTTCAATGCTAAAATTGGGCTGTGTGCATCCAATGCCACCCCTGATCAGATATGCTGCAGAATGCAACCAGCAGATCTGATAAATTCCAGATTTCTGCTCCTGCAGTTAAATGTATCACTGTTCCTGCCACCTTTAATCACACCAGCTGCACTAATTTATTAACTGAGAATTTTGCAGCTACTGAGGCTGCTGCTAACATAGTCAATAAATTGGTTGTGAACAGCATCTCAATTGAGCTGCAAGATTCAGAAAGTCCTGCAGCTGAAGCCAAATCTGAGGAAGAAATCGCCTCATTTCCCAACTCAATAAGATCCCAGATTGAAGATGTCAGCTAATTGTCCACCAGCCACCAGCAGAATTCCCCTGCCCATATCAAGTTACCCAAATTCCAATCCACACTTCTCAAGCCATTTTTAACTACTTCTCATAAGCCAGTGCCCAAGATTTGGGACACCAAAAGCTCACCAAAAGTAGGAAGAAGTATTTTCAAAGATAGACCAGACAGATGGTATAAAAATTACTTTTCACCACTTAAATCAGGTGCAGACAACATCAAATAAAGTAAATAGTTCTTATAGTTTTGTTTGCTTTATTAGTATTTCAATTTATACACCACTTAAGCAGAAGTCAAACCAGAATACTAGAGTACCACCCTAGACCTACACCCATGGACTACCAGCCAGGTCCAGATCCTGGAATGGCTGGCATTCCCTATGACTCCCCTGCTCCTCCTATCCCTCAGCCCTACAACCATAGTAGAGCTGGGATGGTCATCCTGACCATCCTCAGTCTGGCCAAAGTTGTCATTCCCAACCTTGGTGCCTACCGCCCCTTAGCTGCTGGATTGCTTTACCTAACCTGTTCAGCTCCATTCCTCTACTGGGCCCTTGTTACCTGTTATCTGGATGGACAAAGCTCCCCTTCAATTCCTTGGTACATGACAGCCTCTGGCCATGACACTTAAAGCCCCAATTGGTGTTATTACAGCTAAAGATGTAACAATTTTCTACCATGGCTGGACCTCCTTTGACGCTCATTATGGGGAAGTATTTTGGCAGGGTGGAAGGAAACTTGAGCTTTCTATCAACATTTAGATATTTTGGGCCACAAGAGGGTCCCAGGGGCCAGCAGGAGCATGGCAGAAGCCAGGGAAGTAATCAGGGTGGGGCTTTGTATCATCCCCATATGAACTTGAAGGAGGGAATTTTGGTGGGGGAATCAGAAGAGGGCTTATCTGGTGCTCCTCATGTGTAGGAGACTAATTCTTTGGAGGGGACTTCTTGACCTGGTGCCGCTTCTTGATAGGCTCCTTGTCTGAAGCAGAGTTATAGAAACTGTGGTCAGTAACTGAATCATTAGTTTCCTCTCCCCCAGTGGAGTAAGTGGGGCTTTTCTTGGGAGGGGGCTCAGGGTAGGGCTTTGGGGAAGGCTTTGGGGAGGGCTTGGGAGTGGCCTTCTTTGATGAGACAGGCTTTTTCTTAATGGTTTTGATGAGCTTAGAGGAACAATTAGTTCCTTTGGGCTTCTTAGAGGTGTTCTTGTCCTAAAATAATAAGTAAAAGGGCCTAAAAAAGCAATGTAAGTAAAAAACAAACAAAACAACTTAAAAATCATAGTATATAAAAAGTAAACATTATAGGGTTTTATTGGCATTTAAAAGGTAAAAAATATAGTTTTATTTTATTAATTTAGAAATAACAAGTTAAAAGTTAAGAAAAATATGTAAAAATATTATACTTAGATATAGAGTTTATTTTTAAAAATTGGAAAATATGAAAGAGAAAAGTTAAAAATACATCATAATGTCAAGGGTCTGGATGTACAAGCATTCTGGCTACTGCCAACCTATTTAACATCCAGCCATCACCTGATTTGGTGCCCTTTCAATATACTGTTTAAAATACCAAGAATGGTAACCAAGCAATATCACATGACAATCCAAGTATCCAGTGGCTTGAACCCATCCTTCACATGATCAACCCCTAGGTTCAATCTGACTAAATATCTACCACAGCCAAATCTATATAAGTCTAAAATATTATCCAATAAAATATACTTTTTTCTCTTCTAATTTCATATTTGAAGCTTCCCCAAAAGGCTCTCCTTATCAATATCAAAAAATCAGATGATTTTATTATGTAAACATAATTTTTATATATGAGAACTGAAAAGTGTTAACATTATGAGTGACAATTAGTAAAAAAAGCTGAATTCTCACTGACAATTAGAAAAATTGTAGACATTACTTTTGACAACATTCTTAATGGTGATATTTTTTTGAAAATTTACTATGAAAAAACATAGTACACTTAATTAAATTTACACTGGCTAGCAAATATTAACTGTTGTCTGTGTGTTTTTGTTCACATAATAAGATTAAAAAAACACATTAAAATAAATAAAAAAATTATCAATGTTCTTTATTTATTTATTAAAATAATGTTTGAGTAGTGATAATATGATATTTTACCATTGCATATATTGAATGTTCTTAAGAAAGTTATTGATAGATAAAAAAGGGTAATGTGTCAACAACGTCACTTACAACATTCTTTATATGAGGTCACATATTAATTTAAGCTTAACTGCACCACTCTAATTTGCTTAACTCCACCCCAGTGGATGATCACAAGTAAATAAACAACATTTCTGAGTGTTGAAATTATTTTTAATAATAAATTATATAGTAACTTACATAGTAACTCACGCTTAAATTATCAGATCTCTGTTAGCCACTAATCCACTCAATATATTAAAGGCAGATTAAGTGCCACATATATATTTATTAGATGAACATATTAATAATCTGCTGTATGTGCAATGTCTTTTTAATATGTTAATCTAATAAAATAATATTTCATAATGTGCACTTAATTTTTTACTGTAGATGTTTTAGTTGTAGTATTAAAAATAAGTTTGGCTTAAAAAGTGTCAACATTGACACTTTTATGTTGTGAAAAAAAATAAAAATAAACTAATTTTTATTAGTAAACGTAAAGGAAAAATATGTTTAAATCAGCTTTTTTACTAAGCTTAATATTAAATTGTGTCAAAATGGCCACAATTTTGTTGTGTTTTCTAGGTTCATACTCCTGAACGCTTTAAAAAGGATTAAGCTAGTGCAACTAGCAAAAAATAGGATATTTAGAGTTTTTAGTTGACAGTGACCATGTCAACAAAGTGTCAACATAGCCACTGTCAACATTATTATTGTCAACATGGGCGCTGTTGCCCTAGACACCATTGTCTACATTTAGCTGTTTTTTGCATTAAAAAACCCATTAAAACACTTCAAAACTCAAATCAGGCGCCACCTTGGCACCCAGGATCTTTTCTAGGCGATGCCTTGGCTCTTTAAAAATTAATTAGGCAGCACAGCAGTGTTTCCAACCTAATAAATTTTCCAAAACAGCGCTTTCAGACCACAATTTGGGGATTTACTTTTGGTTAACCTTAACCAAACTTCTTGACACAGTCAAGGCAATTAAACAATAAAAAATTCTCATTAATCATATTTGCAGTATATATTAATTAACCTTCCCAGTTAACTAATTTTTTTGAAGACAACAAATCTTTAATAGATACAGCTAAGTCCATTTCAGCCCTATGATTAAATCACCATTAATCATATTCCAGGGTATATATATTAATTAACCTTCCCAGTTAATCAATTGGTTTGAGACACCTAGTCTCATAATCTGAATTGTTCAGATATAAATTTTGGCCCTCAATTAGTACACCCTAATTTATTCCTGGGTAATCCATTAACCTCCATGGTTAATTAGTTGGTTTGAGGCACCTAGTCTCATAATCTAAATTTTTCAAATTAATTCATTTTTATCCCTAAATTAATACAGTCTAATTGATTCCTGGGTAATCCATTACAATGCTGAAAAATGTCTCCAAGGCCAATCCTATTGTTTTGAATGTCAATCTATGAAATCCATCACAATTCAACTTTTTTGTGAGATCAAATCCCAATGTGAATTTAATATGGTCACAGATTATCAAATTGTAACATTGCCACTGACTTAAAAATTAGTTGGGAAATTATTTGGCAATTCACTTGGGGAATTAGTTTCCCAAGAGGGAGTGATTTTAAATGTTGCAAAATCTATCCCTGGGGTGTTAGAAGATGGAACCTTGGGAGTTTTGTTGAGAGTGTTGGGGATTTAGGCTTGGTATTGATCCAGTTTTGTGTTAGGTACAGAAAGTTGGGAATTGTGTTGCTCTTTCCTTGCTTTGAAAATGCAGAGTTGGTCATGATGCATGCATTTGAGCTCTGTTTGAGCGCCAATGACTTTGATAGGGTAGGTATTGTTTGGTTTGACTTCCATGAAAACATCTGGTTCTTGTAATCCTGTATTCAACTTGTGCATGTTGTGATTAACAACCTGGATCTTGTCCCTGACTTGAAAGCGTTCATTCTGTAATGAGATTGCTATCCTCTTGGCCCTTCCTGGAACACTGTACAGCAGGGTCATTATTGTCTGGCACTTTCTTATGCAGAGGAAATTGTGGTCCTTATGTAGTGCTAACAATGGCAGGTTTATGCCCATAGACAAGCTTTTATGGGCATTTTCCTGTATTGCAATTAACATGTGTTCTTCACACCATCAGTGCAATTGATAGCAAGCAGACCCAAGCTCTTGAATTTTTGGCAGATAACTTACTAAGGGCCTCTATAAGAGAAATTTTTAGTCTTTCAACTCTTCTATTTGCTTGTGGGTGATAGGGGCTGGCCATGGTTTTTTATTCCGTTTTTGACAAGGTAGATATTGTGACAGATCCAGGAAATTCATGCTTGTTTTTTTCATTATCCTGGTCTGACTCTTTTACTTTTTGACAGGGAATCCTTTATGTAAGCTTCAATGAGCTTGGATTCCAGGCAAGCAATCTTGGCGTTAAACTTATTGACATCTGGTGATCACTTCCACGTTTTTTGCTTCTCATAGTCTTAGATGCAGACCATCTCTTTCATTCCATGGTAGTCTTATTTCAGGTAAAAGCCAAAAACACAAAGCATAAAAAGATTGAGGGAAAAGCAACCATTTTCACACATAAGTATCATTTTTTATTTAATTATTATCATGTTTCTATTATATACCAATTGGGGTATATTTGGCTGAAAACCCCTCTGGCTCCAGAATCACACCTGGATTCCTATTGTGTTGTTTATGACATAACGGCGTCATTCAATCCAGATCTTTACCAAAAAGATCTTCATAATCTTAACCTATAAGAATGTGCCCTAATGCATTCCAGAATTGCCTGATTCTTTCTGTGGAAATGTATTGCTTTGGCTTGAAGCATTCCAGACTTCCAGCGCTAAAACCCTGTGGAATATATGTACTCCTGATCCAAGGTATCCTTGTTCCTACTGGAACCAGCTGATCAATCCTGAATGCATAGACACCATTGTCTAAATTTAGTTATTTTTTCATTTAATGGTTTTTTTGCATTGAAAACCCATTAAAACACTTAGAAACTCATAACAGGCGCCACCCCAGTGCCCAGAAACTTTCCCAGGCGGCCCCTTGGCGCCTTAGCACCTCAGTGCCTGAAACATTCACTGGGCAGCGCGGCGGCGCTTTTAAACCACAATTAAGGGGTTTACTTTTGGCTAACCTTAACCAAACTTCTTGACACAGTCAAGGCAATTAAACAATATAATCAAATCCTCATTAATTATATTTTAAGCATATAGTAATTAACCTCCCAGTTAATTAATTCATTTGAAGACAATAAGTCTTTACTTGACACAGCTAAGTCCATTTTGGCCCTATAATTAAATCCTTGTCAATCATATTCCAGGGTATCAATTAATTAACCTTCCCAGTTAATAAATTACGTTTAAGACACCTAGCCTCATAATCTGAATCATTCAGATTATTCATTACAGCCCTCAATTAGTACAGCCTAATTAATTCCTGGGTATCAATTAACCTCCATGGTTAATCAGACAGTTTGAGACACCTAGCCTCATAATCTAAACCACTCAGGTCATTCATTACAGTCCTCAATTATTAAAGCCTAATTGATTCCTGGGTATCAGTTACTTACTGGAAAGTCTCTCCAAGGTCAATCCTATTGTTTTGAGTTTCAACATATGAAATTCATCACAATTCAACCTTTTTGTGAAACCACAGCCCAATGTGACTATTGTACAGTCACAGATATTGGTGTCAATGGCTTTGAGTTTGGTCCCTCTGTCCATGATTAGGAGTTCAGTCTTCCCAAACTTAGCTATGGTCTATTTGCTAATAAAGCGCCTTGCATTGTTTCCTTTGTATTCTTTTGTGGCTTGTGCCACAGGCCACCTAGTTGCTTAGCCAATAGCTGTGATAATGTACTTTTTGCCTTTGTTATTTAATGTGAATGCCGCAATTCACACTATTTTGATTTTGCCTTTAAAGGGTTATTTCAAGGAGAGATCCCTTGTTTTCACCTTTGCTTCTATAATGAGTCTATTTCCATACTAGGGAATTCAATTGCTTGGTTTCCTGACTCTGCACATCTTGCCTACCCCACTCATGCTTGTGGTGAGTGATCTTACTGTCCTAGTATTGTTTTGTGGTATTACTAAACAATAAATATTCCAAATCCTTATTCCCAATAAAAGTTAAGTTATATTAACATTTTTATCTTTGTGTTTTAAAGTCTTTGACGCCTCAATCTAGCTACAACTAGCAGATATTATTCAATCAGGGTCACAAGGTAATCACATAACTTTCCCTGCCATCTAACTTAGACTTAGTATAAATCAAATTCTAAGGTTAGGATTTCCCGTTGTGACTCTGTGCGATGCCTCAGATCACAACAAAAATGGTGCTCACTACAGGGGCTGTAAGCCCCTTGGTTATCCCTTTTGCAACCACGTCTCAGGTCCTTTGCCTCCTCCTATACAAGAACCAACTTCACCTGAAATCACCAGTCCTACTATTAAGGAAGATATCACATAATAACCTATTTTTCCTACTGTGCTAAACCTTGGAATGATCCTCACCTAGTGGCCAACCCTTTGGGCACCCCTGACTTGGGACAAGTCATGGCAGTGGCCCTTGAGCTAGCCCTCAATGGGGCCATCCCTTGCTTCCAGCTTCAGTTCAATTGGGCAGAATACTACAAATTGATTGTAGTGCCTCAATTTCCCCAGCATCTCCTCTCAACAGCTGTCTCTGCTGAACATATATTGTCCTCCTTTGTACAACTTGCCTTAGCCCATCATCAAATGGTGTTAGGACTCCATTTTCAAGAAATTTCATTGCTTCAAGCTCCCATCACCCATCACTGGGATCATTTTTTGGCCTACCAGCAGTAGATTCAATCTCAGTTTTCCTTGATGTCAGAAAATTAATGCAACTCTGTCACTTCCCAAACTTGTTTGGTCAATTCTATTGAGCAAATGTGTTAGTTCATCCCTGAATATGTCATGGAGCGTCTAAATGATTTTCACAAGTTGGAACATCCCTTGCAAACCCAAGTGGATTTCACCCTGAATACCTATCTCATCAACTTCTAACAACTTGTGCAGCAGCTCAATGCGCTCAGTGCTTACTCCTTTGATAATTTACATCAAGTAGCGGTACATTCTGCAAAGGGCCTCTGCAAACTTGGCAAGGAATTTGATCAAGAAAGGGCTGCTACTGCTGCTAACATTGCCAAATTCCAGACTCAAGTAAATGAACTTTCTACCTCCAAATTAGATGCCCTGCCTTCTCCTCCAGCTTAGGAATTGGCAGATAGAGAGTAAGAGCTATGGGATGCCATTCAAGAGCTACAAGTGTCCACCTTCAATCAAGGTTGCCTTG
Organism: Entomophthora muscae; assembly: GCA_014839935.2. Lineage (NCBI taxonomy): Eukaryota > Fungi > Entomophthoromycota > Entomophthoromycetes > Entomophthorales > Entomophthoraceae > Entomophthora > Entomophthora muscae. The sequence continues at coordinate 329,125 of QTSX02004279.1, forward strand.
CTAAAGAATCTCAGCCAGATCCCCAAGTGCTTGCTTTGACAACTCAAGTTGCTGAGCTACAGCAAGAGGTTGCGCTGTACTCAAAATGGTGGCACTGCTTCAAGTCTACTAAGTTTTATTCAAATATGGCTGCTGCCCTCGGCCTGGCCTATAAGGAGCCCCCCCCCCAAATTCACTGTTCTAGAGAGCTGATTGCTCTAGTCACTGAGGTGGACCACTTGAAGCGGGACCACTCTGAACTTGATAAAAACATGAAAGAAATGAGTGAATTAATTGATTCAGTGAATTACAGGTTTGCCCCTTGCCTCTCAGTGGGTCCTTCCCTTACCTCCTGAATAGCTGATCTTTCCATGGTAGTAAAAACACAGGGCCAACACCTAGATGTTACTGAGCAGCAAATTACCTCATCTAGTAATACAAGTGTCTGCATCTCTCAAACCTTGACTACTCTCAAAGAAAGATTTTATCAGCTGTGGGCCAGGCAGCCCCCCTCTGAATCTGAGACATAATTCTCCCCGCATATAAATGTGCTCAACAGTAACAATAGTGTTCCAACTCCCAAAGCACTCTTCAAACCTACCTCTAAACAAGTCTTCAACCCCAAAACTTCTACCATTGCAGCTTTCCTAACTATCTACAAAACTGCCATGAGGAGAGCCTCTGATGAGGTTAAAAAGGAATACATTCTAGCCTTCCTGAATCTTACCTGTCAGGAGGTAGTAGTGCTGAGTTGCCCACCATTGAGACTTGGGAAGAAATGAAGAAGCTCTTGATCAAAGAATTTAGTGACAACCTTAGTTTGGAAGTGAAGAAGGACTCCTTCATGCAAATTTTTCAAACCTAAAGAGACCCTAGCTGAATTTGCAGATAGATTCTACATGGAAGGACAACAACTAATAACAAGCAGATAATTGACAGCACACAAAGCTTACATGGCTTGCACTCAAGCCCTCAAGGTTAATCAACTTCTGTGCCTCCATTTTAAGGCTCACAAAGCCATGCTTTCCTCTATGAAGAGCATTTAGACGCTGTTGCAGGATATGCACCTTACCCATTATGGAGCTGTTTTGCGTGAGAATCGAGAAGTCTTTAACTCTGGTTCTTCTTCCTGTGACCTTGTGTCCTCTTCATGAACTCACAGAATCCTCCTAGACGTCAAGGCTGCCATAAAAAAGGAATAGATAGGGCACCACTCTTGATTCTGTACCAATCCTTGGGTTTAAGTGCTCATCCCAAGGATCAGGCAAGAAAAGAATAGTCAATCTAGAGGCAGAGACGCTTTTGGTTAAAAATTATTCCCAGTATCCTCCAATTTCCCCATCCATATCAGACTCCAAGCCCACTGACTCTGAGGCTCCTCCCATTCTGCTGCTGTTCCATGATATCTCTGATGACTTTGACATGGATGGTTCAGACATTTAAAATTCAGATGCCTATGGATATTCAATTTTAGCAGTTCCCAAAACCATTGCTGTCCCTTACAAGCTACAATCTGGGAAAACTATAACAACTATCAAGTCTTTGTCTGAAGCCAAAGAGCTAGTCTCTTGCACATACCTCACTCAAGCCAAGAGGTCTCCTGTGCTTGTTGAATCCTAGGAGGAAGCTACTGAAGTTGCTGACGCTGTGTTAAAAAATGTCTCAGTCTTGCACCCTCTTCAGAATGTTTACATGGAGTATCCAGGTTTGAGGTGCATGGTTTAAAAGTGGGGGGAAAACTAGAAGAAGCCCAAGATATCCTGGCTGTCCTCCCACCCTTTGGACATATTACTACTTGTGTAGAGATATTCATCCAAAAGTAGAATATCAAGGCCATCTTGGACACTGGATCTCCTGTTGATTTTATCTCTTTAAAGCTAGTAAAGAAGCTTAAACTTGCCCCTAACTTTAAATATCATCATTCTTAGGATACAACTGGGTTTTTGTGGCCGTACAACATCACTGTTAAGTATTTAGCTGAATAAATACCCCAAAATATAAAATGCTCTGTTTTTGCTGTTTATTTTATGTAGATAAGTTGCGCTGAAGTTCTTCAGATAAAGATTCCTGGAAACTTAGTATCTATATTTAATAAAAGAACAGAAGTTAGTTTTGTTATTTACGCTGTACTAACCAACAAAATTAAGGCAATATTGGCTGAATTGATCTTAGAGACTAGATGTCTCAAAAACAAGTTTATTGACCAGGAAGGTTAATTAATAAATACAGTGAAATATAATTAATGAGGATTTAATTATATTGGTTAACTACCTTGACAGTGTCAAGAAGTTTAGTTAAGTTTAACCATAAGCAAACCCTCAAATTGGGTTTAGAAACACTGTGATGGTGTCTTGTTCAGGGTTTGAAGCTTTTTAACAGGGTTTTAAACCGCAAGAAAACCATTAAATGCAACAATAACTAAATAAAGCCAAGGATTTCTAGAGATTTCAGGTTTATCCAGCTGGTTCCCAGTTGGAACACTGATAGATGAGTTCTAGAATGTGTATATTCCACAGGGTTTTGGTGCCAGGAGCTGGGGAAGCTCCATGCTGAATTGGTACATTGGGATGAATGGAGTCAGGTGACTTCTTCTCATTGTAGGTTGTTTCTCATAGGTTGAGAGTTATTGGTGATCTTTTAGGTAAAGATCTAGGTTTAGATAACTCAAATGCCACAGACCATCTGATATAAATCATAGGTTGATTCAGGAACCGGAGAGGTTTTCAGCAAAATATGCCCTGAATGGTATATAAGCAAAAACAGTTATATTTTAAATAAAGAGATATATTGTCAATTTTGACGCTTTCCCCTCAACTACTTTTTAATTATCATGTCTTCTTTGCTATCATTTGAAAGAGCAAAATTTGGAGTACTTTGTGTAGAAACTGCTGCTTCTAGAAAGGAAGTTAGCACCAGTTTGCTTGAGGAGGCTTGGGCAAGTCTGGAGGTTTCTAAGTTAGCGCCTGAAGAAACTTTGGTAGAAGTGAAAGCGGCCTTTGAAGAGCTATATAACTATTTTTTGCAAAAGAGGGAACCCATGCACAAGGAAATAGAATTTATGCCTGGGATTCCTGGAACTTACTGTTAGGGTTCAACAAAATTTTACAACAAGTGAAGGACAGAGCTAATCACAAAATTGAGGCATTAAGAAGTGGGAAAGAAAAGAGTGTCAAAATTATGGCTTGTTGGCGGGATGACAATAAGGTGTTGTCTCAAAAAATTGGCTCCCTGGAGGCAAAGCTCCTTGAAGCTTTGTCACAGGAAGGTAACAGTAATAAGAGTCAAGGGTAAGATAATAGTAAGTTTGAAAGGTTGGACCTGGATCTGTCACAGTTGTCCATGACTTTCTCTATAGGGGCCTATTCTGCTCTTCCTACGTGGTTTGGAAAACTACTCTTGGATGTGTCTGCTGTGGTCTTGGAGAACAAGAGTTACAACCTTCTACTTGATATCTAATTCCTTAGGGAGTACAATGGAATCATCAACTTAAAAGACAGGAATCTCTGTATTCTAGGGTATTACAACCCTTTAATCTTTGGGAAGCCTGTCAAAGTTTTGGGAAACGCCTCAAGATATGCGCCTTAGAATATCCCACTGGTGTGTTCACTCTGAAGTACTTTACCTACTCATCCAACATGAAGTGTCCTCATATGGCTTGCCCTGCGGCTGAGGGGATTCTTCTCCTGGCCACTTCTTCTTTGACCATTTCTCCTGGCTCTCAAGCCATCTTGTACTCTCAGATATTATATAAGTTTCCTGGATGCACATTCTTATAGCTGTACTCTCCTCCCTTGCTAGGTTTTAACAAACCTTATCTCTTATCCAGGATCTTAGATGTCTCTCACAAAGATCCTGTCTAGTTATTGGTAGCCAATTTAACCACTATCCCCATAAATGTGTCCAGAGGCCAGGTTGTTTTCTATGAAAAGCTGCTAAACACTCCTTACATACTATCCCTACACCCCTTTGGTACCTTCTAGAACTTTAACCTACCTGAAGAAAAACCACAGGTCCTATCTCTTTTCTACTGCTCAAGACTTCCTGCAACTATCCTCAGTCCAACAGAAAGAATTACTCAATCTTCTAGATCAGTTTTTAGATTTTCTTGCTAAGGATAACACTGACTATGGTCTATCAAAAGGAGTTATTCATTAGATTGATACTGATGATATTTCCCTTTTTTGAGCTAAACTTTACTGCTGTAGTTGGATAGAAGACACTCAATTATCTAAGGAACTCAAACATCTATTAGACTCTAGGTTACTTGATCCTTCCCAAAGTCCATGGGTCTCTCCTTTGCTCACCTTGAAAAAAAAAGGATGGAGGTCACCGCATTGTGACGGACTATCAGCGGTTGAACTCCTTAACCAAGAAAGATTCTTACCCCTTGCAGTGTATTGATGATGCAATCTGCTGCCTTGTGGGCTCTAAGTTCTTCTCAGCTATGGACTTTGTATCTGGTTACTGGCAAGTTGACCTCTCTCCTGAAAATAGGTAAAAAGCTGGCTTATCACTTCTGAAGGGCTGTTTGAACCTATCTGTATGCTGCAAGAACTATGCGATACCCCTGCTACCTTCCAACAGGCCATGGATTCCATCCTTTGTGATCTGAATCTTTCATGTGTCCTAATGTAATTGGATGATATAATGGTCTTCAGCACAACCTTTAATAATCACCTGGCCCACCTAAGGAAAGGATTCTTTAAAATTAAAGAGGCTGGCCTCAAATTGAAACCATCTAAATGTGCTTTCTTCAAGGAACATCTTGAATTCTTGGGTCATGAAGTAACCCAAACAGGGATCTGACCTATGACAAATAAAGTTGAGGCTATCAATAAAATACTTTCACCTACCAACCTGCCAAAGTAAAAGTCTTTCTGGACATGATGAAGACTACAGACATTTTAACCCCTGACTTTTCCAACACTAGAAAATCTCTGTTTCAGCTGTTACACAATGTCCCCTTTGAATGGACTGCTAGTCAGCAACAGGCCTTTGAGACTCTTAAGTAAAAACTTAAAGAGTCTCTCATCTTGGTGTTTCCTGATTATTATAATGAGTTCATCCTTTACAAAGATGCTAGTGACCTAGCTATTGGGGCCATTCTGGCTCAGTTAGACAATGAGGGGGTGGATCACCCTGTAGTGTATACTTCTTGTGTCCTCAAAAAACATGAGAAGAACTATAATGTCACTGAGAATTTTTGTCTTGCCGTACTGCATGGGAAAAATAATTCTGAAATTACATTTATGGCACTCATTTCACTATGTTAATTGACCACACATTGCTTAAGTGGTTGCAGCAGCTCAAAGAACCAGAAGGACAACTGGCTAGATGGGCCCTTTGCCTGCAAGACTAAGATTTCACTGTGCTACATTGTCCCAGAATCCAGCACCAAAGCGCTGATGTATTGTCTCAAATGCCTATCCTTGCTCTACACCCTGCTAAAGCTGATCAATTATATGAACTAGTCATATATTTTTCTTTCTGGGAAAACAATACAAAGAAGATCCAAACTGCCATGTCTAAGATATCTGAGAACACTCTTATTTGCAACAATCAGCCCTTAAAAAAGGTGTATGGTCAATACCTATCCTGTGTAAGCCCCATGCTTTCCCTTTTATTGGTGCTCCAGGCTCATAAAGAGACTGGACATGGAGGCATCACCAAGACCTATGATTAGCTCCAGAAGAGCTATTACTGGGAGAACCTCTGCCTGCTGATTCTAGATGACATTGCTAGTTGTCATGACTGTAAACTACAACGTCCTCAATCTGCCTCTCATTAGTTCAAGTTAGTCCCTCCATAAAACGTCTTTACACAGCCAGTATTGATGCTTTAGGGCCTCTCCCCTGATCACGTTCAGGCTGCCACATGATCATAAATGCTTTTGATCATTTCAGCAAGTGGGTAGAGGCTTGTCCTACTAAGACATCACTTCTAAGTCAACTTCCGCCTTCCTGCTGCAAGATGTATTCTATTTCCATGACTGCCCTCAAATTTTGTTGTCAGGAATGGAACTAACTCCAATGCAAAGTTGAATACTTCTGTTGTCAAGGCTTTGGGGTCTCTGTCAGGCACCCACTGACTAGGAAGTAATCTTCCTAGATGGTGAATGATGATAGAGGGATTTAATCCAGCTACCAAGGATCCTACAGGCAAGGACACTATTTCTAGATGAAATAATTCCCTAAACACACAATATCTGCCTAGCAGCGGGTTGAAATGTCCCAAGAAGAAGTATGCCCCAAGTAACACAGGAGGAAAGCAATAGCCAAAGTACAGAAGACCTGGGGTTTGGGAATCTGGGATGTGGATGGATAATTCTTGGTCTCTTCTCTGAGAGGTGGGTTATGTGATAAAGGTGTAGCAATTACTATACTCCTGGTATAACCCGGCGCCAAGAGCTGCCTAGAAATTGTGCTTTGGGAGAGATACCCAAATCTGCGCACAAACCCATCAGAATGCTGGCCAATACAGCCAGGAGCAAGATGATCCAAAACAACCATTTATACCCAAGAGACTCCATAAGAGGAATCTTGGGTAATCTTGTGGTTTTGGATTTTAAGGCTTAAGTCAAGTTAAAAGGTAAGCAAATGATTCAAAGTGGGTGAATGTAGAATTTATTGATTGAAAAAATTAAAAGATCATAGCCTATCAGCTTATATAGCATGGTAGTAAAAGATAAATTGGAGGTAGCATAAAGGAGATCATTCCCCATGGGGATGAAGTTGGAGAAATTTGGAGATCCTGGAGTGTTGGGGTTAAAAGTAGAATTATTTGACTTTCTGAAGCTAATGTACTGACCTCAGTAGTTTAAAAATACTAATTATTTGGTCTAACTATCCAAGATGACATACAGTAGCAGGAGATACCCAGCTATCCCCCAGATAAAACTGGGGAAGAAGGGCAGGAAATAGAAACAGAACCGGTAGTCAGCAGAACAGCAATGTCAAAACCAAGGTCAAAAGCAAAGTTAATGTCATCAGAACACTCAAAAGAACCTTTCAAATTAATTGTTGCTAGATCTGATTGGCTGAAATTAAATTTCAAATATAACAATTGGCCCTGGTCTATTGTACTAACCATTTCTTCAAGGAATTGACTGTCAATGCGGACAGAAGAAGACTCAGGTTTGAACCCCGTTGTTGAAACCCCAGCATCCAGGACCATATTGAAGCAAATATATTCAGGTGAAAATGAACATTTATTACTAACTAACCCAATAATTCTAGGAGAATGAGAAGAAATCAAAGGAGAAATGCTATCTTTTCCAAAGCCAAGGAATAGATTGTTGTCAGAAATTATAGAAAGAACATTCCTGAAAGTCTCATCAATACTTCTCAGCTCCCTATAACCCTTTCATTAATGGGGCAGTAGAGCGTGCCAATTTGACCTAGGTTTCTACCACAAGAAAACCCACATACTCTGATGCTAAATACTGGTATCTATACTCACCTGCTTCTCTCTTTGCCTCTTGTCTCAGTAAGCATTATGTCACAGGGTATTCCTCCTTTGCTATGCTGTAGGGGTGTGAGGTTACCACTCTGTTGCTTTTGGGAGCCCCTACTCTCTTCTGAAAAAGCCATGGATCTTGATGCCCACATCAAAAGCTTTTTCAGTTGCATAATCAAAATACAGGCCACTGTTTATACCTCTTTGCATAAAACCAGAAATGCTTGAGCTCTCCCCTGAAAATGTTTAAATGTTCTCTCTTGCCTGAGTTTAACATTAGAGACAATGTTCTCTACTATCAGCATATATCAGGAGGACACACTCACAAGCTAGATACATTGTGTGTTGGGACTTTAGAATCAACCTTTAAACACAGGTCAGAATACACTGTGAAACACCTCTCCAGTGTTTGTCTGTTTTCCCAGATGCATGTCAAGTTCCTCTGCAATTAATACCCCCTATGGCCAATCTAGAAGGGGGCAATGTTGTGAATGTTGCTATTCACATTGTTTTGATTTTGCCTTTGTTGGGTTATTTCAAGGACAAATCCCTTGCTTTTGCCTTTGCTCCTCAAAATGAGTATGTTTCCAAAATAAGAAATTCAATTTTTTGGTTTCCTGACTCTGCACAACTCTCTTGCCCCACTCATGCTTGTGTAAAGTGATCCTTAAGTCTTTGTGTTGTTTTGTGGTAACACCAAACAATATACATTCTAATTCTCTATTTGCAATAAAATATAAGTTCTATTCACATTTCTGTCTTTGTGTTTTTAAGTACTTTGGTGCCTCTCTCTAGCCACAACTAGTAGAGATTTATCCTTCAGGGCCACAAGGTAATCTGATAACCTTCCCTGCCAACTAACCAAGACTTAGTACAAATCCAATACAAAGGTTAGGATTTCCTGTTGTGTGTCTGTGCCGCACCTCATAACACAATATATTTGCCAGGCTTTGATCCCACGTTATCCAGTGACCACACCTCAAACAGTTGTGTGATTTAACTGGAATTACTGACTTAAAAGGTGCCTTGGAGCAGACATACTTTTCAGATACTTTTTATTGCTCTATTACTTCCTTGATGTTGTCCAGCATGTTGGGCCACCATTAGTATGTTTTGAGATCTTCATGAAAGTTTCTACTATGGGTGTTTCTCAGATCTCTGTAGTATCAAAGGATTATGTCAATCTTTCTGTGTTGATGGGACATAGGGCCCAGCATTGCTATTTGGTAATATGAGATGTAGAGTGCCATATCTGGTTTTAAACAGATGTTGTTTTTGAGGACTTTCTCTTGGACATCCATTGATGTATCAGATGAGAACCACTCTTTGAGATTTCCTATGATTAACATGGGCCAATTGGGGTCTTCATCAGTTATGGGAGATTTTTACAGTATAGCCTTGACAGGGTGTCTACAGTAAGCATTTTTTGCCTGATTTGTATTCAATTATCATGGGGTATCTTTGTATAAGTCTCATCCATTCATCTTGTTGTCTAGATAGATGTTGTTGAGTCTTGAAGAATTCCAATATATGGTGGTTGGTTAGCACTTTGATATCTGTGCACCTTCCAGGTAGCATCCCCACTTCATTAAACAGTGAACAATAGCTACCAGTTCTTTGTCATGTATTGGATATCTTTGCTTTCCATTAGACAGCTTTCTTGACTCATATGCTACAGGGAGGAATTTCTTTTCTGCAGTTTGGATTTGGAGTACTCTTCTTTTTGCATAATTGGAGGCGTCAGTTTCTATTCTGTATACTTCTCTGTGGTTTGTATATTGTAAGATAGGGGCAGTGTCCATATATTCTTTCAACTGCTGGTAATTTTGATCTCTTTTTGGTGCCAATGCAAATTTTTTTATCTTGCCTGTTATTGCATAAAAGGGGGCAGTCAAGGCGCCCCAGTCAGGGATGAATCTTCTGAAATAAGCTATCATTCCTAGGAATGTAAAAAGTTCACTCTTATTTTTTAATGCTGGCGTGCTGGTTATGGCTTGTATCTTTTTTGGGTCTGGCTTCACTCTGTCCTTGCTGATAATGTGTCCTAAAATGGGAGTTCTGTTGAGAAGAAGTCACACTTTGAGGGTTTGGCTATTAGTTGTTTTTTTGAAGGGTGTTGAGGACTAGGCAGATGTTTTTCCAGTCTTAAACTATAGTCAGGCTGTATATGATTATGTTATCAAGGTAGTTGTTGGCCCTTTTCCCAATGAGTTCAAAAAAAACTTCATTAATAAAGGTAACAAATGTGCTTGAGGAATTAGCCATGCCAAAGTTGAGGATAACACATTCAAAAAAGCCATACTTAGTTCTGAATGCTGTTTTAGGTATGTCCTCTGGCTTAAAAAAATTGTTGACAACCCACTGTCAAGTTAATTTTTGTGAAGAATTGTGACCCCCAAGGGAATCAAAAAAGGTTGTCAATCAGGGGCAGGGGATGCCTGTTATTAATTGAGACCTTGTTGAGCACTCTGTAGTCTATGACTAGGAAGAGTCCCCCATCTTTCTTTCCTACAAAAAATACAGCGGTGCCAAAAGGAGATCTAGATGGTTGTATTATTCCTTTTTCAAGGGCTTCATCTAAGAAGGCCTTTAGTGTGTTGCACTTAAGTGGTGCTAGGCTGTAGATGGGTCATTCTTTGGGGAAACTTCATTTGAGGTCAATTTTATGTTGGATGTCCCTGTTGGGTGATAGCCCTGGTAACATTTCTTGAGAAACTGAAGGAAATTCTAGGACTAGCTGTTGTCAGATTGGGTCTCATTTGTGTGAATTCTCTGCATTTTTAAAGTGGATAATCTCATATGTGCATATTTTCAGATTGATCTTACTAGGGTATTTTTCTTCTTCTGTTTCTGTAAATTTCACAAATACATGGTATCTCATAAGTGTGTCAAATTGGGTTGGATTTACATGGTGGTGTACTTCTGCTTGTTGTATGGTAAGGTGTAAGGAATTACCTTCCTTACACAAAGGTAAACTTACCATATCAATTAAGCCTTATTATGGATAATAAAAGTTTGGAAGAGATTTAATATTTTTAAATGCTGTTTCAAAAACAGCTATAAATGAATAGATTAATTAACAAAAGCAATTTAAATATGCGTTCAAATTGCTTATACAAATTGATTCATGGAATTTGAAGCAAAAACTAAATCAAGATCAAAAAACCAAATTGTATATAAATTCTATCTTAAATAAAGGTTCCCAGGTTCAGATCAAGTCTGCTGTCAACAAAAACACATTACATTAACTGAAGATGAGTTCTAAAGACGTCAACTAGCAAAACCAGCCAATAAGAACAATAATAAATGCACTATAGACTCCAAAATACCACCAGAGGCACTAAATAGCCAATTAAAACAATTAAATTGCCCAAGAAAAAGAGATATCAATAGTCCCAGCCTAGCAATCACTCCAGCCCAAACCAAGGACCCAAAAGTCAATTCCAATGCAGGAATTTATCTTGCCTCTTCTTGCATTGAAGGCTGAAGACTGCTACAGTCCTGCAAGGCAATAGTTCACCACCAACTCTTGCAGCAGCCTCTGGTAAAACACCTTGTATATCCCCACATTTCACTCAGTATTTAAGCTGAGTATTCCCTCCTGGACGAATTGCTCTCACAATTTTATTCCTCCCTACAATTCAATAAATATATATTTTCAAATTCTAAAATTGATTAATAGATATGTTAAGTCTCCTCCTCCAACAACATGAAGCTTATTCCCCTGGTATGGGCTTTATGTGTGTTAATCAATAATGGCCAGGCAAACGTGAACTTTGAAACTCCCAAACCCACACCCACAGATAAGACTAAAGACTTTATTTGATACTATTTTGGTCCACACTGCTGATATTCCCATACATTGAAACTGCTTGATTCTCTCCAATTATACATCCCGAGGCCCCCTGGTTGATTTTGGGATATACCAGCCTCTAATAATTGTTAAACCACTTTAATCCCTTTCTGGGAAGATTTTGATTGATTGACCATCTTTTATATATTCTAATGATAGGAATTCCAGTAGGTTCTACTCTGGTTAAGTTTAGCTTGTGAGCTCTTCTCCATTCAATAAGAGAAAGGCTTCCTAATGAGTGGCTCCCTGAAATGAGGATAGATCTATCCCATTCAATATGAGGTTTATTATTTCTCATCCAGTCCAGATCAAGTACAATGTTGTACTTGGGAATTGGTATGATTGGGTCACTAAGAATAGTCTAAGCATCTCCTATTTGGGCATGGAAAGGTTTTGCTTCTCTGGTGACTGGTGTGCTCCTGTTATCTGCCATGACAACTCTAATGACATTACTTTGGACCATGGGTAGTTTCATGAGGTTAGCAAAGAATTTCAACAAGGGATTGGTCTGCTCCAGTATCAAATAGGGCTGGCCCTGATATCTGCAAAAGCAGAAAGGATAAGTAAAGAGTTTATTTTCAGTTTGGGCAGCAAACAGTATAGGATTGCTTAAGGGTACTTGGATCATTGTATAAAGTCCACGTCTTGGTCCATGTATGAGTCTTGTAAATTGGAAGAGAGAAGCTTGCCTAAGCAAACAATGAGCTTTTCCCTCCTTGTTGACGTCTTAAGTACTTGCTTGGTTAGCCTGTGCTGTAAGGTTCCCTTTTAAGGATGGGTGTGGTTGGCTTGGTTATTTTCCTTGTTTGGTTAGGTGTAATTCTTGGCTGAGACTTTATTTTTGTTTGTTGGTGACATGCAGGTCTCAGATTCTTTGCAGCTTGTTTTATTTCCAAAAATACATCTTGGAGGTTCTTACAGCAATTCATGTCAAACTGGCGTCTGATGTGCGTGGGGAGGCCATTGTAGAAGTCCAGTTGTGGTCCAGCTTCATAAAAGTTAATGGTGTTGGGGCTTTAACATTTATGTTTTATATGCTGCAATGTACTCCTTAATAGTTGCTGTCATCTTAAAGTTCATTATCTCTGTCATGATCACAACATCAGAGTTCTTTATTGCAAATTTTTCCAGGAAGGTGGCTTTGAACATGTCCCAGTTTTTTTTGTGACCATGGTGTTGATCAAACCACTTGTTTACCAACTGTGAGGTGACCCTAGTAACGTGTAAGTCAATTTCACTTACCCAGAGTTTACAGGGGTAGCCTACTTGTGTGAATTTATTTTGAATGCTTTGAATCCAGAGGTTGACATTTTCTCAATGTAGTCCTGAGAATGCTCCAATTTCTGCCAAGCGTAGGCATTGGAATACAATGTTGGGTATTTTGGTTGCTTCAGGAACTGGAGGTGGATTTAGTACTTCTTGAGTACCAAGAAAATTGTACTTTTTGATTGTCACAGGGGTATTGTTGAAGACAGTGAATCCTATGATGACGTCCTGAACTTCTTTGTATTGTCTCCAGCTTATGGGGAATGCCATCTGCTGGGTTCTTTTCTTTGGAGGAATTTTTTTCTTTAAGCTGTGTAGGTGTGGATAGCCTACCTGTGCTACCACTGTTTAGTATATACTTCTGAAGGGTATATAAAATAAAAAAGGGAAAAAAGAAGAGAATTATACTTTATTGATATGAGTTTACAGTATTATATAGTATCATGAGAAGTCACATGCTGTCCATGTACGTCATGGCAGTCATGGGGCTTATCCAAGTAGTTGTTTCTCTTAAGTCACAAGGCTTGCTAAGTAGTGTTCCTCTTAGGACCCAAAAGGTTTGATACCTGTAATATATGGGAGATTGATAAGAGTACCATCAACTTAATGATTATTTGGGGAATCCTTCAGGGAATTGCTTTCCTGAGGGGATTAATCAAAGATGTTGAAACAGTGTTAAAAAATATTTTTATACAGTAGTTTATAACATGTTGAAAAAAAAACTTAGTCTGAAAAACAACTCAGTCTAAAAAAATCAAAAATTAAGGAATTTATATCAGATTACAATAGATTTGGATCCACCTTGATTTTTCTTTTAGACTGAGTTGTATAAGTTTTTAGACTTAGATTTTTTTATCTCAACAGGTTTGAAAGCTACTTTTATAAAGAGTGTAAGTTACATAGTAAAATGTGAAATGCAGTAGTTTTTAACCCTGTTGACATAAACATATATTAGTCAGTTTAGAACAAATGAAATCAGTCTAAAAAAGAAAACAAAGTGGATCCAAATCTATTGTAATTTAATATGAATTCCTTAATTTTTTATTTTGTTTTTTGACTGAGTTCATGTGTTCTAAACTTACTAATAAGAATTTATCTCAATGGTTTGAAAACTACTGCAATTACTTTTTTTCTCCCTATTTTATCAATAAAGGTACATTTTTATTGCATTTTTGATTTCTGGGGTCACTTTAGTATACTATAATTTTATAGCTTAATTTTTATATTAAAATCTTTCAGTACATCAAGTATGATTAATTAAAAAAGTGAAAATTTCCTGTAGTCAATCAGGCAAAAATCTGAATTCTCTTTTTACTTAATAGTCAATCACCAGGGAGTTGAGCACCAGGGAGTTGGTAATCAGGAAGTCAATTTTACCACAGCTGCTGTAATTTAGGCTTAAGTGTGCCACTTGTCAAGAAATTGCATTCTTTATTATTAACTTTTCTTTACCTGAGTAAATGACAATGCCCTTTATAAGATAATCCTTTTAAGTATGCCACTCTGCCAAGAAACACCAAGTAGATGATCATATCAAAAGCCTTTGATATATTGCAACTAGACACAATTGATCCAGGAAGAACTTGATAAAATCAGCTTTGGCCTATGGACGCAATAGCAACCAATAAGCTAAAGGATTTCCAATTGATCCCATTTGTGATTGGTTATAGATCATGCAAAATTATCCAGTGTTCTACCAGGTATGCCTTAAAATAGGGTCAATAACAAGGCACTTGATTACCTACAGTCTTTCTCTGAGAATAGATGTTTTCAAGAGTATTTGAACTACTGCCCTGCTGGTGCCGCTGCAAATATAGATTAATAGAAGGCACCTCCAATTAATGGAAGTGATGTGGTAAAATAAAAAGCTCATCAATAAATCTATTTCATCACTGTGTTGCCAATCATATGCACAGAACAATAATTTAGATATTACCCAGCACAGGGTACTATGTGATTGATTCCCATGCAATTTTGTATGGATGCCTGAATCTATAAGTTGATGACAGCAGTCTGGGGATATAAAAGTGGAAAGCAAGAGTTAAAAGCAACAGATTTTAGTCATGGCAAAAAGACATTAGCTATATAAAGCTATTGTGTTCTGAGGCGCGACACAGATACACAACAGGGAATCCTAACCTTAGGATTAGATCTGTACTAAGTCTTGGTTAGAATGACAGGGAAGGCTATGTGGTTCCTTGTGGCCCTGATTGAATATTATCTACTAGATGTGGCTAGAGAGGCATCAAATTACTGGGAGACACAAAGACAAAAAAGTGAATAAAACTTAATTTTTATTGGTGAAAAAAATGGAATATATAGTGGTTGACAATACCATAAAATACTACCAGGACAGTAAGATCACTTGCCACAAGCATAAGTGAGGAAAGTGAGTTGTGCAGAATTATGAAACTGAACAATTGAATTTCCCAATTTTGAGCCAGACTCATTTTGAGGGGCAAAAGCAAAAGAGAGAGATTTTTCCTCTAAATAACCCATCAAAGGCAAAATAAAAACATGAAGAATGGCAGCATTTATAACCTTGTCCCCCTCTAGATTAGCCTTAGGGGTTAGTACTTGCAGAGGAGCTTGACATGCACTTGGGCAAACAGACAATCACTGAATAAGAGTTTCATGGTGTATTCTGACCCTTGTTTAAAGGCCACTTCTAAAGGTCTAACCCAAATATATCTAGTATTGTGAGCACATCTTCCTACTCTATGCTGATAGCAGAAAATGTGGTCCCTAATGTTGAACTCAGAAAAGGGAGAGCATCCAGAGTTGTCCTGGGATAGCTCAATCACTTTAGTCTTATATGAATAAGTGTAGGCAGTAGCCTGTATATCAATGATGTGGTTGACTAGATCTTTGATGTGCTCATCAGGGTTCATGGCCTTATCAGAGGAGAGTAGGGGCCCCCCAAGAGCAACAGAGTAGTGGCCTCACAACTATACAGCATAGCAAAGGGGGAATATCCGGTGACACAATGCTTTCTAAGGCAATATGCGAAGAGAGAAGTGGGTAAGTATAGATCCCAGTTGGCAGTGTCAGAGTAAGTAAGCTTCCTCATGATAGAAACCAGAGTTGAGTTGGCGCACTCAACTGCCCCATTGGAAGAAGGATTATAGGGGCAGAGAAAGACTGGTAAGACCACAAGGCTTCAACCACCAAGGTTGCTAACTTGGCGCTGAAGTTAGTTCCATTATCAGACAACAATACTTGAGGGCAACTATGGCAGAATAATACATCTTGCAGCAGAAAGGTGGTGGTGGTCTTGGCAGTGATGTCTTTAGTAGGGCAAGCCTCTACCCACTTGCTGAAATAATCAACAGCAATCAGGATAAAGTGGCAACCAGAGCAGGAGCAGGGGAGAGGCCCTACAGTATCAATACTGACAGTGTGAAAGGCGTGTTGAGAGGAGACTAGCTTGAACTCATGAGTGGTGGCTTTAGGATGTTGGAGCTGGCAATCATGGCAAATGGAAATAACATCTGGGATCAGCAAGCAAAGATTTTCCCAGAAGTAATTCTTCTGGAATAGGCATGGGTCTTGGCAACACCCACATGTCCCATATCCTTAAGAGCTTGCAGCACCAACTCAAGGCAAATACTAGGCCTTACATAGGGCAAGTAGTAGTCTTGTACTTTCTTGAAGAGCTGATTGTCACAAATGAGGGTGTCTTCAGATAGCTTAGAAAGAGCAACTCAAAATTCCTCTGTCTCACTCTCCCATGATGAGGGGTATCCAATTAGTTCATGCAACTGGTTAGCTTCAGCAGGGTGTGGAGCAAGGATGGGCATTCTGGACAGTCCGTCAGCATTCTGATGTTGAATTCCGGGGCAGTGCAGCACAGTGAAGTCATACCCTTGCAATCAGAGAGCCCATCTAGCTAGTTGTCCTTCAGGTTCCTTGAGTTGTTGTAGCCATTTAAGCAAAGCATGGTCAGTAACCTCAGTGAAATGGGTACCATACACATAGTTGCAGAACTGCTTGACGGCATGTAGCACAGCAAGGCACTCCTTCTTAGTCACATTGTAGTTCTTCTCATGTTTATTTAGGACACGCAAGGTATAAGCTACAGGGTGATCCACACCCTCATCATCCAATTGAGCCAAGATAGCCCCAATAGCCAGATCACTAGCATCATTATATAAGATGAATTCCTTATTGTAGTCAGGATATACTAAGATGGGAGCCTCTTTGAGTTTTTGTTTAAGGGTCTCAAAGTCTTGTTGCTTACTGGTGGTCCATTCAAAAGGAACATTACGCAACAGCTGGACCAAGGGTTCACTAGTGTCAGCAAAATCAGGGATAAATTGTCTATAGTATCCCATCATGCCCAGAAAGACTTGGACTTCTTGCAGGTTGTTGGGCAGAAGCATTTTTTCAATTGCCTCAACTTTCTTTGTCATAGGTCAGATCTCTGTTTGGGTTACTTCATGACCCAAGAATTCAAGGCGTTCCTTGAAGAAAGTACACTTAGATGGTTTCAGTTTAAGTACAGCCTCTTGAATCTTTACAAACACTTCTTTAAGGTGAGTCAGGTGATCTGTAAATGTAGCACTGAAGACCATTATATCATCTAAGTACACTAAAACACATAAGAGCTTAAAATCACAGAGAATGGAATTCATGGCTTGTTGGAAAGTAGCTGGGGCATTGCAGAGTCCTTGAAGCATGCATGTAGGCTCAAACAGTCACTCAGAAGTGATAAGCGCAGATTTCTGTCTATCTTTGGGAGAGAGATCAACTTGCTAGTACCCTGATGCTAGATCCATAGCAGAGAAGAACTTAGAGCCTCCAAGACAGCAGAGAGCATCATCAATACATGGCAGGGGGTAAGAATCCTTTTTGGTTAAGGAATTCTATCTTCTATATTCATCCCAATACAATGACCTCCATTCTTCTTCTTCATTATGAGCAAGGGGGAGGCCCACAGACTTTGGGAAGGAGCCAGTAACTAAGCGTCTAAAAGTTGTTTGAGCTCTTTAGATACCTGAGCGTCCTCTACGCAACTGTGGCAATATGGCTTAGTGCAGAAGAGGGGAGTGTCACCAGTATCAATTTGGTGAATAACACATTTGACTAGACCATAATCAGTGCTATCTTTAGCAAAGATATCTGAAAATTGATCTAGCAAATCAAGCACCTCCTTCTGTTGGACCAGGGATAGCTATGGGAAATCTTGTGCAGTGAACAAGGATATGACTTGTGGCTTGTCTTCAGGTAAATTAAAGTCCTGGAACTTACCAAAGGGATGTAGCAAAAGGACATCAGGCAAATTCAGCAACTTGCCATAGCCAACAACCTGCCCTCTAGATACATGTATGAGAAGAGCGGTTAAGTTGGCTACCAGCAATTGAACAGGATCTTTATGAGAGACATCCAAGATTCCCGGGCTGAGGTAGGGTTCATTGTAGCCTAGCAAGATAGGAGAGTATAACTCTAGGAATATATGCTTGGGCAGCTCGTACAATATTTGGGAGTCTAGGATAGCCTGAAACCCAGACGTATAAGTCACTGCAGAAGTGGCCAAGAGAGGAATCCCTTCTGATGTGGGGCAAGCCATAGGAGGACACTTCATGTTGAAGGAATGGGTTCAGTATTATAAAGTAAAAACACCAGTGGGATATTCCAAGGCACATGTCTTGAGGCGTTTCCCAGGAACTTTAACTGGCTCTTCAAAGATCAGAGGGGATTTGTATCCCAAGATAGAGAGGAAGCCTTCCTTTAAGTTAATGATCCCATTATATTCCCTAAGGAATTGAGTACCAACTAGCAGGTCATAGCTCTTGTTCTCCAGGACAACAGCAGGCGCAGCCAAGAACAGCTTGCTAAATTGCATGGGCAGAGCAGAATAAGCTCTTATAGTGCAAGTCATGGACACCCCAACTGTGCCATACAGCTGGTTATTGTTAAGGTCAGGGGAAAATTTGAACTTCTTGACAAGCTTTGAGGAGACAACATTAACAGGAGACCTTGTGTCTAAGACAGCCTTAATTTTCATCTTTTGAATGGATATTTCAACACAAGTGGTGGTGCAATCAAAGGGAGGGAGGACAGACACAATGTCTTGGGCTTCTGTTATTATTTGTCCCACTTTTCAATCATGCATCTGAGGCCTGGGAACTCTTTATAGACCGTCTGGAGAGGGAGAAAAATGAGACGTTTTTGAACACAGAGTCAGCAACCTCAGCAGCTTCTTCAGAAGACTCAACAAGCACGGGAGATCTCTTGGCCTGGGTGAGGTAAGGGCAAGAGACAACTTCCTTGGCTTCAGGGAGAGGCTTTGCAGTTGTAGTAGTTTTCCCAGAACATAGCTTATAAGGGACTGTAATATTTTCAGGGACGGCCAGGACAGAGTACCCATAGGCATCAGGATCTTCTACATCAGAATTGACCATGTCAGAGTCATCAGATATGTTGTGGAATAGCAGCAGTATGGGAGGAGCCTTATTGTCAGCAGGCTCAGAGTCAGCAATGGAGGGGGGTAATTGGAGGATACTGGGAATAATTGTCAACCAAGAGCGTCTCTGCCTCTATATTGACTGTTCTTTTCCCACCTGTGTCATGAGATCAGCTCCTTTATACCAGGGATTGGTGCATAATCAAGAATGATGACCTATCTGGCCACAGTTGTGGCAACCTTAGTATCTAGGAGGATTATGTGAGCTATTGTGAGGATGCAAGGGCCACTGGAAGAAAGACCAGAGTTAGAAGCAGCATGATTCTCCTGCACAATTGCCCCATAATGGGTAAGGTGCATATCCTGCAACAGCATCTTTATGCTCTTCACAGAGAAAAGCATGATCTTATGAGCCTTAAAGTAGAGATGCAGAAGCTGATTAACCTTGAGAGTAAGCCATGTAAGCTTTGTGTGCTGTCAATTGTCTGCTTGTTATCAGTTTCTATCCTTCTATGTAGAATCTATCTATAAATTCAGCTAGGATCTCTTTAGTTTTGATGGCAATTTGCATGAAGGAGTCCTTCTTCACTTCCAAACTAAGGTTGTCACTGAATTCTTTTATCAGAAGCTGCTTTATTTTTTCCCAAGTCTCAATAGAGGGCAACTCAGCACTACTACCTCCTGACAGGTCAGATGCAGGCAGGATAGAATGTGTTCTTTTTAACCTTGTCAGAGGCTCTCCTCATGACAGTTTTGTAAATAGTTATGAAATCTGCAATGGTTTAAGTTTTGGGGTTGAAGACTTGTTTAAAGATAGATTTGAAGTGTGCTTTAGGAGTTGGACCACTATTGTTACTTTCAAGCACATTTATACGTGGAAGAATTCTGCCTCAGATTCAGAGGGGGGCTGCCTGGCCCACAGCTGACAAAATCTTTCTTTGAGAGTAGTCAAGGTTTGAGAGATTCAGGCACTTGTATTACTAGCTAAGGTGGTTTGTTGCTCAGTAACATCTAGGTGTTTGCCCTGTGTTGTTACTACCATTGAAAGCTCAGCTAGTCAGGAGGTAAGGGAAGGACACACTGAGGAGCAAGGGGCAAACCTGTCATTCACTGAATCAATTAATTTACACATTTCTTTCACGTCTTTATCAAGTTCAGAGTGGTCCTGCTTCAAGTGGTCCACTTCATTGGCTAGAGCAATCAACTCTCTAGCACAGTGGATTTGGGGGGGGGTCCTGACAGGCCAGGGCAGCAGCCATATTCATGAATAACACTTAGTAGACTTGCAGCAGTTGCCACCATTTTGCGCACAGCAGCAACCTCTTGCTGTAGCTCAGCAACTTGAGTTGTCAAAGCAAGTATGTGGGGATCTGGCTGAGGTGCTTTAGCAGGGCAACCTTGATTGCAGGTGGATGCTTGCATCTCTTGGATGGCATCCTATAGCCTCTGTTATCTATCCACAAAATTTTCAGATGGGGGTAAGGTGGAACATATGGCTTGGGTGTAGATAATTCATTCACTGATTCTGGAGCTTGGTAATGGCAGCGGTAGTGGCAACCCTTTGATGATTGAATTCTTCACCAAGCTTTTGAAGGCCTTTAGCAGCAATGTCTTCTACTTGTTGCAGTTGATCAAAGGAGTAAGCACTGAGCGTATTGGGCTGCTTCAAAAGTTGTTAGAAGTTGATAAGATAGGTGTTCAGGATGTAATCTACTTGGGTTTGCAAGGGCTGTTCCAACTGGTGAAACTCATGTAGACGCTCCCTGACGTATTCAGGGATGAACTAATGCATTTGCTCAATGGAATTGACCAAGCAAGTTTGGGAAGTGACAGAGTTGCATTGATTTTCTGACACCAAGAAAAACAGGGAGTGGATCCACTGTTGATAGCAGCAAACTGATCCCAGTGATGAGTGACGGCTGCTTGTAGGGACAAAATCTCTTGAACATGGAGCCCTAACACCATTTGATGGTGGCTAAGGCGGGTTTCACAAAGGACAATAATAGGTGCTCAGCAGAGCCAGCTGCTGAGAAGAGATGCTGTGGAAATTGTGGAGCCATAATCAATTCATAGTATTCCACTTGACTGAACTGTAGCTGGAGGCAAGGGATGGCCCCATTGCAGGCTAGCCCAAGGGCCACTGCCATGACTTGTTCCAAGTAAGGGGTGCCCAAAGGGTTGGCCACTAGGTGAGGACCATTCCAAGGTTTAGCACAGTAGGGAAAATAGGTTATTATGTGATATCTTCCTCAATAGTAGGACTGGTGATTTCAGGTGAAGTTGGTTCTTGTATAGGAGGAGGAAAAGGACCTGAGACGTGGTTGCAAAAGGGATAACCAAGGGGCTTACAGCCCCTGTAGTGAGCACCATTTTTGTTGTGTTCTGAGGCGCGGCACAGATACACAACAGGGAATCCTAACCTTAGGATTAGATCTGTACTAAGTCTTGGTTAGAATGGCAGGGAAGGCTATGTGGTTACCTTGTGGCCCTAATTTGAATAATATCTACTAGACGTGGCTAGAGAGGTGCCAAATTACTGGGAGATACAAAGACAAAAGTGTGAATAAAACATAATTTTTATTGGTTAATAAGAAATAGTACATAAGTGGTTGACAATACCACAAAACACTACCAGGACAGTAGGATCACTCACCACAAGCATGAGTGGGGCAAGTGAGTTGCGCAGAATCAGGAAACCAAACAATTGAATTTCTCAATTTGGAGTCAGACTCATTTTTAGAGGCAAAAGCAAAAGAGAGAGATTTGTCCTCAAAATAACCCATTGAAGGCAAAATCAAAACATGGTGGATGGCGGCATTTACAACAAAAGCCCTTCTATTGAATAATGGAAGACAGACATATAAGACTTATCTACTGTAGAACTATTTTACATTAGATCATTAATCCAAGTTTAAATACCTTTTTCAGTACTCTAGGATACAATAAGCCACCTTGTAGAGAGACCACTACTTCTAACCAGTTGCCTCCCCTGATTGCTGTCCTGTTTCCAATGAATCAAGGAATCAAGAAGACATTGCAGATAACAGCTTTTTGTCACACAAGCCTGTCAAAAACTATATGGCTAATACCAGAATCATCCCCAATAAATATAATAACAATTGACTGCCAGTCCTGAGAGCATAAATAAACTTTCTGACTCATATATTTACTTAAATGCACTCTTATGATTGATTGTGGGTAAATAATTGACTATTATGATTGTTGAACCGTTTTTTATAATAGATGCTATACCAGTTTTCTATGAAAACTGGGCTTAAATTTTAGATTGCTATTAGCCATAAATCCAATACTTTATTGAAGTAAAATTAAGAGCCAGAAATCAATCTATATCCTGAATTTTTTAATAGACTACCAGACTTTTTAGGCTGTTATTATATAGAGGCTCAATAAAATCCATACATTTTAAGTGAAAAAATTTGTTGTGAAAAAGAATTGTTTCAATGATTGAAAGTGGGATCTGGTTGTAGCAAAATCTACAATCACTCCCTCTCAGGAAATAATCCCAACATGATTCCCCAACCACTCAATACATCAGTGGTGCTCTTATCAGCTGCCCATCTTATACGGCATAAACCATATGATTCCTAAATGGCCTCTACCCAGACAAGCCCCATGGCTACCATGACGTACATGGACAGCATGTGGCCTACCATGATACTATAATTCCCAATACTCATACCAAATAAAGCATCATTCTCTTCTTAACCCCCCTTTATTTTTTCTATAATCCCCAGAAGTATATACTCAACACAATTAAAAAGTGTTGGGATTGGGATTTTATGCCATGCCATTCCTTGAATAAAAAGTTTTTTTAATAAATATAGTGAAAGAAAAAATGTGTCAAGATCAAATTCCATCTAAGGTAGCATTGAACTGTATCATAACAAGCATCCTTACCGCCTGTTTATTAGAGTTGAACCTGGAAACACAAAGACTGATGATAGCCAAGCTTGCCAATCATCAATTATCAACAGAGGCAGGTCAGGGGTTAACCAAATCGCTGAGAGCATTGTTAACAGCCTCAGCCAAGCTTCATCCTGGGTGGTTGGGATCACCTGATAAAGGAACCAGCTGGTCTGGAGGGTCATAAGCTCATTGCAGCTGTGCTTAACTGCAAATGCCTTCAATCTGGTGCACCCATAGGTGATGAGCCTTGCTGGGTATCCAAGGCTATAAGATTTGAAGCAGTTCTGACATATTGATATATTATTGCCATTTCTGTTGAAGATCTACCTCTTGTATGCAAATCCAGTACCATTATTCTTTGACATGGTTGGATAGCTCTCAGGTAATAAGGTGGGCACAAGCAAGGCATCTTTTTGGTTGCAGATGTTATGGACAGTGTTGATGTCCCACAGCTCATTTTAGTTATCTTCAGGAGCTCCTAGTTCAGGTTATTGCTCTTGTTTCCCAACAGGCTCTGACCTGGGGTCAGAGAGATAGTTGAAGTCAAAAAGCTTCTCTTGTAGGTCAGAAAGGGATTAGAAAAAGAGAGGGTGGGGAGGGCTAGGGCTTGTTGCCTCTGGTTCAGGTGATGGTACTGGTGTCTTGGGGAGTGCTTTAGCCTTACAGGATTGTTATTGGAGAAGCCTTGGACTTTTTGGTCTTTGGAGGCTTGATGCTGCCCTTGGATCCTTAGAAACAGCTCTTTTGATAGACTTGGGTGGCTTCTAGAGATGAAGTGAAACAGAAATGGATAATTTAGGGGCTGGTTTTAATAAGGAAAATATGAATTCTTTTAAGGGGAATGGGAAGGATTTTCACCTTGAGTTATAGAGAATAGAAGAAAATATATAGCATCAAAGCCTTAGAGACTTTAATGTTTAGAAATATCTTCCTTGTTGTGCAGGTATGGAAAACTTTGAGTTCTGGATGACCCCAGCAGGTGAAACAGTGCATTTAAGTTGTGGTTACTCAGAAATGTATGGAGCTTTCATACCTTTTACTTTGAAACAAGGAATTCACAGCAGGGCTACCACAGTGGGCCAAATGGTAAAGCTTATATATCAATATTAGCCTGTAAAACTGGGTCTAAAAAGTTCCCAGCTGTTTATCAGAGATAAAAAATAAATAAATTGTAAAGCTTCATAAGTCTTCTTACATTGTTTACTTGCATGGTATTTGTTGTGAAACCATACTTTTTTAAAGCAGAAACCAAGCATAGAGATTGTTGAGTTTGTATAGTGCCTAGTGGTATCATAGATAGGTTCCCTTATTTGTTCCTATCCATTGTGCAGATCAAGTCAATTGGGTGATATTAAACCAGGTGGAATTTAAAATGGTGTAAATTGAAATGGTATAACTACTGGTTCACCTATTGAAATCACCTATATATATTTTATTGTGAAGAACCTTTTGATGTATCCATGTATATATAAGGAATCAATTACATATAGTAAAAGTATTTTTACCCAGTAGTGATAGTCACTAGTAGGACTACCTTAGTGGTATTGTTTTAGGTTGTTATTAAGTAAGTGTCTTGGATTAATACTGTGGAAGCATCTTCTGGTATGATATGAAATGCTTTAATTTAGTGCTGGTATAAGCTTATTTTAGTATGTGATAAATGGCATAAATTCAAGATGGCATGAACATGCCCCACATTAAGGAAGTTCATATATAAATAAGGTTGGCGGAATAAGGTTTAATTAATTTAACAAAAAATGACAAAATTAAGATGCTGTATTTTTGAGATGCTTTAATTTAAAATTATGAGTGAGTTTTAGCCATTTTGTTATTCTTTATTTTTTAGGGATTCAATAGTCCTAATGCCAAAAACACCATCTCAAAATATAATTGAGATGTCGTATTTCGAGATGGCGTGTTGTACCAATGATTTAGCTTTAGTTGGATTTTTTCAAGATAACAATCCAACCATAAGAGATGAGCGCCCGTTATAAAGGTTCTGGATCATATTGGTGAGTTTATAAAATTGAGAGTGTGGCAACGATAAAGGCTATAAAAAATATTATTTGATATGGATTTGTGGGATTTTAAAAAATCAGACTACTATTTATGTGGTGGGTTTTATTAGTTGTTTCATCAAATGTTCCTTTTGGTGGCCATTGAATGGGTTTCATTGGCTCTTTTGTTCTAGACAGGTTAGAATATGAGAATCTTTGCTGTAGTCATGCTTGTAGGTAGGGCTGCTTCGGCCAGCTTCTGGCTCCTGGCCACTCTTATCAAATATTTATTTAAAATTGATCAAATATTAATCAAATCCGTTTTAGCTGTAGCGGCCTTGAGCCGAAAGCCAGCCGGGGCTGAGCCGAAGCATCCCTACTTGTAGGTATATGTTTATTACTCATGAAGCATGGAATAGAAGATCTACAATTCAAACAGAATGTACATGTGGTTGGTTGTGCTCATTTGGCTTTAGATATAATGTGCCAAGGTTTAAGCAGCAAGTTCTATCGAGGCAGCCCAATTTCAAATACAGTTTGTTATAATTGAAGTTGAACCCTTGCTGCTGCATAGCGTTCTTTGCCCTTCATAAATCCTGCCATGTAGGGCATATTATTCTATGGCAAGGATAAAAGGCAGGAAGGATGATAGTGGCATTATAGCTTGAAATGAAGTCACAATTGGTTGCTTTGATTGCCCATGTCTGTAGTTTTGGAGTTCTTGGACTAGCTCGGGTGCTCGTCAATAACAAGGTAGAACCTGGGACGGAGTTGTTTGCTTTTGTAGATATCCAAACGCAGGGACGGGTTGAATTGCAGGATCTCGCGGTAGAAAAAGGCCGTTGGGCAAATACGGACTTGGATTTCCAGTTCTCTCGTGATCTTTTGCCGCCAGGTGTACTAAGCCTAGATAAGAAAACCTGTACAAAAAACAGCGTTGATTGTCTTCAAGTAAATGATATTTATTTCTATTTCCACAGCTCGGTGCAGGCTTCGGACCCCGTACATTGCTCAGCGTCACGACCTTGCTTTGTTCATAACGACGTTGATATCAGCCACAGCTGGCAAGTTGCCAGCCCCGGGAAACTCACCAATAAGGAATGGGCCACAATCCTTAAAAGAAAGTTGAATATACCTCTCCTCAAAAACTTGATGCCACCAGAGCTAACTCATCCCGGCAAGAACGGGTCAGTCTTTCTCTTGTGGTTTAAACCTATCTCTTGGGTTGTAGAGGGGATATATCAGACTAGAGTACTGAATGAGACCGTGAAGAATCCTTTTCGTGCTCAATTTCCGCTCATATCCAGTAATCACCTCAATGGGCTTTATGGGACTATTGATTTATGCACCAACAACTTGGAGCATCCCGAGTTCCTAGTGCTTGACAGGACAAGCTCCAACCTTTTAAAGATCCAAAGCTTCTATTGTCAAGACAATTGCCTTTATTAAATATCTTTTGTGATATATACCTGGAGTTCAGCAAAGCCCTTATCTTTTAAAAATCCTTCCAAGGAAATTAAAGGGTGACGTTTTATAATATTTATACACATTTTATTTATATCACCCTTTTTATGCAACTTACTGGTAATATGCTTTAAAAATACCATTCTAACTTTCCCATACTTTTAATTCATATATCATATCCAACCCTTTCTGTGCACCAAGATCTTCCACCATTTCCTCCAGTTAACTCTTTCCAGCAATGATCATCCCAGAAACCCTGGTAGGATTCAGCCCCAAGGCTTGATATAAATATTCTTACAGAACAAATATCAGATTCCAATGATGTCATGCCCTGGTTTAGGCTCAGAATAAAATATGTATCAAGGAGATTCTAACATTAGAATGGGGTTCATAATTAGCATTGGGTTAGCCTTCAGTGATAAATACAGCTTACCCCAAGCCTCTGGGGGTGTATAATAAAGCAGTGGTCCTCTCTAAGCAGGTTTAAAAAGGGAAACCGAAGTAAATAATACACCCAAGAAAAGATAGTAAGAAGAACCAGCTTTTAATGAAGATAAGGTAGAGCTATATAGTAATCTTGAAAATCAAAACCTATTAGCTGGACAAGAGAGCCATCTTCAATAAAGATATTTAGAAATATGATCATTGTGACTATTTTAGAGGAGTAAACCCAGATTTCCCTTTATAGTAGAATGGCAAACCTTCACAGAACAAATGGGAAGCCAAGAGCACCCCAATTGCTATCAGTATTTGAACCTGTCCCAGGTGGAATCAAGTAGTCTTAATGTACCCACTACAACAAACAAGGTACACCCAACAACGCCTCAGGGCTGGTATGTATTCTGTGTACTGCACACTATAAGGTATCAGTAGATCCTGTTCAATAAGGTTGACTGATCCATCTCTACATCACAACAGCTACAGACAAAAGTAGACCAACTATACTTCCAGAAGTGAAACCTCTATCCTGGATGCTAAATCAATTGGCCATAGGGTTGATTGAGTATCCTAGTAGGATATGAAACACAAAAGTCTAAAAGTAGTATTGCAACTGAACCAATGAGGATTCAATATTTGTATTGGGGAAGACAACAGTCCAATAGAAAGGACAGGAATAATAAGAACAAGGTGTTGTTCATTATAGAATACTGCAATTGATATACTATATGGGGAAAGCCACAGGGTCACAAGGGGTGGCATGTTCCATATAAGGATTGGAGCCAAGGAATAACTTGTGCAGGATCAGCAGGTTGAATTGGTAGCACTTCTAATTAGGAGAAAGTGCTCGCAGTTTGATATTGCCATCAGATTGATTCATGTTGTTAGATACATCAAGGGGCGGCTCATCAAGCGCCCCCTGTGTATTGTGAGTGTGTAGGCAGGCAAGTCTGGGAACTTGGTTGTAACACCCCCTTTGCCCCCTGCTTGTTGTCAGACACCAGGATCAGAGTTTACAGTAGATCTGGGAAGGTCTGCACAAACAACTTTTTGTGGGGGTGGTGCAGTAGGGGCACAAGCAATTGTGGTGAAGCTTCTTGGTGTTTTCTTGGGCATCTTCAAGTTAGTAGGTGTGGTTGTCATAGACTGCAGCTATCTTGAAGGGTCCCAAGTGGTTGAGTTACAGTTTGGTCAAATTGGGGCTGAGGGTGTAAACAGGGTCACCTTTGATGTATCTGGCCTCAAGGTGTCTTGTCCCTCCCTCAATTTGGTTGTGTTCAATGTCTCAGGCCTTGGCGCGCCACTGGCTCAGGGAAGGGGTAGGCAACAAGAGGGGTTTTGCGAGAACCGTGGATTATAATCTCCCTTGTTCTACTCCTGCCAAACCATCAGGCGTCCCAAAGGCCAAGGTGATGGGGCTGAACCCAGTGCCCCTGTTGATTCTTGCTTGTAAAATGAGCAGTGCAGTGGGCAGATGTTCAGTCCATGGAGTATTAGGATGTTCCTGTGAGAGTTTGACAATCAGCTGGACCAGGGAGCCATTCAATTGCTCTACGCGCCCATTGCTTGCAGATGATATGGAGTTGTGACTATTTTTTGTAGGGCATTTTTGGCGCAGTACACTTTCATGACATGCCCAACAAGCTCAGGACCCCAGTCTGTAATAAGGAGTTTAGGTCGTCCAAAACAGGCCACAATTTCCTTGCCAATGAAGAAAGTGATGGTGATGACAGTGTAGTTAGTGGTTGCCCACACTACTGACCAACAGGTGAAGTAGTCAATGGCTGTGATGATATATTTATTCCCAAGTCTGTCTTTGGGGAGAGGTCATAAAAGTTGAGGGCCCACTGGTCAAAGGGTTCCATGGCCTTAATGGGTAGGACAGACTTGGGGTGTAGGTTTAGATGTGTTTTTTTCACACAATACACATGTTTTGAGGAGATCCAAGATGTCTTGGTGCATACAAAACCACCAAACCTTATGTTTCATGATTTTAAAGAGGTTGCATCCTCTGACATGGCCCAAGGTGTGGTGGTAGTGCAGTATGGTGTTGCCTTGCTGTGTGGTGGGAATATAGGGTGTCTTTTCTCCTGTCTCTAGGAGGCAGCAGACATTGCCCACATTTGTGGTTAACTGAATTTCATTGTCCTTCAGCTTGAAGATGGTTACCAAATTAAGGCCTTCATAGTGGATTGCATCAGTGCAGAGGTAGAGCATTGGCTAATCTGGGTCCAAACCATTTTCCCTGGCAATGGATGCCACATAGAGTCTTGAGAGGGCATCTGCTGTGACAAGCTCTTTCCCAGGCTTGTATTTGATATGCAACTGGTAAGGAGATAGGCGCTTGACCCAGCCTGCCTGGCGGCGTATCAAGTGGGACTGCATGTTGAAATACTGGGGCAACTTGTGATCTGTCAGGAGGCAGGGTGGAAAGGTGCCCCTTCCAAGTAACAGCGCCACTTATTGATGCAGTGCACAATTGCTGCTAGCTCCTTGTTGTGAATTGGGTAACATTGTTCTGAGTCAGTGAGCTTCCTGGATTTTTATGCTATGGGAGGAAGATGTCCTTTTCAGTTTCTACACATAACACACCCCCTATGGCTCTTTCAGAGGCATCAGTCTTGAGTTTGTATTGGCAGTTCCGGTTGGGAAACTGTAATACAGGTGCAGTTGTAAGTCTCTGCTTCAATATCTCAAAGGCTTGATCTCTAGCAGGAGTCCAATGGAAGCAGTGTTTAGTTTTCAGGAGCTAAATGAGAGGTGCAATAAATTCTCTGCAGTTGGGGATGAACTTAAGCACGTAGGCAACCATGCATTAGCAGGTACACACCTGGCCCACATTGGTGGGAGGTGGCATACTAGTGATTGCCTTGATTTTGGCAGGTTCAGGCTTTATCCCTTGGGCAGAGATGATGTGCCCAAGGAACAAGAGCTCTAACTTGAGGAATTCACATTTTGAAGGCTTAGCTTTCAACTGTTTTTTCCAAAGAGTGTCAAGGACAGCACAGAGATGTTGGAGGTGTGTGGTTTGGTCTTGACTGAAGACAATAATGTTGTCAAGGTACACAACAACACACTTTTCAATCAATTCCTCAAATGCTTTGTTGATTAACATGGCAAGGTGGAAGGAGTGTTGGTCATTCCAAAGTTCATGACCCGGCACTCAAACAACCTGTAGTGTGTTCAGAAGGCAGTTCTTGCTTCATTCACTGGTGCAATGCGGACCTGGTTGTACCCCACAGTGAGATTGATATTGCTAAAGACATTTGTACCCGCAAGTGTGTCAAACAGGCTGTCAATCAACAGCAGGGGGTATTTATTATTAAAAATCACCTTGTTTAAGGCGCAGTAATCTGTGACTAGGCAAAGGGACATGTCCTTCTTGGCTACAAAGAAGACAGCAGCCCCAAATGGCGAAATCAAGGGGCATATAAAGCCCTTATCAAGTGTGTCTATAAGGTTCTGGAAGAGGGTTTCATCTTCTTTCAGTGTCAAGAAATAGAGGGGACATGCCTTGGGAAGAAGCGCTTGTATTTGTACATCATACTGGATCTCTTGAGGAGGGGGTAGTTGGTCCAGTTTTTCACTGAAAACTTCCTTATGATTGTTGAGGAGAGTGGCAAGTGCTGATGGAGGTGGAGTAGTCAAGGGGAGAGCTGCAGGTGGTTCTTCCCAGATGACTTTGACTGAACATTGAGTAAAGTCTAGTTCCCCTCATTGAAATTGTATGAGCCTGTTTCTGTTTCTGTTATTCTGATAAACACAGTATTGTGAATTAGTTTGGGAATTTTGAAGGGATATATCTGAAATCTAACCCCATTTCTATTAAGGGTAAATAAAGATGTGAAAAAGACAGTCAAGGTCAGCAATGACATTGTAGCTGAGCCCTATCATTATTAACCCAGATATCTTAACCTGGATGTTCCCCATCCTCACAGATAAGGGTACAGTCTCATGGATAATTGTCACTCTTTGGGAATCAGCTACTTGTACTGCCTTAAACCTGCTTGGCACTTGGTCTAGTTGTTGGGCATCTGCAAAAGTCTGGTCAACCATAGTGTTATTGGCATCAGTATCTACCAGTAGTTTGTGGGTGTTCTCACAGAAACAAAAGGGATAGGCCAAGCGAGTTAATTCTTTTGGAGAGTGACTGGCTTGAAGTATGGGGTTTTTGCTATAACTTGGAAGACGTCAAGGGTTTCCACTTTGTGGATGTTGTAGTTACAGGGGTTCTTTGCTAAGAGGGGGGTTGAGAGTGAGGATCAAGTGGAGTTGTAGATCCTCTTGTAACTACAACCCCCAGGCTTTTCCCAGGTTCTCAATTTTTGCTAGGGGAGTTCTCCCTTGTGGGGGCGCTTAACCTCATTTTCCTGTTGGCGTGGCTGGCGGCAACCTACTTGGGTGTGAGACTTCCAGGTGCGGGACAAGATTGAGGTGGTGCATTATTGGGGCAGCAGAAGCCCATTGAATCCTGATTATTGGCCTCCACAATGGCCTTGTAGCAGTCATCAATGGAGATGCAACTACCTACTGGGATCCACTTACAGATATGGGGCTTGAGCCCATTGACTATCAGAGTCAGGAGAATGGTGTTCCTGTTGGTCACAGCTTCTGGGGAAGCAGCAAGAGCTTGTTGCCAGGCTGCAAGATATTCAGTGACAGACCTGGTCTGTTTAATAGCCAGGAGGGGAGTCCCTACCACAATGGGCAAGAATGTCTCACTGTAGCAGGACTTTGCGGCATCCCTTAATGACACCCAGGTGATTTCTATCTCTTGACTGGCCCAGGTGGTGAACCAAACTGCAGCAGGTCCCGTAAGGCAGCCTGAAGCAGTGGCAACCCACATAGTCTCAGGTACCTGACATACACAGAGGCGGGTTTCAGTGAAGTGGAGACAACTGATAATGTCAGCCCCTTCCACGCCACCTGCAAAGGTTTCCAACTGGAGGTTGATCATGAATTGTGACATATCTGCCTGGGGCAGGGTGAAACTAGTGTTGCGCTGCCCAAGGTGGAGTTAATTGTACACACTTGTAAGTACCAGTTGATCTTGATAAGTGACATACCTGTCAGGGATGTCCCCCTTGGGGATTGGCAGGAAGGTTTCTTGATGGGGAGTAGCCATACTGTCTGTACTCTGTCCTTTCTTGGGGGAATTTTCTCTTTAGGTAGGTTGTGAACCTACTGCTGCTACCACTGTTGCAACTGAACCAATGAGGATTCAGTATTTGGTTTGGGGAAGACAACAGTCCAATAGAAAAGACAGTAATAATAAGAGTAAGGTATTGTTTATTGTAGAATACTTCAATTGACATACTATATGGGGAAAGCCACTGGGCCACAAGGGGGTGGCATGTTACATGTAAGGATTGGAGCCAAGGAATCACTTGTGCAGGATCAGCAGGCCAAATTGATAGCACTCCTAATTAGGAGAAAGTGCCTGTAGTTTAATATTGCCATCAGGTTAATCCATAACGTTAGACACGTCAAGGGGCGGCTTGTTGAGCGCCCCCTGTGTATCATGAGATATGTTGGCAGGCAAGTCAGGAAACTTGGTTACAGCAGTATGATACCTTATTTGAGAGACATCTGAGATATTCTATACCAGCAACCATTGGCCAACCATCACTTCTACAGAATTAGGACAGCAAGAAAAACCTTTTCAGAATACTATAGTGAACAGGCCACTGCCAGAGTAGAATTAGGGAAGAGAAATATATAACTGGAGGACATATGACCTGCCAATTGACGTCCAGTTTACTGAGAAGTTAGAAAAAGTACTTCCTGTTCAAAATTACATTCTACCAAGACCAGAGGAGAACCTGCTAATAAAAACAAAAGGGGTATCACCCACAACATAATAAACTACTTTAAATAGGGTAAATAATGTAGCAGAACTGTACTTCCATATCAAACCATTATAAAGGTTTATAATAATAACTCTGGAGTTTTAAACCAGTATCTCAGGGAAAAAATACCAATTAAGAGTCAATAATCAACCAGACAACAGCCTGACCATAGAATAATTATCTATAAAAATCCCTTACAAGTGATCTTAGAAGGTAGTCAATTTTAGCAATTTTGCCACTTGATACCATTTCACAACAGTGCCAAGTAATAGTAGAAATGTATTGCTGTCACTTTCAAGGGTCTCCTCAACCTACCTCCACCCAAAGCTGCTGGTGCTTCCTCTTATGGCCAAGAGAGCCCTTTATAATGGTGTAAATGTGCTGATTTAGAAGAGTTACAAGGGGAGAAAATGTTTGGAAACTAGATAATATTCTTTATTGAGAGATAAGTATTATATAGTCATTATGAGCCGTGGATAACAGGAACATGATAGCGTTAATCACACGGCAGAATGGTGAAGGGGGTGGCCTGATCCTGGTAAGGAGTCAAGCGCCAAAACAAGGTATCCACTGTGGGGGGGTCAGCTTATGCTCATGTTGCTGTATTTGGGAATTCAAGTTACTTCCTAGCTTTGCTTTGAGTGACTGGATAATCAGATTGCGGCTCACAAACCTGCTTACTTGGAACCTTGCTGGCGGGTCAAGTCTGCTATTTTGACACCCCCAACTGAAGGCTGGCCTCCTCTGGGGGCAGGTTGTCAGGGAGGTGTTGGGAGCCCAGGCGCCATACTGAACTAACTGTTGTTTGGTGGCGGGTAGGGAAGTCTCATGTTGCTTTTGTCTTGCCTTGCAGGGTCTTAGGCAATTGTGGTGGAGGACCTTGTCTTGTTTGTGTTTTTCAAGTCCTTGCACAAGGTAAGTGTTGTTTTTGTTTAACTTTAGGATAATGGCAGGGCTCACTTTCTCTGACTGTAGTTTTAGACTTGTTGGTATTCATGACCCATACTTTTTACCAATCTCATGTCTGACTTAGATGTGGACAAAGGTCTTATGTAGATGCTTTTCATTTCTTTCTGGCTGATTGTTATTAACCTGTATAACTTGAGGGTCCAAGCGGGGCAGAACCTTACTGGGTATTTCCAGTTTAGGTCCCAATAGTGCTTGGACAATATTGTGTTGTGTGCCATAAACTATCTTGAAGGGGCTTTTCCCGCTGGATCAGTTCACACAGGTCCAGCATACAAGCAATGCAGCTGGGAGCTGCTTGTACCAATCCTCAGGTCTCCTGGCATTCAGCTTGACCAGGGCCTGCACAAGGCTGCCGTTAAGTTGCTCCACACATCCATTGGCCTGAGGAGGGTAAGGTGTTGCCACCGTGTGCTGGACCCCATTATTGGTGAGGTAAACGTTTGTATATTCAGAGGTTAATTCCTTGCCTCTTTCAGTTATCAGGATCTCTGGCTTTCCAAACTTCCTGATGATTTCTTTTCCTATGAATTGTTGCATATTATTGCCTGTGTGTGTTTTTACTGCTTGCATGACTGGCCATTGAGTGGCAAAGTCTATTGCGGTGATGATGTATCTCTTCTCATTATGCTTTCCTGGCATAGGACCCATAATGTCTAGATCCCACACCTTGAAGGGTAGTTGCAAGCAAATAGGTAGTACTGATTTAGGTGGATTTTTGCTTCTTGCAAATTTCTCACATAATTTCATTGGTCCAAGACTTCCTGAATGTCTTGGTACAGGGTTGGCCACCATGCTTTGTGTTTAAGGAATTTGTAGAGGTTGCAACTTTTTGTGTGCCCTAGGTCTCTATGATAACATAGGATGGTGTCAACTTGTTGAAGTGTGGGAACATAAGGGATAGTGGTTCTGTCATACATTTTTCAATGTAGGGTTCCATACATGTCTGCAAATAAGTGTTTTTTTCTTAATTTCTGTTTCTTTTGTTATGTCTGTGGTGCCCAGGGGAAAGCCCTTGTCTTTTTTCTGGAGCACCATAAGATCCCAGTCTGGGTTGATCCCATTCTTGTCTCTTTTGGCTCTGACGTATAGGCACAAGAGTGCATCTGCCATGACAAGTTCTGGACTAGCTTTTATTGGATGGCCATATTAAACCTCTCCAGGAGTTCCATCCAACAGGCTTGGCAACAGGATAAGTTTTCTTGTGTTTTGAAGTATATGAGCAACTTGTGGTCAGTCAATGCTGTGAATTTCTCCCGTTGTTCTAGGTAGCAACAAAATTTGACTAGGCAGTGCACAATTGCTAACAACTCCTTGTTGTGTATAGGGTATCTGCACTCACTTTCTGTCAGTTTGCGTGATTCATAGGCTATAGGTAGGCAGTCATCATTATTGTTCTTGATTTGAAGTACTCTCCCAATGGATGTGTCAGAGGCTTCTGTCTCCATTTGGTATTCTTCATCATGATTGGGGTATTGTAGAATGGGTGCTGTTGTGAGTTTCTCCTTAAGACGTCTGAAACAAAGGTCATGTTGGGGGTCCATATAAACTTAGATTTGGCGCCTGTTATGGCAGACAGGGGTGCAGTCAGGATGCCACAGTCAGGTATGAATTGTTGTACATAGGCAACCATTCTCAGAAATGTACAGAGTTCTGACTTGTCCTTTGGATGTGGCATTTTGCAAATGGCCTGAATCTTCTGGCTGTCAGGCTTGATGCCATATTTTGAGAAATCATGTTCTAGGAAGGGTAGCTGTTTGCGGAAGAACAGACATTTGGAGAGCTTTACTAGCATCTTATGTTATTCCAGGATAGCAAAGACTGCCTCCAAGTCCTTGTGGTGTTGTTCTACCAAGGGAGTATAGACAATGATGTTGTCCAGGTGGACTAAGGTGTGCTTGCCCATGTGAGGGGAAAAACATAGTTCATGAAGATCATAAAGGTTGAGGGGGGTGTTTTTCATTTCAAAATTGAGTACCACACACTTGTATGTGATGTATTTAGTGCAGAAGGCGGTTTTAGGTATGTCTTACTCCTTGGTATGGATTTGATTTTAGCATGTGGTTAGGTCAATCTTGGAGAGGACTGTGGCTTGCCCAGTGCATTAAAGAGGTTGTCAATGAGTGGTAGTGGGTAACAATTCTTGATAGTAACTTTGTTTAGGGCTCAGTAATATGTAACTAGGCGCCAAGTACCATTCTTTTTTGCCACAAAGAATACGGCAGCACCAAAAGGGAAATGCAAGGGGCAGATAAGTCCTTTCTCCAATACCTCCTTGAGGTAAACATGTAGAGTGTTGTCCTTGTTTGGTGTAAGGCAGTAGATGGGTTGTGCCTTAGGTACAGCTCCTTTGAGTTGGATGGAGTGTTGGATGTGTTTCTCTGGTGGCAACCCAAGTAGAGCCTCCTTGAAGATTTCTGGATGGCAGGCCACAATTTTTCAATCCTGATGTGTGGAAATATCCTAATAATCTTTAAAATTTATGCTCTTTTACTGGCAAGAGTCCCAATCAATTGCCTTGAGGTTCTCCTTTTTGTCCAGGGCTTCTTTAATTTGTACAAAGACATGGTTGCGCAGGAGTTGGTCTACTAAGTACGGGTAGATCTGATGATTGACACCTTCAAGTTTGACTGTCAACACTGAGGTTGCCCAGTCTACATGGGGGTTGTTCCTTTGCAACCAGTATGCCCTAGTACAATGTCAAACTTGGGAAAGTTGATGATGGGACCCTGGATGGTGGAATGTAGGTTCTCTAGAATGACAGAGAAGGGGGCAGTTTCCCTTGTCACAGTGATGTGATTTTCATCAGCTAAATCCATTTTCCTAATCCTCAAATGATTATTGGTTAGTTTAAACTTATCTAAAAAGCTACTGTTAACTAGGGTTTGATCTGAGCCCAAGTCCAGGAGTGCTGAGCCTGTGTAACTGCAAAAGCAGAAAGGGTAAGACATCAGTTTATTGGTATGTCTGGCAATGATATAAAGTACTGGATCTCCTAAGAGCACTTGGATTATTGGGCATTAATCCACATCCTTGGGTTGTTACTCATTGTTGGGCAAGTCAGGAGTTGTTCAGGAAGAGCTGGCTCACTTAGTGCTCTCCCCAGGCTTTTCCCTTGTCTTGGTTGTCTTTTGTGGCAGTGGTACAGAAATGGGTATAGTTTTCTGGCTGTTGTTCCCATTTCCATGTCCATTTAAGCCTGCAGGTTTGTGGTTCAAACTGTTGCTATTGTTCCCAGGAGGCAGTTGATTGGAGCCCCAGTTGGGTGAGAGTCCTTGGGTTGCTCTCTTTTTCTAGTTTACGCCGTTTGAAGAGTGTTGGAAGTTTGTTCTGCTTTCTTTGCCTTGCAATACAGGCTTTGCAAGTTGTTCACTTGGTCCAGGTTTACATTTCTCATTACATGTGACTTGAGTGTGTCATAGTACATGAGGTGGGTAGCTGGAGTATCAAAGGCCATATCTGAGGGAACACATAGTTGGAGTTCCTTGTATGCTTAGTTGAGTTCCTTCACTGTGCCTGTTTGGATGAGATTCTTCACTTGGAGTATGATCATGAGTGTGGTGTCCTTCAGAGCAAACCTTGCCAAGAAGTCCTTCTTGAAGGTGTCTCAATCCTTCTCAGTGTGATCTTCATGTCACTTGTTGCACCAGGTGCCAGTGTCGTGAGTCAATCAGATGGAGATCTCTGTAATCCATATAAGTTGTGGGCATTCTATTTGTGCCAGTTTGCTCTGGACAGATTGGATTCATGCCGCATTATTGTTGTTATTGGCACCATCAAAAGGTTCCAAGGCAGAGCTTCAAAGTCTCTGGGCTATGTAGGCTGTCATGATGCTTTAATTAGTTGCTCAAGAAATGGTGGCGGGTTCTTGGAAGAACCCTTGTGTCAGCAGGGCGTTGAAGACAGGGAGCAGAATCATCATGTTCTGGTAAAGGACAAAACCATCAGGTATCTCAGTACCAGGCGTGTACAGTGTCCAGTCTGTTGGAAGGCCAGACATCATTCTATCAAGGATTTGTTGGCTGCAGCAAGTATAAGCAACAAGCAGAATTTTTGCAAGATAAGGTAGGATGGAGAACTTACCTGTGCTACCAATGTTGTAACTGTGCTATTTTAGCAGAGATACAAGGGGGAAATGTTTAGAAATTAGATAGTATTCTTTATTTGGAAGATAATGATTATATAGCCATTATGAGTTGTGGATAACAGGAACATGATAGTGTTGATCACACAGTGAGATGATGAAGGGGGTGGCCTGATCCTGGTAATGAGTCAAGCGCCAAAACAAGGTATCCACTGTGGGGGGGGGGGGGTCAGCCTCTGTTCATATTGCTGTATTTGGGAATTCAAGTTACTTCTTAGCTTGGCTTTGAGTGACTGGAAAATCAGATTGTGGGTCATAAACCCACTTACTCAGAACCTTGCTGGTAGTTCAAGTCTGCTGTTTTGATAATAAGCTACCTCCAGCAATACTTCAACCAATCTCTGCCCGGCCCAACTGCTCACACTGCCACTGATTTGAAACACATCTGGAAGCATACAGATCCAGATCATATCACCAACCTGCCAGTATGTCTGATCATTTATTCAATAAGAATAATAAATCTTCAATGCCCCAAGACTTTTACTTGGAATACAGCCATAGTCAGTCAGTGGTACCCTTGGAGGGGTATAAGCTGTATGTATAAGCAGAGAGGTATACTTTGGTATAAATCAGGGAGAATCAACCTGTTAACCAGGCCAATAATAACTCCATTTAAGCAGCTTGTAGAACCTAGCAGGATCAACTAGGCAACATTCTATCATTCCATATAGCGTCACAGAGGCTATATCTATTGCTGCAATCAGATTTGAGGTGTGGGGGACCACCCCCAGGCATGACCAGGCCTTGCCCAGCATTCCAAAGGGGCAGACTTGCACATGCTGAGATATAGAGTTCTGGCTTTGGAAGCAGCTGGCAAGGCCTGTTGTTTCCTGATGGTGGTACAGCCCAACCCTAAATCACTGTCTCAGAAGGAGGGGAGCCATGGCGGGCATCAGCAAAGCCTTTCAAAGCCATCAACAGTCATTGTTGTACAGGAACCAGGGATAAGTTCCAGGGGAATGTATTTCAGAGAGGGAGGGGAAAGGATTTCCTGGCCCTGGACCTATAGGATCACACTTATTCTATTTTAAGCTGACAATACTGCGCTATTCATGCCCACCAGAATTAGAAATCTCTGCTGACAATATAAACTGTGCCGGGGTGAAAACATTGGTTTGAATTTACAGCAACCACATCATGTGATCAGCCAGATAAAGTTGCTGATGTGGGAGAGAGGTGATAAGATGGGTTATGGCCTTTGTGTAGATATGTTTATTAACGCCTATGGGTGGAGTTCTGGGATCCCCTGTTACTGTTGTGAAAATGGGGTATGCACTAGATCAGTTGGGCCGTATCAGTTAATAGCATCAAAACAGAGTTGTCTGATTTGATATAGGAGATTAGCTGTCTTATGAGCTGTTTATTTAACCTAGAAGATCAATTATATGTATAACTGGGAATAATTCAATGTTGATGCAATCATTGGGCATCACTAGTCTAGATTGTGTCTTGAAGACAGTTAAGATCCTTGATTTATAAGCACCATAGCCTCACTTGGTTGATATATCAACCCATGATGTAGTATCAAGAGCAAGGAAGCAATTGGTGCAGGAACTGCTCAATTAGAACAAAAACCATATGTAACCAGGGTCAATCAGCTGTTCCCAGTCAGAAATCATGAAGGTCTGGATCAGGAATGGGGAAATTATATAGGGCTTTGACATGCTAGATATGGAACATTTCAGAGCCAGAGAAGAATAGTTCCAAAAAGGGTTTCTGGTGATCTCGGAAGGTACTTGGACACATTTTTATTGGTTAAGGATGTCAAGATCTTTTGGGTAAAGACCTTGATTTAATGACATGGATACATCACATTTCATGCTGTGGTACTTCTATTCCTAGGAGGTCACCAAGGTGTGTCCTTGGTCAGCGCCAGGGACCAGTTGGGTTGGGGCAACATACTCAGGGATACTTTTTCTATGAAAAGAATAAATGTGAATCACCTTAGCACTCTAAAAGGGACTCACATTTCCCCTCAATCATCATTAGCAATTGATAACTAGTTAAGAACTTATTTCACAGCAATTCATGGGCTACCAAAGTAGCTCCATCATCTAGGGGCTATTTTCATGATAATATTCAGTACAGCAATATCCTAGATCTCAAGATTGTTTCACCACTTCAATTTTTCCTCAACCAGGAGTTTCTATGAGTGAACAGACTAAATTGTGCCTCATCTGATCCTCTTGATCAGCTCCAATATCACTATCACTGGGGAATTTCTCTGTCATAAAAAGAGAGAATATGGTTCAAGATAGTCTTTATCAACAGAAGAAAGATCCCCTTATGGCCTTATTATTTGCCGTCATTTTAAAGTCATTTTGAACATCTAATTTTTCAGCAAGGACTTTTTAACACTTCATAAGCTATCTGATTAACCTAAACTAACCAGACGTGCAACCATCAAGATGAAGATTAGTGCACACAAAAAATCATTCTAACAACCAAAGGGTTTCCCGAAGAATATTCAATTTTCCAGCCAGACTCCTACTTATAGCGCCTTGTTACCACTGTTTAGGCCTTCAGAATGGCTTCCTAAAAAAATCTTAAACTATTGGCGCTCACTCTCTCCTATGATAAAATAAACTTACATACTTACTTTCTCAAAAGCTTAAAGTATTCATTCACGTTTTATTGCTTATACTTTAAGTTTTTGGCTTCCAAAAATCTTATTCATCAGCATACATGCCCTCAACTCAACCAATAGTTACAGCATCCAAAACTTCATTTTTTTAATTTACACTGTAATCCAACTAGGGAATTGATTTGCATTGCTCAAACCGCTCAAAGCGTTAACACTTTGTGCATCAAAGTGTTAGCTGGTTCCCTGTTCCTGCTCAGAGTTTCCTGTCATCTGGTTTATTCTCTTAAATAAAGAGAAATCTATTTTTATTATTTTTCCTCTTTATTTATTTCTTTTATCTCTTTTAATATTTTCTCTTCATTTTACTTTTTTATTTTTCAATCTCTTTTTTGGCCACTATAGATGACTTCCATCTAGTTCTGCTATTCCATCTCTCTTCTATCTCTTACATATGTCTTCTATCTGGGCTCCTCTCTGACCACTACATATGTCCTCTATATGGGCCTTCTTCCTATAGCCACTGTATATTTCCTACATATGGGTGTTTCTCTCTATTAGCCACCATAGGGGTCTTTCATCAAGGCTTTCAGGGCAAGCAACCCCTCTCTTTCTGCTACTTATCCTCTCCTCTTTTCTCCTCAAGTGGTTATTTTGGGAATTTCAGGTAACAAAATCCACTTCCTTTATATTCCTCTGATTCCTTGGGTTCAGCAGCTGTTTATCTAGACAACTACTCTTCAGGTGATTCCAGGCCATTTATGCTTTAACAGTGGTAGTAAGGTTTCTTCTTGAAATCACCTAAAAGACATAGGCATAGAAATTATCAGACCCTTTGGGCAAAAATGACCCAGGTGCATTCCCACTCCAGATGGTATCAGAATTTCAGTGCTGCTTCAACACTCTGTTATACTAGGAGCCACCAACTTCATTATACCCCCAGTTTGTCTTCTGGAAGTGCAATGATACCTCAGCATTTTCATCTTCCAAGGGAACTCCATCTGTGTTATCACCCCAGCTGTACTAGGGATGATTACAATTTCTTAGGATAACCATCCCTGGGTACTCTCTTAACCTTCTCAGATATCACTAGAGGGCTTCCTTAATGGTATCCCAAGGCATAACCTAAACAACCAACATCTGTCTCTCTAAGAAACTATTCCTTTCTTAAACAACATAATCCTATACCTGAAAAACTGCCAACACATGTGATCAGAGATTCACTTGCTGTGGAGCTTTCCCCTATTGAGTGTAAGAAGGCCCCAAGGTTAAAATTTACAAAAGATGACCTGACTGGAAGTTCCATCTCTATTATATAGATAGCTTTCACCCTTGGTTTAAATTTCCCTATAAAAGGAGAAATTTTTTAGAGTGTACAGTAAAGGCAATGTGTCCAACCACACATCAAGGAGCATTAGGATGTTAAATGGGAGGAATAGAAGTCTTTTCAACATAAGTAGAATGTAAACAAACAAGGACCAAATATGTATCATACTGATTCTTAAACAGGTTCAGTGAGGGTGGGAAGAAGTTTAGGTATTCCTTTTGCAATTACCCATGTGAATTTAAAAAAGGGAGGAATAAGTAATCACAAAAAATGAGGAGGCCTTCTTATATACTAAATCTGATGATTACTTTAACAATCAGTTGAAATTAAAGAAATTTTTTTTCAAGATTATGTAAAGATAGATAATAAGTTGTTGGAGAAAGCTCTTAACCAAAAGAGATAATCTTATATATCAAGATAGGAAAGGGTAGATGGATTCAGCACTTGCCACGCTTCTAGTAGTTGTGGAAAAGGGTCATATGGTTGCTTTCAGGTCTGCAGTAAACTGCAGCCTGCAAGAGTGAGGAACAAGGCTTGAAAGGTTAAGCAGTTGCTTAATTCATTAAGTTGCTGGTTGTTCATTCTTGGCTTGGTTTTGGTACAGACTTATGGTTTTTATTGAATATCTAGAGGTTTATTTTCTGTAGTTAAACTTGCAGATCTTCTGTCTTTGATCTTATTGGTTTAAATTTGATGTTTGGCTCACAATGTTTTTAATTTTTGGTCTTGCACTATTGCTGATTTGTTGTTAAAAATAACATGCTTATTGCCACATTTATTTTTGATAGTTGTCTTTTTTGATTGGCCTGGACTCAAAAAATGTTGATATGTACCCAATTTTACATTTGTTTATTGATTTCAGCTCATATGATTGGTTGATAGTCTTTCTGGTTTCTATTTGGCTTCCTAATATGTTTTCTATATTTGAAGACTGGCTTTCTGATTGAATAGAGTAAGATTTAAACCGTCATCCAAATGATTTTTGAATTTATTTTCTGGATTCAAAAACTCTTATTGGCTGGCATTATTAAAAAAGTTGATTTGATCTTGACCTTTGCATTTAATCTTAATTATTGGCTTGTTTATCATGGCCATCAACTTGTTGCCATTAACTTTAGGTCAATAAGTATTAAATTTAGGCTTGAATTCTGGTGAAGGTACCCCCAATACATGGGAGTAAGGAATAGAGTTCCTTAAAATCTGCTTTTGTTCTTTGTTGCCAGCTTTAGCCTGCCATTGTGCCAGCAAAGGAGAGACAGTGAGGGGTGGTTTGACTGGGGCTGTGGATTTTAACTTACCCTGATCCCCCTGTTACACTAATGGGGGTATCAAAGGCCAATGCATTGGGACTAAACCTGTGTACTGATTGATTCTGGTATGTGAGATGAGTATTACAGTTAAAAAATGTTTCATCCAGGCAGTGTTTGGATGCTCCTAGGGCATCTAGGTAATTTTCTGACTACAAATCCATTCAATTGTTTCACTTGCCCATTAGCTTGAGGGTGGTATGGGGTTGTAACCACGTGTTTTAGGGTGTTTTCACACAGTACTCCCTCATTAAATTACCCAAAAAATCTTACCCTCCATCTTTAATGAGCTGCTTGGGACAGCCTAAGTGTGAAATAATATCCTTGCCAATTAATCAGGTGATAGTTGTGGCAGCATGATTGGTGATTTCCCATGCTGAAAAATAACAAATGAAGCATTTGATGGCTGTAACAATGTATTTATTACCTAGATTATCCTCAGGCATGGGTCCTATAATGGTGTAAGTCCATTGTTTAAAGGGTTACATGGCTTATTTGGGTAAGACTGATCTTTTAAGGCAGATTTGAATGTATTCTTCTTGTACATCAAACATGTCTCTAGGAGATCCAAGATGTCTTGGCACATTCTCAGCCATCAGATGTTGTGCTTCATTATTTTACATATCTTATGATCACTGTTGTGTTAGCAACAGTCAGCATTTAAACTGTCTACATGTAACATCCACCATGTTGACAATTCCCAAAAAATATTTTTGTATTTTATTACATATTTATTGATTTTTTCTTTAAATAATTGTTCCTAATTACAAAATTTAAATTTGATTTTAATTTTCAAGTTTTAAATGAAATTTAAAAAATAAAGCCAAAATAAAATTTGAGATTGTCAACATGGAGAA
This sequence comes from Entomophthora muscae, assembly GCA_014839935.2. Classification (NCBI taxonomy): domain Eukaryota; kingdom Fungi; phylum Entomophthoromycota; class Entomophthoromycetes; order Entomophthorales; family Entomophthoraceae; genus Entomophthora; species Entomophthora muscae. The sequence continues at coordinate 372,941 of QTSX02004279.1, forward strand.
TGTTAAATGTTGACAGTTTTAATTCTGACTGTTGCTGATGTGTCCTGGGGTATAGTGGTAGTACATGATGGTATCCCTTGTTGTGTGGTGGGTATTCAAGTGTCTTTTTCCCAGTCTCTTCCCTTTGGCATATGTTCTTTTTCTTGGTTACAAAATGACTCTTGTTATCATTTGTTTTGATATGATAGTCAAGTTAAGGCTCTTATAGTGTGTACTTTTGGGGTGCAGGTACAGCAGGGGCCAGTCAGGGTCTAGTATGCTGTCCCTGTGATTGACTCTAAATATATTTGGGAAAGAATGGCATCAATGACTAACTCCTTTCAAGGTTTGTACTCTATGTAAAGTAGGTGGGAGATAGGTGTTCTACCTAACCTTCATGATGCCAAGTGATATGTGGTATTATGGTAGAGTTCTAGAAGACTTATGATCTGTGAGGACACAGGGAGAAAAATAGCACCTTCCAGGTAACAGCTGCACTTCTCAAAACAGTGCAAAATTACAGCTAGCTCCTTATTGTGAATTGGACAGTGCTTCTTAATATATAAAAGTTTCTAAATTTTTTAAGCTACTGGGTGGAAGACCCCATCATAGTTCTCTAACTAAGTCATCAGAAGCAATTATACTTCATGAAATACTACTATTTTTACTCAACAAAGTGGTTAGCTTGAGCTTTAAGATGCAAAGTTATAGATTCACTTCCAACATAACTTACCATTGTTATTTTCTGCAGCTACATCTCTGAACAGCTTCTCTAATAATGGTTCTGAGGCACTCATGCTTAAAAAGTATCAGTAAGACCTCTTTAAAGCTATTCCTAGGTCATAGAAAGAGAAAATTTACCCCTTCCTAGATAAATTATCCCAGCTATATATCAACCCAGTTGGTATAAGAATGCCTATATCACTTGTTATACAACTATCCCAGGACTCTCTTCTATCCTTCCAAAGCGCTAATAAGGGGCCATCTTACTAGCACTTCCAAAGAAGAACCAACCATCATCAACCACCAGGGCTAGGTATATCAAAAAAAGCATCATTCACCTCTCTCAGGCAACCAACCCTTATTTATTCAAGCCTAGACAAGCTTGTATAACAGCGCTCATTATGTATTGTCTCAGCAATAACAGGGTGTCCCAGTTGATTTAGGGGTGCTTGAGATGTAGCCACTCTAGACTTGCAATGCCATTATGGCTGATATTACCCATGATGGGGCTGGAGAGCTTATCTGGGATGATTCCCATCCTAACAGAGAAGGGTCCAATTATATGGGTGATTTCCACCCTTGAAGAGCCAGCTACATATACTGCACTGGATAATCTGGCTACAGACACCAGCTTTTGGTATCAAAAAACTCCAGGTCAACCTTGACAGGATTGGTCCAGGTATCTACAGGAGCTTGTGGGTGCTTGCAGAGTACCAGAAGGGGTGGGCCAGGCCAGGCAGCTTTTCCTGGGTATTGCTAGCCTGTAGCACCAGGCCATTTCTGTGTTTTAGAAGTTGACTGGGGGTCACCCCCATACAGACTATAGTGGCTGAGTTCCTTGGCAAGGAGTGGTTGAGTCTGTTGATTGAGCAGGGTTACCAAACCTCTTGTGCTACAGCCCCAGGCTTCCTCTGAACCTTTAATTGGCACTGATTGGTGTCCCCTTTGGTGATTTTTTTTTGCATTGCCTTTCTAGCAGGGCGGTGGTAAACTATTGGATTGTGGGGTATAGGCACAGAAAAGGCTGAGTGGACATACCAGTGGCATTTTACCCCCAAAAAAATCTTGAACATTTGCTGCAACAGTAGCTCTGCAAATGTTGTCAACAGATTTTCAGTGCCCCATAGATACCAACTTGTAGATATGAGGTTTCAGCCTAACATTGATACAGTTGAGGACCATTGTGTTTATGTTGATTTTAGCTTCTGGGAAAGAATCAACAATCCTTGCTATCCAGAAGCAAGGTACTCTGAGATGCCCCCATTTTTTTGGTGGCAGGCAGAGGAGCTTCCACAACTATAGCAAGACAGTCTCACTGTACAGGTCTTGGCTTCTTCATTAAAAGTGGCCCAATGACCTCAGGTCTCTTGTGTTCTGAGGCACAGCACAGATACACAACAGTGAATCCTGACCTTATAATTAGATTTGTACTAAGTCTTGGTTAGTTTTCAGGGAAGGTGATGCAATTACCTTGTGGCCCTTAAGATTAAATCTCTACTAGTTGTGGCTAGAGAGAGGCACCAAAGTACTTGAAAACACAAAGACAAAAACGTGAATAAAACTTAAATTTTATTGATGATAGATAATTGGAATATATTGTTTGTTGTTACCACAAAACAATACAAGAACAGAAGGACCACTCTCCACAAGCATGAGTGAGGTGAGTGAGTTGCACAGACCAAGGAAGATTAATATATTTTTTCCATCTTCAGAAATAGACCCATTTTGAGAAGCAAATGCAAAAGCAAGGTATTTGTCCTTGAAAGAACCCAAAAAAGGCAAAATCAAAACAATGTGAATAGCGGCATTCACAACATTTCCCCCTTCTAGATTGGCCTTAGGGGGTAGTACTTGCGGAGGAACTTGGCATGCACTTGGCAATCAGACAACCACTAGAGAGGCATTTCTCAGTGTATTCTAACCTGTGTTTAAAGGTTGCTTCTAAAGACAACTGTGGTAAGTTCAACTCCCTAGTGATTGACTCCCTGGTACTTGGCAGAGGTTCAAGTACCAGAGCGTCAAGTGCCGCATATGCAAATCTATTAGTATTTTTGGCTTAACTGATTTTAAGCTAATTTTTACTAGTAATTTAGGGGTTTAAAACCAAAATCTGAGATTAGATTCACTCAAATTTGACTCTGTTTAATAAATTGGTTAGCTGAAAGACCAATTTAAGGGGCAATTTATAAGTAAATTTACTAATAAAAATTAAAAAAATTGTGTTTGACACTCCAAAACAAAAAGTGACCAGTTTGACACTTTTAAGCCAAATTTTAATTTTATTAATAAAATACAAATGTGCTTATAAAGAATTTTTTATTTACTATTGTATTTTTATTATTAGTGTCCATAGATGTTGATTTTGCTCCCAAGCACCACTATACTGGAATTTGTGGTATAGTCATTAATAAAATACCCCATTTGTTTTTACATTATGTTATTTCTGGGTTTGTGTATTAAGTGGTGCCACATAAATCAAGCCCAATTTATTAATAGATTTCATATGTAATTTATAAAAAACAGAAAATTGACTCCCCTTCTGTTTGACAGTATCCACTTGCCACACAATTGGTTTTGGATTTAACTAATTGTCAGAAAATCCTGATCTATTAGGATTGACTGATCCATATCCCTATCACTGAAGCTGTGAGTTTTCATTAGATGGGACACAGCCAGAGTGACACAGCTATTCTGGAATACAGAGAAACTATAATAAGATTGATATAGTTTCCAAGTCAGAAGACACCTGAGACATTCTGGGTCTCAGGTCACAGGCCAATCCAGAAGCTTCTATAATTAGATACTAGGCATTACTGATTCCAAACTAAGACTCAAACCCAACTCAGAGATTGGAACAGGGAATTACAACCTCATGTTTCACCAAGAAGTGAGACAGAGGACCGCCTGTGCAAATCTTGCACATTATACCAAGCACAAGGGAAGGTTGGCCAAAATGGATGTCAACTTAGTTTGCCGTAACTAAGTCAAGGTATATCTAGGCTGAATAGGAGAAATCAGCAGCCTAGAATATTACCTCATCTCAAAACCTTATTCAGGTTTGAGATCCAACTCTAGGGGGTGAAACTAGTAGCTTGGGGATAATAGGCTAGCTAGTAAGAGTTGTCTGCAGCTAGACACCAGTTTGGATGCTAGCTGTCAACTATAAAGGGTCCTTCTAAGATCACTTGGAAGGCAGACAATTAATCCCCTTCAACATCACTACTAGTCTGAATAGTAGCAGTGTCAAAGTACAGTAAGAGAGACTTATTGATACTTTCAAATTCCTGCCAAACCACCATTGCCGTTGTTGCGTCTCCAAAGGACCACAGGACTTCCCCATCACTCAAATCAAGCAGTAGCAGAACACAGCCCGCTGCCATAACCACCCACACCAATAGAAAGCACACATGTCTTCTTAAAGATCCACATATACCAATATGCATAATATAAGCAATAAAAATTATACCTCTTCTTCCTCAAGATCCAAAAATCTTGATAGTGGTGCTCATTACAAAAACAAGCTTCCATTGGTGTCAAGTTAAGGCACTACCTTGCCCTTGTTAACCCCCAGCTTTGTTGATAAGGACGGGGGGATACAGGAGACCAGCAATACTGAATGCAATCAATCCTTCTGGTTAGAGCTGACTCCATATGAAGCACCCACGCTTCCGCTGGATATGATCCAGCTCAACATTACAGGGACTGCCGTTGCCATGGGTCAACAACAATACAACATAGACAAGGTTTGTGATGTCTTGCAAGCTTTGCAACATGGAAGACATAATCTCAACAATCCCCAAGGCAACGCCAAGTCCACTTTGTTCCAGATTAAGGGTACCACCAACAACCTGAGTAACAATTTCCACAGATATCAGGATGTCACTTGCACCCAACTGGGACAGCTCCTCCGACTGGGCCAGAGCAGGGTCCAAGAGGTGCTTGCATATTTTATGCACCCAGCAATTAAACATCTCCAGCAACTGGTTGCCAGGCAGGAGCTGGAGCTGAAAAAGCTTAACTGCTTTTGCTCTGAGCTGCAGTTGGACAACTTTAATTTGGTCAGCTGACTGAACCTCAGCTTCACAACTGTACAGACCATTGTGGCAGACCTATGTGACTCCACCGCCTTTGCCCATGGTAGGGTAGAAAAGATAGTCAACCATTTCAATAACAAGGTTGATCAGCTTGTGGGCGGTGTTCCAGATAATTGAGGCCTAAGTGCAAAATGGGTTGCTGATGTAACCAATAATTGTGTAGCTTTAAGCCGTCACATACAGACGTTGCCGGGCACCCAAGATCATGCAGATCTTGTCGCCCAGCAGGAGGACTTGTGCCAGTCAATCAGAGACAACTGCACTAAGAAGGACGCCTGTCACTCCAAGGTAGTCAATTACGTCAACAAAATTGCAGAAATGGCCAACAAAATAAAGACCACTAGCTGTAGCCAACATCCTGTTCATGACAAACAGGAGGACCGCCAGTGCTGTCTGGATCACGTTGAATACGCTGAGGACCAGAAAAAGCTATGGGACACAGTCAAAGATGCACAGAATTTAGCATCTGAGCTGTATGAAGACATAGTAGGGCTACACTGTGATCTTGTTGCCACTGAATTCCAGACCAAAGAACTGTTAAACTGACAGGATCTTTTAGCCACTACGGTGTTAACAGAAGAGAACAACTACAATTCTCTGCTAGAGAGGGTACACAGAAACAAAACCTCACGTAAGGAATTTGAAGCTAATGTGTTAGCCAGATTGGCTAGGTTGGAAAATATAACCTCTTCTAAAAGTAGCACATCTTCAGGCAGAAGAGCGTTGCCTGTTCTGGCATCAAGTCCAGAGAAGCAGAAAAACTCCTCATTGCCAGACTTCTTTGACCTCTCTCCTGACCATGTGAGCAATGATTCAGGTGACACCTGTAGAGTTCCTTGAGGAGTGGCAGCCTTACCTCCTCTTACTCCCTTGCCAGTACTGTGTGCTGGTAATAACCACACTACCAGAAAGGAAATCACAGAACCAACTATCCATGATCATAAGTTTAAGTGCTTAACCTGCCAAAGTTTGATCAAAATGGAAACATTCAAACTTTCATCCGCCTCTTCAAAATGTCCATGAGAGGTGCAAGCAACCATATGAAGGCAACCACCCTCATAAACACCCTGTATCCCACCTGCGTAGACGTCATCATGCCCCGCCTACCACTGGACAATTGGACTTACAAAGACGCACACCAGGCCGTTATTGAGGAATTTGGTAGTAAGACCAGATTGCAAGCTCAAAAGGAAGAGTTCAGCAACATCTCATTCAAAAAGTACGAGTCTGTTCAGGACTTCACAGAACACTTCTATCATGAAGCGCAGGTTCTCCTAGGCGCCAGTTTCCTATCTGAGTTGGACTGCAGAATTACCATGAAGCGTGCATTGCAGCTGTACAGAGAGTTAGCCAATGTCATGTTCCCTGTTCTGGATCAGTCCGGCTCAACCCAACGGATCACCAGCTATTTGAGCCGCCTTGGGGCTCAGTTTGGAGCTCCAAATAAAGGACAGATTAATTGCTCATCTACCCCCACCAAGGATAAGCCTTGTAAACCCAAGTCCAACAATGCCGCTTCCAACTCAAATAATAAATCAGGAAGTGACTACAAGGCCAAGGAGCCCCCTGGTCCTTGCCACAAGTGTGGTAAGAAAGGACACTGGGCCAGCGTCTGTAAGGGGAAAGGGCGTGAGTCCTCAGTAAATGTGGTGGTCAACCAAAAACAGGATGACCATGGAAAAGTCAAGGCGGGCCAGTAGAGGAATATACTGAGTCCTCCGCTTCACCCATTCTAAAAGAACCAGACTGCCAGCCTCCAGAGACAGCTGAAACTAATACAGCGCCCTCTGAGACAACAACTCCAGAGGCATCAATATTAGATCTTCCTTTGGCCAGCCCGCTGTCCCACTTTGCCCCCAAACAGGAATTCAAAGAGGATCTTCTACACATGCTTGTTTCAGACAACCTTTATGCTATTCCTGCCAGAGGCAGGGGACACCCAAGGAAGGACACACCAAACGCTGTAGAGACAGTTTCCAAACCATATGTGGCCCAAGTCCAGGAAACTTGCCTTGCTTCCAATCCAAGCATAGCCAGTGACCTACCTTCCTTGAAGGGAGTCCAATTCTCCCTTCCCATTGAGACCATTGAGGCCAACTTCCCTGAGATTGGCCAAAGTCTCAAACAGCACTTCAATACTCTGGCACCCTTGGGTGTACACATATTAAACTTACACTCTGAACTCTACTCTGAATGTATATATGCAGATATCTCTGTTAATAAAGTCAAGGTGCGCGCCATAATAAATAGTGGCGCCCCTATTAATATTGTGTCCACCCGCCTTGTCAGGAAGCTAGGTATTGCTCCTGAAATTGCGCACACCAGAGTATATGGTACTGCTGGTAAACAAACAACCACGTCTGAAGGAGCTTACAGCGCACTGCCAATGCACTTTGGCTCCATTGCTGTGTCCTCTCCTGCTGTGGTCCTGCCCAGTGAAAATTACAACGTGCTCATTGGTACTGCATTTCTATATAAATACAGGGTCAGATTGGACATGAAAGACAACACTCTAAATATCCTTTGCCAGACCATCCCACTGTATTACACACGGGACACAAAACCACCAGCTAAGGTAAAACCTAGCATTAATCTGGCATACAAGGACAGCATAGTGGCAGTTCCCTACACCTGTACAGGGAAAAGGGAAAGTGGCTGCCCACCCAGATCAAGGAGCACAAAGTAATTCTGCTCTGCTTGAGATTGAGATTGACTCTTACACTTGGATCTGGCCAACAGCAGGTTGTCCACATGGGTTTAACCTTAGACATCTCTGCAGGATTATATGGTGAAGTTCATCAGCCCTGGGGACATTCAAGATTTGAACTGTGTATTGCTTCTGGGATAATCATTCCTGGCCATGGCAAAATTCATTTCCTGCTGGCCAATCTTTAAGGATACAACATCCACATCAAGAAAAACCAGATTGTAGGATTTGTTCACCTTCTGCCAGTTGAAGAACTGGATAGTTTTGAGTGTATTGGAGACCTGTCAGAGATGGGTCTTCCTGATCAAGTTGATGTTGCCGCCTATGTGACCACCCCACTGGCTGATCCATCTTCCCTCAATGACACTGAACGGGAACGGCCAGTGCTCTTTTCAAAAAATACCACTGCATATTTGCAGAGGATGAATTCAATCTTGGGTGCGCCAATGAAGTCACTCACCACATAGACATGAGGGATAATAAAACTGTCCGCCTCCAACCAATTTGACTCTTGAAGGCCAGTGAAGAGACTGTGAGCAACAAAATCCAGCAACTTCTAGACAGAGGCATGCTGATCCCATCCAAGAGTCCTTGGGCGTCACCCATCCTGATAGTAAAAAAGAAGGACGAGAGTAACCAGGTAGTCATAGAATACCAATGCCTGAATTTGATTACAAAGAAGGACTCATACCTGCTTCCCAGGATTGACAACGCACTAGATTGGCTTGGTAGAGCCAAGTAATTCTCTGCCATGGACCTTATTTCAGGATACTGGCAGATTGAGCTTCCACCAGAGGAACAGGAGAAGTGTGCAATAATCACTTCTCAAGGCCTCTTCCAGCCAACTCAAATGTCACAGAGGGTTATGTAATGCACCTGCAACCTTCCTATGGGCCATGGACACTATTATAGGTGATCTCAAACTCTCCTGCGTCCTAGTTTACCTGGATGATATCAATGTGTTTTTAAGAACTTTCAAGGAGCATCTTGAGCACCTGTAGGTTGTCTTCAAGAGATTGGCAGATGCCAACTTGAAGATCAAACCCCAAAAAAGTCAATTCTTTAAGGACCAGTTGGAATACCTTGGATTCATGGTGGATACAACTAGACTTTGCCCCCAGCCAGCCAAAGTGGAGGCTATCACCAAGATGAAGCAGCCAGAAAGCAAACATGACATACAGGTCTTTTTGGGGATGGTATAGTACTACCATTGTTTTATCCCCAATTTTGCGCGTACGGGCAAGCCCCTGTTTCATCTACTAGAGAATGGGGTCCCCTTCCTATGGACCGCAGCATGCCAAGACACGTTTGACACCCTTCACACCAGCCTGTCTTCCAGTCCATTATTAATGTACCCGGATTTTAGCCGACCTTTTGTGGTGCATATGGATGATTCATTATCTGCCCTAGGGGCTGTCCTTTTTCAATTGGACAACACAGGGGCAGAACACCCAGTGGCTTATGCTAGTTGCTCTCTGAACATACATTAGTGGAACTACACAGTCACTGAAAGGGAATGCCTTGCTGTGATATACGCCTATAAGCAATTTAGAGTATACTTGCATAGGGTGCACTTTACTATGGTCACTGAACACGCTAGTCTCAGTTGGCTACAAAACCTTAAAGAGCCAGAAGGACAACTGGCTCAATGGGCATTAAAGCTCCGGGCTTTTGATTACACTATAGTCCATTGCCCAGGAGCTAACCACCAGAACACAGATTGCTTATAAAGACTTCCAACAGTTGCTATAGTAGCAACCCAGGCCAACATACTGTAAAATAAGATGTTCAACAACCAGTTCAAGGAGAAACCAGAAAAAATACAGGCCATCCTCTGAGAGCTCCAAAAGGACTGTAAGGTTGAGAATCAGAAATTGTATGAGTACTACAAGGGTGCTAAATAAGTTTTCCCAAGGCCTTCAGAACAACCAGACCTGATAATGGTGGCTCATAAAGCTGTGGGCCATGGTGGCTTAAGAAAAAAAGTCCATCAACTTCAACAACACTACTACTAGGAGTCACTCCTCTTTGACGTTAAAGAGACCCTGACTTACTGTACAGAGTGTCAACACAAGAAGCCTTTCACTGGGAAGCACCAGTGTTGAGCAACTTGTGTTATTGCTGATATGTTCAAAGCTACAGATAGATGTTAGCCTTGCCAATGCACTCTACCTAATCCTATGCAAGAGCACTACAGACTACAATAGAATAGAACTTTGAAGATAATTATGTTTATTGATGCTGGAGTACAATCTAGCCAATGGCTGCAATCTATCTAGGTATAACTAAGAACTTGTTCTTATCCTTTCAGGCGTCTGTATCAATATATACTGCTACAACCCTTGTTCTTGTCCTTTCAGACAGTTCTCAGTGGCTACCTTCACAATAGATCCATCTTTGCTAGCTGTGTCTATCCTGATTGGCTGTCCTTGGCATGTGTGTTGCTTTTGGCCTTTGAAAGTGTACATGGCACTTCAGCTACAGCCTACGCTCTTCTTGAGCTAGCCTACTATCATTTATTGATTGGCTGTATCTTAAACACCTATTATTGCACTGTGAAACTACGCCGTATTTAGTTTACGCTTATAAATGATCCTTAATCTGTCTTCCAGCATTGGAAGGTGGAATTTTGGTATTCCATTTGTAGGGCTTAATCAGTGATCCTTTTCTGGCTGGCGAGTCTTCTGCTTATTAATGCAATGGGTCAAATTAGGGATTATACACCGTATAATAGCAGACTTGATCCAGTATTAACCCATGAATTATCTGCCGTGTAATGCTGACCCAAACCAATAAGAAACCCAATTATATGCTTTGTAGCTCTGACCCAAACTCGGTATTTCCTGATCTTTTTCATATCACTTGTTTGATATGAGCATAGAAGCCCATTGGGCAGTGTGGGGCTGGGCTGATACAATATCCAGTAGGGTGGATTTGGAGGTGAGTGATAGATGATCTTTAAGTTATACAGCGTAGAATCAATGATAATCACTATATTGGCCAATGTTTATACAGTGTATAATTGTTACATCAATTATAATAAAGCAAGTAATATATGGGATAAAATCAGTACACATTGGAATGATGATCTGTGATAATACGACGTATAATTGCAACATCTATTATAATAAACTAACAATTACACGACGTGTAACTATCATATCTATTATAATATATTGGTGATTATACAGCGTATAATTACTACACTTGATTAAATGATAACCAAGTGATAATATGGTGTGTAACTGATTAAGATCTGTGTGCAATGATTAGCCTGATAATTTGTGGTCAATCAGCCTAATCTCACAACCAGTATAAAGCAGTAGATCCCAAGTTTGCTTGACATACTGTTAGAATAGACGTGGTTGGGCCCCTGCCCATATGTGTTGGTTGGTTGTGCTACATCATTGTAGCAATTGATCAACTTACCAAATGAATAGGAGCCAACTTCACTTTGGTCAACATTCTGCGCAAGCTGGATGACGCCCAGATTTCCAAGTGGTATCTCTTCCTGCCTGCTTTTGTGTTTGCATACAGCATCTCAATCTACAGTACAACTGGCTTTTCCCCATTCTAACTGACGTATGTAAGACACCCAGTCATTCTGCCAATTCTCTTCTCAGCAATGGGAGACCCAGGTAAAATAACATATCAACAATATATGTCTAAGTTAGTCAACACGCTCATCAAGCTTCAAGCCAAAGCTTTTACCAGAACCTCCCTCACCAGGAACAAAGGATGCAAGACTGACAACAAGAATTGATGCGCCTTAGCAAAATTTAAAATTGGCTCTCAGGTTTTGTATCACAACAGAGTCATGGGACAGGCTCATAAGCTAAACAGCATTTGGAAAGGGCCTTTTGAAGTTATTGAAAGGACCTCCCCAGATTTTTATACAATCAAGAACCTGGCCAATGAAAAACTTATTAACAGAGTCCATGCCAGGTTCCTCAAGCCATATTTTTCTATTACAAATATTGGCTCACAATAAAGTTTACTAAAATAAAAATCTCTAAGAAAATTTGAAATAGGAAAAAGACTTTATTGCAGGGGACTCAAGGATCACCCTCCTGGTACTCAGGGTCCTCTTAATCCTCTTTGGTATCAGCCACTTGGGCTCTCCCTCTTTGAGAATTCTGCACTACCTGCCTCAGGCTCCAGATTGACACAAATCAGGAACATTCTTCCCACCGCAAACCAATAAGTGGCAGCCTGCAGCCAGAGTCAACGCTCACTTGGGACTATCTGAGAAACCAAACAAAAGAAATAATAATCTCAACAGAGACAGTGTCAACCTGCCAGAGCCAAGTGTCCAAGGGGAAAGCACACAACAAGACCACCCAGTCCAACATAAAGTCATAAATATACCAATAACAACAAGGCAACAGCGCCTTAAGACTGCCCAGCTTATTACAAACCTTCTCCCATTGCGCCGCCATATTGTCAGCATTAGCCAATGGCAGGCTAAGATCAGGGGTAAGCATTTTGCTCTCACATAACATCATCCCGTGAACTACCTGCTTCTTGGCCCTGCTATCAATGGCAGCGTAGATGCTACAGACAACACAGAAGATATGGCTGTCCTGCGCATCTGAGTTGTCAACACCCAGTGACAGATACAGTAGTGGAAACCCCTCTGGAGCGCCAAACCAAGAAGGAAACACCTGCAAGCTAAAGTCCAGAATATAGCTTTGACAAGCGTCACCTACTCCACCAGCATCACCAGTACTCACCAAGAGCTTAGCCAACTGATCACCCAACCTCCCCACCAGGTCATCATTGTCAACGCTATGGAAACCCTTACTAGAATGTGTGATACACTGCTTAAGATCATGGCGCAGGTGCTGAGCCATTACCACAAATAGAAATTGAGGAATTATATTCATTCCCAAATAAAGTTGGGAGATAGATAAACCCTCTTCACCCAATTAAAGTAAGGGCACAGATTCAAGGATGGGCAGATTGGCGTCCACTGAGCAAAATGTAAAGGTACCAGAGTTAGGATCCACTACCAAGGGCTCCCTCTCCAAATTTTGAGGGCAGGTGCGTGCTGAGATAGACTGAGTCTCAGCTAGGCGCTTCTCATCACCAACAGAAGACTGCCCTGCGGTTTCACCCTCTACCAGGATTTCATCACTATTCTCACCTGGTACTGAAATTTCAAGCCCAGACCAGAGTGAACCTGTATCTGCCTGTCAAAGCCCCCAAAGCAATGCCACCTTGGCCTCTTTGGAAAGCCCGCAGAAATGGCAACAGGCTCCTTGGACATCTGCGCCACCATCTGACAAGCATCAGACTTGTTACTAACTCCAGAATAGTTGCTACTCATATTCCTGTGCTAAAGAAGTTCTCCAGAAAATATATAGCTCAGTCAAGTAGGGGAAAATGTCAGGAAATCCTGATCTATAAGGATTGACTGATCCATATCCCTATCACTGAAGTTGTGGGTTGACATTAGATGGAACACAGCCAGAGTGACACAGCTATTCTGGAATACAGAGAAACTATAATAAGATTGATATAGTTTCCAAGTCAGAAGACACCTGAGACATTCTGGGTCTCAGGTCACGGGCCAATCCAGAAGCTTCTATAATTAGATGCTAGGCATTCCTGATTCCAAATTAAGATTCAAACCCAACTCAGAGATTGGAACAGGGAAGTACAACCTCATATTTCACCAAGAAGTGAGACAGAGGACTACCTGTGCAAATCTTGCACATTATACCAAGCACAAGGGAAGGGCGGCCAAAATGGATGTCAACTTAGTTTGCCATAACTAAGTCAAGGTATATCTAGGCTGAAGAGGAGAAATTAGAAGCCTAGAATATTACCTCATCTCAAAACCTTATTCAGGTTTGAGATCCAACTCTAGGGGGTGAAACTAGTAGCTTGGGGATGATAGGCTAGCTAGTAAGAGTTGTCTGCAGCTAGACACCAGTTTGGATGCTAGCTGTCAACTATAAAGGGTCCTTCTAAGATCACTTGGAAGGCAGACAATTAATACCCTTCAACATCACTACTAGTCTTAATAGTAGCAGCGTCAAAGTACAGTAAGAGAGACTTATTGATACTTTCAAATTCCTGCCAAACCACCATTGCCGGTGTTGCGTCTCCAAAGGACCACAGGACTTCCCCATCACTTGAATCAAGCAGCAATAGAACACAGCCTGCTGCCACAACCACCACACCAATAGGAAGCACATATTTTCTTACAGATCCACATATCCCAACATGCATAATATAAACAATAAGAAGTATACCTCTTCTCCCTCAAGATTAAAAATCTTGACACCAATAAAAGGCTCAGAATTAAGGCTAAATTAATAAGTGACGCACTATGAGTGCCACTTGACACACATCCACTTGACACTTTAACTTGGGGACTAGTGCAGAGAGCTTCTTACTGTTTTAACAACACTATGATAAATCATTCACTCCCAGCTCCTCCCAGCATAATATAATCACTAATAAACACCTTCTCACTCAATTAATTTTTTTAGCTTATGTTGTTTTTTTTATTTTTGAGCATATGAAACTGGCTTTGCTTTTAGGTTAACTTCTGAATACGTTAAAATTTAAGCAAGTTTTATATGTAAAAAATATAGCCAATTAATTTTTCTGCTCAACTCCAGGAAGCTTGACAGTTAGAATTCAGCTTTTTCCGGCTGATTGACAGTGCCAAGCTTGACACTTTACATTGTTTTAATGCTTAATCCCCAATAAAAAGTTTCCACTTAATAGCTTATTTTTTGCAATTATAATTTGCTACTCTCCCTACTACTCCCCATATAATTTTATCTTTTTATTTTTTTAAATACTTTTTTCATTGATTTATCCCTAAGATGCTATGCTAAACCTAACATCTTTGATTCTTTGTCAAATATCACTTATTTTCTATGTTTATCAATTTTTGATCTATACTTTTAGTTTCAATTTTTCTTTCATTAACTTTGTTATATTCCTTTCTTGATAAATAAGACTTTCTTTGTATACTTTAATTTATATTTTGTTATGCTGTACCTCTTTGTGTTAATATATATTTTTAATTATTTTATTTAAAATACCAAACTTTTTTTAGCCAAGATCTAACAAGCCTATCAAGCACCAAGCCTCCAAGGGCATAAAAGTCCCTTCTACCCCTGCTGTCACAGCTCATACCGGGGTCTGACTGAACTCCCACAGGGGAGGCAGGCCATGTACACAATAGGCTTAATTTGTACCATGTAGTTGACTGTAGTGGCTAGGGGGTGCCAATTCCCAGTATGGGGCACAGCCTGGTTGACCAGCCCTAATACTGTGATGTAGACAAACCCCAACTTACTGAAGTCCTGGGCAGGTGGCGCATTGGGTAGGGGGGGATCATTAGTAAACTCCTTCATAGCAGGCATGAGATCCAGATGAAGGGGGTGGTAATACTCCAAGTCAAGAGTGCGGGGTGGATTGACTGAGGTAGAAGGAGTATAGCCAGGAGTATATGGATATGCAAGTTTATAAAGAGTTGTGGATTCCCAAATAGATGCAAAGAGAATAATTAAATTTGAGCAAAAATAGACAGTTCCTGCAATGAGATAATGATTTCTTGGCATAAACTTGCTTGATTAGGATGTCAACAGTGAGGAAAGCTTCTCCTCCTCACTACTTATACTTACTGGTAATTTTGTTGCCTTTTGTGTCACCAGGGAACTGATGGCATTAATTTCATTTGAACTTACTATTTTCACTGGATTTTGCGTACTAAGGCCAGGAGGTGGGTGCTTATTGGTTGGTATAACATGAACCTTTCTTTAACTGCAGCATGCCAAGGTGCCACAGTTATTTATAGATCCTGCAAGCAATTGAGCACCCAATTGTGCAATCAAAAAATTGCACTCCCAATGTACCATTTCCCAATAGTTGAGAGGCCCAAATTTGATAGTAGAATCAAAGTCAGGGATGTGAGGCTTGTGTGCCTCTCAAATCCAGGGCCATTTGTTAGTTGAAAGGGGGTTTTCTTGCTCTGGGAGATACTTGGTAAGGATTCCCAAGCTGTGTGTCAGGGAAACAACCCTGATTGGCTGGCTTGCTAGTGTTTGGAAACTGGCGGGTTGCGGACTGGGTGGGCAGAGCCCACCAAAGGTTTGGTGCTAACTTAATGAGGTAGGACATTGACTTGCCCACCCATGACCACAGACTGGCAGCTGGGACAATAGTATCTATTACTCCCGTGAGAGTAATATATATAATTCCAAAAAGCTTGTTGGTATGATCCAGTGGGAGCTTGGCGGCGGAGGCAGGCATTGGTTTGGGGGTGACAGGTGGTTCCATGTACATTTGGTAGGCAGGAAGGAAGTTGTATTTATCTCTGAACAGGCGGGGTTTGGTAACTAACCAAGAGCCTTCTTGGTTGTATCTAATTAAATTGGTACTTCTGGCCAAGGAATCCCAGGCTAGTATGTTGTCAGAGGTGTAGTCCTTGCACTCAGGCTTTAAGGAGTACTCTGTGAAATGGACAGGACCAAAGGGGGCACCTGGCGGGCAGTACGTAGCTGGCAGGCTGGCAAGGGGGGCAGACAATCTTGGGGTTAACTGGAAGATGGCAAGAATAAATTACTGCAATAGTTGGGAAACCCAATATCTGATAACCTTAATTTAAAAACAACAATGGGGGTTGATCTTGGCCTGGTAGGTAATTATACCACACTGCCAGGATTTACATTCCTGGTCAGGTTTTCTGGGCTCAGGCAGGTTGGCATTGGGCGTCTCAGATGGCAGTGTGGCGCTTGGCACTGGCGGTTTGCCACTGGCTGCTTTGGGGTGAGAAGACTTCAAATCATTCTTTTTATTGATTTGGGTATTGGGTGCCTCTTTGGGTTCAGTGCCTTCCCCAGGACTTTGGGGGAGTTTGGAATAACTTTCAGGGAGAAATTTGTCTATTTCACTGGGCAAACCACCGGTGTCAGGCGTTGGCACCTCAGGGAAATTCCCAGCATCTTGCACTGGCGGTTTGCTTGAAGAATCCTGCAGGGCAGCTAAGGGTTTGGGTCCTGGCAGGCTGGCAGCAACTTCATCAATTATTAGTGGGTTATTGCGTTCCCAGCCTATGAGTCTGGGGGTCCTCAAAGGGTTTTGTACAGGGTTTGACTCCAATTCTGTATTTTGAGTTTTAGGAGCATCCAAATTGTCATTCCTGACACTGTGGGTTTTTTTGCCTCTAGGAAGGCCAGCTCATTATCCACGGCATTCTGGGTCCTGAAACTTGCCAAGTACATCAAGAAGCCTGAAAAAGCAAAGACTCCCACACCCCTTTCCCCAACTTCATCTCCTTCACTCTCATCTTCCCCCTGAAATTCTTTACCTAATAAAAATGATGATGATTTAACTTACCAATCCTTCTATCAGCCAGAGGCTGACTCCAAGCCCACAAGAGAGCGCCACACTAAGAAAGAATAGGCTGCCAGCAAGTCTATCTCTTCTTCTGGCAAAAAAGGAGGCCTCCAAGCAGGCTTCAAAGAACCCTTTCCCTTCCTCCTAATGGCTTTTCTCCCCTTCTTTCCTCTGATCCCCAGGAGGAGCCAGAGGACTTCTACAAGAAGTTTTAAGCTTCTGTTCACGTGACTTGGGATCCACCAGCCATTCACAAAATCTGCAATGTGGACAGAGAGTTCAAAGTCCCCAAGTGCTTCCCTTGTATTTTCCCAATCATTTCTGTAAAGGCCAGCCCTGATTACACTGCCGCCAATTACTTCTTTAACTGCATCAATCAGAAGTGCTAAACAAAAAGCAAGCACTTTTTTGTGAGGATGAGACTTGCAGGGCTTGCTTGAACAGCAAGGCTAAGAATGTCATGTCCAAGAAGGAGTAGCACACCTGTGAGCCCCCAATCACTTAATCACAGATTCTCCAGTGGTATCTTGTTCAGATGATTCCTTCCTCTTCCCACCTCTGGACTTCCAATCTGGCCATTAAGGCCTTACAACACCTCAAGCCCAACAATTTTAAGTTAGTGCCAACTCAAGAACAGTTTCTCAAGTTCATTAGTGACAAACAGATTGCTGCCAATCCTTCCCTGTCCAAGGCCTCTGACATCCTCTTGGAGCTCATGCTCACTCATGAGCTTAAGCAGCTCCCAAGTGGGAAGTGCTTCCTCCTTCAAAACAATGGGCATGGCTCAAAGGACTGTATCATCTGCTACTCAACTCATCAGAACCTGATAAAGTTGAAAAGTGTTTTAATCTGGCTAGTTGGCGGTACCTTTGTCACTTGTCCCCAGATGTTCAACCAGCTCTGGATGATTTATGCCCAGATAGACATCCAGGTGATTCCACTTGCCTTCTTCCTTCTCCCTGGGGCCACTGAGGCCATATACACCTGCACTTATATCATTCTCTGCAAAGAACTTTCTCTTCTTCCCCCCCCAACAACAACAATGCCAAGAAGACCCCCCACACACCTGCGCCAATCCCCCTGTTGCTGACAAAGACCAGGCCACCCTGGACTTGGAGGAAAAGGTAAGGCTGAGAGCTCTGGGGCCTTATATTTGCATCATGGACTTTGAGCTGGCTCAGTTTAATGCATTTGAGCAGCTGTTTAGCAGGGAGATGCAGGGGTGCTACTTCAACTTCCGCCAAGAAGTTGCTCAAAATGTGCAGGCCCATGCCGAACTTAATAGGTTGAGCTGGAGGGATACTTTGGACACTTGCAAATTTGTGTTTGCACAATTTAGTGCCTTGGCTTTTTTAAAGCCAGAGCATATTGCGCATGGGTTCAAGGTTCTCTCAAATAATCCCTACATAGCAAAGCATCTGGAGTTCACACCTTTCCTTGAGTACTTTGAGTCCCAGTGGATTGGGATGATTGTTACACAGAGGCAAGATAAAGCCTGCGCCAAGGCCAGCTGGAATGTGTACCTGGTTGCTGTAAATGGTGAAACAAATACCACTTCGGCTCTTGAGACCTATCATATTCACTTCAAGTCCAACTTTGGCCTCCACTCAATGTTCAGCATTTTATTTTTCCTCCTACAGCACAAGCAGGATAAAACAATCTCCATGCTGTGTGACTTGACCAACCATGTCCCCCCACCAAGCCCACCACCAAGTCCTTGCTCTTCACTAAGGCCATCCAGGGTGTGGCCAAGCACAAGGCCTCTGAAATCAAGCAGCAGCTTGAGCTTATTGCCACTGCCCTCCTGGAAGGGGCTAAAATAAAGAAAGGGAAGAAGGATGAAGAATAAACTTTCTTGCTTTCTTATATGATTTTTACTTTTAACTTTTTAGCTTTATTTTTTACTTTTTAGTTTTTATAATTTAGTTTTTGTTTTAATTTTTCTATTTTTGATTTAATTAGACAGTACTGTTGATTTTATGTATATATGGTAAGTTTGAGATGAATAGTTATAGTTGAAAGTGAGTGAGTATCCTATTTTTTTTAATTTACTAGTAAAACATAAGATATTCACAGTTGTGCTTATATGAACTATATCAAAATAAATAGTGTTGTGTGTATACTTCTTAAGAAGTATAATAAACAAGATAAAGTAGGAATTAAGAACAGAATGATACTTTATTGGATATAAATATAGGATAATATATAGTATCATGGAAAGCCACATACTGCCTATGTACTTCATGGAAGTCATGGGGCTTATCTGAGTAATGTTTCTCTTAGATCAAAAGGCTTATTCAAGTTGTGTTATGTTTAGGATCTGGATTATTTAATCTCTGTAACAGATGGTTAACTGATAACGGTGCCACCAACTTATTGGTTGGTTGGTGAGCTAATTGTTGACTTGTTTGATGATATACTTGGGGCATTAATTCTGTCAGGCACCCACCCACTAGGAAGAATCTTCCTAGTTAGTGAATGATGGCAGTGGGATTTAATCCAGTTACCAAGGATCCTAAAGGCAAGGAAACCATTACTAGATAGAATAATTTTATGAACACTCAATATCTTCCTAGCAGCGGGGTTCATCCCAAGAAGAAGTATGCCCCCAAGTAACACAGGAGGAAGGCAGAAGCCAAAGGACAGAAGACTTGTGGTTCAGGGATCTGGGATGAGGATTGATAGTTTTCTGTTCTCTTCTCTGAGAGGTGGGGTATGTGATAAAGGTGTGGCAGTATACCATACTCTGGGTATAACCCAGTGCCAAGAGCTGTCTAGGAATTGTGCTTTGAGAGAGGTACCTGAATCTGCACGCAAACCCATCAAAATGCTGGCCAACACAGCTGGCAGCAAGATTATTCAAAGCAACCATTTATACCCAAGAGACTCCATAGGAGGAGTCTTGGGTAATCTCATGGTTTTGGATGTTAAGGCTTAAGTCAAGTTGAAAGGATAAGCAAATGATTCACAGTGGGTAAATGTAGACTTTATTGATTGAACAAGTTGAAGATCAAAAGTTACCAGAATTATTAGCATTGAAGCTAAAGAATAATCTGAAGATAAAATAAAGGAGATCAAATCTCTTGGGGATGGAAATGGGGAATTTTGGAGGGAATCTGGGGATCATGGGCAGTTAACTTAATACTAGAATTATTTGCAGTACTGGAGTGATAAAATGGACCTCAGCAATATAAAAATAATAATTGTTGTGAAAATTACTTACCATTAAGGCAGGAAAAACAGGCCAAATCATGCTATTCCCCAGTTAAAACTGGGGAAGAGGAACCAGGGTCAACAACAGAACCAGAAGTCAACAGGCAAGCCAAGGTAAGGACAAGGTCAAAACAGTTGCTTTTGTCATCAAATTAATTAAAAGAGTTCATTGAATTGATCACTGTAAACTTTTATTGGCTAGAAGCAAGCCTGAAAGGTAACAATTTGTTGTTTAAATATTACTAATTGTTTATTTAGGTTGAAGAGCGTCTAGAACTGAAGGAGACCTGGGTTCAAATCCTGTTAATGATAATAATGGCTTGGGAAGCAATTCCTGGTCCAGTTTAACAGGTAATAAAGAACAGATGCTACTTACTAACCCATTCCCTTTAGGAGCTCCAAAAGAAGGTGAAGAAGAACACAAATCTTCCCCTTTGCTTAAAAGTAATTTGATGTCAGAAATGTCTGAAAAGGCATTCCTGACAAATTCCCCAAGTGGGAGTAATCAAGGATGTTGTGAGATCTCCCCCTGGGGTGCTGGAAGGCGGAGCCTTGGGAATTTTATTCAGAGTGTCAGGGATGCATGCTTGGTATTGATCCAGTTTGGCGTTGGGAACAGGGAGTCTGGAATTTTTTGGGCTTTTCTTTCTTTACGCAGGCATAATTGGTTGTGGTGCATATGCTTTAATCCAGTTTGGGCTCCAATTCCTTTGAAAAAGTAGGTATTGTTGGGCTTGACCTCCATGACAATGCCTGGTCCACGTAACCCTGGTTTCAACTTGTTCTGATTGTGGTTGACAACCCAGATTTGTCCTTGACTTGAGTCTATCCTGCTGTAGTGGTATTACTTCTCTCTCAAGTCTTTTTTATCCATGTCTTTTCTGGTCTCTTCTAGCACACTATATGCTGGGATCACTGCTGTCTGGCACCTTTTTGGGCAGAGGTAACTTTGGTCCTGCGGCTGTACTAACAAGAGCGGGTTTTTCCATAGACAAGTTCATATGGGCTTTTGCCTGTTTTACGGTTGACTTGTGTTCTACAGACCATGAGTGCTGTTGGCAGCATGTCAACCCAGGCCTTTGGATTGTTAGCTGATAACTTACTGAGGGCTTCTACAAGCAAGCCATTTAGTTGTTCTACTTGTTTATTTGCTTGAGGGTGACACAGGCTGGCTGTGATGTGTTTTATTCCATTTTTGGCAAGGTAGATGTTGGTGTCAATGGACTTTTTTTTGGTGCCTCCATCTATGATCAGAAGGATAGGTTTCCCAAACTTGGCTATGATTTCTTTCTCAATAAATTGCCTCACATCATTGTCTTTGTGTTCTTTTGTGGCTTTTGCCACAGGCCACCTGGTTGCATAGTCAATAGCTACTAGGATGTACTTCTTGCCCTTTTTTTCACCAGGCATTGGTCCCACAATATCCAGCAACCATACTTTGAAGGGTTGTGTGATGGATACAGGTACTACTGACTTAGGTGGTGCCTTGGTTTGAGAGTACTTCTCACAGACTTTGCATTGTTTCAGTATCTCTCTGATATCATCTAGCATGTTGGTCCATCAGTAGTGTGTCTTAAGATATTTGTACTAGTTTCTGCAACAGGTGTGTCCCAGTCTCTGTGATATTGGAGGTTTGTGTCAATCTTTTGTGTTGACGGGATGTAAGGCACGGTGTCACCATTTGAAAGTATTTGGTGCAGAGTGCCATATACGTTTTTGACTAGATGTTTGTTCTTAAGGACCTTCTCTTGAATGTCTATTGGAGTTCCAGGTGGGAACCCTTCTTGGAGATTCCCCATGATGAGCATGGGCCAGTCAGGGTCCTCATCTTGCATAGGACGTGTTTACTGTATAGCCTTGATAGGGCATTTGTAGCAAGCATTTCCTTGCCTGGCTTTTATTTGATTTTCATCTGATATCTCTGTATGAGGCTCATCCACGTGACTTGTCTTCTTGATAAATGCTGCTGAGTTTCTAAGAATATTAATGACTTGTGATTAGTGAGGGCTTTAAACTTTTGGGCTCCTTCTAGATAACATTGCCATTTCATGAGGCAGTGTACAATGGCTACTAGTTCTTTATAGTGTATAGAGAACCTTGGCTCACCATTGGACAGTTTTCTTGACTCATACGCCACAGGGAGGAAGTCATTTTCTGCCGTCTGGATACAAAGCACTCCTCCTATGGCGCAGTCAGACTCATTGTCTTCCAACTTGTATATCCCTTCACAGTCTGGGTATTGAGATAAGGGCAGTAACATTTGTTCTTTTAGCTGGCAGAAATGTTGGTCTTGTAGAGGTGTCCATGCAAATTTGGTTGTCTTGCCTGTAATGACTGATAGAGGAGCCGTCAGAGCCCTCAAGTCAGGGATGAATTTTCTAATGTAGCCTACCATGTCTAGAAAGGTACAGAGTTTGCTTTTGTTCCTGGGAGCTGGGTTTTTTGGTTATGGCAAATAATTTTTATGGGTCTGGTTTGATTCTGTCCTTGCAGATAATGTGACCAAGAAATGTGAGTTCAGCCAAGAATAAGTCACACTTTTGATAAGGAGCGCCTTTTAGGGAAGCTTCAAATATGGAATTAAGTAAGAAGAGAAGTATATTTTCATGGATAATACTTTAGACTTATATAGACTTGACTGTGGCGGGGATTTAGTTGGATCAAACCTAGGGGTTGATCATGTGCTAGATGGGTTCAAGCCACTGGATACTTGGACAATCATGTGATATTGCTTGGTTATCATTCTTGGTATGTCAAACAGTATATTGAAAGGGGACTAAAATGGGGTGATGGCTGGATGTTAAGTAGGTTGGCAGTAGCCAAAATGCTTGTACATCCAGACCCTCAACACTTTGATGGCTTGGCAATAAGTTGGTTTTCTTTGAGGGTGTGGAGGACCAGGTGGATATCTTCCCAGTGTTGTTTTAGAGTTTGACTGTAGATAATTATGTTGTCCAGGTAGATGATTGCTTGCTTCCCAATGTGTTTTTTGAAAACCTTGTTCATGAAGGTCAAAAGGGTGCTAGAGTTGTTTATCATGCCAAAATTAAGGACAACACACTCAAAGGATCTGTACTAGGCTCTAAATGCAGTCTTTGGAATGTCTCCAGGCTTTACGCAAATTTGGTGATTGTCTGCTGTCAAATCAATTTTTGTGAAGATTTGGGACCCCCCAGGGCGTCAAAAAGATTTTCAATCAGGGGCAGGGGATACCTGTTCTTAATTGTGACCTTGTTAGAACTCTGTATTCTGTGACTTAGGCGGAGTCCTACATCTTTCTTTGCAATAAAGAAGACAGCGGCATCAAAAGGCAATTTTGAAGGTCTAATGAGGCCCTTTTTGAGTGCTTTGTCCAAATAGGCTTTCAGAGTGTTGTCTTCTTGGGGTGTAAGGCGGTAGATGGGTTGTTCTTTTAGGACACTTCCCTTGAGATTGATTTTTTGTTGTATGCCACTGTTGGGTGGTAACCCTGGTAGGGTTTCTTGGAAGACTGAAAGGAACTCACTGACAAGCTGGTCTTGGATATAATCCTTTTCATGCTGGGTTTCTGTATTCTTAAAGTGGATAATCTCATATGTGCAGGTGTTCCAATAAATCTTGCTGGGGTCAGTTTCCTCTTCTGTTTCCATGATTTTCACAAACACATGGTCTCTCATAAGCGTATCAAGGTGGGTGGGGTGACATTGGCAAGAATTATAATGTAAAAGTATTCTGGCTACTGCCAACCTACTTAACATCCAGTTGTTGCCTGATTTGGTGTCCTTCCAATATAAAGTTTGACATACCAGGAATGGCAACCAATCAATATCATATGACTTTCCAAGTATCTAGTGGCTTGAACCCATCCTGCACATGACCAACCCCTAGGTATAATCAAACTAAATCTCTGTCACAGCTAAAGCTATATAAGTCTAAAATATTATCCAATAAAACTTACTTCTCTTCTCTCCTAATTATATATTTTAAGCTTTCTAAAAGGTGCTTCTTATTACTGGTAGCAGAAGCAGTTTTTGACCACACCCATGAAAGAGAAAATGACTGGCCATAACCTGCCCACCTTTGCTAACATACTCAACCAGGCCACATCCTAGGAGGCCTGGAAGACGTACTTCCACGCCCACAACATCAACAAAGATATACCTAGTGGATGCACTATATTTTAAGGTCTGGTCATGCCAAAAGCATGTGCCAAGATAATTCAATACAGTTGTTCTCTCAACCACAAACAAACGCACAATCACCTATCATAGGTGAAGTTACCAACACCAAGTACATTGATATTGACAAGATCTTTGGTAAAAACAAATCATATGTCATCAATTGACTAGACCATTCAGTGGCTAAACTCTGCGCCAGCCGCATCCCCCATGAAAATGGGTCCAGGAAGCCAGCAAGCGCCTGTACAAGGCCGCAGCTAACTGGTTTGTCAACTGGGTTGGCTCAAAAACTGACAACCAGCTTAACAACTGAAAAGAGTTCAAAGTGGACATCACACACAATTTCCACGTCACCAAATCCCTCCAAGACATTGCAATACAGCTCAGAAATCTTCCTCAGAAGACCTCTATCACTGCTTATGCCAATGAATTTGAGGAAATATGCTGCAAAATCTAAAATCCAGCGCAAGATGACAACGTACACATCAGAGCCCCATTCATCAACAGAATAAAACCCTCTGTTGCTGCCCTCATTCATCCAGAGGCCAATACCCCCATGCCCACGCTTATTGCAGAAGCCAAGCGCACAGAAAAACGCTCAAACATGGAATACACTACACGCAACAGCAATCACTCCTCAAACAGCAATGGCAGAGAAAACTCAATAGGAAACAAACAACAAAACACCAAACATAGCAACAGCAACTCCAATTGCAACAATGGCAATTGCAGCCAAAGTAAAAACCGCTCCTGTCCCAAGAAGGAGAACACTGCCAAAGTAAGCAATGCTGGAATAGCAATCTGCTACAAATCTGACCCACATTCTCTGGCATTGAAGGTCTCAAAACAGAGGAAGAGGGGAAAAGAGGAAGGAGAACAGGCTTAAATGCCCCTGTCTCCCTCCCAACTTGACAAGAAACTGTACCAAGGCACAAACTTTGCTGCTTGCATCCCATATGTCCTGCAATCCTCCATTTTTATGAATGTGAAAATTAAAGATCACTCACAACTTCTTGTCTATCCATGAACTTACAAATCACATACACATAAAATTTTATTCAACTTTGGTGCACAACACACTATGATTAGAAAACTATTTGTAACCAAATAAAAGAAACCAGTTGTCAAATCCAACTTCAATTATGCCAGAATGGCAGATAAATTAAAGGTTCTACTCAGAGGCAAAGTGCTCTCTTCAGAATTGATCTCCAAGGCATACAAACGTCCATCAAAGGACTCAACATATGCAACATAAACTACAACATTGTAGCAGGCATAGACTGGTTCACCCAAGTGAACCCCAGTGTATGTTAGAAGACAAAAACCATGACCATCAAACACAGCAGAGTCATTTTTAATATCCTCAAAGAACCCAACAACCTCATTCTAAGAGACACTGTATTTGTCTAGGTCATAAACCAAAATGATTCAGAACATCTAACCAAAGATAGTACCCTCCATATAATGAGGTACACTGAATTTAATAATATGCAAACAACCAAGATTCAATGCCCAGAACTTGTGGCACTCCTAATAAAATACACCCATGTACTGTAAATTCAGAACCTGAACGTAAAAATGTGTGATTGTCAAATCCTTAGTCCAAATTTTGAATTGCTTTTGCGGGATGGCCTTTTTTAATTAAATTGATATTTTGAGTATTTATTTGAATATTTGAAAATGCAGGAACTCATATACACTTTGCAAAGTTCAAGTTGAGCTGCATAAATCCAATGGACAAAATGAAGTAACTGGAATCAGATTGGAAGTGTTTAAATCCATTAAGCATTTTCATTAAGTTTACTATGTTTTTTGAAATTGCGGGATTGTCAAATCCAAGAACCAAATTTCAAATTACTTTTGAATGGCACTAGTAAACTCAGATATTAATTGTGGGAACTGAAATCCAAATTTAATGTACAGTAAGAACACTAGGAAATATCAATCCAAATCAAGAAGCCCCAGCACAACAAAATCAAACTAAAAATTCAATCTCAATAACCATAATTAGACATAAAAAGTTATTAAAATTTAAAATTATCCAAACCCAGAAAGTATACAATATTATTCACTTCAAATCACCAATATGGAAACTCTGCTACTATTCAAGGCTAACTCAGAAAAATAACTACCCACAACTAAATAATAAATCCAAATAAATACATATTTAATCTAAAATATGTTTATTTTTATTTTATTTTATGGACCGTCAATTGCATGTTCAACCCGCTCTTGCACCAGCCTGCGGGGCAGCCTGCGGGGCAGCCTGTCCACAAGGGCATCCCAGAGGGTCTAAGAACAGACCCAGAACCTAACTCAAGGGGAGTCATGCCAATACGCAGGCCTCCCAATGTGTCATTGCCAGCCAACCACCTCCCACATCCCAAGCCCAATCAGCCAGCCCGAATCCCAGACAGAAGTACACTCTCAAGGCCTGCAACCAAAGTCTCATACACCAGGGTCACTGGGAACACTGAGGTTACTTACACCTCCACTGTATACCCAGTTGTCACCCGGCCCCGCACTCTTGACCCAAGAGTTGCTACTTCCTGCCCCCACGTTTTTGATACCTCCTATCAGCCATTGGCCACAATGGAGGAACCATCTGTGCCTGTGTCTTATGCCACCATTGACTGCGCCAGCGCAACCAAGTGTGATCCCACCTTCTACATGAAGGTCCCCATCCCCTGTGTTGAGCCTGGTAGTCAGGATGCCGTGGTACCTGCCAAGGGCTGGCGTTGGTTGACAGATAGTGAGTGTGAAGCTCTCCTCAACTGCTTGAACAGGGAAAGGGCAGTTCAGGATATTGGTCCCAATATGGTGTCACAGCCAGATACATTACCAACATCAACACCAAGTATGGCAACACTGGGCAAATTGCCAAATCCACCAAGGCTAAGTGGCAGCCCAAACTCTTTTAGCCCGTTCATATTGATGCAATCAAGCAGTGGGTAGCCAAGGATTGCCACCTGGACACACTTGCTGTCCAATCAATGCTTGCCACAGAGTTCAGGCTTTCTGTTTCTAAAACCCTTGTTTACAAAGCAATGCTTGATTTGGGCTTCTTGTGGAAGGTGCTTGGAGTTTCTCTGTACAATAGGAACAGTGAAAAGACCATTGAGGATTGACACATTTATGCCAAGACATATCTGACACTAAAGGAGACTGGGAATGTCCAGTTCTTCTATATTGACAAATTACTGTTTTCCTCCTCACTCAGGTCTAGGCATTGATGGGTTGACAAGGGGTCCAAGGAGGGCATAGCTCATTGTGCAGCTGTCCGTTCCCAGACCTATTACATGGTCGCGCTTCTTGGTCCTTGCAGGTTGGACCAGTTTTAGATGATTAAAGGCTCCCATAACAGTGGAACCTTTCTCAATTTTCTCCAAGCCGTCAAGGAGTACCTTTGGACAAATTACAGCAGCACAACCAATGTTGTTGTGCTTGATAATGTTGGGCTCCACAAAGTGGATCTGGTTGTGTCTAAATCCCCCCCCATCAACAAAAACAGCCATTCTGCCAGCCAACACCTTGCAGACTGCCCAATGAGACTCCTCTTCCTTCTGCCTATTCTCCATTTCTGAATTCAATTGAGGAGGTGTTTGGTTGGATCAAGAATAAGATGAAACAAGGCCTCCCTCAGGATACAGAGGATCTCTTCAATATCCTTGAGATTAGCCAATTTGCAATGCCACCTGATGTGGTGGCAGCTTTCTATGAGCACTCAGAATCCTTTCTCCCAAAAGCCCTGGCCTCTGAGCCAATCAGATAAATGGGTGCTCTGGGTTTTATTTAATTTTAATTTTATTTAGTTTGTTTTTATTAGGAAACAATAATTATTATTTATATATAATAATGTGACATTTGAATGTATTATAGACATATAAGAATACATAGAAAAGGTAAGTAAAATTAATTATAATAGCTATGAGGACAAATATTTTTATTATAATGCACTGAATATTATTATTGGCTTTTGCGCTAACAAATGAATAAATTAAAAAAAGATAGAAATAAATTAGTTTATTTAAATAATTGTGAATCATTGATGGTACTTTGGCTTTTTTAAGCCACAAATTGGACCATACATGTCATTATCTGATCCTTGTTATTTCAGTGCCACTATAGCCACATGAGACAACCACCAATGATTTTCATGTATTGCTTACTAATTAGTACTTAGGACGCAGGTCAAGTATATCAAATATGTTTATCAAATCACATTACAAGGGAAAGGTAATTTGAGTTCTAAATAATCATTTCTTTAGAACAATAGTGGAGCAGGCTGCATAATGCAGATAAATTCAATTCTCAATGTTTATCTATGTGATAAATAAACCTGTACTTGACGAGCTAATAAATAAAAACATTTTTAACTTATTTTTAATATTTGACGTGGTAGCAACTTTAAGTAATGTCTTTTTATATATTTAGATATATTAAAATTATAATTTATATACTAAATTTTTTTAAAAAAATTACTATTATAAATCTTAAAAGTTAAATATTAAAGTTTAAATAATCAAAATATAACAATTTTATTAAATTGTGATTTATTCAATTTCAAAAATTTGATATTAAACATTTTAATATTGTAATATGTATTATTAAAATTTTAATATTAACTTTTAGATACTAAATTTTTTAATATTTAACTATGTAATATTAAAATTTTTATATTAAAATTTTAATATTACATAGTTAAATATTAAAAAATTTAGTATTAAAATATAAAAAGTAAAAAAAATTAATTTGCAAGGGAAAAATATTTATTGGGGGATGCTAATTGCAAAGGGCATGTGGTTATTCTGGGGAATTATACCCCAAAATTAAATTTTCAGCTAATGCATCTAATTAGATCCACATACTCTTCTGTACGTGGTGGACAATCCTGGTTGTGATTGCTAGAGGGGTGCTGCCCTGTACCCCGGTGGTTGTTGATTGTTGATAAAAGGCAGGTGGGTGAGTGAATTGACTAGTAGGTTTTTTTGGGGGGCACATAGTACCTGTATAGCGTTGCCAATGCAAATGAGTCATACAGGACGTGCTTGACTGTCCTATATCCCAGTGGTGTCTTCTGGCGGTCAAGGGCTACACGGCAAATATCTATGTGAATAGGTACATCCTCCAACTTTTTGACGTTGGTTTTTAATGTGCAATGTAGGAGGATTCCCAGGTATACCGCAACATGGATTCTCTGTGTGGTATACTTTTCCAAGAACATGCATAATTTTTTGCAAGTTTGAACTAACCTATTAATATAGGATCTTTGATTGAACTTGAAGAGGGTTCTGGGGGCGCCTGACTTGAATCAGCCCCCCAGGCCTTGGCAAACAATATTAATAAAGGTTTAAAATTGTTCACAAGGACTGCATCCCCAACTTAATTTGATGGTGCCTTAAATACTTCATTAAAAATTGCAGATTTCAAATATTCATTTCCTATTTGAAAGTTGGTTTTTATTAAATTCTTTTCATATTTGTTGATGTTTGTGAAGGGGAATCTGTGAATGCTTTTGTATATGTATTCATCAAAGTTCAGCTTGATATCCCCTAAATTTCATTCATTTCTTTGATTTTGATATTTGATCCTAGTTCATATGCTTCCCTTATCCATGGCAAGCACCCTGCAGGTGGTGAATATTCCTTATCTTGAGCTTCAATATTAAAAAATATATTCATATTCTGTTGAATTATTTTATTTATTTGGTTTTTATTTATTTGTTTTACAGGGGCCACCAGTGACTGGTAACCCCCGTAAAACTAAACTTGGCGTATAAGCTGTCACTTCCGCAACCTCATCCCTATTCCTGGTGATGACTAAAATAAATATAAGTAAAACATAAAAAGACTTACTAATTGTTTCCCCTGTGGCCCCCTCAGCCACAGGCGCCACTTTGGCAAACTCCATGAGTGTTGGATGCTCTTAATTAATTTTTCTAGGCTGAATTTTTCTTATCTTTCTTGCTACTTGTGTTTCTTCTTGGTTTTCATTTGATAAAGTTTCTGTATTTCTTGAAGCTCTTCTGCTTCTTGATTGTGTTTCATTTTTGTCTGTTTCCATTTGATTGTTTTCCTCTTTGTTGGTGTTAATTTCCTTTTGAATATCAGTTCCTTCAATTAGTTTGATCTTATTGTTTTCTTTGGCCCCCTGCCAGAACTCCCACAAATTGTAGGCCGCGTTATTGAACTTAAGACTTGATAAAATTGTTCCCTGTAGATTAAGTAATGCTTCTTTATTCTTTTTATCTATAATATTTCCCAATTTATCCAGAGCATCTTCTTTTGACTGGATTAGTGGCTGGCCCTTGTTACCCAGCTTTCCTGTCACTATTTCCCTGATATTTTTTTCTATTTCAACAACCTTTTGCAGGTGTGCTTCTAATTTGTTGATCAAGCTATAGATTGTTGACATTTTGCTTGAATTCCATCAAAAATCTGGTTCTTATAGTACTATCTTCAACGCAGACATATTTTTCATCATCATTAATAAATTAGACAATAAACATAAATATTGCATTATGAATATTGCAATTAGACGTCAACTCTTGATATTTTGATATTATGTGCGTAACTCAATGCATTTTGTTTAATAAAATCCATTTTAAACTTGGCCTTTTCCATTATAATTTAATGAAATGGACTGTGTTTATATTAGGGCCATTAACGCTTAGTAAAAAAATTGAAAATTAGTGCATTTTACGCCCTGTATATTTACCTATTGGTAATAATTCCATAAACTTTTTAGTTGGATTTTGCGAGGTAATAATAATGTAATGTGTTAACAAATTACTGTTTATTGTCATTAATTGGCTGATTTTCTTTGCTGTGGCAATTGTGCATTTTCTGATATTTACGCACTTGTATCCAATTGGTTAGTTTCACATACAATTGCACAGGTAATAGGAAAACAAGCCACCACCCCAAGACTGGATGTGGTTGGGGTGGTGGCTTGTTTTCCTATCACCTGTGTGATTGAATGTGAAGCCAACCAATTGGATACTAGTGCGTAAATATCAGAAAATGCACAATTGCCACAGCAAAGAAAATCAACCAATTAATGACAGTAAACTGTAATTTGTTAACACATTACATTATTATTACCTCGCAAAATCCAACTAAAAAGTTTATGGAATTATTACCAATAGGTAAATATACAGGGCGTAAAATGCACTAATTTTCAATTTTTTACTAAGCGTTAATGGCCCTAATATAAACACAGTCCATTTCATTAAATTATAATGGAAAAGGCCAAGTTTACAATGGATTTTATTGAACAAAATGCATTGAGTTATGCACATAATATCAAAATATCAAGAGTTGACGTCTAATTTCAATATTCTAATGCAATATTTACGTTTATTGTCTTTAACTTATTAATGATGATGAAAATATCCATGGAAATAATTTTAAGCTATTTTTAAAATGTACAAAATTTTATTAATTATGGGAAATTCTAATAATGTAAAATATATATTATTAATTGTGAACTGAAAGAACAAAATCAATTTTAATGAGTTGCCACAAAGAAAAGATTTATTTATTAATCAAAGGATGGGAATGGGCTGAATGAACATTGCCTTCATCTGCGCCTGTGAAAGGGACAGCATCAGAGATAGTGGTGAGGGAATGGGTGGTGGTTTGGGAGTCAGGGTTGGAAGGCAGATGGCTTGATGGGGGGGGGTTGGGGAGGTAGGGTTTGTTGACTGGGAAGGGGCAGCAAGAGCTGATTGCTTCAATTTCTTGAATTCTTCTTCCGTCACATATACTGGCTTGACAAAATGGATGGACTGGCGTGGGGAGAGACAGGGGTCCTTTCTGGACTTATCACTATCACTTGCATAGAAGATGATGAGATCAAATAAGTCCTGGACAGACGCAGAAGGGAAAAGCTCATACCCCTTATCAAGTTTGGGAGCATAGTTTGTTGTAGGTGGCAGGCTTTAAGCGCCTGAGGGCAGAACCAAAATTGTAGAGACATACATCTGCAAGATGCATGTTGGCGTAGTTGATGAGGTAGGACCAGCAGGTATGCCCCGCAGCCCTGATTTCTTGGATTGCCCATTCCTGCTGCTCCATCTCTGCACTCAGTACAACTGTGTGCACGGTGTTTTGTGTGGCCCACTCCTCCAGCATGACCTTGAGCTCTGTCTGGTAGGCATACCCATCTGCAGTGTTTGATATTGCCAAGTAATAATTGATGCCCAATGGGGAAACTGCCAATAAGACCCCAACAAACCAATACAATATTGGGCCGCGCTTGTACACGTCAGAAAGGATACACTTCTCTCCAAAGTCTTGGATACTTACAGATATCTTAGCATACAACAGGAAGATGACGTCATTACGGGCCCTCATTGCCCTTCCTTTGATAAAATTAATAATAGTTAAATTGTAGGGGTCAGTGTCCACCAAAATAGGGCCACTTAGAACTTGATTGGACAAGATTCTAGCAGCAACTACAACTCTGTGCATCCACAAATTCACTGTTTTTTTGTTGGTGAAGATGCTGTGGAGTCCCAACTGGAGACGTACCTGGACCAGGGGCATCTGCAGGTCACGTTCCATAATAGCCATCATAATGGGATGGGCTGTATCACCTTTGGTAAAAGTACGGGCACAGGCCAGGGTCTTATTG
This sequence comes from Entomophthora muscae, assembly GCA_014839935.2. Lineage (NCBI taxonomy): Eukaryota > Fungi > Entomophthoromycota > Entomophthoromycetes > Entomophthorales > Entomophthoraceae > Entomophthora > Entomophthora muscae. Next base: position 405,814 of record QTSX02004279.1, read on the forward strand.
GTAGGGGGCCACAGTTGGCGTAGGCTTGCAGGGTTGCAGCCACAGTGGACTTTGCAAAACCCATTGCTGCTGCAATTTCCCTGAGGGACATAAGCTTCCCTTGCTTTTCAACCATTTTGAGAACAATCTCCAGAGTGATTAGTTTTCTTCTGCGTCTTGCAGGCTGATTGGCTGGGGGAGGGATGTGTTTATCATGGAAACTGGCCAATGCCATCTGATTGGCTGTTTTGGGGTCCTGGGCTCTCTGGGTGACCCCATGGCTAAAATGGCTGGTTCCAGATGCCATTGTTGATAAGGGATTTGGGTTGGCAGCTTCCTGTGCATGGTGGGCAAACAGGGCCATGCTGGAAGTTGCAGGAGAAAGAACAGACTCCTGGGTGGTGCTTGCAGAGGGGCCTGCAGGTTGGGAGTGGCCATAGACAGAGGTTTCACTGTTAAGAGACCCAGTGTAGCCCTGCATAATTTTGTCAAGGCCAGGGAACAGCTTGTTGACTTGGTTGTTATTGAAAGAATACATAATTAATTTTTATTAAAATTTTAAACTCAAGAAGAGGAATGTATATTTTAGTAAATTTTATTGTTATATATGTTAATTTTGTGAATATTATGATCTAAATTTTAGCCGTCCTAAATTGGAATAGGCTGATTTTTGAGAATGCCTATGATTTCTAAAAGAATCAGCACAAATCCACTCTAGATCCTTTGGCATCCTTTTTAGAAAACCCATAAAATATATTTATTTCAAATTCCTTGCAATTAGATTTGAAGTTTGGTTCTTGGATTTGACAATCCCGCAATTTTAGATTTTTTAAGTTCTACATGATGTCTATGATTTGTTTGACATACAGGAAATCTCAAATTGTACATTAGAATCCTGCATTTCTGATTCATGTATCCTGTATGTGTTTGCTGAGTTTTGTCTTTTGTTAGTTGAGTTATCTGCTCAAGGGATTCAAAATTTGCCAATTTAAATAAACCAAAAAAAGTCAAATTAAATGTTTGATTTTATTAAATATTTTATTTTTCACACAGCTGAGTTGCCCGCAAAAGTGATTCAAAATTTGAACAAAGGATTTGACAATCCTGCATTGTTACGTTCAGTTTCTGAATTTACAGTATTCAAGGAAGAATTCACAGAGTTACCACCCAAACAAGAAGTCAAACACGGCATCAACCTATGTAAAGCTATTCCTAAACCTGCACCCCTCTACAGACTCTCTCCCATCAAGACCCAAACCCTCAAAACACACATTTAGGACAATCTATCAAAAGGATTCATTCACCTGTCTGAATCCCTTTGGGGGGCAGCAGTGTTTTTTGTAAAGAAAAAGGAAGGCACTCTGCTTCTAGTAACTGACTACAGAGCACTAAATGCAAGCACAGTAAAGAACAAATATCCCCCCAATCATAGAGGATCTGTTTGCAAGACTCTCAGGAGCCAAATTTTTCTCAAAAATTAACCTCACCTCAAGTTATAACCAAGTTGAAGTAAAGGAAAAGGACATACCAAAGACTGCATTCTGTACGTAATTTGGATCCTTTGAGTATAGGGTATGAACTTTGGGATGACCAAACTCCTGCAAGATTTGTCACTGTGATGAACCAAGCACCAAACAGTCTCTCAAATACAGTATGCTACCTTGACAATATCATCATATTCTCAAAACAAAAAAGGAACACCTCACACATGTCTGCAAGACACTTAATTGACTTGCAAAGCACAAACTCTACACTAAGCCTAGCAAGTGCCAATTTATGAAAAAGGAATTCCTGTACTTGGGCCACATTGTCTCTGACAGTGGCATCAAAGCAGACCCAGACAAAATTAAAGCCATAAATAACATGCAACACCCCACCTCTGTTAAATAAGTTATACACTTTCTCACAATGGTAGTTTACCTAAGGAATTACATCAAAGACTGCAGAAAGCTCACCACACCAATCAATAACCTAACCAAGGGTAATGCCAAAAAGAAATTCATCTGGACAACAGAATGTGACAAGAATTTTCAACTATTAAAAAAAGCTTTTATTGAAGCACCAATCTTGCAATACCCTAATAACACTGGGTGCTACAAGCTTGAGTCAGATGCCAGTGACACTGCCATTGGCGCAGTCCTGCGCATCTGCCATCCAGGGCATCAAGACTTCCTTCCAGTCTGGTATGAAAGCAGAAAACTAACCAACACTTAGCAGAGATACCCAATACACAACAAGGAATTGCTAGCAATATATAACACATGCAAGAAATGGAGATGTTATCTGGAAGGACATTTAAACGTCTGAGTACTAACTGACCATAAATCCTTAATCTATTTCAAAACTCAGAACGCACTTGCACGGCAACAAGCCAAATGGATGTCCCTGCTAGAGCAGCTCAATTTGGACATCCAATACAAAAAGGGGCAGAGCTGGTCACAGCTGATGCTCTTTCTAGGCTATGTCAGCCAAGAGAGAATCATTCTGACCACCTGGACCCTGACTAGCCAAACCTATAGAACATTGAGTATAAAACCAAAGGGAAAACCCCTCAACATACCAACTGACCCACAATACATTAGTAAGGAACAAAAATTATTTCCACATATCAAATGACACTGCATACCAAATCATTAACAACAAACATGTCCCTTACAACCCACTTGCACAAAGAGTTGTCACCATATTAAGACATCACCGCCTACTAGGACATACAAAGGCTAACAACCTATACCCCACATTAAAAGAGATAGTATGGTGGCCCAATCTCAAACAAGATATAATTGATGTTTGGAAAAAGTTCACAGTATGCAAGAAATACACCAGCACAAAGGCTCCCCAGCCAACGGTCAACCCAGCACCAGACTCTGAATCATTCAAGGCTTGGGGGCTAGATGTAGTGGGCCCCTTCCCAGAAACAAAGGCAAATCAATGTTTCCTGATTGTAGCCATTGACTTTGCTACACACTGGCCCATCTGCTGGGCAACAAAGGACCACAAAGCAGAAACCATCAACTGTTCCATTAACAAAGCAATCATAGCCAACTATGGCACTCCAGACTACATCATAACTGATGGAGCAACAGAGTTGTCAGGTCATGTAGTTAATGAAAACTTGAAATCCAAAAACATTAAACATTCCACAACCTCTCCATAAAGGCCACAGGCCAACAGCAGAGTGAAGTGCGTAAACGCAGCCTTATTAAAACCCTAGAGAAAATAATAGATGGTAAAGCCAAAGACACATGGCCACTATACATAAAACATGCATTACTGGTATCCTGGGTCTGCACCAATCAAGGGACAGGCTACTCAACATTTGAACTAACATACAGATACAAACCAAAGATAGTTACCTGCTACAAGCAACCATACGTAAAGATCCCCCCAGGGAAGCCCCCCAAAGTAGTTAAAGTACCAACTCTACAACACATACGCCTCAAAGCCAAAATAGCAGAAATAAAAAGGCTCAAATAAAAAAGGTAAACTCTACAGAGGAACCACTTCCCATTGACTCCCCTGTCTGGATCCTAGCTGGAAACAGAAAGAAGATAGACTCAGTACACAGAAGACCAGGAAGAATCATCAAGTAAATACAAGACCAAAACACCTATCTAGTGAAATTCCAAGGTGCCAAAACCCCTGTTGTCAATAAATACCACATAACCTTTCTCCGCCTTAGCAAAGGAGAACACCCAACCCAACTGGTGCCAACTAGCAAACAACTCCAGGAACATCAGGCGGCAGCCGTTAATACAAAGCCCCCTCCTGATGTACCAGAGTAACCCCTTAAGGGGTGTCAAGGATCTGGATGTATAATTATTCTGGCTACTGCCAACCTACTTAACATCCAATCATTGCCCAATTTGGTGCCCTTTCAATATACAGTTTGATATACTGGTAATGGCAACCAAGCAATATCACATGACTGTCCAAGTATCCAGTGGCTTCAACACATCCCACACATGACCAACCCCTAAGTTTGATCCAACTAAATCTCCACCACAGCCAAGTATATATAAGTCTAAAGTGTTATCCAATAAAATATACTTCTCTTCTTTCTTAATTTCATATCTGAAGCTTCCCCAAAAGGCGCTCCTTATCAAAATGGTGGCATACTTTGCCTAGTTGTATGGTGAGGGTTTCACTGTCCCATTCAATTTGAGGTTTGGTCTTTCTCATCCAATCCAGGCCAAGTATAACATTGTATTTAGGGATTGGTATGATAGGACTGCTAATTGTTGTTTGTACATCTCTTTTTTGGGAGCTAAAAGGTTTTGCTTCCTTGTTGACCGGTGTGCTTTTATTATCTGCCATGATAACTCTCTTGATGTTGCTTTGGACTGTTGGTATTTTCATGAGGTTGGAAAATTCCTTGTCAACAAGAGATTGATTGGCTCCAGTGTCAAATAATGCTGTGCCCTGATATCTGCAATAGCAGTTTGGATAAGTGAGGAGTTCATTTCCAGTTTGGGCGGCAAACAGTAGAGGATTGCTGGAGGGTATTTGGATCATGGTGATTGATTTCACGTCCTGGTCCCTGTACAAGTCTTGTGAATTGGGGGAGGGAGGCTTGCCTAAGCACTCCCATGAGCTTTTTCCTCCTTGTTGTTGTCTTAAGTATTTGCTTGGTTAGCCTGGGCTGTATGGTTCCCTTTTAAGGATGGGAGTTGTTGGCTCAGTTTTTCTGCTTATTAGAGTGAGGGGCCTTCTTTGCTATGAGGCTTTCCTTGTGCTTATTTATTGCGTGTAGATTGTCAGATTTCTGTGCTGTGTGTTTTCCTTCCAAGGATACATCTTTGAGGTTCTTGCAGCAGTTTGTGTCAAACTGACGTCTAATGTGTGTGGGGAGGCCATTGTAGAAGTCTAAACGTAGCCCAGGTTTGTTGAAATTGATGGTGCTGGGAGCTCAGTTGTGTAGGCCTTCATATGCTTCAATGTAGTCCTCAATTGTTCCCGTCATTATAAAGGTTTGAAGTTCTTTAATGATCACCACATTGGAATCCTTCATGGCAAAGTTTTTGAGGAAGGCGGCTTTGAACATGTCCCAATCTTCATTTTGGTCAGGGTGTTGGTCAAGCCATTCACTTACAAAGCAAGAGGCAGCTTCTGTGACACAGAGGGAGACTTTGCTGGCCCATATTCTGCGGGGGTAGCCTAATTGTGTGAACTTGCTTTGTGTGCTGTTGATCCAGAGGTTGGTGTTTTCCCAGCGTAACCCTACAAAGGACCCAATTTCTGCTGAACGCAGGTGTTGGAATACAATGTTAAGTATTTCAGGCTGTTGTGGCTCTGTTGTAGTTGGGACTGTAGATAGCAGTCTGCGGGCTTTGAGATTGTTGTATTGTTTGATGAGCATAAGGACGTTGTTGTAGATGACAAGGCCTGCATGGACGTCTTGTCCTTCTTTGTAGTCTCTCCAGCCTATAGGAAGCGCCATTGTTTGGGTCTTTTTCTTAGGAGAAATTTTTCCTTTGAGTTAGGTAGGTATGAATAACCTACCTGTGCTAACACTGCTGTGTGTATACTTCTGGGAAGTATAATAAACAAGATGAAGGGGAAAATTAAGAAGAGAATGATTGTCAGGAACAACAATTTGGATGCTCCTAAATCTCAAAATACGGAATTGGAGTTGAACCCTAGACAAAACCCTTCACAGACCGCCAGACTCATAGACTGGGAACGCAATAAACCACTACTAATTGATAAAGTTGCTGCCAGCCCGCCAGGACCCAAACCCGTAGCTGCCCCACAGGATTCTGCAAGCAAACTGCCAGTACAAGATGCGGGTAATTTCCCCAAGGTGCCAACGCTTGATACCGGCGGTTTGCCCAAGGAAATAGACAAATTTCTCTCTGAAATTAATTCCAAACTCCCCCAAAGTCCTGGGGAAGGCACTGAACCCAAAGAGGCGCCCAATACCCAGATCAATAAACAGAAGGATTTGAAGTCTTCTCACCCCAAAGCAGCCAGTGCCAAGTGCCACACTGCCATCTGAGACGCCCAATGCCAACCTGCCCAAGCCCAGAAAACCCAACCAGGTAGTAAAGCCTGGCAGCGTGGTATAAATACCTGCCAGGCCAAGATCAACCCCCATTGTCATTTTTAAATAAAGATTATGAGATATTGGTTTCCCAAACTATTGCCGTATTTTATTCTTGCCATCTTCCAGTTAACCCCAAGATTGTCTGCCCCCCCTGCCAGCCCGCCAGCTACATACTGCCCACCAGGTGGCCCCTTTGGTCCTTTTTATTTCACAGAGTACCCCTTAAAGCCTGAGTACAAGGACTACACCGCCAACAACATACTAGGCCAGGACCCCTTGGCCAGAACTACTGAGAGAACCAGATACAACCGAGAAGGCCCTTGGTACATTACCAAGCCCTGCCTGTTCAGAGATAAATACAACTTCCTTCCTGCCTACCAAATAGATATAGAGCCACTTGTCATCCCCAAACCAATGCCCGCCTCCTCAGCCAAGCTCCCGCTGGACCATACCAACAAGCTTTTTGGAATTGTATATATAACTCTCACGGGAGTAATAGATACTATTGTCCTGCCGCCAGTCTGTGGTTGTGGCTGGGCAAGTTAATTTCCTACCTCATTAAGTTAGCACCAATCCTTTGGTGGACCCTGCCCACTCAGTCTGCAACCTGCCAGTTCCCAGACGCTAGCAAGCCGGCTAATCAGGGTTGGTTCCCTGACAATGATACTTTATTGGATATGAATATAGGATAATATATAGTATCATGGAAAGCCATATACTGACCATGTACATCATGGAAGTCATGGGGATTATCTGAGTAATGTTCCTCTTAGGTCAAAAGGCTCATTCAAGTTGTGTTCTGTTTAGGATATGGATTATTTTATCCCAGTAATAGATGGTTGACTGATAGTAGTGCCACCAATTTACTGGTTGGTTGGTGAGCCATTTGGTGACATATTTAGTGATCTACTTGGGGTGTTAATTCCCCAAGAGGGATTAATCAAAGATGTTGCAACAATAGTAATATTTATTTATATTTTTCATAACTTATATGATTGTGTTTATGTTTATTTTTGTTCCATTGAAATTTTAATTCTTGTGGTAATCAAAAATATTTTTAAAATGAAGAGTGTAAATTATATAGTAAAATGGGAAATAGTTGCTTATTTCTCCTTATTTTTATTAATTAAGGTACTGTTTTCACTGAATTTTGAGCTCTCTGGGTTACTTTAGTATTCTATAGCTACATAGCTAAAATTTAATTATATTAAAATTTTTCATTACATCAAGATCTGTTAATTAAAAAAGTGTTAATTTCTAGTTGTCAATCAGGGAAAAAGCTGAATTCTCACTTTACTATAATTCAAGCACCAGGGAGTCAATCATCAGGGAGTTGAACTTACCATAGTTGCTTGCAGAGCAAGGATAGGCATTTGTTTTGAAACCCATCTGTGTTCTGACGTTGGATTCAAGGGCAATGTAATGCTGTGAAATCATAACCTTTAAGACAAAGAGCTCATCTAGCTAAACGCCCTTTAGGCTCCTTGAGTTTTTATAACCAATTAGCAAGGCATGGTAAGTAACCACAGTGAAATGAGTCCCATAGACGTAATGGAATTTTTTTTAACAGAATGCAGTACAGTGAAGCACTCCTTCTTGATGACGCTATAGTTTTCCTCATGCTTATTGAGGACACAAGATGTATATGCCACCGGGTGATCTACTCCTTAATTGTCTAATTGGGCAAGGATGGCCCCAATAGCTAGATTTTTAGCATCAGCATAGAAGATGAACTCTTTATCATAGTTGGTATACACCAGGATGGGAGCTTCCTTGAGCTTTTGCTTAAGTGTCTTAAAGGCTTGCTGTTGACTGGTGTTCTATTCAAAGGGGACATTGCAAAGCAACTGTACTAGAGGTTCACTAGTATCAACTAAGTCAGGGATAAACTGCCTATAGTATCCCATCATCCCCAAAGAGCTCTACACCTCACAAAGAATGATAGGTGGAATCATCATGTCAATAGCCTCAACTTTCTTGGTCATAGGTCAGATCCCAGTCTGGGTTACTTCATGACCCAAGAATTCAAGATGTTCTTTAAAAAAAGCACATTTAGACGGCTTTAGTTTGAGGCCAGATTCTCAAATTTTAAGGAAGACTTCCTTTAGGTGGGCCAAGTGATTACTAAAGGTTGTAATGAAGATATTTATATCATCTGAGTATATCAGGACACAAGAGAACTTTAGGTTGCAAAGTATTGAGTCCATATCATGTTGGAAAAGTAGCAGGGGCATTACACAGCCCTTGAGGCATGCATGTAGGCTCAAAACATCCCTCAGAGGTGATGAAATCTTCTTCTTGCCTGTCTTAAGGGGAGAGATTAATCTTCCAGTATCCAGATGCCAGGTCCATGGCTGAGAAGAACTTCAAGCCCCCAAGACAGTAAAGTGTGTTTTCTATGCAAGGCAGAGGGTATGAGTTCTTTTTTGTGAGTGAATTCAAGCAGCAATAGCCCATAATAATGTGATGTCTTCTATCTTTATTCTTGAGGATTAGCAAAGTTGAAGCCCAGGGGCTCTGTGAAGGGACAAGCAGCCCAGAATCTAGTAGCTGTTTAAGTTCCTAAGATTTTTGTGCATCTTTCACTTGACTATGGTGGTAGGGTTTAGCTTGGAAGGGAGGAGCGTCACCTGTGTCAGTCTGGTGAATGACTCCTTTAGAAAGACCATAATCAGTACTATCCTTAGCAAAGATATATGAAAACTGATCCAACAAGTTGAGCACTTCTTTCTTCTAAACAGGAGACAGCTGCAGAAAATATTGAGCAGTAAAAAGGGATAGGACATGGGGCTTGTCCTCAGGTAAGTTGACGTCTTGGAAAGTGCCAAAGGGATGTAGCAATAGGACATCAGGAGCGTTTATAAGCTTTACATACCCAAAAACTTGGCCCCTCAACAAATATATAGAGAGGGCTTTTAAATTGGCCACTAACAGCTATCAGGATCTTTGTGAGAGACATCTAGAATTCTAGGGCAGAGATAGGGTTCATTGCAGCCTAACAAGGGAGGCAAGTACAGCTCTATAAATGTGTGTCCAGGTAGCTTGTAAAATATCTGAAAATCCAGGATGGCTTGAGAGCTAGGGAATATGGTTATGGTAGAAGTGGCCAGGATTAAAATCTCTTCAGACGCAGGGAAGGCCATGGGAGAACACTTCACGTTTGACAAAATGGGTATGGTACTTCAAGGTGAAGACACTAGTTGGGTACTCTAAAGCATATGTCTTGGGGCATTTCCCAGGACTTTGACAGGTTCATAAAAAATCAGGGGGACTTCATACCCTAGAATAGAGAGGTAGATATCTTTTAAATTGACAATCCCATTGTATTCCCTAAGGAATTGGGAACCAACTAACAGATCACAACTCTCATTTTATAAAACTACAGCAGACACATCCAATATTAGTTTATTAAATTTCATATGGAGAGCATGATAGGCCCCTATAGTGCAAGTCATAGACAGGCCAGCAGTACCATAAGACTGATGATAGTTAAGATCAGGGGCAAGCTTAAGCTTCTTCATAAGCTTGGATGATACAACGTTGACTGGAGACCTAGTGTCCAAAACAGCCTTGATCTTCACCTTTTGGGTGAATATCTCTACTTTAGTAGTTGTACAGCCAAAGAAAAGAAGGACAGCCAGGATATCCTGGACTTTAGCTAGTTCCTTGTCCCACTTTTTGATCATACATCTCAAACCTTGGAACACCTTGTAAACATCATGAAGAGGGAGTGAAAATAACATATTTTAAGACAGTGTCAGCTACTTTAGCTGCTTCCTCTGACAACTCCACTAAAACAGGTGCCCTTTTAGCTTGTGTGAGTTAAAGGCAAGAGACAACCTCCTTGGCTTCAGTCATAAGCTTGTTAGTGGTTGTAGTCTTCCAAGAGCGTAGTTTTTAAGGGACATCAATAGACTTGGGAACTGCTAGAACTGAATATTCATAGGCGTCAGGAACTTCATCATCTGAATAATCAATGTCTGAATCATCAGAGATGCCATGAAATAAAAGCAGAATTGGAGGAGCTTTGGAATCAGCGTGCTCAATGTCTGCCATAGACAAGGGAATTGGTGAATACTGGGAAGAATTGTCAACCAAGAGCGTCTCTGCCTCTAGGTTGCCTGTTCTTTTCCTGCCTGGTCCTTAGGGTCATCACCTTCAACTCATGAATTGGCACAGACACAAGAGTGATGGCCTATCTGTCCATATTTATGGTAACCCTGACGTCTAGGAAGATTATGGGAGTTCATAGTGAGGATACAAGGGCTACAAGAAGAAGAGCCAGAGTTAAAGGCTGCTCTTTTTTCTTTCACAACAGCTCCAGAGTAAGTAAGGTTCATTTCTTGTAACAGCGTCTTTATGCTAGTCATAGATGAGAACATGGTCTTGTGAAATTTAAAGTGGAGGCACAGAAGTTGATTAACTTTGAGGGCTTGAGCGCAAGCCATATAGGCTTTATTGCTGTCAGCTAGTTATCAACTGATGTCCTTTTATATAGCACTTGTTAGAAAACTAAGCCAAGGTCTCTTTAGGTTTGAACGTAATATACATGCAAGTATCATTTTTCACCTCTAAATTGAGATTGCCACCAGGTTAATTGATTAGGAGCTTCTTGATCTCTTTCCACATGTTGATGGAGGGCATCTCAGGTACCACTACCTCCTGACAGGTTAGGTTCAGACAGGTTAGAATGTGTTCCTTCTTAACTTCATCAGAAGGTCTTTGCATAGCTGTCTCATAGATAGTCAAGAAGACCGTAATGGTGGACATTTTAGGATTGAATACTTGTTTGAAATTAGGCTTGAAGTGAGTATTGGGGGTAGGGCTATCATTGTTACTATCTAGCACATTGATATGCAGCAAGAATTTGGCTTTAGATTCAGAGAGGGTTGTTGTTCCCACAACTGGAAAACACTTTCCTCAAGAGTAGTTAGTGTATCAGTGGTGCAGAAACTCATGTTGTTGGCCTGGTCAGTCTGTTGCTCAGTAACATCTAGATGTTGATCATGAGTAGTCACCACGGTTAAAAGCCCAGACAAACAAGAGGTCAAAGAAGGTCCCACTAAGAGATAAGGGGAGAACCTGTCACTTAAAGAGTAAATTAACTCACTCATCTCTTGAACATCCTTGTCTAGGCTGATGTGCTCTTGCTTTAGGTGGTCAGCCTTGTTGGCTAGGGTAACCAATTCCCTAGTAAATTGGATTCAAGGGCTCCCAGGAAACCCAGGGCAGTAGCCATTGTCATTAGCAAGCCCAACAGAACTAGTGACATCAGTTACAGTAGCACAGAGAACAGCAACTTCTTGCTTAAGAGCAGCAACCTGCGCAGTCAAAGCAGCTCTTGGGGATCTGTGTAAGAAAGAGGTGTCAAATCAACTAAGTTTGGCTCCCATCCCAGGGGGTAAATCCATCAGGATACCATCCAGTGCAACACTGGAATGGTCGCTCAAATGGAAGTCCAGAGAGAGGACGTGAAGAATAGTTGAAGGAAGTAGGAATCAAAGCACATCAGAGCCATCTCTTTGAGCAGCCAGGGAGTACGCTGGATGCTGTAGCCCTGAGAAGAAGGTGTAGGACAAGAAATGAGTTGGGGATCTTCCACTGGGAGTGCAAGCAAAAGGGTGTCCTCTTTGTATGAAGGTCCAGGAGGCAAGTCAATAAGGAGTGGATTCAAATCATCACAAGTAAGGCTCTTCACCAAGTTTTCATCAGAGATAAGGAGGTCCTGTGCCCTGCCAGGGAGGTTTTTCACAAGATGCAAGAGATGAGAGTGATTATCATCCACTTGCAGCATAGAGGAGTAAATTTGTTCCCAGAGGTCAGGGGAGATGGACCAGATGAGCAAGAGAACCAGAGACAATGTAAAGGCAACAAATTAAAAAATTAGAACCAGCATGCTGGGAAGGCAAAAATGAGGATTTTGGCCTAAGAATGTGAAAGTACTGGTGTGTAATTAGTCTCAGGAGAAAGAGGGAAATTTTCAAGCCTGTAAAAGTCAAAGGGGACAACTATGAACCTTAGTTTTAAAGTATAACCAAAGATGCTGCCGTCAAAGTAAGCAAATAGTGTTTGGGATTGAAGAGCAAAAAAAATAACCAAATAAAATTAGGTAATAATTTTCTTTCTTTTCTAACTATCTGAGCTAAAAATTGATTCAAAAAGCAAAATAATTAAAACACAACATCTACACTAACACCTACTTTAGGGACTTTGAAGGGGACAACAACAAAGGTAAGGGGAGAAAACCTCCTTTACTAACAACTTTTGAGAATTAAAGGGCCAAAGAAAAGACCCAAAAAAGCCATCAAAATTTTTAGTTTAAAAACAAATTTTATTGATAATAATGAGAAAACAGGAGACCAAAAGTCCCTTATCTTGCTTTAAGGGACCAAATCTAAATTTGAGAGGTTATCTGACCCAAGTTGTGAATATGATTGGCTAGGGTAGAATTTTTGCAAGAGAATTTCAGGAGAGTTGAATGGTTTCTCACTAATTTCTGTCCTAATCTCTGATTGACTAGTGCCTAAAGGATACTTTAGGATGTCATTAATTCCAGTTTGAATTGAATTTGTTGCATTGACAGAAGCATGCCCTGATTGTTTATCCTTCATCTGTTTTAAATGGGGGCAAAATTAAGCCAACAAGTAGTCCAAATTACTCAGGAATTCTTCTCAAGTGGGAAAAATATCTGACCATCAGTGGTTACCACCTGAGAAGGATATGCTAACACAAATCTCTTGTAAACTGTGTAGGCTAAATACTCAAGGGAATTAAACAGGCTGACTGGATTCTGAGCCGTTTTCTTTTTATGTTGAGGGAAGATTGTCCTATCCAAGGCTAAAGGGAGGAGTAACTTCACAGTCTGGAAGAGGAAGTTCTTTGGGGTGCCCTTGATTGAAGAGAAGACACACATAAGTCTCTGATGGTGTCTCATAACTTCTGGTCTCTATCTACTATATTTTCAGACAGAGGAGAAGTAGAAACATCCATTTTAGGTGCAGATAATTATTCTACTTGGGTTTGAAGCTTTTTAATGGTAGCAGTTGTGTTAGCTCACTCAGGGCAACTTCCTTTTGTAGTTCACAGAGACCTCAAGCAGTGTGCGCTGCCACTTACTGTAATTGGTCAAAGGAGTAGGTGCTGAACTTGTTAAGCTGATCTACAAGTTGTTTGAAGTCGGAGAGGTAAGTTTTCAGGGTGGATTCTATTTGAGTTTTTCAGGGCTACTGTAGTTGGTGAAACTCATGTAGACGTTCCCTGAAGTACTCAGGGATAGATAGGCGCATTTGTTATATTGAAGCAACCAATCAATCCTGAGAAGTAATGGATTTATGTTAGTTATCAGATACCAGGGAGAACAGGCAATAGAGCCACTGCTGGTAAGCAGCAAATGGATCCCAATTATTAGTGACAGCAGCTTGAAGAGACAAACTCTCTTGAACGTGAAATCCCAACACCATTTGGTGATGGACTAAGGTGGGCTGCACAAAGAACAACAGTAGATGCTTAGCAGAGCCAGCCACTGAGAGAAGATGTTGTGGAAGTTGCAGGCAACAATCAATTCATAGTATTCTGCTCAATTAAACTGTAGTTAAAGATGGGGGATGGCTCCCTCCTGGGATATCCCAAGGGCTACCACCATGACTTGCTCCAAGTTGGGGTGCCCATAGTATAAGCTACCAGGCAGGGACAATTTCCTAGGCTTAAGACAGTGGGGACAATAGGCAGGTCCAAGATGCCCTCTTTAATACAAGGACTGGTAATTTCAGGTGAGGACAACTCCTGCAGCAGAGGAGGATACAGGCCTGAGAATGTAGTGACAAAAAGGATAGCCAAGGGACTTGCAGCCCCTGTAGTGAGCACTATTTTTGTTGTTTTTGAGGCGCAGCACAGACGCAAAACAGGAAATCATAACCTTAGGATTGGATTTAAACTAAGTCTTTGTTAGTCATCAGGGAAGGTGATGCAATTACCTTGTGGCTCTGAATATTAAATTTCTACAAGTCATGGCTAGAGAGAGATGCCAAAGTACTTGAAAACACAAAGATAAAAATGTGAATAGAACTTATATTTTATTGCAAATATAGAATTTTAATGTATATTGCTTGGTGTTACCACAAAACAAAACAAAGATGACAGGATCACTTGCCACAAGCCTTAGTGGGGCAAGTGAGTTGCGCATAACAAGGAAGATTAATATATGTATTTACATCTTCAGAAATAGACCCATTTTGAGGAGCATAAGCAAAAACAAGATATTCTTCTTCAAAATAACCCAAAAAAGGTAAAATTGACAGAGTTTGAATATTGGCATTCACAACAAGGTCCCTGACTTGCCCAAGTGATGAGCCAGATAGAAGCCAGCCCAACAGGGCGCCTGTAAGTTATGGTCCCCTGCATGGGCTCTGGTACCTGACATATGTGAAGTTAGGTTGCTGTGAAGTGTATCAAACTTAAAATTTTAGAATCAAACACATTGCCTGGGAAAGGTTCTTACTATATTTTCAGCATCTGCTGTGAGAGGTTTAGATGAGGAGGGAGGGCACTGTGTTAGTTTATCCCAGGCAGAGGCTGCTATAGATGCTGGTTGATACAGGTTGGTCATAATAGATAACTTAGCCCTCTGAGATTTTTCCCTTGAGGGTAGGTAGTAAGGGTTTCTGATGAGGGGTAGCCATACCACCTACAATATGTCCTCTCTTGGGGGATTTCTTGGAAAGGTAGGTTACAATCAACCCTTATCCTACTACTGCTGCTGCAACTGAACCAGTTATAGTTTAGTGTTTTGGAGTACGGGAAGACAATATTCCAAGGGGAAATAAAAGTGGATTAGGATAAGATTCTAGCTTTATTGGAAAACATCAGTTAATATACTGCAAAAGAAAGTCAAAAACTCACAAGGGGGGTGGTATTATGGCATAATCTAGATATGCTATGAGTGGCAAATAACTAATTGAGGGAGTTTAGCCTAGAATTGGCTATGCTCCTAATTTTGGGATATTTCCCATGTTTTTGAAATTCATGCAGAATATACTGTGTTGTTAGATACGCCATTGAGTGGCTCTGTGAGCACCCCCTGTGTATTGTAATGTTGAAACAACAAGGTCAACCCCCTGGCAAGGTTCCAACTAAACAGGTTTGAGACTCACAATCCAAATTGCCAGTGATACAAAGCCAAATGCAGAAGTTGACTCAAATTTCCAAGCCTAGTAAAATGACCAGATAGCAATCACCACACAATGGATACCTCAATTCAGTGTTTGCCTCTCTACAAGGATCAAGCCACCCCCTTAACCATCCAAGTGAGCAATCACCACAATAATGTTCCCAAAATCCAGATTAACAGCAACTATATAATAGTTATCTTCCAATAAAGAACATTATCTAGTCTCAAACCATTTTCTCCTTGTAATTCTGCTAAAACAGCAAGGTACAACAGTAAGATATGTTGGCATGTAAGGTATTGATTTTGGTTGCAGCACTCAGATGCAAATGAAATTAAAAAGCAATAAACTTATATTGATTAACAGTAGTTTTGGGTCACCTCTGTTTATTTACATACAAGTTCATTTCACTTTCAGATGATCTGATATTTTTATCTGAGTTATTTTTGCTCATAATTTAGCTTTGAAAACTCTGTATCAATTAAATGAAGCAGGAAGATATTTTTTCAATTATTTTTCTATCAGCTGATTTTCAGTCAAATTTGATCCAACTATAGTTTTCTTCATATGTGAATTTTTTTTACTTTGCACCAATAAAAAATCAAGAGTAAAAAATAAAGAAGTAATCCCTATAAAATTATTCTTTGAAACTTTTAATATCCTTATTTTATTTTTAGAAGTGAAATTTAATTCAATTAGCTTTTAAAAAGGTAAAAATTTAAAATTAAGACTCTTAAATACAAAAAAATAGAATTTAAAATACTTATAAATGTGAATCATAGAATTTATTATTAAATATATTCTATTTAAATGTTTGATTTATTGTAAAGTAAAATATTTTAAATATGAAGAAAATTATAGTTGGACCAAATCTGACTAAAAATCAGTTGACAGAAAAATAATTGACAAAATATCTTCCTGCCCTGGTGAATCCTTTCCTCATTAATACCTTGCAAGTATTTTGCTATCTTAAACATTTTACTGGAATCAATTCTTGTTGTTTACACTAGACTCCCTTGGTTTAATCCCATTGCTTCAAAATTCAAGGTTCAGTTGAGTATTTATATTTGAGGCCATGAAGCCCATTGGGCTTTGGGGGTGACTTGATCATTCAAAAAGTCTGGAAATGTGTTGTGCTTGACTAGCTTTCAAAATTAACGTCAACAATGGATTGAGTTCAAGATTTTTTCTTTTGAATGGGTACTTTGATTTGGATTATCCTTGTTATGATGATGGCTGTTGTGGCTGGTGAAGTAAAGTGTTCACCGGAGATCAAACTGCTGGAAGATTTTAAAAGGTTCTAGAATAAAGAGGTGTATTTATTCATATTGTCTCAGCCATTTCTGGTGGATTACAGTACAACTGATGAAAATGCTGGCTTAAAGGAACGTGATCTATTCAAACCTTGCATCAAAATATATTGGATGTTTCAATGAAGTGGGTGGAGGAGAATGTTTATTTAAAAGTTCATCCAGGAGTTAAATATGATTGCTTGTATTCCATATTTAAGCGGAATATAGGGGGTTGCTTGAGGGAATGAAGTTGCTGGTTTGCTTGGCAATATTGGGTCCCTTCTTTAGATACTGTATTGGAGACCTTTGCAAAAGAAAAGGAAGAGATTTAATCAAGAAAGCTGACGTCCAGAAAGCCAAGACCGTTCATATTGACTTTAGCAAGCCCTTGCCAGGCGTGATCTCTGAGATGGAAGGAGATAGCTTCTGGAATCAACACCCCAAAAATGTCAAAAAGCGCCTTCAATCCTTGTCTTCTGATTTTTTCCAACATGTTATCAGTCACAGCCCTGAGGAGTACTTGAACATCACAAGTGCAACCTTGTACTTGCATGCTGCAACCGTTATCTCAGATGCAGCTGTTATTTTGCCGTTACATCCTCATCACATCCCAAGCCACCAACACTTGTTTGACTGGGATATCTGGAGCTACCAAGATGATATAGACTGGGAGGAGATCTTAAGAAGGTTTGAAATGATCCCCAGCACAACATTGAAACTCCCAGAAATGGTCTACCGCACTTGCCACAAGTCTCTGTATGTAATTTCAATCCAAGCTTTTTCATGGATGGTGACGGGTACTTATGTCAATGCGCCCAAGAAGGTTGGCTTCCATGCCCGGTTCCCAGTGCTCCTCAACTCCAAGCATCCCTACGGCCAAGTCAAAGAAACTAATCTATGCCATCCCAAGCATGAATCCCTGTTGAACACTATTTTAAAATCCTCTAACTCCTGGACACCAGCCAAAGCCATCTCCAAGTGCTTGGAGTTATGATTTCAATGCTACCACATAAGCTTTAAAGCCAATGTTTAAATAAAAATTCAATGAAATTTAAGCCTGATTATGATTCTTCAGCTCAGACCTGGCTTGAGCTGCTACAGCTAAAATAGAAATATATAACATTTAAAATAAATTGTTGATAATAGTGACCCAGCCCAAGACTGCCCTAAGCCTGATACACTGAAATTCATCAAACTCTCATTGGAACATATTGCAGGAGGTTTGGGTTTCAAAATCTAGCCAATGATATTCTACCAGTAATACACTATTCTCTAGTAACATAATATACTCACGCCCAGGTCAAAGCTAAAAGTAGATGTTATCACAAGCACTAGACAATCCACTCAAACTCAATTACTAGAAGAAAAAAATAAAGGGATTCCTTTGAATCAACTGAGAAAAATAGTTATATCTCAATAAGCATATCACACTCATATTGTCAGGGACCCACTTCACCAGAATAAGGTCTCTGTACTTCATCCAATATTCTATATTGATTTCAGGCAATGTGGCTATTTTCATCAACCCAGCAGTAGCGCTCACATTTTTCATAGCAGGAATCACAACCAAGAGGACCAAGTCAGTGCTGTAGGAGATCAAGAAGAGAGTCATACATAGTAGCAAAGCTAATACACCTAAGCTACCACCAATATTAGTAGTAAGCATTCTAGGCACTAGCTAGATTTCCTATATCAAACTATAGCAGCAAGCAGTAAATCTGGGAATTGGGAACAAGATAAAGATTTTATTAAACGGACAATAATGAAGGAAGGGCATTATCCACTTATATAATCATAGGGTCTATCATTGGGAGATCTCAAACACATCTGTTACTTATCAGGGGCTACAGGTGGAGCTCCAAGTTGATCACAAGCATGAAACATTAGTTATAATCTGGGTCAAGAAATGTGATGTTTCACCATACCAAAGAAGTGAAACAACCAAGAGAGGATTGGGTGGATGGGTAATTGTGGACATGTCTCAGGAAATTCAAACCAATATTAGGAACTTTAGATTGAAAATTTAACTGCTAAGGGAAAGTTGAAGACTAAACTAAATTCCTTAAAATAATTGATGATGTCAGGAATTAGTTCCTGACACATATGCAAAGATAGTTTTAATTACTAACTAAAACACAATACTAATCTCGCACCAAACTATCCATAAATCAGTGTTCCTAGGCTTGAAGATTGTTAGGAATTTAAACAACTCAAGACTTATATCTAATTTTAGCCATATCAAGGCAGCCTTGATAGGTGGTGTCAAGGGTCTGGATGTACAAACATTCTAGCTACCGCCAACCTACTGAACATTCAGCCATTGCCCAATTTGGTGCCCTTCCAATATTCTGTTTGACATACCAAGAATGGTAACCCAGAAATATCACATGAAAATCCAAGTATCCAGTGGCTTTAACCCATTCTGCACATGACCAACCCCTAGGTTTGATCCAACTAAATCTCTGGCACAGCCCATTCTATATAAGTCTAAAATATTATCCAATAAAAGATACTTCTCTTCTCTCCTAATCCCATATTTGAAGCTTCCCCAAAAGGTGCTCCTTATCACTGGTAGCAGCTACAGTTTTTTGGATATGCCCATGAAAAAGAAAATGACTGACCAAAACCTACCCACCTTAGCTCACGTACTTAACCAGACCTCGTCCCAGGAGACCTGGAAAACATACTTCAGCGCCCACAAAATCAACAAAAATATATCTAGTGGATGCCCATATTTAAAGGTCTGGTCATGCCCAAAGCATGGGCCAAGATAATTCAATACAGTTGCTCTCTTCAACCATAAACAAACACACAATCACCTATCACAGGTGAATTTACCAACATCAATTACATTGGTATTGACAAGTCCTTTGGTAAAAACAAAGAAAATGTCATCAACTGGCTAGACCACTCAGCTGCTAAACTCCACGCCAGCCAAATCCCCCATGAGAAATGGGTCCAGGAAGCCAGCAAGCGCTTGTACAAGGCCACAGATAACTGGTTTATCACCTGGGTTGGCTCACAAACTGACAACCAGCTTGACAACTGGGAAGAGTTCAGATAGGGCAGCATGCACAATTTTGCATCCCTAAATCCCTCCAAGACATTGCAATACAGCTCAGCAATCTTCCTCAGAAGGCCACTATCACAGCTTACGCCAATGAATTCAAGGAAATACAAAGCAAAATCCAAATTCCAGCACAAGCTGACAACGTACACACCAGAGTATCATTCATCAACAGAATGAAACCCTCTGTTGCTGCCCTCATCTGTCCAGAGGCCAACACCTCCATGCCTGCGCTCATTGCAGAAGCCAAGAGCGCAGAAAAACGCACAAACATGGAATACACTACACGCAACGGCAATTGCTCCTCAAACAACAATGGCAGAGAAAACTCCAATGGCAACAAACGCCAAAACACCAATCATAGCAAAGGCAAATCCAATTCCAACAATAGCAATTGTAGCCAAAGCGCAAACCGCTCCCGTCCCAAGAAGGAGGACACTGCCAAAGTAAGCAATGCTGGAATAGCAATCTGCTACAAATCTGACCCACATTCTCAGATCCTTGAAGGTCTTAAAAGAGAGGAACAGGGAAAAGAGGCTAGGGGAACAGGCTTAAGTGCCCCTGTTCCCTCCCCCCAACTTGACAAGAAACTGTACCAAGGCATAAACTTTGCTGCTCACATCCCACATGTCCTGCAATCCTCCATTTTTATGAACTTAAAAATTAAAGATTGCTCACAAATTCTTGTCTAACTATGCACTTATAAATCTCATACACAGAAATTTTTATATGACTCTGATGCACAGCACACTATGTTTATCAAACCATTTGTAACCAAGTACAAAATCCCAGTTGTCAAATCCAAATACAAATAAGTAAGAATGGTAGATAAATCAAAGGTTCTACTCAAAGGCAAAACAACTCTCTTTGGAATTGACCTCCAAGGCATACAAACATCCATCAAAGGACTTGTCATGAACAACATTAACTACAACATTGTAGCAGGCATGGACTGATTCACCCAAATGAACCCCAGGGTATGTTGGAAAACAAAAACCATGACCATCAAATGCAACAGAGTCATTTTTAATATCCTCAAAGAACCCAACAACCTCATTCTAAGAGACACAGTATTTGTCCAGGTCATAAAGCAAGACAACTCAGAACATCTAACTAAAGATAGTAACCTCAACATAATGAGGTACACCAAATTCAAAAATAACAAGCAACAAAAATCCAATGCCCAGAACTGTTGGCACTCCTAAACAAAATCACTCATGTATTCAAAGAAGAACTCTCAGTCCTACCCATAAACAAGAGGTCAAACACGGCATTGACCTATGTAAAGCCATGCCCAAACCTGCACCCTTCTACAGACTCTCTCCCATGAAGACCCAAAACCTCAAAGCACACATTGAGGACAATCTAGCTAAAGGATTCATTCACCTGTCTGAATCCCCGTGGGGAGCAGCAGTGTTTTTTGTAAAGAAAAAGGAAGGCACTCTGCTTCTAGTAACTGAATACAGAGCACTAAATGCAAGCACAGTAAAGAATAAATATCCCCCCACTCATAGAGGATCTTTTTGCAAGACTCTCAGGACCAAATTTTTCTCCAAAATTAACCTCACCTCAGGTTACAACCAAGTTGAAGTAAAGGAAAGGACATACCAAAGACTGCATTCTGTACGTAATTTGGATCCTTTGAGTATAGGGTACAAGCTTTGGGATGACCAACGCTCCTGCAACGTTTGACACCATGATGAACCAAGCACCAAAAGGTCTCTCAAATTCAGTATGCTACCTTGAAAATATCATCATATTCTCAAAAACAAAATAAGAACACCTCACGCATGTCCGCAAGACACTTGATTGACTTGCAAAGCACAAACTTTACGCAAAACCAAGTAAGTGCCAATTTATGGAAAAGAAACTACTGTTCTTGGGCCACATTGTGTCTGAGAGTGGCATCAAAGCAGATCCAGACAAAATAAAAGCCATAAATAACATGCAACACCCCACCTCTGTTAAACAAGTTAGATGCTTTCTTGGAAAGGTAGCTTACCTAAGGAAGTATGTCAAAGACTGCAGAAAGCTCACCACACCAATCAATGACCTAAATAAAGGTAATGCCAAAAAGAAAATCATCTGGACAACAGAATGTGACAAGAATTTTAAACTATTTAAACAAGCTTTTATTGAAGCACCAATCTTGTAATACCCTAATAACAATGGGTGCTACAAGTTCAAGTCGGATGCCAGTGACACTGCCATTGGCGCAGTCCTGCGCATCTGCCATCCAGGGCATCAAGACTTCCTTCCAGTCTGGTATGAAAGCAGAAAACTAACCAACACTTAGCAGAGATACCCAATACACAACAAGGAATTGCTAGCAATATATAACACATGCAAGAAATGGAGATGTTATCTGGAAGGACATTTAAACGTCTGAGTACTAACTGACCATAAATCCTTAATCTATTTCAAAACTCAGAACGCACTTGCACGGCAACAAGCCAAATGGATGTCCCTGCTAGAGCAGCTCAATTTGGACATCCAATACAAAAAGGGGCAGAGCTGGTCACAGCTGATGCTCTTTCTAGGCTATGTCAGCCAAGAGAGAATCATTCTGACCACCTGGACCCTGACTAGCCAAACCTATAGAACATTGAGTATAAAACCAAAGGGAAAACCCCTCAACATACCAACTGACCCACAATACATTAGTAAGGAACAAAAATTATTTCCACATATCAAATGACACTGCATACCAAATCATTAACAACAAACATGTCCCTTACAACCCACTTGCACAAAGAGTTGTCACCATATTAAGACATCACCGCCTACTAGGACATACAAAGGCTAACAACCTATACCCCACATTAAAAGAGATAGTATGGTGGCCCAATCTCAAACAAGATATAATTGATGTTTGGAAAAAGTGCACAGTATGCAAGAAATACACCAGCACAAAGGCTCCCCAGCCAACGGTCAACCCAGCACCAGACTCTGAATCATTCAAGGCTTGGGGGCTAGATGTAGTGGGCCCCTTCCCAGAAACAAAGGCAAATCAATGTTTCCTGATTGTAGCCATTGACTTTGCTACACACTGGCCCATCTGCTGGGCAACAAAGGACCACAAAGCAGAAACCATCAACTGTTCCATTAACAAAGCAATCATAGCCAACTATGGCACTCCAGACTACATCATAACTGATGGAGCAACAGAGTTGTCAGGTCATGTAGTTAATGAAAACTTGAAATCCAAAAACATTAAACATTCCACAACCTCTCCATAAAGGCCACAGGCCAACAGCAGAGTGAAGTGCGTAAACGCAGCCTTATTAAAACCCTAGAGAAAATAATAGATGGTAAAGCCAAAGACACATGGCCACTATACGTAAAACATGCATTACTGGTACCCTGGGTCTGCACTAATCAAGGGACAGGCTACTCAACATTTGAACTAACATACAGATACAAACTAAAGATAGACACCTGCAACAAGCAACCATACATAAAGATCCCCCCAGGGAAACCCCCACAGTAGTTAAAGTACCAACTCTACAACACATACGCCTCAAAGCCAGAATAGCAGAAATAAAAAGGCTCAAATAAAAAAGGTAACCTCTACAGAGTAACCACTTCCCATTGACTCCCCTGTCTGGATCCTAGCTGGAAACAGAAAGAAGATAGACTCAGTACACAAAAGACCAGGAAGAATCATAATGTACAGACCAGGTCACAACACCTATCTAGTAAAATACCAAGGTGCCAAAACCCCAAATGTCAAGAATTATCACAGAACCTGTCTCTGCCTTAGTAAAGGAGAACCTTGAACAGACTGGTTCCAACTAGTAAACACCTCCAGGAGCATTAGGCGGCAGCCATTAAAATAAAGCCCCTCCTTATGCACCAGAGTAACCCCTTAAGGGGGTGTCAAGGGTCTGGATGTACAAGCATTCTGGATACCACCCACCTACTTAACATCCAGTCATTGTCCAATTTGGTGCCCTTCTAATATACTGTTTGACATACCAAGAATGGTAATCAAGCAATATCACATGACTGTCCAAGTATCCAGTGGCTTGAACCCATTCCAAACATGACCAACTCCCAGGTTCAATCCAACTAAATCTCTGGCACAGCCTAATCTATATAAGTCTAAAATATTATCCAATAAAATATCCTTCTCTTCTCTCCTAATCTCATATTTGAAGCTTCCCCAAAAGGTGCTCCTTATCAGTGGGTTACATTAAATCCTGTATAATGGCTAAGGCAGGATTTTGAGAAATGGGGCAGGTTAATAAGAGATAAAATCTTGCTCTGAACCACAATAAACTGCAGTTTCAGCAACAATTAAAAGTTTGCACTAAAAATTCCTGAGAGGCCAAAGGGGGAAAGAAATTAGCTGAACACCAGAATCAACAGGCAAAACAAATGGCCCAATTTTACTAAAAATATTTGAACTTTATTAGAGTAGAGAATGATTAAATAAGGTCTTTTACAACTCTTGCATTCATTTTAAGGGAGGGTATGGAATTGGGGTGAGAGATCAAATGTCACTAAACTAATTGACCAATGATATGAGCGGATACAAATTCATTTCTTGAGGCAAGATGATCTTGACAAATTTTGAATGGACAGAATCAAAAGGAAAACTGACTCAACTAAAAATTTAGGAACCTGCTTTGGATGCAATTACAACTGCCAGGACACTCTTTCACATGATATTTAACTAGGGTGTCTCTTTGTTGGGTTAGGTGGGGAATCTTTGGAATAATTCCACAAGTACATTAGTTTTAAAAGCTATGGCAATAACCAAAAATACCTCAGATTTAAACAAAATGATTTCAAATGTGAACAAAATCCAAGATGCACAGGATTCAGGATTCAAATAATTTAAATATTTTGATTATTAAATAATCTGTCAAACAAAAGACAAAAATTTCACTGGTCCATTATACAAAATTATAGCAAATATCAAGCGGCGTTGTTTAAACCACACACAAAATGAACTGATGAAGCAAGTGAGATGGATGGATGCTGTTCCAGAGTATATTATAATCCAATCAGGATTTCATGAGGCATCAACAGAAGGACCAAAATGAAATAGAGTTTGATCAAACTATAAATGAGATTCCACAAGCACAAAACAAAATGAAGTCACAGAAGATGTGTAGTATGAGCAGTCTAAAATAGAATTATAACAGTTTAATAGCCAATCAACAGTGTCCTGGCCCATACCAGAGTCCAACTGGACTCCCACAGGGGAGGCAGGCCGGGCCTGGAAGGCCATGTACACAATAGACGCAATTCTGACCAGGTAGTTGACTGCAGTAGCTAAGGGACGCCAACTCCCAATATGGGGCACAACCTGGTCAGCCAGCCCCAATACTGTGATATAAACAAACCCCAACTTACTGAAGTCCTGAACAGGAGGCGTGTTAAGTAAGGGGGAGTGGTTGGAATTTCCTTCATAGCAGGCAGGATGGTCTCTTTAGCACAACTAGGAGGGAGATCCAGATGATGTGGGTGTAAATACTCCAAGTCAAGAGTGCAGGGTGGATTGACTGAGGTAGCAGGAGTATAGCCAGGAGGGTACAGATAGGCAAGTTTATATCGAGTAGAGGATTCACAAATAGATGCAAACAGAATAATTAAATTTGAGCAAAAATAGATAATTCCTGCAAGAAGATAATGATTTCTGGGCATAGACTTGTTTTATTTAATATTTCAACTGTGAGGAGGGCTAACCCCTCTCACTACTTATACTTACTGGTAAAGATGCAACCTTTTGTGCCACCAGGGATCTGGTAACAACATTTTAGTCAAACTTACAATTTTACCTTGGAATCAAACACTAGAGCTTAGGGAGGGAATATTATTGATCAGTATAACAGGAATCTTGCTTGAGCTGCAGCATGTCAAAGTGCCACAGCTATTTATAGAACCCGCAAGCAATTGAGCACCTAATTGTGCAATCAAACAATTGCGCTCCCAGTGTACCATTTTCTGATATTTAAGAGGCCCAAATTTTTTAATAGAATTAAAGCCAGGGATTTGAGGCTCATGTGCCTCTCAAATACTGGGCAATTTTTTAATAAAAAGGGGGTTTTCTTTCTCTGTGAGACAATAGGTAAGGGTTCCCAAGCTGTGGGGTGTTTGGCCTCTAGGAAGGCCAGCTGATTGTCCAGGGCATTCTGGGCCCTGACAAACAGCTATCAAATTTAAGAACAGAGACATTTTATTCATTTTGGCTCCTTATTTGACTAAAATGGTTTAAGAGCCTTCCAAATATGGAATGCTGATTAAAATAAAAATAAATCATACAATTTTAAACTTCTACTTTTAGTGATTTTATCCAAGATTTTTTACAATGGTTTTTACTATCAACAACATTTTTAACAGCGCCAGCAACCAAGCCAGCAGCAGCCAAGCCAGCTTCAATGGAGGCAAGGCTCAGAACGTGGAGGCGCCCATTTACACCCAAGCCTTTGATGTGGGTAATGAGGAAGCTGACCCGTACTTGACCCCTATGACTTTGACTTGTTTGAGAGTCACCTAGCGCCCAGCTCTGCCCCACTCCCTTACCCGCCCCTGCACAGGCTACCAACCAACCTGCCATTTGGAATGGCAACCTTGATTTGGAACAACTTCCTGCCACCAGCCAACCTGCCCCCTACAGCCAATCAGGCTTCAGCTTCTGCAGCCCAGCGCCTCAAACGCATAATAATCACTGCCCAAATTCTTCAGGAAATTGAGGCACTTAACCTGTAGGGTTTGTCCTGGGACCAGATTGCCACACTATTGCAATTTACTCAAGTCATCACAATGAGGGAATTCAATAACTTAATTAATAAGGGGAATCTGATTGGGACAGCCAAGAAGCCAAAGAAGCAGGTCAACTCCCAGATCACCAAGGTGTATCCAATAATACTCAATCTCCTTCAGCGGTACCCCAAGCTTCCCCTGACCCAGTTCTAGAAGAAACTTATGCACCATGGGATTTGGGTGTCTGAGCGCATGGTGCAGCTCTGGATGTATGGAAAGGTGGCTTCAGTCTGGGTACTTACCAATGTTTCTGACAATCAATGGGATGGCACTGAGGATTCTCCATATGATCAGGTCATTGGATCCACTCTGGGTTAATGCTTGATAAGTCTATCAGATAATATCATGTTCATCTCCTACTATAAGCTATCCATAGCTTTTGAAAATTTTGGCAAGCAAGGAAGAGCGCCACCCAAAAAGGAAGAAGATAAAGAAGGGGACTTTCATTGGTGCAGTTCTGGCAGTTTTGGCCAATGGTTTTTTCTATTATTGGACAAACCCAGATTTCACTAATGGCTATAAGTACGGCCACATCCTCAGTGAATTACTTTCTCCTGGGTTAGCTCAAATTCCAAACACTGGGTTTTCTTGAGCAACCAGATGAAGAGTAGCTCCAGCGCCCTCAAGGCCATCCAGGGACGCAGGCACCAGGCCTCAGTCTACCCCGCCAGACATGCAGATATCCATCTGGCCAATGTAGTGTTCTTCAACATTGGAGACACAGTCCAGCAGTGCTGCCTCCAGGCGTTCAATGATCTTTATCTCAAGGTCCTCAACCACAAGTCTCTCTTTGGTTGCCAGATGATGGCAGATTTGTTGCACAAATTGTCTTCCATGTTAATATGGTCAACCAATCACAGAAGGACAAGCTCCTCCCACACTGTGCCACAGCACCTACCAGTAAATCACGGCAATGACCAATGAGGAGTACAATGAGCGGTACATGGCATCTGTGGTGAAACTCATCACAAGTTGGTTGCTGGAATCAGGATTGTTGTTGAGTGCTTCCTGACTGAATAGGATCCAGATTGTCTTCTCAATAGGGCCATCATTCCAGATGTTTATGATAACAACTAGCTTCCGGATTGTTTAACCCCAACAACTTGATTCCGGATCAAAAGTACACTGATTCTCAGTTAAATTACTTTACCAAACTTTTCACCAACTTTTGTTTCAGATTGACTACCCCAACCTACAGCTTCATTAACCCCCTTGTGCCGCTGGGGCTGTTTCATCTTCTCCTGATTGTTGGGCTGATCTTCCATGTTCATATTCATTTCTCCCTCTCTCAATCCCCAAGCAATGACCAACTTACCTTGAGTTATCAAGTAAGTTGTAGTATTTAAACCCCTTCTCTTCTTCTCAATAAAGATATATGTTATACCCCCTTATATTAAGCTACACCATTGATTACTTTGTTGAGTGTATAATATAAGGACTACAAAGGCTAGTCTCCTCCCATTGACTAAACTGCCAACTAAGCTTGACTAGAAGTCACTTGTTGAGGATTTGCTTTTGAGTAGTTGCTGTTGGTACTACTCTAAACCCTTTGTTGTTCTTCAGGCCAAACACTTTGTATTCTCTCCACTTGTCTGGTATCCAACTAGTCCAATACCAAGTGTATCAACTGACACCTAGATTGTCCTGCAATCTCACTATCAAAAGCCTAGACTGTCAACCAACCAACCAACCAATCAACAGACTTTCCCTAATTATTGTAGTAAGAGTACCACATCTTGTTGCTCACTACAGGGGCTTTTAGCTGATTCCTTTACCAACCTCTTATTGACGCCTATAAAGCCTCTGACAAGGGAAGAACCTATTTAATATGGCTAATACAAGATCCTCTGGAGTGCCTCTCCTGCCTTTGAACAACAACATCCATCAAGTTAGTTGTTCCAATAGATCTGGCTCTCCAGCCACTACTCAATCAGCACCATCTCAAGCAAGCACCACTAACGTGGGCTCAGCCAGTAGTATTCACCCTCAAAGGGTAAGCCAGTTGTCAACTGATAGAAATACTTCCAGACCCTCAACTACTGCTGCCAACAATTCCACTAGACCAAACCAGTCCCCCCTTGGGAGTTGCACCACAGTCAATTGAGCAAACTAACAGGCCAGCACTCCAAGCAGGGTGCTGAAAACCCCTAACAATTGTCCAAGTCCAGTAAAGCAACTTTTCTCTATGGAAATTCCCACAGTTTAACCAACCCTGATTCCTCCTCTGGGACCCTGGAAACCTTCTAGCCAACCAGTACAACAGTTGATCCCAACCTTTGAGGCCTTTAACTTCTCTGCTTCTGTAGTCAGTCAAACCCTTGATTGTTGGTCCTTGGCGCCCATTTACCCTATTTCTAACAGTCCCAGCCTGCAGTTGTTTCCTATTGCTCCTTCTATTAGACCAGCCAACACTGACCCATATCTCCCTCTGGATACTTCAGCAGAGACCACCAACACAGAGAAGGACCTGCAGGAGATTGAACAGATGATTGAGCACAACAATGGAGCTCTTCCTCAATCAACTGTTGACAGTTTGGACAGATTGACCACATATAACACAAGGGTTGGCCATCCCAAACTTATGAACACTGTAAATAGACTTAATCAGGTCAATGCTTCCTCTGAGAGCTCAATAATTGACATGAAGACCTACAACAGTTGGCAGCTATAAGTTTCAAGCGCCAAGGTGAATGGAATAATATCACCAATCAGCAACTGGAAGAGTCCAACGCCCGTGCCAGAGCAACTGTCGTCCATTTAGAAGGGATAACTCGGGAGTCAAACATCATCATGAATACTCAGTTTACTCCTCTCTGTGACTTAACTGTTGCCTTGGCTGCCAACTTGGAGCCATCCACAGTGCACCTTGAGGCTCAAGGAATGACCCTCACCAATCACCATTGTCACATACAAGAGTTAATGGAACAGATGAGCCAACTGTCTCAAGCAACCTCTGTGCAAAGTGCTGTTCAACAACAGAAGAACACAGCAATCACTCATGTGGATGCTGAAGTTACCAGGCGTTTTAATGAAAATTGTACACAGATTGAAGAGATACAACGCCAATCTACCAAATATTTAGCTACCACTACTGCTGTAGTAGTGGAACAGCTTACCAACTGCAACCAAGGAGTACACCAGGCATACACTGCCAATCAAGACCTAACAGAGCAAGTGGGTGGGCTTACAGCTCAATTGGCTAACACCACCACTCTACTGAACAATCAAGGACAAGTAGTCAAAGAGCTAAGAGTAGCCACAACTACTCTAGAAGAACACTTCAACCAATTGGCCATTGGGGATCCAACTACTCATAATCCCACCATCATTGGTAACATACTCAATCATGGTTGAGCCAACCCTGCTCAACCTCCCCAGTACACTCCTCCCAACATAGCAACTGGAACAAATGCTATGCCAATTGGGAGTGCAGGTTCAAGAAGCCACTGCTGCCGTTGCCAGAGAAGTCCTGCGAGCCACCAACGCCAGTCCTGCTGCCAACACCACCAAGCTGACTACACCAATAGTAGTAGTTCTAGTGCCAATTCTGGTTCTGAGGATGAGTCAACCATCTTGTCTTCTATGTACCAGCAAGGAGTTCATATTGGTTCTAGTTCAGGCAGAACTAAACAAAATATTCTCTTCAAGACCAAATTCTTGATGAACAGTTTCATTGATATCCACATGTGGCTGGACACCTTTGAGAAAGCTAATTAAGGACTAGGGTCAAGAGAAAGGGGTCTAGCCTGTATCTGCATGCTAGATGAAGCAGTATTGGCTGACATCTCTCAGCACCTTCCCAGAAACTACAAATACAAGGATGTGAAAAAAGCTCTCCTTAAAGTCTTTGATTCAGAAGCAAGGGAAAAAATCAACAGGGATAACTTCCTGGTTCTAAAAATTAAGAACTTTGAAGATTTCCCCCTGTGAATTCCAATCTATGGTAAGTTGGTTGCAGGTGAAAAACCTCATCAGCCCCAAAAACTGTTGCTGTGCCCTTTGACATTCCTTTTTACTATACAAGGATCTCTTGCTTGAGTTTTCTGGTCAGATTAATGGCCTTCATGACTTTACTTTAATCTTAGAGCAAGTCTTTACCTTAGGGCAGCTCAAAACTCAGTTAGATTGTCTAAAGCATACCAACCAATGGGTTTATGCCACCCCAGAACCATCCCCAATTCCTGTCTATCAATCTTTGTCTTCTTACAAGAGCAACTCTAATGCCCAGTTGACTCCATACCACATGCAACCCAACTACACAGGCTGCAGAATTTGTAAGGAAAATACGCATATGCAGAAGGATTGCCCCAACTTTGCTCTATACAAAAAGGTCCAGGAGATGTTTAGAAACAGAAATCAGGGCCAACCTGGAGTTCACATAGTTTCTAATGAGGACACCGTCCACATAGAAGACTACTTCTCTTCCAACAAGGAGTCAAAAACAAATAAGTGATGGACTCAGGGAGTCCCCATCACCTCTGCCTAAACCTCCCCCCCAACAACCTAGCTGGTATCTTTTCTGTGTTATCAAATCCAACCAGTTAGAAATCAGCACAGGCTCAACAACTAGAGAAAAGACATGCCTTAATGGAATCTCTTAACTCTAGTATTACTGACCCAACCTTCTGTCCCTACCTGTCCCAGCCTGTACCCAACCTGCTCTTGATTGACTCTGATAGTGATTGCAAAGATGTTTTCCTATACCCAGACAATTCTTTTATCAATGTGTCCCTTCCTATCCCAATGAAGACCTTCCTAAAAGCTCTACCTATGTTCAAGGATTTCTTGGATGCCCTACAAGAACATCTAAGAAACAACCCTATATGTAATATCACTAATTATACCATCAATCCTTCCAAAACATGCACATGGGTTCAACTTAAAGTCTTCAACACTCCAATATGCGCTGTTGTCAACACAGGAGCACTGACAACAATAGTCTCATCTCAACTGGTATCCAAGCTTTGCTTTAAACCAGACTTGGCTTATAACAAAAGCTTCTCCACTGCAGGAGACCAACAAACCATTGCAGCCAGTGCCTATAGTAGTATTCCATTGATATTTTGTGACTTATTCCTAACAACAAGTGCTGTTGTGCTACAATCTACCAGCTATGATATTCTAATAGGTACCAACCTGCTACAACAATACTACGCCATAATAGCCATGGGCGCTGGAACAATAACCCTTATGGAACATTCCATTCCTCTATTGTTTAACGACAATCAAACGTCGTACATGGTTTCTCAAGGAAAATCTGACCAACATCATACTTTGATTAAGTATCTCCATGGTGTTATGGGTATTCCCTATTTTCTAGCTAATCCACATACCAAGACCCTTCAGTCTTATGCTAACTCTGCTACAGGCATTAAACTTAAGGCAAATCATTCAATGGTAATAGAGCCTTTCATACAAGCAGTTATTAGCACTTGTATTCTGTTTGATGTCCCTCCTGGAATGTCCCTCAATGTGTTTAGCCTTCCCCATCCTTTGCTGGTCAAACCAATTGCAGCCCCAGGATTTTTTGATGAAGCCAACCATTATGAACTTAAGGTGTTATTGACAAACCTTTCACCAAAGAAGATTGTTGTCCAGAGACACTAACCAATTGAATACGTGAGGATTGAGCCAACAACATACATTGATTCTGTCTACTACATTAGAAACCTATTGGAATAAGGGATTTCAAAGACACCTCTGACTCATTCTCACTCAGTACTAGCTGTTATTTCATGTGAAGAGATGTCTGGTATTTCTGAGGGGGAGATGTCCAAGTTTGAAAAACTTTTAGATGAGTTCAAAGAATCTTTGCAACATCCAATTTCAACTTAGCTTGTGCAAAAGGAGTCAAACACAAAATCAACGTCGGTGACTCAGCCCCTATCTACCAAAGGTCATATTGTTGATCACCCAAAGACAATGCAATAATTGGTGAAGAAGTTCAACAACTACTAAGCGCTGGTCTTTTGAAACCATCAAGTAGTCCCTGGGCTTCCCCTCTCCTGCTATTTTAGAAGAAAGGTGGCACAAACTGAGTTGTCATCAATTACCAACAGTTGAATCAGATCACCAAGAAAGACAAGTATCCATTGCCACGTATTGAAAAAACATAGACCAACTAGGTGGTGCATGTTACTTTTCAGCAATGGACTTGGTCTCTGGTTACTGGCAAGTACCAATGGTCAAAGAGGATCAAGAAAAATGTGCCCTAATTACAGAAGCAGGATTGTACCAACCAACCAGAATGCCCCAAGGATTAGCAAACACACCAGCTACCTTCCAACAACTCATGGATAGTACATTTGCCAACCTTAAACTAAGTTGTGTTCTCATATACTTGGATAACATAAACGTTTTCTCCAAGAAATTTGATGAACATCTTAGCCACTTGAAGGCAGTCTTCATAAGGCTTCAGAAGAAAGGGTCAAACTCAAACCCTCTAAGTGCTCTTTCTTTAAGACTCATTTGGAATTTTTGGGTCATGTCATCTCCAGCAAAGGAATCAGACCTATCCCAGCCAAGACGTCGACCATAGCCCTGATGCCTTCCCCCACCAACATGAAAGGAGTACAAGTAATCCTAGGCATGGCAGGATACTATCGCCAATTCATACCCAACTTTGCCAAAATAGCCCAACCACTCTTTCACTTGTTAAAGAACTCCACCAACTTCAACTGGACTAAAGAGTGTGAAGAAGCATTCCAATCCTTGAAAGACGTTCTAACAACTAATCCTCTACTAGTGTACCCCAATTATTCCAAGCCTTTTTCCCTACACACCAATGCTTCAAATGTTGCTATTGGTGCAGTACTATCACAAACTAATGACAAAGGCAAGGGACATCCAGCCGCTTATTTCTCAAGAACTCTCAACAAGCATGAACAAAACCGCAGCACTACTGAACGTAAATGCCCCGCAGTTCTTTATGCTATCAAAGAGTGTAAACCATATGTTCATGGAACACACTTTACAGTAGTCACTAACCATTTGAGTCTATTATGGCTACTAAAAAAGAAGGATCCAGAAGGTAGACTAGCAATATGTTCATGGAACACACTTTACAGTAGTCACTAACCATTTGAGCCTAGTATGGCTACTAAAAAAGAAGGATCCAGAAGGTAGACTAGCAATATGGGCCGCCAAGTTGCAAAGCTTTGACTTTGACATTATCCACCAACCAGGAACTAAACATGGAAATGCTGACGCCCTATCTAGACTACCAATCATTGCTGCATTAGGAGAGGACCTCAATAGTTTATATTAATTGATCAGTTGACCCAAGCAATGGAGTTCTTTAGACAACCAAGTTAAAAAGATGCTCCAACAACTGAGTCAAAATGCATTCATAAAGAATGGTAAACTCTTTAAGAATTATAAGGGCACCATTCTTCCCTATATTTGTCCCTCCAACCAACTTTCCTGCCTTGATGAGTTTCATCAATAATTAGGTCATGCAGGTTTGCAACAGATAATGAAAACAATGTCAGAATACATTTATTGGGAAAATATGACAACCAACATTGCTGAATACGTCAATAAATGCCTTCAGTGCGCCAGGTTTAGAGAGAAACCTAGCCAACACTCTTACCAATTTGTCCTGCCTGGATACGCTTTCCAGACTGTGTCAATTGACGTTGTTGGACCGCTCCCAAGCCCTGGTCCAAGAAAACTGAAGTACATCATAGTTGTCATAGATCACTTAATCAAGTGGATTGAGGTACAACCTGTTGCCTCTGCCAACTCTCTACAGACTGCTAAGTTTTTGCTTCAAGAAATCATTGCACGACATGGCTGTCCTGCAGCCATTCTAACCGACAATGGAACCAACTTTGTCAAAGTCATCCTACCCCGGTTACATGACTTGATGGGAATTAAGAGCACTTCTTCAGCTCCCTACTGTCCTGAGACAAACAGAGCTATTGAATGAGTCAATGGAACCCTAGTTAGAGTACTGAAGAAATTAGCAAAAAATTGGCCTTCCTCATGGGATATACACCTAGGTGTAGCCGTCATGGCTTACCAATTCACTTTACACTCCAGAACTGGTGTCAGCCCATTCAAGATGATAAATGGCCAACACCCTGGACTGCCCATGCACTTGGTACCCCTGAACTCCAATTGTAGTGAATCTACTTATTTCCAACAATTGAATACCCTGACCAAGCAGATAATGCAAACTCAGTCTCAAGCTTTCAACAGCTTAAAGGAACATTGAGTTAAAAGCTAGTCACAAGACCAGGTGAACCTACCAGCACTTCCAACATTCCAAGTTGGTGACTGAGTTCTGATGTACCAACAACAACTTCACAGGCCACAGAAGAAGCTAGACAGCTTATGGACCAACCCCTGTGAAGTTATTGCCAAATTAGGCTATGATGTCTACAATCTTAAGGATTTAACTTCTGGACAACTCATTAATTGTGTCCATGCTAAATTCCTGAAAGAATGTCCAGCCAACTCTTTGAGACTGACTGGACCTCTGGCTAAGGTTTAGGGTTACCCTTCCCTTACCTATTTTTTATTACCTCTATTTTTGTACTTTATACCATACCCTTAACTCTATTATAAGGATGCCCCAAAGAAAAACATAAGAAGAAAACATGAAAGAAGAAAAGGACCTTTATTTGCTACCTTGCTCATTTGAGGGAAACAAAAAACGCAAGTGTATAGAGCACCTCATAAAGATGATGCATAATTGACACCACCTTACTGACAATATCAGTCTCCAAAGATTTACTGGAGCCAACTTTGCGGAAGTTCATGAAATCAGGGAATTCAACTTGGTCCAATTGTGCCACGCCAAAATTGGAGCCAAAAAGTTCAAACACCAGAAGATAAAGCCTAGCCAGAAATTCTGACTGAGATGCATTAGCTAACCAGCTATTCAAGAACTCAGTAAGGCATTCCTTTATTATATCTGGAATCTCTTTGGCCAACACGTCCTTCTCATGGATTACTTCAAACAGAATCTCTAAGGTGAGAAGATAAAAAAACCCATCAATTAGCTGTAAGTAAAGTTATCCTCCTAGGACAAGGTAATAAAGAATAACTCCTGGTACTCCACAGGACGACACTTTCCTACTCTATTTGAAGAGATATTGTTTGTGGTGCCATATGATACTCCCCAAGAATGGCCCAACTAAGAGCCACGGGAC
Organism: Entomophthora muscae; assembly: GCA_014839935.2. NCBI lineage: Eukaryota > Fungi > Entomophthoromycota > Entomophthoromycetes > Entomophthorales > Entomophthoraceae > Entomophthora > Entomophthora muscae. The sequence goes on from QTSX02004279.1 coordinate 441,294, forward strand.
AACAGATTGCTAAGATTCTTTCTTGTTTCTCTGGGCTAATCTCTGAATTGATTGCCTCTCAAAGAAACCAGTCTAATTCTACCTCATATGATTGTTGTTCAGCTGACAAAGATGTGTTCTCCATACGACAAAGAAGAGGATTTGGTGTCTTGCCATAAGGAAATTCCACCTTAAATGCCTTGTGAAGTTCTCTCCAAGAGGATCCTAGCCTAAGGATGTTGCTATCAAAATCCATGGGCACTGCATACCCCATGTTGGTGTCCTAAGCATGGTTAATAATGTATTAGTTCTTGTTTTTACCTCAGGTATTGGCTTCATACTGCTTGGATTCAATGCTTCAGTATGTTTTTTGGACGTTCTTGCTTTGACCAGCTTTTTGAAAGCCAACACTTCCTCCTGGATGTTCCTGCTCATCTCCTTGGTAGGATTCTGTTGATTGGTAGGTTTTTCCTTCTTAGTGGTAGATGCAACTGGCTTAATCAACACAACCCAAGGATCTTTCTGGTCTGTTCCAAGGCTTTCTGTTGCTCATTGACATCAATTGCCTTCTGATAATTACTCAAAGTACTCATTGAGCGTGTCTGTTGGCTGCTACTGGCAATGGATGTGATCTGTTGTCAAAAATGCTCTAACTCTTCCATTTCCTTGGCATAGTTGTCCACCATACTGGATACCTCAATCAAACCTTTTTTGATTGTTTTGTTCTCCTCTATTACAGTTGATTGTTTGGCAACCAGTTCTGCAACAAGTTTTTTGATATCCTCTATTTTCTTGCTGATTAGCTCTATTAGATTCCGCATTTATAGTCTATTCATGTGGGGGTGTGTGGTGAAACTCATCACCAGTTGGTCTTTGGAATCCTGATTGTTGTTGAGTGCTTCCTGACTGAATAGGATCCAGATTGTCTTCTTAATAGGGCCATCATTCTGGATGTATATGATAATGACTAGCTTAAGGATGGTTTAACCCCAACAATTTGATTCCAGATTGAAAGTACACTAATTCTCAGTTTCATTACTTTACCAAACTTTTAACTGACTGTTGTTGCAGATTAACTACCCCAATCTTCAGCCTCGTTAACCCCCTCATGCCGCTGGGGCTGTTCCATCTTCTCCTGATTGTTGGGCTGATCTTCCATGTTCATATTCATTTCTCCCTCTCTCAATCCCCAAGCAATGACCAACTTACCTTGAGTTATCAAGTAAGTTGTAGTATTTAAACCCCTTCTCTTCTTCTCAATAAAGATATATGTTATACCCCCTTATATTAAGCTACACCATTGATTACTTTGTTGAGTGTATAATATAAGGACTACAAAGGCTAGTCTCCTCCCATTGACTAAACTGCCAACTAAGCTTGACTAGAAGTCACTTGTTGAGGATTTGCTTTTGAGTAGTTGCTGTTGGTACTACTCTAAACCCTTTGTTGTTCTTCAGGCCAACCACTTTGTATTCTCTCCACTTGTCTGGTATCCAACTAGTCCAATACCAAGTGTATCAACTGACACCTAGATTGTCCTGCAATCTCACTATCAAAAGCCTAGACTGTCAATCAACCAACAGACTTTCCCTAATTATTGTAGTAAGAGTACCACAGCAGCCATCACAGTCATTCTCCTTCCTCCATCCCACCACAGCCTCCCACCTTTCAGCCCCACCCATCCAATCCCAGACCTCACAGGTCAGCACCACCTCAATGCCTTCCTTTCTGCAATATTCTGCCAACTAGGCATCACTCTTCCCCACTACCAATAAACTCACTGTTGCCAAACATTTTCTTTGTATATTATCTTTATTTTGAATTTCAATTGTTCATTTTTTTCTTTGTGTTGTAACTGTGCTGTTTTAGAAGAGTTACAAGGGGAAAAATATTTAGAAGCTAGATAATAATCTTTATTGGGAGATAGTGATTATATAGTTCATGTGAATCAATGGATAACAGGAACATGATTGGTGATCACATAGTTGGATGGAAGAAGGGGGTGGCTTGATCCTGATAATGAGTCAAGCGCCAAAACAAGGTATCCACCATAGAGGATCATCATCTGTTCATGTTGTTGGATTTGGTAATTTGAGTTGACTTCCTAGTCTGGCTTTAAGTGACTGGATAATTGGATTGCAGGTCACAAACCTGCTTGGTTAGAACCTTGCTGGCGGGTCAAGCCTGCGGTTTTGACACCCCCCCTCAACTGAAGGTTGGCCTCCTCTGGGGGCAGGTTGTCAGGGAGGTTTTCAGGAGCCTGGGCACTGTATTGAACTAGTTGTTGTCCTGTAGCTGGTAGGGCGGTCTCTTGTTGTTTCTGTCTTGCTTTGCAGGGTTGTAGGCAATCATGGTGTAGGGTTTTGTCTTGTTTACGTTTGCCAAGCCCTTGTATGAGGCAAGTGTTATTGTAGTTTACCTTTAGAATGATTGCTGGCCCCACTTTTTCAGGTTGTAGCTTGCTCTTGTCAACATTCATGACCCATACTTTGTCCCCAACTTCATGTCTATTGCAGATGGGGACAAATGTCTTTTGCAGATGTTCATTCTCTTTGGCTGTTTGCTTGTGATTAGCCTTTATTACTTGAGGGTCTGAGTGAGGGGGACTTCATTTGGAATTTCCAGTTTGGGTCCTGTCAATGCTTGAATGATATTTGGCTGTGTGCTGTATATCAGTTAAACAGGCTTTTTCCAGTGGATCTGTTCACTTGGGTTTGACACACAAGTAATTCAGTCTGTAGCTGCTTATACCAGTCTTCAGGTCTCCCAGCGGTGATTTTGGCTAAGGCTTGTAAAGGCTACCATTTAGCCGCTCTATACGTCCATTGTCCTGTGGGTGGTATGGTGTTGTCACGGTGTGTTTGACCCCATTCTTGGTGAGGTATACATTGGTGTTTTTGGAGGTTAACTCTTTGCCTCCATCAGTTATCAGGAGTTCTGACTTTCCAAACTTGCTGATTATTTTTTTGCCAAAAATTGTCAAACGTCATTGCCAGTGTGTGCCTTTACTGCTTGGGCTACTGGCCATCTTGTCGCAAAGACAATGGCAGTGATAATGTATTTCTTGTCATTGTGTTTCCCTGGCATGGGGCCAACAATGTCAAGAGCCCATACTTTAAAGGTAGCTGTGTGCAGATGGGAAGTACTGACTTTGGCAAAGTTTTGCTTTTGGAAAACATTTTGCACACCTGACATTGGTCTAGGACTTCCTGGACATTGCGGTATAAGGTTGGCCACCAGGCTTTATGTTTTAGAAACTCATATAGGTTTTGGCTCTTGGTATGTCCAAGGTCTCTGTGATAGCATAGGATGGTGACAACTTGCTGATGCGTGGGATTGTAGGGAATGGTTGTGCCATCAGACATTTTTCTGTGTAGGGTCCCATATATGTCAGCAAAGAGATGCTCATTCTTGATGACTGTTTCTTTGGTTATGTCAGTGGTGCCAGGGGGGAACCCTTTGTCTTTTGTTTGTAGCACCAGGAGAGGCCAGTCTGGGTCAAGCCCATTCTTGCCTCTTGAAGCACGGACATACAGACTGGACAGGGCGTCTGCCATGGCAAGCTCGGCCCCAGGCTTGTACTGGATGAGCATGTTAAATATCTCCAATAGTTCCATCCACTGCGCTTGGCGGCGTGACAGATTTGCTTGAGTCTTAAAATAGATGAGTTACTTGTTATTGATTAATGCTGTGAATTCTTTCTGGCGTTCTAGGTAGCACACCATTTGACTAGGCAGTGCACAATAGCCAGCAGTTCCTTGTTGTGGATAGGGTATTGACACTTGCCATCTGTCAACTTCTGTGCTTTGTAGGCTACGGGCAGGAATTTGCCGTCACTATTTTAATTTTTAGTACACCCCCTAATGGATGCATCTGAGGCGTCAGTTTCCATCTGGTATTCCCTGTCACATTTGGGGTATTGCAGGATGGGAGCTGTTGTGAGCTTCTCTTTGAGGCGTCTAAAACAGAGGTCACATTGGGGGGTCCACACAAACTTAGACTTGGTGCCAGTTATGGCAGATAAGGGGGCAGTCAGAATGCCACAGTCAGGTATGAAACGTTTTACATAGGCCATTATTCCCAATAAGGTGCGGAGTTCCAACTCATCTTTGGGGGGTGGCATCTAGAAGATGGCTTGTATTTTTTGACTGTCAGGTTTGATGCTGTCCTTTGAGACTATATGCCCCAGGAAGGGTAGTTGCTCACGGAAGAACTGGCACTTGGAGGGCTTGGCCAACAGTTTGTATTGTGCCAAGTTTGCAAAGACTGCTTCCAGATCTTTGTGGTACTGTTCCACCAAGGGGATGTAGACAATAATGTTGTCTAGATACACTAGGGCGTGTTTACCTATGTGGGATGTAAACACTTTGTTCATAAAGGTTACCAAGGTGGATGGGGAATTGGTCATGATAAAGTAGAGCACCACACATTTGTAGGAGCCATATTTAGTGCAGAAGCCGTTATGGGAATGTCATCCTCCTTGATACAAATCTGATTCTAGCCTGCAGTTAGATCAATCTTTGAGAAGATATTGGCTCCTCCTAAGGCATCAAAGAGGTTGTCAATCAGTGTTAAAGGGTAACAATTCTTAATGGTAACTTTGTTTAGGGCGCAGTAGTCTGTGACCAGGCATAAGGTACCGTCTTTCTTAGCCACAAAGAATACGGCAGCCCCAAAGGGGGATTGTGAGGGATGGATAAGTTCTTTTTCCAATGCCTCCTTGAGGTAGGCATGTAAGGCGTCATCTGTATTTGGGGTCAGTCTGTAGATAGGGCGCGCCTTGGGTACAGCCCCCTTGAGTTGGATAGAGTGCTGAATATGCTTCTCAGGGGGCAGCCCAGGTAGCACTTCCTTAAAGATTTCTGGATGCGGGCCACAATATTGCGGTCCTGAGGCATGGAGGTATCCTGGTGGTCTTTGAAGTGTATGATTTTGTACTGGCAGGAGTCCCAGTATATTGACTTCAGGTCTTTCTTTTTGTCCTGGGTCTCTGTAATGCGCACAAAGACGTGGTTGCGGAGCAGTTGGTCCACAGAGTCAGGATAGATTTGGTGGTTGACACCTTCAGGTTTGATGGTCAACACTGAGGTTGCCCAGTCTACGTGAGGATTGTTCTATTGTAACCAGTCTAGTCCCAGTACAATGTCAAACTTAGGAAAGTTGATGATGGGACCTTGGATGGTGGAGTGAAGGTTCTTGAGCATGACAGAGAAGGGGGCAGTTTCCCTTGCACAGTGATGTGGTGTCATCAGCCAGGACCACATTTTTAATCTGCAAAGGATTAGTGTCCAGCTTGAACTTATCCACAAAGCTACTGTTGACTAAGGTTTGGTCTGCGCCTGAGTCCAAGAGTGCTGAGCCTGTGTAACTGCAAAAGCAGAAAGGATAAGACATCAATTTATTGGTATTTCTGGCAATAGTGTACAGTACTGGGTCTTCCAAGGGCACCTGGATTATTGGGCATTGGTCCACGTCCTCAGGTTAGTATTCATTCTTGGGCAAGTCAGGAGTTGCGTGGGGAGAGCTTGGTTTGCTTAGTGCTCTCCCTGCGCTTTTCCCTCATCTTGGTTGCCCTGCGTGGCGCTGACGCGGAAATGAGTACGGTTGACTGGCCATTGTTTCCATTTCCATGTCTGTTAGAACCTGTGAGCTTGTGGTTGATGTTGTTCCTGTTGCCTCCAGGGGTGGTTGAGAGGAGCGCCTGCTTGGATGGAAATCCTTGGGTCTTTCTTGTTTCCCAGTTTGTGCCTTGTGCAGAGCGTTGGATGCCTGTTCCACTTTTTCCGCTTCACAGTATAGGCTTTGCAGGTTGGTCACCTGATCCAGGTTTACATATCTCATCATGTGTGACTTGAGAGCGTTGTAGTACATGAGGTGTGTGACTGGGGTGTCAAAGGCCATATCAGATGGTGCACAAAAGCAGAGTTCCTTGTAAGCACAGGTGAGTTCTTTTAAAGTACCTGTCTGGTCAGGTTCTTTACTTGGCAAATGATCATGAGTGCTGTGTTCTTTAGCAAAAATCTTGCCAGGAAGTCTTGCTTAAAGGTATCCCAGTTTTTTTCTGTGTGCTCTTCATGCCACTTGTTGCACCAGGTGCCAGTTTCATGGGTCAGGAGAATGGAAATCTCTACAATCCGAAATTGCTGTGGGCATTTCATCTGAGCTAGCTTGCTCTGGGAAGACTGAATCCATGCGGCGGCGTTGTTGTTGTTGGCCCCGGAAAAAGGTTCCAAGGCAGCGCTTTGTAGTCTTTGGGCTACATAGGCAGGCATGGTGGTTTTTTCAGCTGGTCATAGCATTGCTGGCAGAGCTTGGAAGAAACCTTATAACAGACATGACATTGAAGGTGGGTAGCAGGATCACCGTGTTTTGATATAGGACAAAACCATTGGGTATCACGGTACCAGGAGTGTACAGAGTCCAGTTGAGCAGGAGGCCAGACATAATTCTGTTGAGAATTTGTTGGCCGCAGCGTGTGCAGGCAACAGGCAGAATTTTTCAAAACAAGTTAGGATGGAGAGCCTACCTGTGCTACAAATGTTGTAACTGTGCTGTTTTAGCAGAGTTACCAGGGGAAAAATATTTAGAAGCTAGATAATAATCTTTATTGGGAGATAGTGATTATATAGTTCATGTGAATCAATGGATAACAGGAACATGATTGGTGATCACATAGTTGGATGGAAGAAGGGGGTGGCTTGATCCTGATAATGAGTCAAGCGCCAAAACAAGGTATCCACCATAGAGGATCATCATCTGTTCATGTTGTTGGATTTGGTAATTTGAGTTGACTTCCTAGTATGGCTTTGAGTGACTGGATAATTGGATTGTGGGTCACAAACCCGCTTGGTTGGAACCTTGCTGGCGGGTTGAGCCTGTGGTTTTGACATTTGTTTATAGTAGGCTTTATTCTTGATGTTCAGTTTATTTCTATAAATCATATATTTACTATACAGTGTATATAGATCTAGAATACTGTTATTTTTAGCACTCAAACACAGCCCTTTGTGAAAATATTAATGTTGAAACAGCAGGCTCAACCTGCCAACAAGGTTTTGAGTAAGCAGGTTTGTGACCTGCTATATAATTATCCAGTCACTCAGAGCCAGAATAGGAAGTTGACTTGAATTTCAAAATCCAACAACATGAATAAATGATGATCCCTTACAGTGGATACCTTTTTTGGCGCTTGGCTCATTATCAGGATCAGGTCACCCCCTTCATCATCCCACTGTGTTATCAACGCTATCATGTTCCTGTTATCCATGACTCACAATAACTATATAATCATTATCTCTCAATAAATAATATTATCTAGTTTCTAAATATTTTCCCCTTGTAACTCTGCTAAAACAGCACAGTTACAACATTGGTAGCACATGTAGGTTTTCAATCCTACCTTATCCCCCAAAATTACGCCTGTTGCCTGTACTTGCTGTGGTCAATAAATCCTTGATAGAACCATGTCTGTCCTCCTGCTGGACTGGACACTGTAAACACCAGGTGCCAAAATACCCAATGGCTTGGTGCTCTACCAAAACACAGTAATCCTGCTTCCCACCTTCAACGCCTTGTTGGCACAGGGGTTCTTTCAAGCACCTGCCATTACTCCTCAAGCAATTGATGAAATCATTATGCCAGTCTACGTAGCCCAGAGACTTCAAAGGGCCACCTTGGAACCTTTTTCTGGAGCCAATGACAATAATGCCATGGCATGGATCCAATCTGCCCAGAGCAAGTTAGTATAAATGGAATGCCTGCAAAAGTTCTGGATTGCAGAGATCTCCATTTGGTTAACACACAACACTGGCACCTAGTGAGACAAGTGACATGAGGACCACACCAAGAAAGATTGGGACACCTTTAAGCAGGACTTCTTGGCAAGGGTTTTGCTGAAGGATGCCGCACTTATTATTATACGCCAAGTGAATAATCTCACCCAGACAGGCACGGTGAAGGAACTCACCTGAGCATACAAGGAGCTTTGACTATGTCCCCCCTCAGATATAGCCTTTGACACCCCAACTACCCATATTATGTACTACAACACACTCAAGTTTCACGTAATTAGACATGTAAACCTGTACCAGGAAACCAACTTGCAAAGTCTGTATTGTGAGGTTGAGAAATTGGAACAAACATCCAATACTCTCCACAAGGCGCAAACTGGGAAAAGAGATAAACACAAAGACTCTCACCCAATGGGATGCTCCAACTGTCTGCCTCCTGGGAATAATAACAACAATAACTTGAATCATAAACCTGCAGGCTCAAATGGGAATGGAAACAGGAACAACAGCCAGTCAAACCTCATCCATTTCTATATCACTGCCACACAAGACAACCAAGGTGAGGGGAAAGCCCGGGGAGAGCACTAAGCAAGCCAAGCTCTCCCAGCACAACTTCTGACTTGCCCAATGATGAGTACCGTCCCAAGGACGTGGAACAATTCCCAATGCAAGTGCCCTTGGAAGACTCAGTACTTTACACCATTGCCAGATATCTAATAAACTGATGTCTTACCTTTCTGCTTTTACAGTTACACAGGCTTGGCACACCTGGACTTGGGCGCGGATCAAACCTTAGTCAACAGCAGCTTTGTGAACAAATTCAAACTAGCCACTAATCCTTTGCATATTAAAAACGTGGTTTTAGCTGATGAACATTACATTGCCGTGACAAGGGAAGCCACCCCTTTCTCTGTCATTTTAGAGAATCTGCATTCCATCATTCAGGACCCTGTCATTTATTTTCCCAAATTTGATATTGTGCTAGGGCTGGAATGTTTGCAAAGGAATAACCCCCATGTAGATTGGGCAACCTTGGTATTGATCATCAAGCCTAAAGGCATCAATCATCATATCTATCCTGACCCAGTGGACCATTTCCTGCACAATCACCTCTGCGTACGTATTACTGAATCACTGGACAAAAAGGAGAACCTCAAGGCAGTTGACTGGGACTCCTGCCAGTACAAGATAATAAATTTCCAGATTAATAGGATACCACTACTCCTCAGGATTGCAACACTGTGGCCCACCATCCAGAAATCTTCAAAGAGGCTCTACCAGGGTTGCCACCAGAGAAGCACATACAACACTCCATTCAACTCAAGGGAGCTGTACCTAAGGCGCAAGCCATCTATCAACTTACCCCAAACAAAGACAGCACCCATGTACTTACCTCAAGGAGGCACTGGAAAAATGACCTATCCGCCCCTCACAGTCTCCCTTTGGTGCTGCTGTATTCTTTGTGGCAAAGAAAGATGGTAAACTTCAATTAGTCACAGATTATTGAGTCCTTATGTGACAGATCCAGGTTCAACCAGTACAACTTACCATTATCCTGCCCTTGACTCTTATTGCCATTAACTTCCTGTGATAAAGCTTCAAGGAGCTTTGCCTCCAGGGAGGCAATTTTATTGGACAACACTTTGTTGTCATCCTGGCAACAAGTCATGATCTCAACGCTCTTTTACTCTCTTGCTCCTAAAGCCTCAATTTTGCAATTTGCCATTGCTTTCACTTTTTGTAAGATTTTGTCTCATCCTACTAACAGGTTCCAAGAATTTCACACATAGATTCAGTTTCCTTGGGCGGTAGTCCCTTCTTTTGCAAAGTAATTGGAGTATAACTCTTTGAACGCAGCCTTTACTTCCACCAAGGACTCCTCAGGCACAGTCTTGGTGACCTCCAAGCATGCCCAAGATTCATCCAACAAACTTTTAGGATCTTCTTTCCTGGCAGCAGAAGTTTCCACGCAAAGTACTCCAAATTTGGTCCTTTCAAAATTTAACAAAGAAGACATAATAATTGAAAAGATAGTTGAGAAAAAAGCGTCAAAATTGACAATATATCTTTATTTAAAATCAGCTGCTTTTGCTTATATACCCTTTGGGGCATATTTGGCTGAAAGCCCCTCCAGTTCCTGAAGCAATCTATGATTCATATCACGTGGTCTATGAAATTTGAGTCCCCTAAACCTGGATCTTTACCTAAAAGATCCCTGTAATTCTCAGCCTATGATAATCAACCTACAATGAGAAGAAGTCACCTGATGCCATTGATCTCATTGTATCAATTTGGCATGGAGCTTCCTCAGCTCCTGGCGCAAAAACCCTGTGTAATATACACATTCCAAAACTCAGCTATCAATGTTCCAACTGGGAACCAGCTGATCAAACCTTAATCCCTAGACATCATTACTGTCAAAACAGCAGGCTCAACCCGCCAACAAGGTTTCAAGTATGCAAGTTTGTGACCTGCAATCCAACTATCCCGTCACTTGGAGCCAGACTTGAAAGTTAACTCAAATTTCCAAATCCAACAGAATGAACAAATGACAATCCCTTATGGTGGATACCTTGTTTTGGCGCTTGACAATTACCAGGTTCAAGCCACCCCCTTCACCTTCCCACTGTATGATCAACACTATCATGTTCCTGTTATCCACAATTCACAATGACTATTTGATACCTATCTTTCAATAAAGAATATTATCTAATTTCTAAATATTTTCCCCCTTGTAACTCTGCTAAAGCAGCACAGTTACAACATTGGCAGCAGAAGTAGGTTCTCCATCCTACTTTTTACCCAAAATTCCGCTTGTTGTCTGTACTTGCTGCAGCCAATAAATCCTCAATAGAATCATGTCTTGCCTCCCAACAGACTGGACACTGTAGGCATCTGGTGCCAAGATACCTGATGGGTTTGTCCTCTACCAAAATATGGTGATACCCCTTCTGCATTCAATGCCCTGTCCACCCAAAGGTTCTTCCAGGCTCCCTCTGCCATGCCTTGTGCAACTGACAAAAAACCATGCCAGCCTACTTAGCCCAAAGGCTTTGAAGCGCTGACCTGAAATCCTTTGCTAGGGCCAACACTAACAATGCTGCCACATAGATTCAGTCTGCTCAAAGCAAACTGACCCAAATGGAATGCCTGCAGCAATTCTGGAATGCAGAAATCTCCATCCAACTGACTCACAATGCTGACACTTGGTGCAACAAGTGGCATGAAAAGCATACCAAAAAGTACTGGGATACCTTCAAACAAGATTTCTTTGCAAGATTTGTGCTTAAAGACACCGCACTCATGATCATACATCAAGTAAAGAACTTTAATCAGACAGGAATCATGAAGGAACTCAACCCGCCTACAAGGAACTCTGACTATGCACACCCTGTGAAATGAATTTTAACACCCCAAACACACACCTCATGTACTACAACACACTCAAATTGCATGTAAGGATACACATGAGCCTGGATCAAGTGATCAATCTACAGAGTCTGTATTGTGAAGTGGAGAAAGCAGAACAAACGTCCATGCTTTCCACAAAGCACAAACTGGAAAACAAGAAAGACCTAAAGACTCTCGCCCAGCTGGGCGCTCCAGTCAATTACCCCTTGGGAGCAACGGCAGGAGCACAAACCATAAGCCTGCAGGTTCAAATAGACATAAAAACAGGAACAATGACCATTCAATTTGTATCCATTTCTGTATCACTGCCACACAAGGCAACCAAGACAAGGGGAAACCCCAGGGAGAGCATTAAGCGAGCCAAGCTCTCTCTGCACAACTTCTGACTTGCCCAATGATGAGTACTGACCCAAGGATGTGAACCAGTGTCCAATGATCCAAGTGCCCTCAGAGAATCCGGTGCTTTACAACATTGCCAGACACCCCAATAAACAGATGTCTTACCTTTCTTCTTTTACAGTTACACAGGCTTGGCACACCTGGACTCAGGCGTGGATCAAACCTTATTCAACAGCAGCTTTGTGGACAAGTTCAAGCTAGCCACTAATCCTTTGCGGATTAAAAACATGGTTTTAGCTGATGAACATCACATTGCTGTGACAAGAGAAGCCTCCCCCTTCTCTGTCATGCTTGAGAACCTACACTCCACCATCCAAGCCCCCGTCATTGACTTTCCAAAATTTGGTATTGTACTGGGCTTTGAATGCTGAGAAAGAACAACCCCTGCGTAGACTGGTCAACCTCAGTATTGATCATCAAACGCAAAGGCGTCAACCACCAGATCTACTCTGACTCAGTGGACCAACTTCTGCACAATCACCTCTTTGTTTGTATTACAGAAACACTGGATAAAAAGGAGAACTTTGAGGCAATTGACTGGGACTCCTGCCAGTACAAGATCATACATTTCCAGGTTACTAGGATACCACTACTCCTCAGGATTGCAACATTGTGGCCCACCATCCAGAAATCTTCAAAGAGGCTCTACCAGGGTTGCCACCAGAGAAGCACATACAACACTCCATTCAACTCAAGGGAGCTGTACCTAAGGCGCAAGCCATCTAATGACTGACCAAAAATGAAGACAACACTCTATGTGCCTACCTCAAGGAGGCCTTAGAGAAAGGACTTATCCTTCCCTCACAATCTCCCTTTGGGGACGCCATATTCTTTGTGGCCAAGAAAGATGGAACCCTGTGCCTAATCACAGATTACTGAGCCCAAAACAAAGTTACTATCAAAAATTGTTACTCACTACCACTTTTTTGACAACCTCTTCAATGCCCTGAGCAGTGCCACAGTCTTCTCCAAGATTGACCTGACTGAAGGCTAAAATCAGATTTTTATCAAGGAGGAAGATATCCCCAAGATAGCCTTCTGTACTAAGTATGGCTTGTACAAGTGTGGTACTCAATTTTGGTATGACAAACACCCCCCTCAACCTTTGTGACCTTCATGAACAAGGTGTTTGCCCCTCACATAGGCAAGCACGCCTTAGTTCACCTGGACAACATTCTTGTCTATAGCCCCTCAGTAGAGCAACACCACAAGGACCTGGAGGCAGCCTTTGCTACCCTGGCACAACACAAGCTGCTAGCCAAACCCTCTAAATGCCAGTTCATCTGTAAGCAACTGCCTTTTCTGGGACACATAGTCTCAAAGGACGGCATCAAGCCTGATAGTCAAAAGATACAGGCCATCAGCAAGATGCCATCATCCAAAGACAAGTTTGAACTCCACATGTTTCTAGGAAAGATGGCCTATGTACGCCGTTTCATACCTGACTGTGGCGTCTTGACTGCACCCCTATCCGCCATAACTGGCGCCAAATCCAAGTTTGTATGGACCCCCCAACGTGACCTCTGCTTTAGACGCCTCAAAGAGAAGCTCACAACAGCACCTATCCTGCAATACCCTAAACGCAATGGGGAGTGCCAGATGGAAATCAACGCCTCAGACTCATCCATTGAGGGAGTACTGTGAATCAAAAAAATGGTGGTGAATTCCTGCCTGTAGCCTATGAATTGCAAAAGTTGGTAGATGGCAAGTGTCAATATCCTATCCACAACAAAGAACTTCTGGCCATTGTACACTGCCTAGTCAAATGGCGCTGTTATCTAGAGCAGCAGGAAGAATTCACAGCACTGACTGATCACAAATTGCTTATATATTTCAAAACTCAAGCAAATCTATCTCGCCGTCAAGCCCTCTGGATGGAACTCTTAGAGAGATTCAATATGCTCATACAATACAAACCTGGCCCTTACTTGCCATGGTGGGCATCCTCTTGCACCTGTATATCCGCGTCACAAGGGGAGGAAATGGGCTCAACCCAGACTGGCCCCTCTTGGTACTTCAGACAAAAGACAAAGGTTTTCCCCTGGCACAACTGACATAACAAAAGAAAAAGTCATTAAGAACAAACATCTATTTGCTGACGTGTATGGAACCTTGCACCAAAAATTGTCTGACGGAACTACCATCCCTTACATCCCCACACACCAGCAAGTGGACACCATTCTATGTTACCATAGAGACCTAGGACACACCAAGAGTCACAACATATACAAGTTCCTTAAACACAAGGCCTGGTGGTCAACCCTGTACTGTGATGTTCAAGAAGTCCTAGATCAATGTGAAGTATGCAAGAAATTTGCAAAAAGCAAAACCCCACCAAAATCAGTACTACCCATCTGCACGCAACTACCTTTCAAGGTGTGGGCCCTTGACATTGTTGGCCCCTGTTGTGAATACCACTATTCACCGTGTTTCAATTTTGCCTTTGGTGGGCCATTTTGAGGACAAATTGCTTGCTTTTGCTTTTGCCTTTTAAAATGAGTTGATGACTGAGTCAGGAAGTACAATTGTTTGGTTTCTTGATCTTGCGCAACTCACTTGCCCCACTAATGCTGGTGGCAATTGATCCTACTGTATATGTTCTGAATTTGTGGTAAATCTACACAGTATATATTCCCAATCTTTATACCTAATAAAATTCCTGTTCTAGTCATATTTTTGTCTTTGTGTTTTCTGTACTTCTGCGCCTCTCTCTAGCCACAACTAGTAGAGATTATTCTTCCAGGGCCACAAGGTAAATGCATTTGCCTTCCCTGTCATCTAACCAAGACTTAGTATGAATCCAATCCTAAGGTTAGGATTTCCTGTTGTTTGTCTGTGCTGCGCCTCAGAACACAACAGCCCCATGCCAGAAAAACACAATCATAAGAAATACATCATCACTGCAATAGACTTTGCTACACAATGGCCAGTAGACCAAGCAGTAAAGACACACACTGACAATGATGTGTGGCGGTTCATAGGAAGAGAAATAATCAGCAAGTTTGGAAAGCCAAACTCCTGATAACTGACAGAGGCAAAGAATTGACCTCTGAAGACACCAGCATATACCTCACCAAGAATGGGGTCAAACACACAGTGACAACACCATACCACCTGCAGGCCAATGGACGTGTAGAGCAGCTAAATGGCAGCCTTGTGCAAACCTTAGCCAAGCTCACTGCCAGACGACCTGAAGACTGGCATAAGTAGCTATCAACTGAACTACTTGTATGCCAACCTTGGGTGAATAGATCCACAGAAAAAGCCCTTTTGAGCTGATATACGGCACACAGCCTAATATCATTCAAGCATTGTCAGGAACCAAGCTGGAAATTCCAAGTAAAGTCCCCCTTGCTCAAATTCCCAGGTCATAGAGGCTGTAAGGTCTTGCCCATAATGGTGCAAGGTTATAAACTAAAGCGTGCAAAGCGTTGGGATTAAAATTTAGAAGATATAAGAATGTAGGTACTGTCTGTAAGATGATCCTAAAAAAATCCGCTAAAAACCTATATTGTGTAACAAATGGAGTAATAGAGTTTAAAACCCCTAAGCAAAGAAGATAGAATAAAGTGTTCAATAGTGAACAATTTTTAACAAAAGGGATATTGATATTAGGATATTATCCATCTGCAAATTGATACATATAACTATTGAAAGATTCCTTAAGGGAAAAAATGGATACAACAAGCCTAAGGCTTGTTGTTTTACAAGTTCCATTTGGATTAAGGGAAAAGCTAAACTAAGAAAATGAATTTAAAGAAAACAAAATTCTAAAAATGACAAAATTGAAGTCTTGAAAAATTTAAAGTTGAAGGGGAAGAAATCACTTAGAATTTTGGCTTAAAGCCTACTCTTCAAAAGCTCTTTCTTTATAGTAAGAAAGCCCTTTCTGTTGACAATGATCACCAGGGAGGAAGCAGCCAAGAAGAGGAGCAACTGGGGAAGTTTGGAGAACCAGAGGCAAGAAAAAGGAGAAACAGAAGCCAGTACTCTACGCAGATCTGCTAGTAAAACTGGGGAAGCAGCAACAACGCAAGCAGGAGTTTTGAAGGTAATATGGATGAAAATATTCTAACTTAAAGTAGAAAAATATGTAAATTAAGAATCAGGCAGTCAAAGCAACAACAACAGCAACAATTTGAACGTAAATTGCATAAAACAAAGGTAAGAATACTTTAAAATAATAAATTATTAACAATTTGACCTAACTTTTGAAATTGATAAATAACCCAAAAGATTAAGTAAATAATGAAAAATAACTTAATCATATTTAAGCAGCCTGCCCTTTGGGGCAGGGCATGACATTACCCCCTCCAGATCCAAGCTCAGGATGTGCTTGGATATAAAAATTGATGGCCTTGGGACAGTTTTCAAGGTTTGACAATGGCTCCCAAGAACTCTCCTCAACGGAATATCCCTTCCAAAGAACCAAGTATTGAAGTTTACCATAGTGGTAACAATGGTTGATAATAGAGTCAACCTCATATTCAGGGGTCCCTTGGACCATGTGAGGAGGAGGTGCTTTGTTGTTCTGATGAGAAGGAGGAGGAGAAGTCTGGAGTTTGAGGAGAGACACGTGAAGGACGTCATGAATGTGATACCCTGGAGAAAGCCGGATACAATATGCAACCTTCCCAACCTTTTCTGTTACAACAAAGGCCCTATGAACTGTGGGCCAAGTTTACAGGAAGGCCATCTGATAGGAAGATTCTTTATATTTAGATATACAAGGTTGTTAACCCAAATGCCCTTTCCCTCCTGACAATGACAGTTGGCCTGGACCTTGTAAACCTCGATAGCTTTAGAGAGATTCTCTTTTAAGGAATTCTGGATGAGAGCTAGCTGGACAAGAAACTCCTTGGCTAACAGGAAACGGACAGAAGAGGTGACAGAAGGAACAAAGGCAGGAGTGTAGCCTAAATTTACCATGAACAGAGTCATCTTAGTAGGAGAATGAGGAGTAGCATTGTAGGAATACTGGGCCAAAGGTAAGTGAGAAGCCCAATTGTCTTGTTGTTTGTTGAAAAAACAGCAAAGGAAGCCTTCTAGTGTCTGATTGGTACGTTTGGTTTGCCCATCAGACTGGGGATGATAAGAGGTGCTAAGGGAAAGGTGAACACCTAGCTGAGTCATAACTCCTTCCAAAACAGGGAAAGAAATTGTGGTCCATGGTCAGAGACAATATCTCTTGGAGTACCATGGTGGATGAATACGTTCTTGACAAAGAGGGAAGCAGTCTGCTTTGTGGTAATGTTAGAATTGCAGGAAGCAAAAATAGCCTGCTTTGAAAATCTGTCTACAATGACCAGTATGACGTCAAAACCTTTGGACTGAGGAAGCTGGACAATATAATTCAGAGAGACAGACTGCCAAGGACCTTCAGGGACTGGGAGGGGGGCATAGAAGACCCACGGGTTTCTGGGTGGAGTGTTTGCTTCTCTTGCAAACTAGGCAACTACTGATGTATGACTTGATAAAAGTGGACATCTTTGGCCACCAGAAGTGATTGTGGAGTTTAGAAAGTGTTTTCTTGTATCCAGAGTGGCCTGCAGCAAGGGAGTCATGGAACGTGATGGTTAGAACCCGTTGAAGGTCTGGAGAAGGAACCACCAAAAGGTTGTTGAAGTATAACACACCATCCAGCAGGGAGAATGAAGGATTTGTGACTGTCTTATTGTTTGTAAGAGCGTCAATGATCTGAGACAAAGTTTTATCAGAAAGCTGAGATTTGTGGATTTGCTTCAGTATATTGGGGGTTGTAGTACTGATAACATTAAGTTTCAGAAAACTCTTGGGTGGAAGGACCATCTTGGTGTTAAGAAGTTTGTAGTTTTTGTCAACACCGGATAATGAAGGATGACGACTAAGAGCGTCAGGTAGGGTATTAAGTACACCTTTCTTGTACACAAGCTTGAAGCAGAAATTTGACAGCTCCAGTACCCATCTAGCGTGTCTTTGGGAAATGTGGTGTGACTTGGCAAATTAAAGCAAGTTCTTATGGTCTGTGTAAATGAGGAAAGGCTCGTCAAGTCCCTCAAGGTAGCAACGCTAATGCTTGAGTGTTTTGATGATGGCAAGAAGTTCCTTGTTGTGTATGGGGTAGTTTTGTTCAGCTGGAAGGTGTTTTTAAGAGAAGTATGCAACAGGGTGTTGCATCCCATCCCCCCAAGCTGAAGGAGAACACCGCCAACAGCATAGTTGCTGGCATTGGTCTCAACCAAGAAGGGTTTGGAGGGATCAGGCATCAGGAAGACAGAAGTGGAGACAAAGACAGCCTTCATAGCCTCAAATGCAAGCTGGGCCTCAGGTGTCCAGACAAAAGGGACAGAAGGAGAAGTGAGGGTAGTTAGTGGCAAAACTAGAGAAGAAAAATTCTCCACAAACTTACGGCAATAGTTTGCCAATATAAGAAAGCCACAAAGTTGTGAGCAAGTCTTGGGAACAGGCCAGCTTTGGATAGCATCCACCTTGCTAGGGGAGACTGCAAAATCATTTTGAGTGACAACGTAGCTAAGAAAATTAACATTGATGCAGAAGAATGAGCACTTTTAAGATTTTGCAAACAGGTTGTAGTCTCAAAGTCTCTGGAGTACTTGGTGGACGTGGGCAACATGGTTGTTGATGGAAGAGGAGTATATGAGGATATCATTGAAATAAACAACAACAAACTTGTTAAGGAAGGGTAGAAGTGCCTCATTCCTTAGGGCCTGGAAGGTTGAAGGAGCGTTACATAATCCAAAAGGCATTACATTGTACTTGTATAACTCAAATGGGGTACAGAACGCGGTCTTCCATTTGTGGCCAGGAGAGATTCTAATCAGGTTGAAAGCACTTTGGAGATCAATCTTGGTGTATACGGAACTACCAGCAAGGCAATCTGTCAGAGCCTCAGCAGAAGGAATAGGGCATCTATCCTTGATTGTGATCTCATTGAGAGCTCTATAGTCTACACAAGGGCACTTAGAGCCATCAGATTTACTGACAAAGAACATGGGGGAAGAACATGGGGGGTCACACAAGAGATGAAACCCTTGGAAAGTTTCTCATTGATGTAGTTCTTTAGTAAAGTGTTGTTGGAGTCAGAGAGAGGAATAAGCCTTCCCCAGGGGGAATGGTGCCTGGCTTAAGGTTTATCTGAATATTGTAGGGCCTATGAGGAGGTAGCAGGTTACATCCCTCCTCACTAAAACAATCCTTGAAGTCAGAGTAACAATAAGGTAATTCATCTTTGTCCTTGGAGGAAAGAGTATCTGGGATGGTACTAGAGATAGCAGTCAGGTTTGGTTTGGAGGGATTCAAGCCAAGGGTACCAGGTACAAGGGATAACAATTTGACAATGTCATTGCATGTAAATGATATCTTGTTGTTTGGGTGGTCAAAGTTAAGCAAAGACTCTCTCAGCCACGGGAATCAAAGGATGAATGGAAATGATAAGTTGGGGGAAGAGCTACACGTGACGTGGAATGGAGAGCCCTCCAAGTCAATGGTGACAGGTTGGAGGATAGGTGTGGCGCCAATGAGAGTACTGTTTCCCACCTTAACGTCAAGAGATCCAAAGGCGGGGAGTCCAAGTAGTTTGGCAAGTTTCTCCTCAATGAAGTTGGCATCAGTGCCAGTGTCAAGAAGAGCAAGCACCTTGATCTTTCCCAAGGGTCCATGAATGGTCACTAAGACAGTAGGTGACTTAGAAGTGTTGTTAAGGGACAGCAAAGTGAGGCTGGAGGTCTTGTTGACAAAGGGAGGAAGTTTGGAGAGAGGACAGGCTGTTAGAAGATGATCCTTTGATCCACAGTAAGAGTAGAGGTTGTTGTTGTTCCTTCTTCTAAGGACTTCCTTGGCAGTAAGGCAAAAACCTCCCCCAGACTTTGGCTTGGTGCCAGGTGGAGAAGTTGAAGAGAGTGAGGCCTTGTCTGGAATAAACAAACGGGCTGTAGGGGATAGGTTAGAAGGAGAGTGTTTTTTCAAAGAAAGGTATTTCTGATTCCACTTAACCACTTCTCTGATAGGAGGTTCTAGTTTGTCAGGGAGATTGTGGTGGACAAAAAATTCCTGGAGCAATCTGTTGAGTCCTATCTTGTAGAAGATGCAAGCCTCAGCGTCAGAGGCTTGTAGTATTGACTGGAGAGAGCAAAGCTTACAATTGTATTTGCCAAGTGGAAGAGAACCTTGTGTGAGACCTGCAAACAAGAAGTGGAGGGAGTGGATGACTCCTTGTCTTCTCCAGAGAAAAATAGGAGTGAACTGACAAAGAGATCATAATTCTGGAGAATGCCCGGGTTGCGTATCAAATGAGAGCTAAACCAATCTCTGTAGTGACCAGTGAGCTTCTCTGCAAGGTAGAGGACCTTCTGGGAGTTGGTGGAGAACTCAGACCCATAAGCAGTAAAGTGGGCCTGTGCATAAGCTAAAGTGTTAAAAATACTAGGGGGTGGTGATCTATGGGCTAAGGTATTGAGAACTACTGCTTGGTTGGTGTAAGTAGTGGGGGTATGATCCTCCTTATTACAAAAAACCTTATCATATAACCAACCAAGTAAGAAAGCTACTATAGATAACAAAGTTACAATAATAAAAGAGAGAAACAAAGCTAAAAAGATAATAGAAGAGATGGAAAAAGTGTTGCCTGGGTCAATCCCATGTGAAGCCAAAATAATGTAAGGTCTTGCCCATAATGGTGCAAGGTTATAAACTAAAGCGTACAAAGCGTTGGGATTAAAATTTAGAAGATATAAGAATGTAGGTACTGTCTGTAAGATGATCTTACAAAAACCCGCTAAAAACCTATATTATGTAACAAATGGAGTAATAGAGCTTAAAACCCCTAAGCAAAGAAGATAGAATAAAGTGTTTAATAGTGAACAATTTGTAACTAAAGAAATATTGATATTAGGATATTATCCATCTGCAAATTGATACATATAACTATTGCAAGATTCCTTAAGGGAAAAAAATGGATACAACAAGCCTAAGGCTTGTTGTTTTACAAGTTCCATTTGGATTAAGGGAAAAGCTAAACTAAGAAAATGAATTTAAAGAAAACAAAATTCTAAAAATAACAAACTGAAGTTTTAAAAGCCGTAAAGTTGAAGGGGAAGAAATCACTTAGAATTTTGGCTTAAAGCCTACTCTTCAAAAGCTCTTTATTTAAAGTAAGAAAGCCTTTTCTGTTGATAATGAACACCAGGGAGGAAGCAGCCAAGAAGAGGAGCAACTGGAGAAGTTTGGAGAACCAGAGGCAAGAAAAAGGAGAAACAGAAGCCAGTACTCTACGCAGATCTGCTAGTAAAAC
Source organism: Entomophthora muscae (assembly GCA_014839935.2). Lineage (NCBI taxonomy): Eukaryota > Fungi > Entomophthoromycota > Entomophthoromycetes > Entomophthorales > Entomophthoraceae > Entomophthora > Entomophthora muscae. The sequence goes on from QTSX02004279.1 coordinate 462,162, forward strand.
TGGGGAAGCGGCAACAACGCAAGCAGGAGTTTTGAAGGTAATCTGGATGAAAATATTCTAACTTAAAGTAGAAATATATGTAAATTAAGAATCAGGCAGTTAAAGTGACAACAACAGCAACAATTTGAACGCAAATTGCGTAAAACAAAGGTAATAATACTTTAAAATAATAAATTATTAACAATTTGACCTAACTTTTGAAATTAATAAATAACCCAAAAGATTAAGTAAATAATGAAAAATAACTTAATCATATTTAAGCAGCCTGCCCTTTGGGGCAGGGCATGACAGAGGCCAATAGTGATCAAGCTGAAAAGGAAAACAAGTGTGTCAGGAATATTCCTGATAAGACTTTAGTTCAGGACAATATTTTGTGCACAATCAAACTTGATAAACAAAATAAAAAATGGCAGCAGTTCCCCCTTATTGGGGAAACTGCTGCAGAAAGTTGGGGCCAGGAAACTAGAATTAAAAATAAGAATTTTAATTTGGACGGGTTTTATACCCCGCCTGCGGGCTGCGCAGCTGGCTGCCACCCAGGCCGCCAAATGGGGAAACACAAAAAGGCAATTTCCCCAAACCCAAATGGAGGGGGAACTGCTGCCTAATTTTGGAATTCGCCAAATTTGGGAGGGGCTGACAAGCTGCTCAACCCATCAATTCCTGCATTAACTGCAGAATCCAAAATTGGATGCATGAAAACATCCAATGATACACCAAGCCAATGCAAGCCCAGAAGTAACAATTCATTGCCTGCACACCACTACCAATTCCCCTCCCAAAAGGGAATTCCAGACAACACCAAGTGTTTGGTATTCTCTGTCCAATGTTTTACTCTATTCATGCCATCACAAGAATGATAGTATATAATAAAGTCAATTCACTTGATGATAGTTTGTGCTATTATTGAGTGAAATTACCCCTCAATAGTATCACATAAATCAATCAGAATTTTTACCCTACAAGAAAGTTAAAGACACTAATCTTTGTCTGCCCTTTCCCAGGATCAGAAGATGAACCATTTAATCTTCTCAGCTGTACTCACAGTCTGCCTAGGGATTGGGGGCCACCAATACAATCACCAGCATGGACCATTCAATAAACCACCCAAAAAGTACATCTACAAGGAGCCAGCGCAGCTAAACTCCCTCTGAGCAGTACTCCTGGCCCACGCTGGTGTTGCCCCACTCCACCCAGTCTGTAGCTATATACACCTGTGTATACTACGTACTTACATATTTTGCCAGTAATTTTGGAAGATATAACATACATGCCAAGGTCTTCAGATGGATGATGACGGTCTACCCCATTGTGACGGCACTCACAGGATTCCAAGTAGCCAACTTGGTACCTTACTTTGCTAAAATACTCCCCCAATTGTTGGGTCTTTACAGTATGATAGCACCACCAATGGGTCTTACACCAACGGCCTCAGTCTCAACCATGTTTGGATATCTTACCTTGATATGCCTTACATTCCTGATTTCCCTCCTACTTGTCTGTCATACTTGTCTTTGCTGCTTTCAGGCTCTTCAATCTAGAGGAGAGGCCACAAAACCCACCAGTACCCACCAGGTTCAGAATGTTATCCTCAGTCAACTTTCTAAATTCATGATCCATTCCTCTGAGAAACAAGCAATATTCACCCTGCTCTCCTTCTCTCACACCTTGTTCAAATCTGAGCCATCCCGCTTTACCACTGACATCCAAAAGGTTCTTCACGTGGCAAATCAACTCACCAGTCAACAGAAAGACTGGTTTGCTGCCATTGTACTAAAAGAACCGGGGTTATGCCATGACTTTAACTCCTTCAGCCATAAGTTGTTGAACTCAGTCAGCTTCCCTGAGGATCTGAACAATACCTGTCAGAAACTGTACTCTCTGAGACAAGGAACATTTATCACTGCCTACTACACCAAACAGTTCTCAAAGCTCAAGGAGGCTCTTGACCTGGATAGTGATGAAGCCTGCTACTTGTATTACGCAGGGCTCTCACCCCAAGTCCAGGAGTTCTTCCTCCACCATAAGCTTCCTGAGACTTACAATGAGGTCATCCAAAACGTTCAAACTTGGGGAGCGTGGTATGAAAATACATTCCCCGCCAAGGCCACCCACCTCAACTCTGTTCAATTTGAGATTGCTGGACCACCCGCTGATGCTAAAGCCCCCTGTCTTGGGGTGATTCCCAGACCTGGGGGGCTTTATGCTATCCAATGAAGAGAAGGCCTGCCGCGTGGCACAAGGTCTCTGTTTGTACTGCAATCTTGCAGGTCACACAGTGATGAATTGTTCTACTGCCCGACTCAATCCTTTTAAACCTCCCTCAAATCCCCAGCCCCTTATGGCAGCTGAGGAAGGAGGTAATAAAGCAACTACTTCTCTTTACTCCACTGTCCCCATCACCCTGGCTTCCAATACCCAGAAAATACACACCACTGCCCTACTTGACACAGGAGCCATGGTAAATTTCATTGACCACCTCCTGGTAAAAAGTCTTGGCAAGCAGGCCATACCAGGTGGAACCGCCAAACTGGCCAATGGGAGCACTCCCCCTCTTGTACCAGGTCATGGAACCAACTGCTGTGGAAATTGGGGGAATGAGGTTTGAACTAAACTTCTCCTCCTTAGAGAACTTTGCCTTCCCTGTCATACTAGGAATGCCTTGGTGGCAGGAAGCCAGATGCAACATCAATTGGGACACACATCAGGTCAACATCTCCAGTCTGGGCCAGACCGGCACGGCACCACTTGGTAGCAACTCCACGCCCACCAGCATGGTCATGCCCATATCAGTGATCCCCCACCTAGATGAGATGTTAGAAGAGTACACCAATGTCTTTAGCAAAGTCCCAATGCAAGGCCTCCCCAAGCGAAGAGCAAGTGACCTCAGGATTGACCTTCTACCTGGTGAACCCCCAAAATGGGGAAAGGTTTATCCTACCACACATGCGCAAGGTCTGGTACTAAAGGAATACATCTCTGACCTAATGGCCAAAGGACACATGAGACAATCTCAATCCTCCTGCTCTTCACCAATCTTCTTTGTTAAGAAAGGGGATGGAGGACTACAACCATGTGTAGACTACAGTCCTCTCAATGCCATCACAGTGAAGGATCACTACCCAGTTCCCTCTGCAGAGCAATTAACTGATTGCCTGACAGGAGCCTACGTATTTTCCAAACTCAACCTCTGCAATGCCTACAATCAGGTCCAAATTGCGGAAGGGGACGAGTGGAAGACAGCATTCAGAACAATCTTTGGCCTTTACAAGCACCTGGCCATGCCCTTTGGACTCTGCAATGCACCCTCTGCCTTCCAAGCCCTGATGAATGAGATTCTCTTTGACCTCTTGGATGTCTGCGTAGTGGTTTACCTAGATGACATTCTAGTGTACTCCAAGGATGAAGCCTCACACCTCTGTGACCTGAAGAAGGTCCTAGAACGCTTACTCCAGGCTAAGCTATACTGCAAAAGGGAGAAATGTGAATTCCTCAAACAAGAGGTAGAATTCCTGGGGTACGCAGTCTTGAAAGGTGGCTTTGCCATTGCGCCATCCAAAATTGCAGCGGTAATAGAATGGCAGATCCCAGACACCCGATCAAAATTGAGAGGTTTCCTGGGGTTGGCTAACTTTTGCCGTAAGTTCATTAAAAATTTTGCAAAGATAGCAGAACCCCTCACGTCCTCGACTGCCAAAAGTGTACCTTACACTTGGACAGAGGAGGCACAGAAATCATTTGAGACCCATAAAACCGCCTTTACAACAGCCCCAGTACTCTGACAACCTGACCCTGAGCTCCAATTTTTTTTGGAGACTGACGTTTCAGACTTTGCCTTAGGCACAGTCTTGCTTCAGGAAGGGGAGCCTGGAGTATACCACCCTGTGGCATACTTCTCTAAGAAGCTGCTGGATTGTGAACAAAACTACAATGTGTACAAAAAGGAACTCATGGCCATAGTTAAAGCTTTCAAACACTGGAGACAATACTTAGAAGGAGCCAAGCACACTGACATTATCTTTACCAACCACAGGAACCTTTTATACTTCACAGAAAAGAGGAATATCTGCCAACAACTTGCCAGACGGGCTCTGGATTTGCCCTCCTATGACTTCAAATCAGTTACATCCCAGGGCCCACCAAAAACGCACCAGACGCCCTGAGCAGACAAGAAGACCACAATGACAGAGACCAGTACTACAGCCATTTCAGCACCCAATCAGTCCTAGACACCAACCAGCTCTTAATGGCTGTCCTTGGGGCCTCCCAACCACTCTCATCCTTGGAGGAGGAGGTGAAGAACGCCCAGAAGGACTCCCCACTCATCCAAGACTTAATTGCCAAAATAAACTCCGCAAAACCCAACCCCAACTACTCTATCCACAAGGGCTTCCTTTACAGACTTGATAGATTGGTGGTACCCCCAGGAGTCATTCAGAATCAGGTCCTACAGGAGTTACATGACTCCCCACTAGGTGGTCATGAAGGAATCAAGAAAACTATGGTGCATCTTTGAATCAGCTACTGGTGGCCATCCATGTTCCCCCAAGTAAAAAATTACATCTCACAATGTGTCTCATGTATGAGGAACAAACATTCCACGCAGAAGCCACAGGGTTTGCTTCAACCCTTCCCAATCCCATCCATGCCATGGGAATCTATCTCTGTGGATTTCATTATGGATCTACCTCCCATTCAAAGGTTCACAGGGATTCTGGTTATTGTGGACCGCCTCACCAAAGCCGCAGAGTTCATCACTTGTTCATCAGCAATGTCGGCCACTGCCACGGCTTGGTTATTCCTTAACCACATTTACTGCAACCATGGTCTCCCCAAAGACATTGTCTCAGACAGAGGAACCCAGTTCACTTCCAAATTCTGGGACAAAATAATGCGACAACTCCAAGTAAAGCTCAACCTGTCAACAGCCTTCCACCCTCAAACCAATGGTCAAACAGAGCAAGTTAACCAGATACTGGAAACTTATCTCCGCGCCTACGTCAACACTAAGCAGGATAATTAGGCGGAGCTACTACCCTTGGCCCAGTTTATCTACAACAGTTCTTACCACTTGGGAGCCAAGATGTCCCCATTCATGGCCAACTATGGTTTCTCTTCACAAGGAATTCCCACTAAAGGCTGCCCAGGAACAGTACCTCAGGCCAACAAACACTTCCAAAACCTAAGGGATACCCAGAAACATCTACAGAGTAACCTCAGAGAGGCCCAACAAAAGTACAAGGTTCAAGCTGACAAACACTGACGTGCCAACCCAGAGTTTGAAGTAGGCTCCAATGTGTACCTTGACACCAAGAACCTCAAGATTAACCAAGTGGGAAGAAAGCTAGGACCCTGCTGCATTGGCCCCCTCAAAGTACTCCAGCAAATCTCTGACACAACGTACAGAGTACAGCTCCCTGATTGCTCTAATGCCCACAATATCTTCCATGTATCCAAACTAGAGGCAGAAAGAGGAAGTTCCCATACGCATCAGACTAAAGACAGCAACCCCCTGCAAACAATCCTACAAAACACCCCAGAGTGGGAAGTGAAGGCCATACTAGGGTACAGGAAAGTTTGCAACCAGGTCCAGTACCTAGTTTCATGGGTAGGGTACCCACTGGAATCAAACTCATGGGAACTAGTAAAGAACCTTGCCAACGCTCCTGACCTTATTGCCCAGTACCACCAACGGACAGGTTTGCCAAGAAGAGAAGGAGAAGCAACTGTCAGGAATATTCCTGACAACACTCTGGTTCAGGACAATATTTTGTGCACAATCAAACTTGATAAAAAAAATAAAAAAAATGGCAGCAGTTCCCCCTTATTGGGGAAACTGCTGTGGAAAGTTGGGGCCAGGAAACTAGAATTAAAAATAGAATTTTAATTTTAATTTGGACGGGTTTTATACCCCGCCTGCGGGAGCAGGGGCGTCCAGGCGCTGGCAGGCAGCGCCCAGCCACCCCCTGCTCCTGCCAGCCAGCCCCCCACCCAGGCCGCCAAATGGGGAAATTGCCAAATGGGGAAACCCAAAAAGGCAATTTCCCCAAACCCAAATGGAGGGGTAACTGCTGCCCAATTTTGGGATTTGCCAAATTTGGGAGGGGCTGACAAGCTGCTCAACCCATCAATTCCTGCATTAACTGCAGAATCCAAAATTGGATGCATGAAAACATCCAATGATACACCAAGCCAATGCAAGCCCAGAAGTAACAATTCATTGCCTGCACACCACTACCAATTCCCCTCCCAAAAGGGAATTCCAGACAACACCAAGTGTTTGGGATTCCCTGTCCAGTGTTTTACTCTATTCATGCCACCACAAGGATGATAGTATATAATAAAGCCGATTCACTTGATGATAGTTTGTGCTATTATTGAGTGAAATTACCCCTCAATAGTATCACATAAATCAATCAGAACTTTTACCCTACAAGAAAGTTAAAAAACTAAGCTTTGTCTGCCCTTTTCCAGGATCAGAAGATGAACCATTTAATCTTCTCAGCTGTACTCACAGTCTGCTTAGGGATTGGGGGCCACCACTACAATCACCAGCATGGGCCATTCAATAAACCACCCAAAAAGTACATCTACAAGGATCCAGCGCAGCTAAACTCCTCCAAGCAGTACTCCTGGCCCACGCTGGTGTCGCCCCACTCCACCCAGTCTGTAGCTATATACACCTGTGTATACTACGTACTTACGTATTTTGCCGGTAATTTTGGAAGATATAACGTACACACCAAGGTCTTCAGATGGATGATGACAGTCTACCCCATTGTGATGGCACTCACAGGATTCCAAGTAGCCAACTTGGTACCTTACTTTTCTAAAATACTCACCCAATTGTTGGGGCTTTACAAGAGTCTGCAAAAGACATTTGTCCCCATCCAAGACAGACATAAAGTAGGTGATAAAGTTTGGGTTATAAACGTTGACAAAAGCAAACTACAACCCAAAAAAGTAGGCCCAGCAATCATCCTAAAGGTAAACAAAAATAATACTTACATTGTGCAAGAACTCAGGAAGCGCAAACAAGACAAAATCCTCCACCATGATTACCTGAGACCCTGCAAAGCAAGACAAAGACAACGCAAGAATGTCCTACCCACCACAGAAAAACAGCTAGTCCAGTATGGCGCCTGGGCTCCTGACAACCTCCCTGACAATATACCCTCAGAGGAGGCCAACCTTCAGTTGGGGGTGTCAAAACAGCAGGCTCAACCCGCCAACAAGGTTTTGAGTAAGCAGGTTTGTGACCTGCAACTTGATTATCTGGCTACTTGAAGCCAGACTAAGAAGTCAACTTGAATTGCCAAATCTAATAACATGAACAAACGCTGATCCCCTACGGTGGATACCTTGTTTTGGCGCTTGACTTATTACCAGGATCAAGCCACCCTCTTCATCATCCCACTGTTTGATCAGCCCTATCATGTTCCTGTTATCCATGAATCACATTAACTATAAAAATCATTATCTTTCAATAAAGAATACTATCTAGTTTCTAAACATTTTCCCCTTGTAACTCTGCTAAAACAGCACAGTTACAACAGAGCTTCACCACAAGTGTACCCGTGCTGAGCTTTGTCACCCCTTCCCAGGACCAGAAGCTATGCCATGCCCTCCTCCCTGCTGTATCCCAGCCCCCCTTGGGATCAGGGGCTGCCACCCCACCCTTGAACCATTGGGCCTAATCATGTACCACCCAAGGGGCTTGGTACCAGGTGCCAGCCCAGCTAAACTCCCCTATTATTGTATTTGTAGCAGTATAGGGTGCTATTTTCTACAAACAGTTAGTCAGAATCCTAACTCTTAATACTATACCTGTAGATGGTATAGTGACAGACTTTGGTAGGAGAGAAGAATATAATGATATAATGACAAAACTGGTATGTACTTAGATAGTTCTGCAGTTATATAGTAAGAGGCGGGGGAATTTCTACCAGGGGAATGGTGGCACAGACAGAAGGACTTTCTTAAAGGAGGGGAGTGGAAAGGTACAGTAGAAAGAGCCGTGTAAAAGAATTACCAGTTTCACGTGCCTTGCCTAATGAAGGCAAGTGGCAATATATTTTTTGTCCTATTCATAACCTCAGAAGTAAAGCCTGCACCTAATGTGCATTCAAAAGGCGCTTTGAACACCCGTTTTAAGGCGTTTTTAATGTAATTACCCTGTTAAAACCAGGTTGAGATAAAGCAATCATGTGATTGTTTTGTTGCTCAATCCCTAAGTGGACAACTTAATGTCTAATCCATTCAGGATCTTCAACACCCATGCAACTCTTGGCCCTGATCAGGGTTGCCCCCTCCAATACCTCCATAGAAGTTTACCCAGGTACCTCTATGCCCTGAAGTATTGTGCCATAGTTTCAGTAGACCTAACCTTGGTGTGAAGGTATTTTTTTGGATTTTGGCTGTATAACCAACCGTTATCAATCTGATGGAACTTTGGGTGGCTGGATCAATCATGTACCTTGCTAAGTTACCTTGCTGCATGCTGGGTTGTCACATTTAGGGGGTGGTAATGTTCCTAGTGTTTAGTTTGGGAAGCCTATAGGTGGTTGGAAAGATAGGAAAGGGCTATGAATGAAAGTTTTAGTGAGCCCTACGCCTAGCAGGTTTATAAAAGAGTCATTTGAGACTTGCCACAAGTAGGGCTGCTTTGGCTCAGCCCCAACTGGATTTTAGCAATTGGCTGCTAAAGCTAGAACAGACCTGTTGTGAGAATAGGGGAGCAGGTTAATAGGAAATAAAACCATTATCTCAACCATAATAAAATTGTGGTTTCATCAACAATCAAAAGGCCACCACCAAGAATTCCTGGGAGGCCAAAGGGGGGAAGGAATTAACTGAACACCAAACAAAACAGAAAAAACCAAATGGCCAAATTATACCAACAAATTTCAAACTTTATTGGAGTAGAGAACAATGGAGCAAGGTCTTTTACAACTCTTGCATCCATTTAAGGGGGGGGAATCAGGGTGGGAGATCAAATGTCACCAAACTAATTGACCAATAGAATAAGCAAGTATGAGTGCATTTCTCAAGGCGGGAAAATATTGACAAATTTTTAATAGACAGAATCAAAAGGAACCCCAACCCAACTAAAAATTGAGGAACCTGCTTTGGACGCAGTCATCACTGCTCCTGGATGCTCTAGCACACGATATTTAACCAGTGGTGTCTCTTGGGTGGGTTAGGTGGGGCATCTTTGGAATAATTCCACGAGTATTAATTAAAGGGCTTTTCTTGGGATTTTTCAGTAACTTCTGGTTAGTTGTTCAAACATAAGTATATTTGAGGTCCCCAAGCATTTGGAAGGAATTGAAGTGGAGCCTAAGAGGGAGGCGTAACTTTACACCTGTGATGTATTTGAACGTTTTAGGATAATTCTTTGATGGAGTGACCCAGAGCCAGACACTGGCCCCAGCTGATCAGGGCTTGGTCAAAGCAGCCCCCTGATTATGGGGGTCTCTATGAAGTCTCCCAGTACTGTAAGGTGCACTGGAGGCTAGACTGATGGGCTTGATTGAACAAAAGTGTACATTCCACTCTAGGTGTTGAAGCTGTTGAAAAGTGGGGTTGTGAGTATGTCCCTTATGGATTGTATAAAAAAGCAAGGTGTTCCAGCTTAGGGGGGGAAGATTGTCAGGGATTCAGCCTGTGGGGGGTTCCTGGGAACTCACGGGCAGACGGCCCACGGGCCCGGCAGGGAGGGCCCACCACAAGATTGGGGCCAACTTTACAATATAAGATAAAAATTTGCCCAGGAGAGCCCAAGGTCCACTGGCAGGTACCATAGAATCTAGCAAGCTGATAAGAGTGATATACACCACTCCAAATATCTGAGTGGAAGTGGATTCATTGGCAGCAACAAATTCTTGTGGGCGGTCGGGCTGCGGGGTGAGAGGCAGAGTCATTGGGACCAAATATGCGGGCAGGTGGTTGTACTTGTTGCGGAATAGCAGGGGAGGTATAGTGATTTTTTGACTTTCCCTGTAAACAGTCTCAGTTTCTCTAGTTCTTGCCTCAGGGTTGTAGATTAGGATTTCCTCTAGGGTGAACTCCAAATATGCCAAGTTGGGGGGGGGGGGGTACTTGGTGAAATGTACTGGGCCGTAGGGAGCTCCTGGTGGACAATAAAGATCGGGCAGCTGGTCCGCAGTTTCTTGGGGTTGATGGGTGTGAGGTGCGAAACCGCATGAGGTAGACTGTAAATGAAATAGAACTAATATCAAATATGGAATAACCTGGTTGAACCAAAGGTTCATGTCATATTATTACAAGAATGGCAATGGGCAACTTTCTGGTGGTCCAGGGTATAAGTATGCCCATCTGTCATGGGTGAACTTTTACAAATTTCTTTGGCCCAGGTGTTACTGTCTGCCAGGTTTTTCCAGTCCTTGGTGGCATCCATTACAGGAGTTAATTCATTGGCTGGTTTGAACTGAGAATACTCAAATTCCCTTGTTGGGTTGTGGGATTGGTCATTTCTGGGCAACCCACGTTCTATAGGAAGTTTCTTTGTTTCCCCTTCCATGGTGGCCCAAGTTATTTTGGGTTTTTTTGGCTAGGCCTGTCCATTGATTGGCTGGGTTAACAGGAACCTTTAACGTGGGGAGTGTCGATGTAGGTGATTTTGAGTCATCAAGCTTTAAAGGATTTTCTGAAGTCAAATCTTGTTCTGGTTCCTGCCCAAGAATCTGCAGGCGGCTGGTCCTGCGGGCCGCCAGCCCACAGGGTGTCAGGGTTTGAATCCTGTGGTTGAGGTTTTCCAGTAAGCATGGTCAATAGGAGTTTGTCACTTGTAACAAAGATGGCATTGCTGGAGAAGGTTTTTAGGATCAAGATGGGCATGAAGTTGGGACCACCCCTGTTTCAGGATACCTAGTTCCAGGTGCCAGGATCAGGTATTATGACATCATTTATAGCATTCAAGATAGCTTTCATATCTAGATACTGGGAATAAGGTGGGTATCCCATACCCCAGTCCAGGCTATTCAGAACCAATTGTGCCGAGGATAAAACAATATTTTCTACATTTGCTTCTGTTGATGCTATGGGGTTAAGGTATCCATGAGTAAATATTTCTAGTAAAAGCTGGTAAGGTATGGATCTGGGGATATAAGCTCCAAAAATCAGCAGGGCCTTGGTTTGATCCCAAGTGGGGGTTGGATGTGGGAATTGTTTGTTCTCCTGAGAGTTGTACAAAAAATTGGGTCTTCGCTAAGTAAATGCAAATGTTTTGTGGGGGTGGACACCTAATTTACCGAAAGAATTTGAAGAGTGGGGATCTGGTTTTGGTTTTAAGGATGAGAAAAATTGGAAGCTTTTCTTCAGTCACTGCCTGGCTTGGGTTGATCTGATTCAATACGATAATATATTTCTATCATAAATTATGTTGAACTTGTTAGGGACATGCATATTTAAATAAAAAAAGTCTTGGTACGGTGGGGTGATTGGCACAGGTGTATAGCTCGACCTTTGGATTGGCAATCAGCTTTCAATGGTTGGTTATTTCAATAGTTGATTTTTGCGATGGGTCTGAACTTGTGGGTGGCTTTTGGATTTTGATATTCACATGCGGCAGAATTGTGGGCTTGCATGCTTTTTAATTGGACGTGGATAATCAATGTCGATAGGGAAATCGAGATGGATTACTCCGCTGCAACTGCGTAGAGAATATGAATGGTGTAGAGTGAGACAATGATGGAATAGAATGGTGTTATTCACCATAAAGGAAGCCTCGCAGTGTAGTGGTGAACTACGGAAAACCCCAAAATTAATGTGAGGGAAGAACAGTTTATTTGAATTGAAGTTGACCCACTTTTATAGTGGTCATATAGCGTTAACCAATTTGATTGAATTCGGTGAATTCAACGTTAACGCTATCACAGCAGAAGAAAAAAGGAGTGGAGTTCTGTCCTAGAATCCAGCTAAATAGTCGTCTGGCTTGGGGGATGGTTGATAAGTTTTGCTTCTTGTTGGTTATTGAATGGGGGCAGTTGTTTTTCAAGGGATTTCGTTGGCGTCTTGGTGTGGCGGGATTATTATTGGCCATGTCATGTGGTTTCTATATCTGGCGTTCTCTTTCATGAATCTGGCAATGGATGGCGATGCCTATGGGATCTTGATCTTTGGTACGTATACTACTTTTGCAGCGTTTGGTATTACTGGGCTACTGGGGATAGCTGATGTGACTCTGTTTGGATCGCCCAAATTCCAGGCAGTACACAAAGACGTTAGAAACTTTGCGTTGATACTGGAGCTTGATATGGCCTTTGCAGTGCTTTATCTCGTGTGCTTCGCCATCTCCCAAGCGGATTCGTACTTCAAGGTGTGCTTCATGGCTTCTACTTACAACCACTCGACTTGCATTTTGTTGGAGACATACATTTGTGGCTTGATACTCGGCACAATTTTTATTGGCTGGCTCAAGGTAAATATTTCCAAGCTTAAACTAAGTTGATTAGTTCCAAATGGTGCAATTTATCCGAGTTTACGCCAGCCTCCTCAGACATAAAAAAGAACGAAAGGTCCGATTCTGTTTACCGATTCCCATCTCGAGCGATCGGGGCTCGAGTTAACCTGTTCCACGTCCTCAAGCGAAGGTTCTTGAATGCAAAAACGGAGTTGAATAAAGACACATTTATTAAACACCCATTCAAGAATGCGCATTTTAATTTAGGGGCTATAAGGTATATTGTTTCACTAGGCGCAACATGGAAATGGGGCGAAACTAGCCAGAGTAATTCCTGAAAGCCCTCCAATTCTCATCTCCACATTGCTAATCTTCAAATTAAATTTAGACCCCTGATTCCCAACTAAATCAATATAAATAATCATCTATTTCTTGAACCAACAAAATCAAAATCTGGAACCCTACCAACAGCCACCACGCAGCACGGCGACGTTGGCCATCGTGATACCTAAGATCACAATCTCCCCTCAGCTAGGAAAGGGTTCTGACTGAAGAACCTGAAGCTTAAATGATCAGCAGAGTTATGGTAGACCCCACGGACCAGATTCCGACATTTTCTCTTTTTAGATGGCACAATTGGATCCAAAAATAAAACTTGGATTCCCAAGGCTTAGGAAATCCAGTTCTTTATAATAAAAAAGTAGCTGGTGAACCCTGTCACATCCCCCAGTATATAGTGCCACATAATTAGCATCCACTAGAAACCCACCCACCGAAACCTAGGGGGTGACAAAATAACCATACAATCGTTCTAACATCTTCAAGCGCTCCGTCTCATGAAATCTTTTCCCAAGGAATAACTTGACAAGCCAAGTAGAAGGTGGCCACACGACTTAAACCAGATGTTATACTAGAGCCAACCCCCTGATTTCTCAGAGAGATCCCCTCTTTCAAAATCACATGATCTATATGCCATCATATGACACATTATCAGCTATATAAAACTCTTTTATCAGCCCAATAAATGTATCAATCTATTATAAAATCCTCCCCCTTCCTATAGCATTGTCGTAACTGTACTGTTTTAGCAGAGTTACATAGGGAAAATGTTTAGAAACTAGATAACATTCTTTATTGGGAGATAATGATTATATAGTTAATGTGAGTCATGGATAACAGGAACATGATAGTGTTGATCACACGGTGGGATGGTGAAGGGGGTGGATTTATCCTGATAATGAGTCAAGCGCCAAAACAAGGTATCCATCGTAAGGGATCATCATCTGTTCATGTTGTTGGATTTGGCAATTTGAGTTGACTTCCTAGTCTGGCTTCGAGTAGTCGGGTAATTGGATTACGGGTCACAAACCTGCTTACTTTGAACCTTGCTGGTAGGTTGAGCCTTCTGTTTTGACACCCCACCCCAACTGAAGGTTGGCCTCCTCTGGGGGCAGGTCATCAGGGAGGTTATCAGGAGCCCAGGCGCTGTACTGGACTAATTATTGTTCTGTGGCGGGAAGGGCAGTGTCTCATTGTTTTTGTCTTGCTTTGCAGGGTCTCAGGCAATCATGGTGGAGGATTTTGTCTTGTTTGCGCTTCCCAAGTCCTTGCACAAGGTAAGCGTTATTGTTGTTTACCTTTAGAATGATTGATAGGCCTACTTTTTTGGGTTGTAGTTTGCTTTTGTCAACATTCATGACCCAAACTTTGTCACCAACTTCATGCCTATCTTGGATGGGGACAAATATCTTTTGCAGACACTTGTTTTCCTTTTCTGTTTAATCACTATTGGCCTCTATGACCTGAGGGTCTGAGTGTGGGGGACTTTGCTTGGAATTTCCAGCTTGGGTCCTGTTAATGCTTGAATGATATTGGGTTATGTGCCATAAACTAGCTCAAAGGGCTTTTCCCAGTGGATCTGTTCATGCAGGTCCAGCATACAAGCAATGCAGTTGGTAGCTGCTTATACCAGTCTTCAGGTCTCCTGGCAGTGAGCTTGGCCAAGGCTTTCACAAGGCTGCCATTTAGCCACTCTACATGTTCATTGGCCTGTGGGTGGTATGGTGTTGTCATAGTGTGTTTGTCCCCATTTTTGGAGAGGTATATGTTGGTGTCTTTGGAGGTCAATTCCTTCCCTCTGTCAGTTATCAGGAGTTCTGGCTTTCCAAACTTGCTGATTATTTCTCTCCCTATAAACTGCCGCACGTCATTGCCAGTGTGCGCCATTACTTCTTGGGCTACTAGCCATTGCATAACAAAGTCTGTAGCAGTGATGATGTATTTCTTATCATTGTGTTTCCCTGGCATGGAGCAACAATGTCCAGGGCCCACACCTTGAAGGGTATTTGCATGCGGATGGGTAGTACTGATTTTGGTCAGCCTTGCTTTTAGCAAATTTCTTGCATACTTCACATTGGTCTAGGACTTCTTGAACGTCACAATACAGGGTTGGCCACCAGGCCTTGTGCTTAAGGAACTTGTATAGGTTGCAACTCTAGGTGTGTCCTAGGTCTCTATGATATTGTAGGATGGTGTCCACTTGTTGGTATGTGGGGATGTACAGGATGGTAGTTCCATCAGACATTTTCCAGTGTAAAGTTCCATACACATCAGAAAATAGGTGTTTGTTTTTGATGACTGTTTCTTTTGTTATGTTGGTTGTGCCAGGGGGAAGCTTTTGTCTTTTGTCCGTAGTACCAAGAGTGGCCAATCTGGGTCAAGCCCATTTTCTCCTCTTGTAGCACGGACATACAGGTGCAAGAGGGCGTCCACCATGGTAAGCTCTGGACCAGGCTTGTATTGTATGAGCATATTGAATCTCTTCAAGAGTTCCATCCAGCGGGTTTGACAGCGAGATAGATTTGCTTGAGTTTTGAAATATATGAGCAACTTGTGGTTGGTCAGTGCCGTGAATTCTTTCTGCCGCTCTAGATAACAACGCCATTTGACTAGGCACTGTACAATGGCCAACAGTTCCTTGTTGTGGATAGGATATTGACACTTGCCATCTGTCAAATTTTGTGATTCATAGGCTACAGGCAGGAAGTCACCATTATTATTTTTGATTTGTAGTACTCCCTCAATGGATGCGTGTGAGGCATTGGTTTCCATTTGGTATTCCCTGTCACGTTTGGGGTATTTCAGGATAGGTGCTGTTCTGAGTTTCTCTTTTAGACGCCTAAAACAGAGGTCCCATTGGGGGTCCACACAAACTTGGACTTGGTGCCAGTTATGGCAGATAAGGGGGCAGTCAAGATACCACAGACAGGCATGAAGCGGCATACATAGGCCACCATCCCCAGGAAGGTGTGGAGTTCCAACTTATCCTTGGGTGGTGGAATCTTGCAGATGGCCTGTATATTTTGACTGTCGGGTTTGATGTGTCTTTGAGGCTATGTGTCCCAGGAAAGGCATTTGCTTACAAAAGAACTGGCACTTGGAGGGCTTGGCCAGCAGCTTGTGTTGTACCAGGGTAGCAAAGACTGCCTCTAGGTCTTTGTGGTGCTGTTCTACTGAGGGACTATAGACAATGATTGTGAGAGAGAGGGGCTAAACTAACTAAGTTTGGCTCCCATCCCAGTGCAACAAACCACCAGGATGCCATCCAGTGCGCAACTGGGATGGCCGCTTGGAGAGGGGACCACAGGGAGGACACTGGGGACAACTGGGGAAAGTAGGCGTTCAAACCCATTAGAATCAGGCCAGTGAGCAACCAGGGAGTGCGAGTAGGAGTGGGGGGAGGCCACCTTGGAGGACCTGGGGGGCACCACATTCTTCTGAACCATGGAGGGGAGAGGAGGTGTGGGGGGCACTACCTCTTCAGAACTAGGTAAAGCAAGCTCCACGACGTCCAGGTCCAGATTGTCACACATCAGGCTCTTAACCACAGCCTCTCCGGAAAAGAGAAGACTGCTGGGGAGGTCCCAGAGACTGGCAGGGTTGCTACCTACCAGATGTGCCGGTGAGGAGATTTTCCCCCACAGGTCAGGGGAGGTGGACCACAGAAGCAAGAGAAACGGAGCCAGGGAAAAGACGCCAAATTTAAGAGCCAGCAGTATCATAGAAAGAACCAGCACAAAATTTGGGGTAGGATGGTATAGTTTCTGGAGAAAAAGGAGAGAAAATGGCAAGACTAGGGCAGTCTTTGGCAAATCTTTGGGAAAACAGCAGAACAGGTTTGGGTAGCCTCACTGTTGTCTTGGGAGCCTTGGATTATAACTGCAAGCAAAAGCGGGTTCAAAACAATGATTTTTAAAGGAAAATTCAAGATAATAATAGAAATTATAGGAAAATTCAATTGAAATATTTAGCTTTGAACTTTAACTTTGAAGGCGAGGGCAAAAGAAACAACAACTAAGTGAAAGAACTCTTGTACAAGGAGCCAGAAGAGAAGCCGGGTTCAAAACTGGCTGGCTAAAGGTCAGCTTAGGGCAGGGGCTACACTCTAATATTTTGAGCTTTAGGGACACAACTGGTTCCAGACAACTCAAAATTAAGATGCAGGTGACTCCAAACTTTAATGTAAGTGGAAAATAGACAAGCAGGGGACTGAAAGTCCCCTTGCTTGGTTAAAAGGAATGTATTGCAAAAAACTGGTCACATGACAGTTGGGGGTGAGCCTGATTGGCTAGGTACAAAACTTTGCTGGATGGGCTCAGGGGGACTGGAGAGTTTTACTCCAATTTCCAAAATCAAATCTTATTGGCTGGAAGGGATGCCAGACATTTGGGGGTCAACTGGGTTATCAAGCGTCAATCTGGCAACACCTGATTGGGTGGCTCTGATAGTTTTTAAAAACAGACAACACCAGGCTAATAGGTAGTCCAAATTAACCAGGGTTTCTTCCCAGGAAGGAGCAACCAAAGGCAGGGATTCCACAGGATA
Organism: Entomophthora muscae; assembly: GCA_014839935.2. Classification (NCBI taxonomy): domain Eukaryota; kingdom Fungi; phylum Entomophthoromycota; class Entomophthoromycetes; order Entomophthorales; family Entomophthoraceae; genus Entomophthora; species Entomophthora muscae. Next base: position 479,470 of record QTSX02004279.1, read on the forward strand.
AGCCAGCACAATCCTCTCATCAACTGTGTGAGCTAAATCATTCAACAAATGGAGGGGTTTGGCAGGCGTTTTGGGACCTTTCTTGGTACAACGGGGAAAGATTGAGCGGTCCAAAGCCAGAGGTGGCAGTGAATTTAAAATGATGTTGTCTAGGTAGACTAAGGCATGCTTGCCTATATGTGGGGCAAACACCTTGTTCATGAAGGTCACAAATGTTGAGGGAGTGTTTGGCATACCAAAGTTGAGTACCACACACTTGTATGAGCTGTATTTAGTGCAGAAGGCTGTTTTGGGAATGTCTTCCTCCTTAATACAAATCTGATTGTAGCCTGCAGTTAGGTCAATCTTGTAGAAGACTGTAACTCCACCTAAGGTGTCACAGAGGCTGTCAATGAGTGGTAGTGGGTAATAATTCTTGATGGTAACTTTTTTTAAGGCATGGTAGTCCATGACTAGATGTAGGGTACCATACTTCTTGGCCACAAAGAATACAACAACCCCAAAGGGAGATTGTGAAGGGCGGATGAGTCCTTTCTCCAATGCTTCCTTGAGGTAAGCATGTAGGGTGTTGTCTTTGTTTGGGGTCAGCCAGTAGATAAGTTGTGCTTTGGGTACAGCCTCTTTGAGTTGGATGGAATTTTGGATGTGTTTTTCCTGGGACAGCCCAGGTAGAGCCTCCTTGAAGATTTCTGGATGGTGGGCCACAGTTTTGCAATCCTGGGGCGTAGAGGTATCCTGGTGGTCTTTGAAGTGTATGATCTTGTATTGGCAGGAGTCCCAGTCAATTGTCTTCAAGTTTTCCTTTTTGTCCAGGGTCTTTGTAATGCGCATAAAGACATGGTTGCATAGGAGTCAATCCACTGAGTCAGGGTAGATCTGGTGGTTGACACCTTCATGCTTGATGGTCAACACCGAGGTCGTCCAGTCTACGTGAGGATTGTTCTTTTGTAACCAATCCAAACCCAGTACAATGTCAAACTTTGGGAAGTCAATGACAGGACCTTGGATGGTGGAGTGTAGGTTCTCAAGCATGACAGAGAAGGGGACGGCTTCCCTTGTCACAACAATGTGGTGTTCATCAGCTAAAACCACATTTGTGACCATACAACAGTCACTGTTAAGTATTTAGCCAAATAAATGCTCTGGAATATAAAGTTATTTCTGTTTTTGCTGTTTATTGCATGTAGATAGGTTATTTGGAATTCTTAAGGTAAATATTCCTGGAAACTGGATATCTATGTTCAATAAAAAACAGAAGGCAAGATTGGCCAAACCAATCTTGGAGACTAGGCGTCTCAAAAACAATTTAATTAATTGGGAAGATTAATTAATAATTACATAGGAATATAATTAATGAGGTTTTAATTAAATTGGTTAATTTAATTGACTGTGTCAATAGGTTTGGTTAAGGTGAATCAAAAGTAAACCCCCAAATTTTGGGTTAAAAGCACCACTTTGGCAAATGTATTAGATTAGAAGCGCTGCCTGGGAAAATTGCTGGGCGCTGCAGTGGCGCCTGGTTTGAGTTTTGAAGCATTATAATGGGTTTTAAGGCAAAAAAACCATTAAATGAGGAGATAACTAAATAAAGGCAATAATGCCGAGGAATTCAGGTTTGATCAGCTGGTTCCCAGTTGGAACATTGATAGCTGAGTTTTGGGATGTGTAATCCACAGGGTTTTGGCGCCGGGAGCTGGGGAAGCTCCATGCTGAATTGGTACATTGGGATGAATGGAGTCAGGTGACTTTTTCCCATTGTAGGTTGGTTCTTATAGGTTGAGAAATATTGGTGATCTTTTAGGTAAAGATCTAGGTTTAGATGACTCAAATGTCATAGACCACATGATATGAATCATAGGTTGATTCAGGAACTGGAGGGGGTTTCAGCCAAATATGCCCTGAATGGTATATAAGCAAAAACAGCTGATTTTAAATAAAGATATATTATCATTTTGACGCTTTCCCCTCAACTACCTTTTCAATTATTATGTCTTCTTTGTCAAATTTTGAAAGGGCCAAATTTGGAGTACTTTGTGTGAAAACCGCTGCTTCCAGGAAAGAGGTTCCTACAGGTCTGTTGGAGGAAGCTAGGGCATGCTTAGAGGTCACCAAGACTGTTCCTGAGGAGTCCTTGGTGGAAGTAAAGGCTGCGTTCAAAGAGTTATACTCCAATTACTTTGCAAAATAAGGGACTCCTGTCCAAGGAAACCAAATCTATGTGTGGGATTCTTGGAACCTGTTAGTAGGATGGGGCAAAATCTTATAACAAGTGAAAGTAATGGCAAATTGTGAAATTGAGGCTTTAAGAGCAAGAGAGCAAGAGAGGAAAAGAGCGTTGAGATCATGGCTTGTTGGCGGGATGACAACAAAGTGTTGTCCCATAAAATTGCCTCACTGGAGGCAAAGCTCCTTGAAGCTTTGTCACAGGAAGGTAATGGCAATAAGAGTCAAGGGAAGAATAATGATAGGATGGACTGGTTGGACCTGGATCTGTCACAATATTTTTAATCCACAAATGATTAGTGGCTAGCTTGAACTTGTCCACAAAGCTGCTGTTGACTAAGATTTGATCCACGCTCAAGTCCAGGAGTGCTGAGCCTGTGTAACTGCAAAAACAGAAAGGATAGGACATCAGTTTATTGGGATGTCTGGAAATGGTGTACAGTACCAGGTCTTCTGAGGGTACTTGGATCATTGGGCATTGGTTCACATTCTTGGGTTGGTACTTATCATTGGGCAAGTCAGGAGTTGTGCGGGGAGAGCTTGGCTTGCTTAATGTTCTCCCTGGGCTTTTTCCTTGTATTGGTTGCCTTGAGTGGCAGTGATACAGAAATGGGTAAAATTTGACTGGCCATTGTTCCCACTTCCATGTCCATTTGAACCTGCGGGCTTATGACTGGTGCTGTTCCCATTGTTTCCAGGGGGTGGTTGAGTGGAGCCCCTGCCTGTGTGAGAGTCTTTGGGTCTCTCTTGTTTTCCAGTTTGCGCCTTGTGAAGAGCGTTGGATGTTTGTTCTGCTTTCTTTGTCTCACAATACAGGCTCTGTAGATTAGTCACCTGGCCCAGGTTCACATGTCTCATCACATGCAATTTGAGGGCATTGTAGTACATGAGGTGTGTGGCTGGGGTGTCAAAGGCCATGTCGGAGGGTGTGCGTAGTCAGAGTTCCTTTTAGGAGCAGGTGAGTTCCTTTACGGTGCCCGTCTGGGTCAAGTTCTTTACTTGATGTATGATCATGAGTGCAGTGTGTCAGGGACCCACTTTGAAGGGAACAAGCCCCCAATTTAGTGAGCCAATGCCCCTAAATTAAGCCCTGCAATGGTTGAACCAATGAGCACAGTGACCATGGCAAGATGGCCTAAGTGACCCAAGTATGCAAACATTCCCATCATGGAGCTGAAACAACCCAGAAGATAATATCCTACCAGGTATTTCAAAAGATAGAATGCTGTGTGAGGCCGTACCAACGAGGGTTTGGCAGGTGGAGGAGTAACATGGCGGCCATAGTGGAACTTTATTCCCCAATGACCAGAGGGATACTTAAACCATCCATTGGCCAAGGACTCCTTCTGATGAGCATTGTTGGGAGAGGGATTTTGCCAGTCAATAGTGGGAGTGGGATTCTCAAGACCTTTTACCGTTGTAAAAAGAGGGACTAGAATTCATAGCAGGAAATAAATTTCCTTTGTGGCTTCAAATGGAGTTACTAAGAAATAGATGTGATAAGGTAGGATAGGAAATATTATTTATTGTTGGAACAATTGAAGTGAATAGTAATTAGAAACTTATATAGCTTTATAATCAAGGCTGAAATATTTGAGTGGATCTTTGGGAAATGAAAGAGGATTTTCATATGTATATCAAAGTATTACCTGTTTCAAATGTTGGATGCATTGCTGCTTAATAATTGACATACAGTTTTGGTGCAATAATGGAAGCCACAAATATCTTATGAGAATAAGGCTAATTAAGCAGTATGAGCCCAGAAGATCAAATATCTTGGTATACAGAGCCTTGTCCAAAAGCATAGGAAGCGGGTCAGAGATTGTGGAGCTGGCTTGATCCAGCCAATCAAAGTAAGAGCAGTAAGTGACATTATCATTCTTGTTATTAACCTTTTTGCTTTCAAAATGATTTTTGAATTCAAATTCCAATTAAATAGGCGTATTATAAATAGATAATCTAAATGAATTGGCTGGTTTTGTACTAACGTTATCTTCATAATTAGGGTCCCGGGTTTGATTCTTGGTCTGCAAAGGCCTGAAAGGCCCAAGAGAGTTAACAATGCTGTGTCTATGTGCCTTTGTGTTGATATCCATTAACCAAGTATCCATAATTAACAGTGAGTCAGGAAAGGAATTCCTGACACAGTGTCCTTAAGCACAAATCTTACCAAGAAGTATTGTTTAAAGGTATCCCAGTTCTTCTTGGTATATTCCTTGTGCCATTTGTTGCACCAGATGGCAGCGTTGTGGTTCAGTTGGATGGATATTTCTGCAATCCAAAATTGCTGCAGGCATTTCATCTGGGCCAGCTTGCTCTGGGCAGACTGGATCCATGCAGCAGTGTTGTTGTCGTTGGCCCTGGCAAAAGGTTCCAAGGCAGCACTTCAGAGTCTTTGAGATACGTAGGCAGGCATGATGTTTTTGTCAGTTGATTTTGGGATGGTGGTGACTGTCTGGAAGAACCCTTGTGCAGACATGGTGTTGAAGGCAGGTAGCAGAATCCCTGTGTTCTGGTACAGGACAAAACCATCAGGTATCTCAGCACCAGGGGTGTACGCAGTACAGTCCAGCAGAAGGCCAGACATGATTCTGTCAAGGATTTGTTGGCCGCAGCAAGTACAGGCAACATGCAGAATTTTAAAAGATGCGGTAGGATGGAAAAAACTACCTATGCTACCAATGTCATAACTGTGCTGTTTTAGCAGAGTTACAAGGGGAAAATGTTTAGAAACCAGATAACATTCTTTATTGGGAGATAATGATTATATAGTTAATGTGAGTCATGGATAACAGGAACATGATAGTGTTGATCACACGGTGGGATGGTGAAGGGGGTGGATTTATCCTGATAATGAGTCAAGCGCCAAAACAAGGTATCCACTGTAGGGGATCAGCATTTGTTAATGTTGTTGGATTTGGCAATTCAAGTTGACTTCCTAGTCTGGCTTTAAGTGGCCAGGTAATTGGATTGCGGGTCATGAACCCACTTATTTGGAACCTTGCTGGTGGGTCAAGCCTGCTGTTTTGATAGTATATACTTCTGGTAATTATATAAATAGCAGCAGTAGCACAGGAAGATTACATACAACTATTCAAATTGCAGAAAAATCCCTCCAAAGAAGGAAATACCAGAAATAGACCTCCCTACCAGCCAGATAACTTATAAGTAGGTACAAAATTTCTCCACCTTGTACACCAAATTCAATGATGCTCCTGTCCCATCAAGCAGCTCAACTACCTCCCCTCCAGAAAAATCTTGACCCAACCAGCCTGCCAAAGAGAAACTTAAATATATCTATAGTCTTTTAATACTGTTTCTTGCCAGCTATCAGTACCTTTTCTGTGGGGGCTAAATCAGTTGAAACAACTCTCTAATTTAACCACAATGAATCAAATACCAAAGGAGAACCAACATACTAAGAATAACTGTCAGAAATATTCCTGACAACAACCTTTTGCAATACAATATTTTTTGCACATTTGGTCTTACAAATCAAGACAAAAAATTACAGCAGTTCCCCCTGATTGGGGAAACTGCTGCAAAACAACAAGCAGATTAAAAAGGAATTAAAAATTCAAATATTTTAAAATTCAGCTTTTATACCCCGGCCGCAGGCCACGTGGCTGACTGCCAGGCGCCAGCCTGCTGGTGGGGGACAGTGCACCCTCCATGAAAGGACTGTCCACCTCTGTTGGATGAGGAAATTGCCAAATTGGGAACCCCAAAAAGTCAATTCCCCTAAACCTAAATGTAGGGGGAAGTGCTGTCCAAATTTGGAATCTACCAAATTTGAATGGGGCTGACAGGCTGCCCTGCAAAGCACTCAATGCATTAATTGCAGAAGTGTAATTTGGGTGCATTAAAGTGTCTGAAGAAGCTCCAAAGCAATGTAAGGCCAATATTAAAAATTTGTTACTTGCCAAACCCCTCCAATCCCAAAAGGGAATTCCAAACAACACCAAGTATTTGGGGTCCCCTGTTCAATGTTTTGCATTATTCATGTCCCACCAAGGATGATAGTATATAATAAAGATCAATCACTTGATGATAGTTTGTGCTATCATTGAGCAAATTACCCCTCTATTGTTATCACATAAATCAACCAAAACTTTTACCCTTCAGAAAGTTAAAGATACTAAGCATTGTCTGCCCTTCCCCAGGACTAGAAGATGAATCACCTTATCTTCTCAGCTGTCCTCACAGCCTGCCTAGGGATTGGGGGCCACCAACACTATCAAATACCTGGGCCATTCAATGATCCATCTTGTGAGTGCTTTTAAAAGAAGCCGGCACAGCTCAACTCCTCCAAGCAGTACTCCTGGCCCATGCTGGTTTTGCCCCACTCCACTCAGTCTGCAGCTATATACATCTTTATATACTATGCACTCACACAGTTAGCTGGTAATTTTGGACATTATAACATAACAAAAATGTCTTTTTATGGATGATGACAGTCTATCCCATTGTAACAGCGCTCACCAGGTTCCAAGTGGCCAAATTGATACCCTACTTAGCTAAAATACTTCCCCAATTATTAGGGCTTTACAATAACACTGAAAAAGATGGATTAAAACCCCCTGCTCCAGGGATCTCTCAGTGATTAAGCTAAGGCATGGTTTAAGAGATTATGTTATGGTAGAAAACCAAAAAAAGGAATAACACACCCATACAAAACCTGAAACCAGTAATGAACTGCCACCAAACTCCTGAGAAAAATAGATAACTTAAGCAGTGCCATTGATAAAAAATGGATCAAGAATATGATTGCTCAAGTAGCCCAGGAAAGCTTGGGCGTATGTCAGGGATCCAGTCTTGGGCAGCTGGCCTGTTGTTTCCAGGGGTGACCTGGGCCAGGTTTTTTGTGGGCAATGTCCACCACAAGAGGGGAGCTAACTTAAAAAGGTAGCAGACATACTTTACCACCCAGGACCACAGGCTGGCAGCCAGGATTAAAGTGTCAATCACCCCTGTGAGGGTGATGTATACAATCCCAAACAGCTTGCCAGTATGGTTGATTGGAAGGTTGAGTGAGAAAGCAGGAATAGATTTTGGGGTCACAGGCAGTTCCATGGGTAGGTTGTAAGCAAGGAGATATTTTAATTTCCCTCTAAACAATTTTGGTGTTGAGAATATCCACAGGCCTTGACAATTGTATCTAACTGCAGATTGTATGCAGGCCAAAGAGTCGAGTTCAAGTATCTCTTCTGGGGTGTAGTCCTTGTATTCAGATTTCAGAGGGTAGTTGGTAAAATAGTTGGGTCCAAAGGGTATACCAGGAGGACGGAAAACTGCAGGCAGTGGGGCAGGAGGGCCAGGAGATCTTGTACTAATTTGGTAGAAGACAAATACAAATAGGGATAGCAGCTGTATAAGCCAAAATAACATAACCTTTATTCAAAAATGGCAATAAGGTTTGAGCGCAAAATCTATAGACATATATAGCATTCCACCTCCAAAATTTGTATTTTCATAAGGGCTTTATCAAAATATTGGGGAAAATGCGGGCAGGTGGCCAGGAGGCCCGGGTGCAGGAGCGGCAAAATGGCACCTCGGCTGGATATTCTCTCATTGGTCAGAACGTCCAAATTGGTCACTTGATTTATTTGATTTTTGGCTGTGGTCACGGGGTCAGGCCCAAAGCCCGGGTTTTTCCTTGGCAGTTGAGTTTGATTGGTTACTCAAGAGGACTTCAAGCTCATGAAGTTCATGGGGGCACCTTCTCTGCCTCCATTAGGCAATTCAAGAAACTCCTCCTCAGGAACCATCATAATTGAACCTGTACTGGTATTCTGACTTTGGGACTTAGCAGGGGCTTCAGCTTGTGGGGGCTCAATCTCAGAAAAATTCAGGCGGGCGGGCTCTCAATCCATGGGGCCAGCGGCCTGCAGGAATTTGGGTTCAGGGTTTGAATCCTGCCCTTGGGCTCAGGTTTTGAGGGGTAACAAATTGTTAATCCTGACAGCGTACCCTGCTCCTCACTAATTAATTATAGTAATAAAATTACGCAATGTACATTATTTGGAGCAGATAGCTGTAAAGTCACTCCCCCTGGCCTTGGTTCAGACAGTTTTCCCTCACTGCACAAAGAAACCCTCCCAAAATCCAGCCAAACCTCTTAATTCTTTTGGAGATTCAGCTCATACCATGGACAAAATATTTGTGTTGGCATATCCCACAGAGCCTGTCACAGTAGGGTCATTTTTGCCTGGGATAGATTGCCCAAAACAGAAGAATGGGAAAGGGAAAGCCGCAAAACCTTTGAAAGCATTGTATGGTTTAAATTTAGCCATCAACAAAAAATAGGCTAAGGCTTCCCCATCATGAGTGGAGGAACTAACCTGCATCATCCTTAATTTTGTCTGAACAATTACGCACTGGAGATCACAAGATACCACTACCCAGTTGTAAGGAATTCCATACCTTACACAAATAAAAAGACAAACATAAGGATTCTGGACAAACCTCAAAACCGGAAAACTGCATTTTTAAATGCAGATTTAAAAACCAAGTTGGATAACAGAACCATTAATTTAATTGAGCCAAAAACACATTCAAAATTGATAAAAAAATGTGTTTTAAGTGAAAACAAGCACAGAAGCAAAAAAAATTGTAAAAATTCAGAACCATATATAAATTCCACCTTAAAACTGGAAATTAAGGCTTTGAACAACCATTCTGACAACTGTAATAAATCAGCATTAAATTTTGGCTCCAAAAACCATAGTACAGCCAATCAATCACAAATTAAATGTGTAAACTGCCCAATCCAGACCTTCAGGGACCTAGAAGGCCAATCAAACCCAGAGGACTACCCAAGTCACTACAATACTGTACATTCAGCTCCAGATATCATCCCCAACCTAAGTGAGGTACAATACTGCAATACAATATTCCAACCTGCCTCTTCTTGCATTGCAGCCTGCAGCTTGCTGCAGGCCTGCAAGGCAATACTTCTACCCCACACTTGCAGGTTGGCCTGGTAAACTCTATGATCCATTCCCTAAATTATTTCAGTATTTAAAATGAACATTTTCCCTTGAGCTAAGTTCTCCAACAATTTCTTATTTCCTATCAACCCAATAAATCTATATTCTCAATTCTAAACACTTGATTAATAGATTCTAAAGGTTCCCCCCAACAACGTGAAGTTCATCTTCATTGTATGGACTTTGTGTGTGTTAATCAATTATGGGCAAGCAAATGTTAACTTTGAAAACCCTGAACCAACTCTTACTGAAAAATCTGAAGACTCAATTTGGTATTGTTTTGGTCTGCGTCAAAGACATGCCCCTTATGTTGAAACAGCTCAATTCCCACCAATCATCCACCCCAAGGCCCCCTGGTTGGTCTTGGGATACACCAGTGTCTATTATCTTCTCAATCACTTCACTCCCTTCTTGGGAAGATTCCGTCTATTTGGTCACCTTCTACACATGCTAATGATAGGAATTCCAGTAGGTTCCACTCTGATCAAATTCAACTTGGGAGCTCTTCTCCATTCAATTGGGGAAAGGCTTCCCAATGAGCAGATCCCTGACACCAGTGGTGCTTGGCGGTTGACTGGCTGGTTGCCCAAAAATATTGGATTATGTTGTCCTCAGTGCTTTGACAGGGATCTCCAACCAGGAGATAAAAATATTTCCGGTCAGCCAATCAGATTAAAGTTTGTCTCACCCAGTTGAGTTATAGTCCCTCCCACTTCCCCTCCAAAAACTTGTTTTTGGATAGTTTTACCTACTATCAATAAAGGCATTCCCTGATAGATGAAAGCTACTTTGGGATCAAAAATACCCTCCTCTCAGACCATGGTCTCCACTGTCTTGGCATGGTTGAGAAAGGTCTCTACGCAGGACCAGTAGATTTTGTACCCCTTATCTTAGAACCATTTCTTTTTGATTGTACATTTACACCTCCTGTTTTCCTTGTTTGACACCATCTTTGTTTCATCTTTCATTCCTTTCCTTTTTAGATTTTTAGGCTTAAAGCTACAGTGGGCATCTCTGTTCTTGGTTCTTATTTTAGTCTGGGAAGTCTATCCCCACAACTTCTATTTAAGCTTGGATCTAATTTACACAACTCTAACAGAGCCCCCCGCTTTTGTTGCCCCACCCTGGGAAGAAAGTCTGATCAATTTGGATTATTTACTGGCTTGGTATCAATTGTTGTTGAAAACAATTGGGGCCAGCCAATCAAGACAATCCACATCAACTCCCCAAATTTAAATGGTTCCCCAAAGTATCAAACACACACTAGTCAATCAGATTGCATACCAGAAGTTACTAAAGGATCCTCCAAACCCCTTGAATTGCTCTGCAAAATTTCTCCTGCAGCCAATCAGACATCACAGTTTTGTCAGGTGCCCACCTGAATTCAAAATCTATCCCTTGAATTAAGACAGGAGACATTTGGTCCCATTCTTGCTCATCTTTACCCACAATAAAGTCTTGGGTCTTTTGCAAATTATTTTGTCATTGGGAGCTCCAGTTTTAGCTCTTGAGATTTCAAACTGCTAGTGAAAATACTTCATTGCTTTACCTATATCCTGGTCCTCTTGCTTTTGGCTTCTTTTCCAAAGCCCCTAAGCTTAATGTTAGCATATAAGCATACACTCCCCTGCTTTTGCTTTCTAAAGCTCAACTTGGATCTGTTATTTAAGTTAAAAATTAACATAAACCCCTACTCTTACCTTGAAATTTTACTGTTCTTGCTTGAGTTTGAACCTGTCTTCTTTAATAGCTTTGTTAAAGCTATCTGTGGCTTCACACAAGTTATCCCCAGAGCCCAACCTTTAATTTTCCTTTCTGGTTTGCAACATTTGTAGCCAGGCAAATTTTATAAATTTTAAGCCCTGGAACTCAACTAAAGGACTCCAAGTTCTTTGGAGATCCCAAAAATGACTGTCCTTAAGTTTGTTGTGTTCTCCTTGGCACCAGTTCTGTTATTTATCTGGGCTACCTCCCCAACCTCTGGGACCAAATTTCTTCCTCTGCCCACATTGTGGGGGATGACCCTTCTAGGCTCCTGCATTTGCTGAATACTCTCCCTGGTAAGGGTAGCAACCTCCTTTCCTCTGAAGAGATCCTGATCAAGAGCCTTACTTGTGATGATATAGACCAGTACCTTCCTGAAACTGGCCCAGATATCTATACAGTAGGAGAAACTCTTATGCCTTCCTGCCCCTCTTTGGAAAAAAAAGGTGTCTTCTCCCCTGAAGGCTTCTGACACTCTATAAAATACCCCCACATGTACTCCCTGGTTTCTCATGGCCTATTTTTGATGGAATTGAGCACCTATTTTCCCCAACTGTCTCCAGTGTCCTCTCTTTGGTCCCCTTTCAGAGCAACCATCTCAGTAATTCACTGTATGGTATCCTGGTAGTTTGTCTCACTGGGATGAGAGCCAAACTTAGCTAGTCTAGCTCCCCTCTCTCACAATAACGCTTAACCCACTGGTTGCCAATTTTTTTTACTTATGATGACATTGACTTGGATTCCAATGCAGGCCCCCAACTGCTGAGAATATTCTTACCAGCCAATCAGATGATGTAAAATCTCCTTTCTCCCATCCTAAACCACCTTAAAACTTTTTACATTCCACTCTATAAACTCGTTTATAGGTAGCTTAATATCCCTGGTGAAAATAAAACAAAGAAGTTGAACCTCATGTTGGAATTCCTTGGGTGGTTGGCCCCTGTTGTTGATAATCTATCCTCAGCTTTGTTCCGCTTTTCAGCCAAATCTCTGGCTGTCCCTTGGCTGGTGTTGTAACTGGTTGCTTAATCATCTTCCATCTCTGTTTTTCACCTCCAAATGATGCTCTTGTGTTCAACTTTAGTTATGGCCTTCTGTTGTACCTCCAAAGGCGCAAAATTGGTTAGCCTCTCTACCCAATTTGGTTTAGTGTTGCTAAAGCAGTTGTCAATTTGTTTAATTTACCCTCATTTTTTCACTGAATAGCACCACTCATAATTTAGCCATACACATAGTAGGTCCAATGTATGATTGCTTAGGGTTGCTACACTTTCTAGGCATGCAGTTGATAACCGTCTAACCTTGATGTCAAGTTTATCCTCCTTGGAAGTATATAGAGCAAGATAAACAGAGAGATGAGGAAAAGGATGATACTCTATCTGTCAGGATTAGAAATTCTTCCTCTCTAGAAACCTGGGCCCGGGAGCAGGAATTGAACCCTGACCCTAGACCCCCTTGGGCTGCCAGGCCTGTGGACCAAAGGATCACCTGCCCACGTTTTTCTGGGATTGAGCCCCTGCAAGCTGATGCTGAGAATGTTGGCCCATGCAGCAAAACAGGCCAAACCAAGGAAATTATTGCACCAAATGAAAAACCAATCACAGCACCTAATAGAGGTACTGAAGTGGCAACTATTAGCTTCATGAATTTGAAGTCTACGCCAGTGGCCAATCAAGAGCCATCTCCAGAAAGAGGCACAGGCCTGCGGCCCAACCCCATGACCACAGCTCTAAAGCAAGTTAATCAGTTAGCCAATTTGATATTCTTGACCAATGAAAGAACTCCTGGGCCAAGTGCCATTTTGCTGCCTTTGGACCCAAGCACCTAGTTCCCCCAGGCCTTTCTTTCCCAATGCCCTGATGAATCCCCATAGAAAATATTAAGTTTGGAGGTGGAGTGCTATATAGACCAAATGATCCTGTGCTCCAAACTTATTGCCATTTTTGAATAAAGATTATGTTATTTTGGCTTATACAGCTGCTACCCCTATTTGTATTTGTCTTCTACCAAATTAGTACAAGATCTCACAGCCCTCCTGCCCCGCCACCCCCAGTTTTCTGTCGTCCTGGTGTACCCTTTGGACCCGTCCATTTTACTGACTACCCTCTGAAATCTGAATAAAAAGACTACACCCCAGAAAAGATACTTGAACTTGATCCTTTGGCCCCATACAATCTGCAGTTAGATACAATTGTCAAGGCCTGTGGATATTCTCAAAACCAAAATTGTTTAGAGGGAAGTTCAACTACCTTCCTGCCTACAACATCCATATGGAACCGCCTGTGACACCCAAACCTATGCCTGCTTCCTTGCTCAACCTCCCAACTGACCATAATGGCAAGCTCTTTGGAATTGTGTACATCACCCTCACAGGGGTGATTGACACCATAATTCTGGCTGCTGGCCCGTGGTCCTGGGTGGGGAAGTCATTCTCCTATCTTTTTAAGTTAGCTCCTCTCTTGTGGTGGACATTGCCCGCAAAAAACCTGGCCCAGGTCACCCCTGAAAACGACGGGCCGGCTGCCCTAGACTGGATCCCTGACACTATCTGATAAGAAGGTATGGTGATGTATAATATCATAGGAATCTACATGCTGCCCATGTACACCATGAAAGCCATGGGGCATATCTGGGTAGCGCTCCACTTAGGATACAAAGCATTTTTATCCGTGTTCAACATGTGGGTGGGGTAGGGGTGAACTAGCTATTATGTAGTCAATTTTATTTCTAGGGAATAGATTTCCTAAGAGAAATTAACTGTAGATGTTGCAACATCTCTCCCAGGTGCTAGACAGAAGAGCTTTTATTACTCTTTTGATAGTTTATGGGAGCTGTGCCTGATATTTTTCATGTTGACCTTGTGTGGCACTCCTGCTCTTGGGAGGTCACCTGTCAGAAACCCACCCTGTATGGAATAAATGTCCTACTTGGTGGATCAAGGCAGAAAAATTCAACCCCATGAGCATGAATCCAATGGGAAAAGAAACCATTTCCAGATGAGATGCTCTCCCAAACAGTCTATACCAACCCAGAATAGGGTTGAAGCAACTAAGGAACATATAGGCCCCCAAATAAGATAAAAATGTCAGGATACCAGGAGTACTGTGGAGCTCCAGCAGGTGAGGGAGGAGTCAAAGAAGGTACTGACATGGCCCACCAGATGATGGGACCTAACTTTATCAGGTAGGAAAGGGCCTTCCCAGCCACAGCCCAGGGCCCAGTTGCTGGTAAGGCAGAATCAATCAACCCTGTGAGCTCCAGATAAAGCACTCCCAGGAATTAACTACTCTGGCCAGTGGCATCAGAAGTGAGTGGGGTTGAGATAGTTGGTTTGGGTGTTGGAGGTGATTCCATGGGGACCAGGTAGACAGCAGGATTGTTTTACTTCCCGTTGAAGATCAAAGGGTATATGGTGATTGCTTTGCCGTCATGGAAAATTTGGTAGGGCTCCTTGGGTCTGTTTGGGCAGGTGTACCACTACAGTTCTTCCAAGGTCTGGGGTTTGTGATCAGGATTTAGGGGATACTCAGTGAAATGCACAGGGACAAATGGAGCATTGGGTGGATGATAGTAGTTAAAGGCTTCAGGTTTGTCAACTGGAGTCTGGCTATCTATCACAGGGGATAGGTGCTGACTCTTGGGTGTATGCAGATGGAAGAGTATCAAAAATATGTATGGAAACAGATTGGTGAACCAAAGGTTCATAACAGCTTTATTTGGTAAGGATGACAATACAGAACTTTTTCAGGTGCTTCTGATTTATATACTTACTCACATGCAAGTGCCTCTGGGCATTCTTCTGGTGCTATCTGTGTGGCAAGGCTTGGCATCTCAGGTTTTGCTGTTTGGTTGGCTGCTTCATGGTCATTTTTGGGGTTTTCAGAAACAGTTGTTTGGGTTTTTTGGTGGTCCATCTTGGCTTGGCTGGCCATTGGTTCTGGCAGGTTTGGCTTCAGGGGTTGTGGGGGCTTCCCCAATTTGATCACCATTTTTGGACTGGCTTGACAGGCATTCCTGAGGCAAAAGAACTTGATTAAAAAAGGGGTCCCCAATTGGGGATCCCAAATTACTTAATGGAGGTTGGGCTTGAACTGGGTTTACTGGGCAGCTAAAATTAGCCTGCCCAGGCCCAGCCAAACCCATCAAGGCTTGGACGTAGCTTTTGGGGGTCAGAACAGGCCTGGCAGCTGCCACTGGGGCAGGAATGGTCCCCGCACCTGGATATTTTGCTTTTTGAAGCAAATCCAGGTGCATACAAATCTCATCCGTCTGCTAGCCCCGCCTGGCGGCAAGGAGCAAGTTTGATTCCTTCCTGGAGCTTTGATTCTGTCACTTTTGTAACAAACAAGAAGGTGGTAGTGTTGCAACTGAACCAATGAAGATTCAGTATTTGATTGGGGAAGACAACATTCCAATAGAAAGGATGAGTATGAATAGACTAAGATGTTGTTTATTATAGAATACTGTGATTAATATACTATATGGGAAAGCCACTGGTCCACAAGGGGGTGGCATGTTCCATGTAAGGTTTGAAGCAAAGGAATAACTTGTGCAGGGATCAGCAGGTCAAATTGGTAGTGCTCCTAATTAGGAGAAAGTTCCCACAGTTTGACATTGCCATCAGATTGGTTCATGTTGGTAGATATGTCAAGGGGCAACTAATCAAGCACCCCCTATTTATTATAAGATATGTTGGCAGGCAAGTCTAGAAACTTGGTTGCAACACCCCTCTTGCCCACTGCTTGTTGTCAGACATCAGAATTGGAGTTTTCAGGAGATATGAGAAGGTCCGCACAAACAACCTTTCTGTGGGGATGGCACGCCAGGGGCGCAAGCAATTGTGGTGAAGCTTATTGGTGTTCCCTTGGGAATTTTCAAGTTAGTAGGTATGGTTGTCATAGACCACAGCTATCTTGAAGGGTCCCAAGTGGTTGGGCTATTTTTTGGCTGAATTGGGGTTGAGGGCATAGACAGGGTCTCATACGGCGTATCTGACCTTAAGGTGCCTTGTCCCTCCCTCAATTTACTTGTGTTTAATATCCTGGGATTCAGCGCGCCACTGGCTCAGGGAAGGAGTAGTCAACAGAGGGGGTTTCCCTGGAACCGTGGATTGTAATTTCCCTTGTTATACCCCTGCCAGGCTACTGGGCGTCCCAAAGACCAGGGTGCTGGGGCTGAACCCAGTGCCCCTGTTGACCCTTGCTTGTAAGATGAGTAGGGTGATGGAAAAGTGTTCAGTCCACACGGTATTAGGATGTTCCTGTGAGAGTTTGATAATCAGTTGGACCAGTGAACCATTCAGTCTCTCCATGCGTCCATTGGCTTGCGGATGGTATGGAGCTGTGAATACCAGTTGAAGGGCATTATTGGCACAGTACGCCTTAATGACATGCTCAACAATTTTGGGGCCACCATCTGTGATGAGGTGTTTAAGTACCTCAAAGCGGGCCACAATTTCCTTACCAATGAAATGGGTGATGGTGGTGGCAGTATGATTAGTAGTTGCTCATACTGCTGGCCAACAGGTGAAGTAGTCAATGGCTGTGATGATGTACTTCTTCCCAAGTCTGTCTTCAGGGAGCATATTACAAAAGTAACACATTTGAAGCCCCAGGCAGAATTGAACCTGCTCCTAGCCACCAGGTGGGGCTAGCGGGCAGGGGATATTTTTCCGCACCTGGATTTTGTGCTTTTTGAAGCAAATCCAGGTGCAGGAACCATTCTCGCCCTGGTTGTAGCTGTGGGGCCCTTTCTGGGC
This sequence comes from Entomophthora muscae, assembly GCA_014839935.2. NCBI lineage: Eukaryota > Fungi > Entomophthoromycota > Entomophthoromycetes > Entomophthorales > Entomophthoraceae > Entomophthora > Entomophthora muscae. Next base: position 496,204 of record QTSX02004279.1, read on the forward strand.
CTCAAAAGCCACGCTCAAGCCTTGGTGGGTTTAGCTGGGCCTGGGCAGGCTAATTTTAGCTGCCCAGTAAACCCAGTTCAAGCCCACCCTCCATTAAGTAATTTGCGGTCCCCAATTGGGAATCCTATTTTAATCAAGTTCCTTGGCCTCAGAAAAGCCTATCAAGCCAGTCAAAAAAATGTGATCAAATTGGGGAAGCCCCCACAACCCCTGAAGCCAAACCTGCCAGAATCAATGGCCAGCCAAGCCAAGATGGACCACCAAAAAACCAAACAACTGTTCCTGAAAGCCCCAAAAATTACCATGAAGCAGCCAACAAACCGTAGAACCTGAGATGTCAAGCCTTGCCACACAGATAGCACCAGAAGAATGCCCAGAGGCACTTGCATGTGAGTAAGTATATAAATCAGAAGCACCTGAAAAAGTTCTGTATTGTCATCCTTACCAAATAAAGCTGTTATGAGCCTTTGGTTCACCAATCTGTTTCCATAAATATTTTTGATACTCTTCCATCTGCATAAACCCAAGAGTCAGCACCTATCCCCTGGTATAGATAGCCAGACTCCAGTTGACAAACCTGAAGCCTTTAACTACTATCATCCACCCAATGCTCCATTTGTCCCTGTGCATTTCACTGAGTATCCCCTAAGTCCTGATCACAAACCCTGGACCTTGGAAGACTTGCAGTGGTACACCCTCCCAAACAGTCCCAAGGAACCCTACCAAATTTTCCATGACAGCAAAGCAATCACTATATACTCTTTGATCTTCAACAGGAAGTAAAACAATCCTGCTGCCTACCTGGTCCCCATGGAATTACCTCCAACACCCAAACCAACTATCTCAACCCCACTCACTTCTGATGCCACTGGCCAGAGTAGTCAATTCCTGGGAGTGCTTTACCTGGCGCTCATGGGATTGATTGACTCTGCCTTGCCAGCAGCTGGGCCCTGGGCTGTGGCTGAGAAGGCCCTTTTCTATCTGGTAAAGTTAGGTCCCATCATCTGGTGGGCCATGTCAGTACCTGTTTTGACTCCTCCCTGTTGTGTTTGGCTCCTGGGGACAACATCCAGGAGGACACGGCAGGAAATCTTTATAACAAAAGATCTGAGGTTCAAAGCTAGCCTTGGGTTAGCTCTTCAGGGCAAAATTAAGGTCATGTACCTTAATTTCCTGGAATACAAGATGTGAAATTCCTTTTTTTAAAAAGGAAAGGAAAAAGCTTGAAGAATATTAAATCCAATGCAAATGTAGATAAGCTTTTCTTTATTAGAAGAAATGATTATACTTAAATAGTAGACAAGGGTCAATGATCACTCATTAGGTAGATAGAGTGGCAGGAGTCACATTGGGATGAGATCATATCAGGATTAGTCACACACATGTATGATAATCCGGAATGAGTGGATATTAAACCAGACCCATTTGCAGAAGGTGAAGAGTTTCCAAAATTGAAAACAAAACCAACCAAATCTTTGTACATATTTTTATTTGAAGGCCATATCAAAAACAGCATTAATTGCGCAATTTATGGTACTCCCTCACCTGCTGGAGCTCCATGGAACTCTTGGTATCCTGACACTGGTGGTATAGTGATGACCATATTATCATTTTTGATAATAAAGTTTTATGCCCCTTTAGTTTGAACAAATCCTACCTTATCTAGTTTTAGTGATCTTTATCTTAACTCTGGCCAAGTAGACAACCAGGCAACCACTCCCTCTAAAGACCAATCTGCTGACTCTCCCCAGGCACTATACTGTCTCCCTGGAGCCCCCTTTGGACCTGTGCATTTTAATAAATACCTGCCCAACCCCGCCTACTTGAAGTTTAACTTGTAGAACATCCTCATTGCCAACCCCTTGGTAAGAACTAGATAGACTGAATACATAGGACACAAAGTAAAGTGGTTTGAGGTGCTGCCAAGATTGTTCAAAGACAACTACCATTATCTGCCTGCCTACTTTGTCCCCATGACTCTGCCCTTAACCCTGAAACCTGACTGCCCAATGGAACCTTCCATTGCTGCTGAGACCATGTCCACTCAACTATTTGGAGTACTCTATGTTACTTTGACAGGATTTGTGAACTCTATGGTGCCCAAATCCTGGCTCTTGTCTTTACTTGGGCAATCTGTTCCCTATATTATCAAGTTAGCACACATCCTATGATGGGCATTACTCACTGGCCTGGTAGTACCCTGCCCTGAGCCATCTAATGCTTCTTTCTATGCCTGGCTTCCTGTCAACAAGACCAACTCTGTACTTTGATTATAGCTTTTTTTTGGCTGATCAGTAAATTAGATTGTTTATATTAGGTCTATAATGCAGCTTGGTCAACTTTGTTTTGTTACAGGCCTCTTTTGTTGGCAGCCCTATTTTTGGGATGGGGTGTTCAGTTTTATTCTGGCATGTGTGGGATTGTTTTTTTAAACATGCCTAGATAAACAGCACTTCTGTTGTTTACAATTGATCCTAAAGTGGAACCATTGCCATTTTGTTTTGGGATGGTCTAATTTTGTTTCAGGCTGGTATGTTTTTGTTTATTTAACAGGTTATAAGACTAATGTAGGGTTATTTTAAAGTCTGCCTTCTTACAGCAGCAGGAAGGGGTTTATATAGCGCTCAGGACACCCTTTTTCTAGGATAACATCTGGCACTTCTAAACTTTTACTTGATTTCTCTATCTGTTCCCCAGGCTACCAGTTTCACCCCCTGAGTTAGGAAGTTACACCTATTATCAAGTATATACTTCTAAGAAGTATAACAAACAAGATAAATGGAAAAATTAAGAAGAGAATAATATTTTATTAGATATGAATATAGGAATATATTTAGTATCATAGAAAGTCATATACTGTCCATGTACATCATGGAAGTCATGAGGCTTATCTAAGTAATTTTCCTCTTAAGTCACAAGGTTTATTCAAGTTGTGTTCCTCTTAGTATCTGGGTTTTTTGATCCCTGTAATAGATGGCCTTATGATAGTAGTGCCACCAACTTAATGGTTAGTTGGTGAGCCATTTGGTGAACTAATTAGAGTGTTAATTCCCCAAGAGGGTTCAATCAAAGATGTTGCAACATCTACCCCTGAGATGCTAGAAGGTGGAACCTTGGGAATTTTCTGAGAGTGTTGGGGATACGGGCTTGGTATTGATCCAGTTTGGCGTTGGGAACAGGGATTCTGGAGTTGTGTTGAGCTGTTCTTGTTTTACATAAGTAGAGTTGGTCATGGTGCATGTGTTTTAATTCAGTTTGAGTGCCAATTCCCTTGATGAGGTAGGTATTGTTGGGTTTGACCTCCATGACATTTCCTGGCCCACATGGCCCTGGGTCCAACTTATGCTGATTGTGGTTGACAACACAGATTTTGTCCCAAACTTGGAATCTTTCTTTCTGCAGCAGGATTGCCTCCCTCTCAATCCTTTTTTGTTCCATGTATTCCTGGTCTTTTCTAGCAGGATACATGTTGGAATTACTGTCATCTGACACCCTTTTTTGGTAGAGGTAATCATGGTCCTGTGGCTGTGCTAACAATATTAGGCTTTTGTCCATAGACAAGTTCATATGGGCTTTTGCCCATGTTACAATTGACTTGTATTCTATATACCATGAGTGCTGTTGGCAGCATGTCAACCCAGGCTTTTGGATTGTTAGCAGATAACTTACTGGGGGCCCCTCCACTAGTGAGCCGTTTAGTTGTTCCACTTGTCCATTTGCTTATGGGTGGTACAGGCTGGCTGTGATGTGATGTGTCTTATTCTGTTTTTGGCAAGGTAGATATTGGTGTTAATAGATTTAAGTTTGGTGCCTCTGTCTGTTATCAGGAGGTCAGGTTTCCCAAACTTGGCTATGATTTCTTTCCCAATAAATTGTCTCAAATCATTTTCTTTGTGGTTTTTTGTGGCTTGTGCAACAGGTCATCTGGTTGCATAGTTGATGGCTGTTATGATGTACCTTTTTTCCTTTGTTTTTGCCACTTATTGGTCTCAAAATATCCAACAATCATACCTTGAAGGTTTGTGTGATGGATACAGGTACTACTGACTTGGGTGGTGCTTTGGTTTGGGTGTACTTCTCACAGACCTCACATTGTTCTAGTACCTCTTTGATATCATCTAGCATGTTGGGACACCAGTAGCATGTCTTGAGATATTTGTTCAAGCTCCTGCTATGGATGTGTCCCAGGTCTCTGTGATATTGGAGGATGGTGTCAATCTTTTGTGTTGATGGGACATAAGGTATGGTGTCACCTTTGAAAGTATTTGGTGTAGCAAGCCATATACATTTTTGAACAGGTGTTTGTTCTTAAGGACCTTCTCTCGGATGTTCATTGGTGTGCCAGATGGGAACCCTTCTTGGAGATTCCCCATGATCATCATGGGCTAATCAGGGTCCCCATCAGCGCATAGAACATGTTTACTTTATAGCCTTGATAGGGCGTCTGCAGTAAGCATTTCCTTGCCTGGCTTGTGTTTGATTTGCATTGGATATCTCTGTATGAGGCTCATTCATTTGGCTTGTCTTCTTGACAAATTTTGTTGTGTCTTGAAGAATATTAATGATTGGTGATTGGTGAGGACCTTGAACGTTTGGGCCCCTTCTAGATAGAATTGCCATTTCATGAGACAGTGTACAATAGCCACCAATTCCTTATTGTGTATGGGGTACCTTTGTTTGCCATCAGATAGCTTCCTTGACTTGTACACCACAGGGAGGAAGTCCTTTTCTGCCATCTGGATATGGAGTACCCCTCCTATGGCATAGTCAGATGCATCAGTTTCCAGTTCATATATTCCTTCACAATTCAGATATTAGAGGATAGGGGCAGTGACCATACATTCTTTTAATTGACAGAAGTGTCGGTTTTGTAGTGGTGTCCACAAAAACTGGGTTGTTTTGCCTGTAATGGCTGACAGGGGGCATTCAGAGCACCCCAGTCGGAGATGAATCTTCTAACATAGACTACCATGCCTATAAAGGTATGGAGTCCACTTTTATTTCTGGGGGCTGGCACTTTTGTTATGGCACATATCTTTTCTGGGTCTGGTTTGATTCCATCCTTGCTGATAATGTGGCCAAGGAATGGAAGTTCAGACAAGAAGAAGTCACACTTTGATGGTTTGGCAATGAGTTGATTTTCTTTAAGGGTGCAGAGGACCAGGCAGACGTCTTCCCAGTGTTGCTTTAAGGTTTGGCTGTAGATGATTATGTTGTCCAGGTAGATGATTGCTTGTTTTCTGATGTGTTCTTTGAAAACCTCATTCATGAAAGTCACAAAGGTGCTGGGAGCATTTTTCATACCAAAATTGAGAACAACACATTCAAAGGACCCATATTTGGTTCTGAACACAGTCTTTGGGATATCTTCAGGCTTTACGCAAATTTGGTGATAGCCTGCTGTCAAGTCAATTTTTGTGAAGATTTGGGACCCCCAGGGCATCAAAAAGGTCATCAATCAGGGAAAGGGGATACCTGTTCTTAATTGTGACCTTGTTGAGCGCCCTATAGTCTGTGAATAGGCAGAGTCCTCTGTCTTTCTTTGTTACAAAGAAGACAGTGGTATCAAAAGATGATTTTGAAGGTCAAATGTGGCCTTTTTTGAGGGGGTTTGTCCAGATAGGCTTTCAAAGCATTGTCTTCCTGGGGCGTGAGGCAATAGATAGGACATGTCTTTGGTACATTTCCCTTGAGGTCAATTTTGTGTTGTATGCCACGGCCAGATGGTAAGCCTGGGAAGGCTTCTTGGGAGACAGAAGGGAATTCACTGACCAGCTGATCTCAGATGTAGTCTTTCTCAAGTCTGGTTTCTGTATTTTTAAAGTGGATAAACTCATATGTACAGGTGTTCCAATTGTTTTTGCTGGGATCAGTTTCCTCTTCTGCTTTCATGATTTTCACAAACACATGGTCTCTCATAAGTGTGTCAAGGTGAGTTGAGTAGACGTGGTGGTGCACCTCACCTTGTTGTATGGTGAGGGTAGCGCTGTCCCAGTCAATGCGAGGTTTGTTCTTTATCATCCAATCCAGGTCAAGTATAACATTGTATTTGGGGATTGGTATGATAGGACCTCTAAGTGTTGTTTGCACACTCTCTGATTTGGGCGCAGAAAGGTTTTTTCTTCCTTGTTGACTGATGCACTCCTGTTGTCTGCCATGATAACTCTCTTGATGTTGCTTTGGATGGTGGTAGTTTCATGAGGTTGGCAAATTTCTTGTCAACAAGGGATTGATTTGCTCCAGGTGTCAAATAGTGCTGTGCCCTGATATCTGCAAAAGCAGAAAGGATAAGTGAGGAGTTTATTTTTAGTTTGGTTGAAAAACATTAGAGGATTGCTGGAGGGTACTTGGATCATAGTGATCAAATCCACGTCCTGGTCCCTGTATGCGTCTTGTGAGTTGGGGGAGGGAAGCTTGCCTAAGCACTCCCCTGAGCTTTTCCCTCCTCATTGGTATCTTCAGTGCTTGTATGGTTAGCTTTTGCAGTGCAATTTCCATTGCAAGAATGGTTATTTTTAGCTGGGTTGTTCTGTTTATTAGGGTGAGGGTCCTTCTTGGCTGTAAGACTCTCCTTGTGTTTGTTTGTTGCATGTAGGTTGTCAGACTTTTGGGCTGTGCGTTGTTCTTTCAAGAATATGTCTTCAAGATTCTTGCAGCAGGTCATGTCAAACTGACATCTAATGTGTGTGGGGAGGCCAATGTAGAAGTCTAAATGCGTCCTGGGTTTGTCAAAGTTGATAGTGTTAGGAGCCCAGTCACGTAGGCTTTTGTATGCTATTAATCCAGAGGCTGGCGTTTTCCTGGTGTAATCTTGCAAACGTCCATATTTCTGCTGAGCGTAGACGTTGAAAGACAATGCTGGGCATCTCAGTTGACTGCAAGCTTGAAGGTGAGTTCAGGAGTTTGTGGGTTGGTTGAGAATATTGTATTGTTTGGTGAGGACAAGGATGTTGTTGAAAATGATGAACCCTGTAGGGGCAACTTGTCCTTATCTGTAATCTCTCCAGCCTGCAGGGAGGGCCATTTGTTGGATCCTTTTCTTAGGAGAAATTTTTCCTTAAAGTTGTGTAGGTGTGGATACCCTACCTGTGCTACCACTGTTAAGTATATACTTCTAAGAAGTATAACAAACAAGATAAATGGAAAAATCAAGAAGAGAATGATATTTTATTAGATATGAATATAGGAATATATTTAGTATCATGAAAAGCCACATACTGTCCATGTACGTCATGGAAGTCATGAGGCTTATCTGAGTAATGTTCCTCTTAAGTCATGAGGCTTATTCAAGCTATGTTCTGCTTAGGATCTGGATTTTTTGATCCCCATAATAGATGGCCAAATGATAGTAGTGCCACCGACTTAATGGTTAGTTGGTGAGCCTTTTGGTGACTCATTTGGTGAACTACTTGGGCGTTAATTCCCTGAGAGGGAGTAATTGAAGATATTGTGACACTGCTGAAACAGCCAACTCAACCCATCAACAAGGTTCCGACCAAGCGGGTTTGTGACCCGCAACCCAACTTCCCAGTGACCCGTAGCCAAACTAGGAAGTCAACTCAAAATTCCAAATCCAACAACATTAACAGATGATGATTCTTTATGGTGGATACCTCAATTTGGCGCCTGACTCATTAACAGGATCAAGCCACCCCTTCACCATCCAAGCAAGTGATCAACACAATCATGTTCCTGTTATCCATGATTAACAATAGCTATATAATACTTATCTCTCAATAAAGAGCATTATCTAGTTTTCAAATATTTTTCCCCTTGTAACTCTGCTAAAACAGCACAGTTACAACACACCCAAGGTGGCATGAGATAATAATATTTACAAATTTCTCTTCTGTTTGCAATGGCTAGTGCTTGGGGTAAAAAGGTGCTGGTGGGGCATCGTTTATCACCTAGGCCTCCTAATGAAACTGGACAGTTGAACAGGTTGACTTTAGGAGATAGATGGGTCTTGATGGGTCTGTGTCATTGTATAAATGGTCAATACTCCAAACTATTGCCTTGACTCAGCAATCTCTGGGGTATCTTGTCCAAGTGTCTGTTCTATCACTTGAATTGGCTGGGTCCCTGTCCTGTTCTATTTGTAACTTTCCAGTCAGAGTTTCCCCATCTGATCCTAATACTTCTCAGAATAAGGTGGCCTGTGACCAGAACCTTATTGATATCTTTAAATCTATTAATAGATCTGAGCCTATGCCATCAGAGTTGATGAGCAGAGTGCTGGTGGAGGCTTATCAGTCAGATTGCTGTGAAGGATTGATAGTTCAGTCAGCCCAAAGTATCCAGATTTACTGGCAGGGTGCTTTGATAAAGTTTGTTGTCAATAAAGATATGCTTAGAGGGATATGGAGCTTATAGTTAGTGAAAGGTGGCATTTCTTAGATATACAATGGCTTACCGGCCAAAGTATAAGACTTGTACCTAAAGGCTATCCAGGCTGGTAGATTGTTTATAGAGCTTACATCTCTTTGAAACCCCATTGTTTATCCACGTTAAACTTTCCCATAAACTTTCTTACAAAGAAGAATGGTAACCGCAGTGAATATTTGTGCTCTTCATAATTTTTTAAATGCCCCAATAAAAAGCATACCAATACAGTTTAAGCAGGGAATGACTTGCTTTAAAAAAGTTTATTATTGACAAGGAGGCAACTTTTTGTAAGGCTTGAGACTTTTTCAACAACAGCTGCAGTTGTATCAAAGCGTGTGCTCAACCATCACCAATAAGTTACTATTCCCCAACAATTCAAAAGATACAGAGAGGAGTGAGACAATAGTTTTATTGATGAGACTAAACAGGAGGAGGTTGAATTACCTGAGATAATAGAACTGTGATGGCTTTTATACCCAATTCTATGAAAATGAGATGATAAGGGAATTCTGTTTAAGCAAGATTAACTCATAAATTTGAATCAGAATGGGCAAATACCTGGACAAGTTGGGGGAAATTGGTTTGATACCAAACCAGGCAAATGTTGGATAATTTGGTTTGGAACTGAATTGGGTGAGGCATCAGATGCTGAGTTAGGTTGGGGGCTGAACCATTCAAACATCCAGACTCTCAACGTTATTTTGTAATTCGATTAAAAATCTAGCCCTTCAGTTGTAAGGTCGATTAAGGAATCACAATGAATGCTCTATATCCTTAACGATAGTTTAAACTGGCTGCATACCAATCAAATTATTGTATATTTAAACATTAGTATTATAAGCCATATATCTTTAATAAGATGATAAATTTACCAATCTAAATGCCACACTGCTTATATTTTCCAGACTGCCTAGAAAGGCTAAATCAGTTTAGAATTTATAAACTTTGACAGTCTGGACGCCCCTGCACACCCGTTTAAGATTCCTGGGTCACAAAGCCAACAACTACAGAGATGAACTCTGACGAGTAAGGGACGAAATGGCCACCTCGGTGTTTGAAAACCTTTCGGTCTTTAAATGCCAGGGCAAACTTTGATGAACGCTCTAATGTAACTTAGTAACTTGAAGGATGCCCAAGGATCTAAATAGCGGTAGTTACCCGGAAGCACAATCGTATCATTGGTTCCAATCACGTGAAGCGATTTGATTGCTGGGGTTATAGAGACGCTTAGACTATCAAGTTGCTTTCCTGTGATGAAGGAAATGAAATCTTCAGACAAGTAGCTGCCAATACAGATGAACTTATAAGGATCCTTTCTATGGGCTGATTCTTCGGGCCCGGGAAGGTTTAAGATGTTTGGAAAGGAAGCCAAGTGCTCGCATTTGTTATCCAAAAGGTAGCTTAGAATACCGACCATACAGCCACCTAATGAATGTTAGTTCTGAATAAGTAGTCATATTGAAGCATGGATTTCCAGGACTTTGAGCAAGCCATTTGCCGAGCATGTACGAAGCTTTCTTGCCTTAAATTACCTTGCGAGAATCCTAAAATGCATGCATAGGGGCCCTAAAAACTTTAATATCATTTTTTTAAAAAATATAAAAATTAGCTTGAGTATCTAGACTCAGATGTGTTAAATAAAATATTCTATTAGGAGCTCATCATTCAATGGCCCATGAAGACATATTATATCCCAGGCTATTAAGAAAAACTTTATTTTTGCAGCTCAAGAAAACTACAGACCCTATTACTGCTGTCAACCAATACATTGATTTTTAATCTAGAACATGTTGGGAATCAGCATACAATATCTGGAATGCTGATGATATCGTTGTTTGCAAGAATTCAAGGGCATTTCCAATAAAAAAGAGAAATGCCATATGTAAACGCATTTCGATGGAGAATAGTCTTACATTGTCGTGAATATGCTTCAAGATATACTCAATCGACTTGGTAATTTGATCAAATTTCAAAGTTTCTTGACCAGGAACACTTTGGCACCATGCTTGGGTAGCTCCACCTTATTGAAGTTAGAATATTTGCAGAAAGCCTTACCCGAGTTCCAACAAGGATGTAAGGCTGGTAATATTTCTAAAAAGGTTTTTTGTTAAAGCACCTGCGCTAACAATCAACCAAAGAAAATACAGTTACATAAACACTTAGCACTCCATGAAAAATTCTTTATAATGGGTATTGCTTCAGATACAATTGAATAAGAATAGGACTGAACAGTGATACTGCACCAAAAGTAAATTTTATTACGTGTATAACAAGTACTTCGAGTAACAGGCCATATCCCTAGATTAGAAATAACTGGATCACTAGTAAACTAGCATTAACGAAGATTCTCATTCTTCGTAGTATCAATAAATATTTAAATACACTATAATCCAGGCTGCATAGCGAAAGTAGAGCTGATCAGCCATGGGTCCTATTGGCTTTACACAAACCCCTAGTTTGATCAAACGGCACCATAGTTCATGAACCTAGCTAAACATTACTTTTTTTAAACTTCAACCAAAATAACTTATAACCAATCAAGGCATAATCGTACGGCTTATAAGGATTTAGCAAGTATACCAGTTCATCTTTTCTCACTGCAGCACGAATTTCTTTAAATGCATTTTACACTACTCCAAAAAACTTAACAAGACATTGACTGGTAGATCGACTAAACCAAAGAAAACATATCACTTTTACAACAAGCAGAAGTTCAATAGCCCGTAATAACCGAACATTTGGTATAAGATAAATTATTCAGAAGCGAGTTCACAATTACCAAGTTCGATCCCGTGTGGATTCAGACCTTGGCTCAAGCAGAGCGTTGCAGAGTGGAATACATCTTTGTTTTGAGCAAACCCAGGCAGACACAGGATTCTACGACTTGTTTGTTCAGGCATCTAAGCGGGAAGGGAAGGAAAACCGACAGTCCATGATATAATTGATGTGTGGGTAAAAAAGTAAAGCATAGGTTCCAATGGGTTTCAATATCAATTTTGATTAATAGAACTACAATGTATTTGGTATATGCTATAGCTGAGAGAACTGATAAGGCCTTGATTCAAAAAATCAGCTTCTGCTTGGAATTTAAGGGATTTCGGATGGGAATCATAGCCAAGCCACTCTGCCTTGACAACCATATATACAGATAATTCACTCCTTCGCCCTTGTCATTTTAGCCCGCCTTATCAATCTCCACTCAGATTGTACAAGCAGGTTAGCAGTTGAATATAAAATTTTATAACCCACTTGATTCTAACACTAAATACCATATTTAATTGCATTCAATAACAGTTAAAAACATAATTACCCGAAGCAATGAGGTGGAAATGGAGCAGCATTCAATCAAATAACTGATTTTCTTACACCGTACCGAAATTTTATTCACGACAGACTGGTGTAAACCAAGAGGATTAATCTGGGTAATTTGGTTTAGCTAGCAAAGCACTTGAAAGAGTAGTTTTGAGGAAATGATTTATTGATATTTGAACAGATGGGTCATTATTTTAGGGATTAGGCCATTTTCTAATGCACATGCTGCTCAAATCGCAGCATAACACAGTTCGATTTTGAAAAAGTAACTAATTACATATTTTATATTTAAAACATTAATAACTCAATGAAAAATTAATATTTTTTCACACTGTAAACTATCAAAATAATGCTAAGAATCTTATCTTTCTATTGGTGGAAAGATTTTAATGTGTATAATATGCTCAATATTAAAGCAAAAGTAATTTAAAAGAGTGTAATCCAGATTTTATTATATGATTATATCTAATAATATAAAGTAGATCACTTCAAAGCTATTAAATACTCTTTTTTAATATAAAACAGCTTTTTTATTTGATGAAATTAAAGATAAGATTGAGAGCTTTATTTTCGCATTTTATTTTATTTAAAAAGCTCAATTATTTAGGATTTTATGATAGTTTGAAGTTAGGGTGTTTTTATCACTGTTTAGATTGATTTTAAGGTTCAAGTGAGCTTTGAACCTCAAATTAAGCATTCTTTAAATAGAATTCTTTAATATTTTATCATTTTAAAAATATGCGGAAGAGTTACAATTAACTGAATACATCATTTTAATTGATTTGCATTGATTACAAAGAGGATATAATATAATAATAATGTTTAGCTGCTTCACATGTATCACTTGTGCATGAAAACTGGGTATTTAATCAATTCTGCAAACATAAATTCAAGTTCAAACTATAATAAAGCTATCACACCATTTCTTTCAGAATGGTGTCATTTAGCTTGGTATATAAGAGCTAAAGCACCACAAAGCTTCTAATCCAAAAGACCCCATTCAAAGGCCACATTCTGATCATAACTACTCCAACATTAAGGCGCATTTCAGAGATCTGACCTAATTACAGATTCAAAATACTACCATGTCCTCAGTTAAATTTACTTCTGCCATGCTACCATTTTTTTCCTTGGGAGCTTCAACAAAAAGAGAGAGAATTGCAATGTTAAAAAAGGCATTCCTCTTTATTGCTGGTGATGATCTTGATAATTTCATCAAGCACTTCCTTACTCAAACTGAATTTGGGAAAACTCAGTTCCTGCCAACTATTCAAATTCAAAAAGACAATGAGTTCATTGAAAACTTAAAGGATCTCATGAAATCTTCTCCCCAAAAACATCTCCCAGCCTTGCGATCTCTGGTTACTTCCAGTTACTCTTTAAAAGAGCTTAATGATATGGGTTTTAATATAACCAAAAGTGAGTTTGAATACTCAAGAAAAATAAATAAAAATAAAAATGTAAGTTTAAACAAAAAAAGCCAAAAAAATAATAACTATTCATTAAAAAAAGAAATAACTAAAAAAATAATTAAAAAATTGCTGGAAAATTCTTTTGAAACAAGACAGTTTACAAAAAAAGTGCCTGAAAAAATTTGTAAAGATATAGAAAAAGAGATGAGTAATTACTCAACTGAAATTAAATACTCTCTACTTAAAACAAAAAAAGAAATAGAAATATGAAAATAAAAAATGAAATTTCAGTTTCAATTTCTACTTACTATAAATTAATCCCTAAAAATATAATAAAAAGTAAAAAACAAACTGATATGTGCAATATTTGTAATTTAAAAAATTCATTAGAAAAAAAGAAGGAAGAATGTGAAAGTAAAAACTTGCCATTACCAGAATCTATAGACAATGACTTAAAGACTATTAGTCAGCACCAAGACTTTTATGTTCATTAAAATTGTGAATATAAAAAAGATATTAATGAATTAGATGATGAGTCTTGTGTTGTAGTTATAGATTATAAAGAAAACTTAAAGGTTGGAGGTGGTCCAATTGAGACCAATAATTGTTTTTATTCAAAAAAACCAATCTCATTATTAGGGTTGGCATTAGTTTTTAAGAAAAACAATAAAATTAAATATGAATATCATGATTTTTTGTCTCAAATATTATCACATAATTCTTTATTTTCAGGTGAGTGTTTTATAAAAATTCTTAAATTAGATAGATTTAAAAAAATAAAAAATATAAAAGTATGGACTGATAATGGAAATCATTTTAGATCATATGAATTTTTATATTACTTATTTAAAGAGGCACCTAAATATATTAAGGGTTCTATAAAATATAATCGTTTTATGGAATGTCATGGAAAAAGCATTGTTGATGGTCACTTTGGTGTAATATCAAAAACATTAAAAGAGAAAGAAAATCATTTTTATATTAAGAATATAAATGATATTAAAAATATTTTTGAGCAAGAAGAAAAAAGAAAAGAGTTATATAAATCAGTGCTACCAGGCTTAAATATTTCTCAAAAGTCATTTTTTATATTTATGAGAGAAAAGTTAGGCCTATAAGGAAAGAGATTGAAGTTAAAAATCTGCACATTAATCTTTCATATTTGATGAAAAATGGGAAGTTGTATACTTCACCTTTAACATTTGAAAGTTTCTCAGAATATTCTGAGATAACTTATCATTTGAAATCACATGATGATACCAGAGAAACAAAAATATCAGAAAATGCTAGTGGTGCACTAGGGCAAGTTCATGAAGTAGGGCAGCTTACTAGAGGGTGTATTTTAAATAGAGTTATCAGTCTTTCAAAAACAACAACATTTTTTTCTGAAACAAACTAAGAATATTTATGATGAGCCAAAGATAGGGTAATAGCATTTATAGCTTTGGGGCTGCTATTACTCTCCCATGCAACTCATCATAAATATTTTTGGTTTGTAGTTTGTAGTAGCACTTAAGATATTTTCAGTAATACTATAAGTTGCAACTTTCAATTCTAAAATTGATGATTTATTTTTAAAAAAAATCATCTAGGCCCAAGATCAATTAAAGTTTTGGAATTTGTTGATTGTATTTTAAGCTTTCTGAATAATTTGAATATGAATAATGCAATTAAGTTATAAAAGAATAAATCTGGCACCTAGGCATAACAAGAAAAATAATGACCCATTTGATAAGACTTGGCTTATATAGTGAAATGGGTCAATTGAGAAATATGCCATATCTGCATGGCAGGAAAGTAGTGAAGTTTGGGCTTTAACAGAGCCGCTTATTTGCATTTGCATGTAAATAAGTCTGAAGCTGATGGCACCATCACAGTATTTAGGGGGGAATCTGGGGATTTGCAAGTTTCAAACATTCATGATTTGCTTGCATTCACCGCAACACTTGTCGAGATAAATGAAATCAACTCAGTCTAAAAACAGAATTGAAAATCAAGGGATTTCTATTAAATTGCAAAAGATTTGGATCTTCTTCAATTTTGTTTTTACACTGAGTTGATTTTGTTTATCTCAACAGGTTATAAAGCTGCTGTAAGTAAAGTGAGAATTAGGGTTTCTAGAAAGTCAACCCCTGGAGGCTGACACTTTTTTAACTAACAACACTTGCTGCACTGAAAGCCTTTAATATAAAGCATACCATATAATGCCCAAGTATACTGAACTCATTCCAAAGAGCTCAAAAATATAATAAAAACATACCTTGTGTCACAGCCCATACCAGTGTCCAGCTGGACTCCCACAGGAGAGGCAGGCCAAGCCTGGAAGGCCATGTACACAATTGGGGCAATCCTGACAAGTAGTTTAAAGCAGTAGCCCAGGAATGCTAACTTCTCATGTGGGGCACAAGCTGATTGGCTAGCCCCAATACAGTAGTTTTAAAAGCTATGGCGACAAGCAAAAATACTTCAGATTTAAACAAAATGATTTCAGATTCAAACAAAATCCAAGTCGCGCGAGATTCAGGATTCAATTAATTTAAATAGTTTTGGTTAATAAATGAACTGTCAAACCAAAAACAAAATTTCACTAACCCATTATACAGAATTGAAGCAAACATCAAGCGGTGTAGTTCAAACCACAAACAAAATGAACTGACACAACAAGTGAAATGGATGAATGCTATTCCGGAGTATATTATAATCCAAGCAGGATTCATATGAGGCACCAACAGAAGGACCAAAATGAAACAAAATTTGAGCAATCCAGAAGCGAGATTACACAAGCACAAAATGGAATGAACTCACACAAGATGTGTAGTATGAGAAGCCTAAAATAGAAAACTATCAATTTAACAGCCAATCAACAGCTATCCAATTTAGGAACAGAGGCATTTTATCCATTTTCATGTCTCTATATTTGTATGAAAAGGTTTTGAGAACCTTCCAAATATGGACTTGAGATTACAATAAAAATAAATCATTAAATTTTAAAATTTCTACTTTTAGTGATTTTATCCTAGGTTTTTTACAATGGTTTTTAACAGCAATATCTTTGACAGCGCCAGCAGCCAAGCCAGCAGCAGCCAGACCAGCTTCAATGGAGGCAAGGCTCAGAACATGGAGGCACCTGTTTACACCTAAGCCTTTATAGCGGGTAACAAGGAAGCTGACCTGTTACTGTCCCCCGACCCATATGGCTTTGACTTGTTTGTGAGTCACTTAGCGTCTAGCTCTGCCCTTGCTCCCACACCCTCCCCTGCACAAGCTGCCCGTCAATCAACCAATCAGGATGGCAACCTTGATTTGTAACAACTTCCTGCCACCAGCCAACCTGCCCCCTACAGCCAATCAGGCTTCAGCTCCCCTGGCCCAGCACCCCAAGCAACAAATCATCACTGCCCAAATTCTTCAGGAAATTGTGGCACTCAACCTGCAGGGTCTGTCCTGGGATCAGATAGCCAGCCAATTACAATTCACCTGAGCCACAATAATGTGGGAATTCAACAACCTGATGAATAAGGGAAATCTGATTGGGACAGCCAAGAAGCCCAAGAAGGCCCCTGAGTCACAAATATCTGAGGCATACCCAATCATGCTTGACCTCCTCCAGCGGGACACCAAGCTTCCCTTGACCCAGGTCCGGAAGCAACTTGTGCGCCATGGCATTTGGGTGTCTGAGCACATGGTGCAGCTCTGGATGCACAGAAAGGTAGCTTCAATTAGGGTTCTTAAAATTTTTGCCAGAGACCAATGGGATGGCGCTGAGGATTCCCCATATGACACTGCAAACAAATCAACCCTGGTCAGATGCTTGACAAGTCTAACAGATGACATCATGTTTGTCTCGTACTACAAGTTATTGATTGCATTTGACAATTTTGGTGAGCAAGGAAAAGCTGCCACCAAGAATGGAAGGAAGAAGGTCAAGAAGGGGACATTCATTGGTGCATTTCTGGCTGTTTCAGCCAAGGGTTTTGTCTACTATCAGACAAACCCTGATTTCATCAATAGGTACTCATACAGCCACATCCTCGGTGGATTGCTTGACTCCTGGGATGGCTTGAATTCCAAATACCAGGTTTTCTTGAGCCACCAGATGGAGGGAAGCTCCACTGCCCTCAAGGCCTTCCAGGAACGCGGGCACCAAGCCTCCTTGTACCCAGCTGGTCACGCCAACGTCCATCTGGCAGATGTTGTGTTCTTTAATATTGGAGATACACTCCAGGAGTGCCGCCCTCAGGCTTTCAACAACCTATATCTTGGGGTCCTTGATCACAATTTTCTCTTTGGTCACCAAATGGTGGCTGACTTGTTTGTGCAAATGGTTTTCCATGTGAACATGGGCAACCAATCACGCAAGGATAAGCGCCTCCCACCCCGTGCCACAGCCACCTACCAGCCCATCCAGCCAATGACTGATGAGGAGTACAATGAGCAATATATGGCGGCCATCATGCGCAATCCTCCTGCCTCCACCCCCGCCACCAACACCCCCCACCCGCAAACCCAACCCATCCAATCCCAGACCCCCCAGGCCAGCACCACCTCTACATCTTCCTTCCTGTGCCATTCTGCCTACTAGGCATCACTCTTCCCCGCCTCAATAAACCCCCTGGTCCCAAAAAATTTCTATTTATATTATCTTTATTTTGAATTTCAATTGTTTGTGTTCTCTTTGTTTATAGTTGGCTATATTCTTTATGTTCAGCTTATTTCTATAAAATCATATATTTACTATGCTGTGTATCTAGATCCTGAACACAGTTATTTTTAGCACCCCAACACAGCCTCTTGTGAAAATATTAACAACAATTTGGTGATCAACTGAATTTAAATTGGAAAATTATAAGTTAATTGTATTTAGATAAAGTTGTTACTGATCTAAATTCAAAACCTTAATGATAAAATTTAAGCCAATCAGGAGCCGAGTGATAAAGTGATTGTTGTGACATAAAGGGACATTCAATAATTCTTTGATACATGTGCACTAATTAATATGATTGGCTGGATGTTTTGCCATTGTACGCCATTGCCGCTGTGGCAAGTTGTTGATGGACTAGTGCTAACCCAGCAGCTGATTGGACACTAGTCCATCAACAACTCACCACAGCGGCAATGGCGTACAATGGCAAAACATCCAGCCAATCATATTAATTAGCGCACATGCATCAAAGAATTATTGAATGACCCTTTATGTCACAACAATCACTTTATCACTTGGCTCCTGATTGGCTTAAAGTTTATCATTAAGGTTTTGAATTTGGATCAGTAACAACTTTATCTAAAAACAGTTAACACTATAACTTTCTAATTCAAATTTAGCTGATCATCAAATTGTTGTTACTATTTTCACAAGGGGCTATGTCAAGCGCCAAAAATAATATGGTAATCAAGGAAACAATGCCAACACAAAGCAAATGACACATATTGAGATGAGCATAAAACATATACACAATGGGTAAAAAAATGGGATAATGTAGTAAATGGGAAAACAAAAAGGAGTAAACAAAGGGGCAACAGTATCAAAATAATACAGAATTTATTGAGGCAAAAGCTATAAAAACATATGGAAAGGTTAGTAAAAAATCAATGAGAGAATTGGAAAAGCTTCTGAAGGACCTCAACTTGGCAATTGCCAAAATAAAGGACATTGACCTCAAGGTCAAAGCAAAGGTGAAGTCCGCCGTCCTCACTGGGGACAAAATTGACAAGGTGTCTGCAAAAGCACTAATGTCAAAAATGCCTGACACCCCAGAGAAGACAATCAATTGCTTACTAAATATTCAAAAAACTGTGGTCAAGGGCCTCCAGTTCAAGGCATACAATCTTTCTGCGCCGTCTGTCTGGGTTGATGACCCGAAGATGTATGCCCACCTCAAACCTGCCAAGCGTGCCAGGGCAGAGGATACCAAATTGCCCGCACAACTGCTTGCACCGAGAATGGCAAAGCTGGCTGAAGCTGCCGGAAAGGAAGAAACCCAAGAAGGTAACCTAAAAAATTATAATTAATAAAAATTCTTAAATACTTACCTTTTTTTAGAAGATGTTGATGGTGAACTCTGCCGAGTCCTGGTCCCTTTTGTCCCCCCCACCTTCTATGCCAACTATGCTAATCATGTGGCAAGGCAGCTTTTCCTGTCCCCCCTGTCTTGCGGAAGCTTGAAGACAGGATCCATGGTACATTCCTGATGTCCAGGGAGGCATTGGCTGGGCTTTTGCATGGTGAGGGGGCATCTGAGTGAGCAGTTACTGCCTACAAGGATGCCCAACTGGTCCGCCTGGACCCGGTTAACCTCGGTGGAGTTTACTGTGTAAACTCCATTGAGCTTGTTTGGGACGTCCTGGCAACGCTCCCATTCAAGAATATAACAAAGATGGGCCAGGCTCATGTGGCTGCTTGCTTCTGCTTCCCGGTGGAGCATACCATCTCTTACCTGTTGGAGAACTTTGGGTGTGTGGTGTCAAAATTGGCTGTTGCAGACGCAACAGCTGTAAAGAAGACAAAAATTCTCCTGGCGGACTTTGGGCTGGCCTGGAGTGTTAACAAGACGGGGGACCCTGAAGCTATGGAGCTGACCTTTGCCAAAACCAAGCACAAGAAGAAAATTAGCGCTGTATACAACAAATTGTGCAAGTTTACAGAAGCCTTTGCTGGACAAAGGCTTCACCTTGTTGTTTACCTTGGGTATCTTTTCTTCTTTGGCATGAGCGCCAGTGTAGAGGACCTAGACAGGGTCCTTCTTGGGGTTGACAAGGCCAGGCTCTCACTGGACGGGAAGAAGGTCCCCCCTGGGTACAACTCGGTGGATCATGTCATCCAGGACGCCCTGGTCCTGGCTGGCATCTTTGGGTTTGCAGCCCCGCTAGAAACTCTGCTCCTCCATTCCCATCTCACCATCCTTCCTTTTACCAGCAGGCGTGAATACTTTAATACAGATGTATCCACCATCCACAGTGTGGTGGTGGAGGTTGTGCGCCATCTCCATTGCGGGGTGGGTACATACTGCTGAACCCATTACAGGCGCACTTAATTTTATCTCTATATCAATAAATATATTTATACTATAATATATTTTTATATTATAAATAATTTTTCAAATAATATTTTAGTAAACAAGATTTTTAAAATATATTGCGGAAATGGGTTTCATAAAAGTATAAAATAATACAGTAATAAAATAAATTTCAACCTTACAATTTATGTTTAATTTTTATAAGACTATTTTATATTTATTTGACAAAAGTGATATAAATATATTTGCGTAATCCAGTATCAAGCGTTTGGGATAACCTCAGATGACATATTAAATAATATATAATAAAATAAATAAATTACTTATGTCTATTGATGGTCCTTCTGAATGTGATTGCGGGTGTGGAACCATCTAAATATAAAATGATAATCAATAAATCTTGAATAGTAAATTAGAGAATATAAAAAAAGTTGGACACACTAAGCCTTTAATTGATTGGCTGTTTGGCTAGGCACTCAGGGATGAACAAATCAGCGTGGCCATAGAATTTGGCCACGGTCTCAGCTGGGAGGGTATGGATCCCGGCCTACAGCAAATCAAACAGGTCCTCGGCCCCTGTTGGGGTTCCTTGCTTGACAACTTGCTTGAGCCACCCAAAGACTTCCTCAGTGGGATTTAGGAAGGGCAAATAGGCAGGGAGGAAGAGAAGGCGCAAATTTGCTGTGGCCAATTGCTGGGGGCCCACTACAATGCTGGTGTCAATTGATGGAAATTCTTCAAGAACATCTGCCACCTTGTGGAGACCAACATTGTCCAATACAATTACGTTGGTAAAGCCCGGGCTTGTGCGCCTCAGGTGCTCCTGGACCAATCAGAGAAATGATAGGAAGGTCCAGCTATTGTGGGAGCCTAGTATCATTTGGTACAGATCAACCCCCTTTGGACCAAGGTGAGCCACCATTGAGTATGCTGTGGCGCAGACTGCAGCACGCCAAGCCATCCCGTCATTGGAGCCTTAGGGGACATACCCATACTCATTGCGCATCAATGAGGCAAATGCTGATTTGTCAATATAATAGAATTTCTCTGTCCCCTTGGCTTTGAGGGCAGTGTACGCCTCAGCGTAATTTTTCTGGGTCTCGATATTGGCTGGGCTGTTCCAATTGTAGGGGGATACCCCAAGCTTTTTCCAGGAAAAGCGCATTCCCTTGACCAAATGATAATAGAAGGAAATTGAGGCCTCAATCCCAAAAGCGGACTTGACTATGACCTGTATATTTGCCAATTTAAGATGGCAATCTCAGGTTATCCACTAGCAGATTGCCCATTTGTGCTCCTTGGTGAGCATGGTTGAAACACGCAAGGATTTCTCTGTGGCAAGGACTTGGCCAGTATCAATGAACTTGTTGAAGGTCTTCAAGGCGTACTTGGGATCCACCCCAACAAGAGCCGCAGCCACCTTGTAATCACCAGATTCCTTCATGAGACAGAGAAGGATGATGCACTTAATTTCAGGAATGTGCTTGTGAGCAGGCTTTTTAGTGGTGGGGATTGGCTTGTTGGCGTTGGGCACAATGCAGGGCATGGGCACCTTGGTGTAAAACGTAGTAACTTTCTTTAACACCAGCTGTCCCTCATTGGTTTGATAGAACTGGGGCTCCTTGTCATCCTCCTGATTGCCATCACTGACGTAGGGCTTGTAGCTAGTATCAAGTACAGGCTTCACCTTCTCCAGCATGGCTGACGGGACTGACTCTTGCTGGTACATAACGTCAAACACATACAAAGTAAGTTCTACCTCCTTGTTTCTAACTGTTTTGGTAGTGATAACCTTGGTGGGCTTCTGGGTCAGCTTTGGGACCTGAGGGTTTATGCTTCTCACCCTAGCAGCTTGTGCTCCTTGAACTGGCTGTCAGTGCAGCGTCACTATGGAACTCTCCTCTCCTGCCTCCCTCCTGAGTAGGCACTTGTGTTGTACTAAGTCTATTCTTTGACCCGCGGGGGCAACTGCAACTGCGGCGCACAATGGGTGCAATGGTAGTCTGTTGCTGTGTTCCTTCCATTTTGAGAATTTAATAAAATATTAAATAAAACTTAATTAAGTTACTCCCTATTTTTAATTTTTTCTTTTATCTGTTTATGGATATTCAATTAATATTTTTTCCCACCCAATATCCCAATTATAGATTTTTTATTTCTTAGTTAGTTGTTTTTGGTTTTACCACACCCATTTTATAATACCCAAAATAATTTCCACCCATTTTCCCATATTTTACGCCAAATTAAGCACCCAACACAATATTTTTAAATTTTTTGTTTCAGATCTTGTGTCTTATTTTAGATACCTTGGTATCATTCTTGATTACAACCCATTGCACAAACTGATTGAGTGATTTTGTTTACATAGTGAGTTTCTATTGTGTTTTGTTTTTGGATTGAGTTTTGACACACCACGCTTGGGTGTATTTTATCACCAATTCACATAGCAAATATATGTACACCAAAAGTCAACTCACACCATTTTTTGTGAATCAATGTTTTTTTGGATTGTATTTTGAATGGTTTTGCTTTGTGTGTGATCCCTTTGTTGCTGTGTTGACTCATTTTGCCCATTAACACCAATAAACCCTGTTAACAGAGTGTATATTATAACCTGAGAGTTGGATTTTGCTTAAATCTGAAATCATTTTTTTTAAATCTGAAGTATTTTTGCTTGTTGCCATAGCTTTTAAAACTACTGTACTGTAATATAGATAAACCCCAGCTTGCTGAATCATGGGCAGAAAAGGCATCTGGTAGGGGAGGAGTGGATGGTATCTCCTTCATAATTGTTGAAATCTGTCCTTTATAATGGCCAGGAGGGAGATTCAGGTGGTGGGGATGGTAGAACTCCAAGTCAAGGGCGCTATCACAGTAAATTCCATAATGCTGGGGATTATTCAGCCAAGTAAAAAAGCTCAGAAAGCCAGGAAACCTTTAAAAAAGCTGACTGATTTAACAGACTTGAATCAAATGGTTGATTGCAAATGGGTTACAACTGCTCCAGTTTGCTGGTTGAATCCAATCTCCCCCTATAAGTTGATGTTGATAAATTGACGTAACTTAAGGTCACCAGATATGAACTTATTAATCAGCATGGTTGTCAGAAATTGGTCACCCAAGGGTTCTTTGCAACCTGGACCAGATACTCACTTGACAATGTGGAAGGAATAGGAGCCCAGGATCCAGGTGGTATTGCTTAGTGTCATGAATGACATTTTAATACTTGTATTGAAAACCCAAGAGTCAAACCCCAGTTCCCTGAAGGAGGATTGAACCCTCCAGGACAGTCCAGGACCCGCCAATCTGTTAAGTCACAGGCTCAAATTGTTAAATTACCCCGCAACCCGCTGGCCTGCTACAGAGGATTCCCTGAATAGTTGCCAGTCTGCTGCCAAACTGGTGCCAATAAAGATCCATGCCTGCAAAGGAGATGTAACCTGGTTAACAGAGGTTGGGGAAGGACCTACTGCCAACCTGCCAAGAGCCAATACTGGAGTTTTGAAATCAACGTTGGAAGCCCTGGAATCAAACCCTGATCCTCCAAAGACTACTTGAGTCACACAAAGTGGACAGGAACCCGCCCACTTGCTAAATTGCAAAACCAAGTTGACAAGTTACTCCAAGGCCTGCCAGTCTCCCAAGGACAATTCCCCAAATAGTCACCAGATTGATACCAACCTTGAGCCACCAAAGATCTGAACCTATGCACAGGTTGCAGCTTGCCTTAAGGAGGTTAAAACAAAACCTATTTTTAACTCTGCCAATGACCACCAGCAACTGCCAGCCTTCTGTCTAGAAGGGGTAGTACAATTGAACTACTCAGGTGACATAGTGAACAGTGGTGGCGGAACAAAGCATTGCCACGTCTATTCTCCAGAGCAGGCACAACCTGGATCTGCCGCCTTTAAGACTCTAAGCCAAGATCCATGCCCCTCCAGTGCCTTGTCTGCAAACCTGAACCCTGAAAAAATTGAAGAAGCAAAGTCCCATGGTATAAAAACCCTGGCGGTATAGTGATGACCACATTGTCATTTTTGATAATAAAGTTTTATGAACCTTTGGTTCAAACAAATCTTACCCTATCTAGTCTTAGTGATCTTCCATTTTAATTCCGGTCAAGTAGACAACCAGGCCGCCGCCCCCTCCAGATACCAACCTGCTGAATTGCCCCAGGCATTATACCGTCCCCCGGGAGCTCCCTTTGGACCTGTGCACTTTACTGAATACCTGCCCAACCCGGCCTATTTGGAGTACAACTTGGAAACCATCCTCATTGATGACCCCTTGGAAAGAACTAGAAGTACCAAATACATAGGACGTGAAGGAAAGCGGATCAAGATACCACCCTTATTGTTCATGGACAAGTAAAACTACCTACCAGCGTACTTTTTTCCCATGACTCCGCCATTAACCCCAAGACCAGACCACCCACTTGAACCTACTGCCGCAGCCAAGACCACCTCTACCCAACTGTTTGGAGTACTCTATATTACTTTGACAGGATTGGTGGATTCCATGGTCCCCAACTCCGGACCCTGGTCCTTGCTCAGGCAATCTGTATCTTACATTATCAAGTTAGCACCCATTATATGGTGGGCCTTACCCGCTGGCTTGGCTGCACCTCACCCCAAGCCGCCCAATGCCTCTACCTATGACTGACTTCCTGACACTTAGTCAAATTTTGATATATATTGAATAATTTTCACTGTTTCAACCCTTAAGAGTTGTGCCCTTCCAAAAATTTTACTCAATAAAATCAAATATCCCTTGGTCTAACTTTGCTTTAAAATGCATCCTGTAGTTGGCCTGCTGCGCTACATTCCCCACAATTTAATCCTTAGCCAGATCATTACCGGAAGATGGGGCCCTGCTGTTAGCACTTTGTCATGCCTCCATCAATGTTAATCCAATGCCTGTTAATCTTGGAGTTGTCCCCTCTGCATCTGAAGCTGAGACACTGGTTCCATCTTAATGTCCAGAATTCTATACTGAGGACACTTTGATTCTATTGCAGGCTATTTATCTCAGGCTCTTTTGGTTGGGGTTAATCATTTTGCTTAACCCTAGTATCCCATTTGGAAATTTTACAAACCAGTATCTGAAGCTTTTTTGGTGGTTAATCATCAAATCTATGTGGATTTGGGTGGTGATTCCCCACCATATAGAGAAAGCTTCTTACTATCTGGTAATTTCTGTCACAGGCGCAAGCTGGCTGAACAAAAGAGTGGGAGAAGAACCAGGTAGGAAGGGAAAGGAGTATGTTTATTGTGTTGTTGATTCATATAGGGATGCAAACAGAATAATCATGTTGGTGCAAAAATAAATCATTCCTGCAATCAAATAATAGGTTCTGGACTTAAAAGACCTTTATTATGATGATATCAACAGCAAGAAAGGCTTCCCTTCCTCACTTCTTAAACTTACTGGGAATAGCTTAGTCTTCAGTGCCATCAGAGATCTGGTGGCATCATTCTTGGTGATATTTGTGATTTGCTTGGGAAATTGCATGCTGGGGCCTAGGAATAGGAGCACATTGACTGCTTCTTCATAATAATGGGGTTAGCTGCAGCATGTCAAAGTGTCACAGCTATTAACAGAACCCACAAGCAATTGGTTGCACAATCAATTAGTTGACAATTGCTTGTATAATTTTCTATTTCCCAATACAAAGAGGACCCAATTTTGGGTTTAATGTTAATCCCAGGGTTTTGTAGCACATGAGCCTCACAAACCCCTGGCCATTTGTGGTCAAAAGGGGGTTTTCTCCAGAAAGCCAATTGATAATTGTTATCACATAGTTTGATGTGCTGTGTCCAGGAATGCTAGCTGATTGTCTTGGGAATTCTGGGCCTTGGTGTTGGCAGCAAAAGCAGCCTCATTCTCTTCAGAGGAGGAAGGATTTGATCTGGTAGCATGGGAGTGAGAGAAAGCCTGTTGATTAGAAGGGAGCTTAAAGCATCCCAGATAATCTTGAAGGCTCTGAGGTAGATCTCTGTCTTATCATCAGGAAGAAAAAGGAAAACAAGAGAGATCACTTGGGCATTGAAATGCACATGCAGGACCCAAAGCTTCTTAAAAACAGTTGGGCATACAGCAAAAGTGCTATCCCACAGCCAAGTGGTAGCAGTTTTAAGCTGCTTCAGGTCTTTTTTTGATGGCATAGAATATCATCCTATTATCTAAATTTGGATTTTTCTGGGAAGAAAAAAGGGGACCTTAAAATTTTCACTGACATTGTGAATGCCATGGGTCACCAGAGAGTCCCAGTGACTAGCAAAAGCATGGCAAAATTCAGAAAAGTAATCTGGATGCAGCTTGAAATCAACCACAGATGAGCTAGAATAAAAAGAGTTGAAGGAAAAGAGGGGGTTTGTCTTGAAGCTCCCCATTAGCAGGAAAATTATACTTTGACAGAGAATTATCCTTATGGGTACACCTCCTCTTAGTGAGCTTTTTATCACTGGCAGAGTTATAGAAAATATGGCATGTCACAGTCTTATAATATTATTCACCCTCATCTGAGTGAGAGGGACTCTTCTCAGGGATGGGATACTTTTTGGAAGAGTTCTAGGGGTTGTTTTATTAGAAAAAAGGCCTTCTAATTGGTGATGGGTTCAGGAGCCTTGAGGGACACTTGATGACCCTTTACTGCTTAGGTAAAGATTGGTCATGAAGTTTATAACTAAAGTTCACAGAAACAGATATATAACATAGCTTTAAAAACAAAGACAAGACATAAATCATTTGAAAAACAATAACAGTAAAGTTAAACATAAATGGCTTTTATTAGAAATGTTTAAATAGAAAGGCTGGGGTGGGATTGTCCAGCTTGATAAAGTCTAAAAAGCATCAAGTGGAAAGTTAACTGGACATATGTCTAGTGAGAAAAAGCTACATAAGCTTTATTTAATATAAAATGAAAATGAAGTTAAAAGGGGCAGCATACTAAAGACTAAGAATTTTTTATTCTGTTGAAAAAAAGGGTTTTTGGTAGTTCATGTAGAGTAAAAACATTATGAGTGTTGATTAGCAAAAAATTGTAGAGTTCTGACTGTTGATTTGAAAGAGCAGTGATGTTTCTAAAGAGAATATTGACCCTGCTGAAATGTTTTAAAGATCCACTATGCTTTTTACTGCACACATGTAAAGTTGAGAAAACCTGCAATTATAAACTTTAGCTGGTGTTATTTTGTGCATATATTAAAACAAAAACAAGGGATAAACATGTGAAAATAAGCCATAAAAAATCTTTAACTTTGTTTCTTTATTAAACATCATACAGTGGTTCAATAACCTGTTAAGGGAAACAAAACCAATACATCCTAAAGTGAAATCAGCTCAGCCAAGAAAGAAATCAACTGAGCTCAAGAAGAAATTAGAAATCAATGAATTTATATCAATTCACAATAGGTTTGGGTTCACTTCTATTTTTTTCAGTTGAGTTGATTTTTTAGACAGAAGCAGGTTTTTTATCTCAGCAGGTTATAAAGCTAATGCATTGAGATAATTAGAAATATGGTATATTACCCTTGGTCACAAACTGGTTTGTTTATAAGGTGCTTTAAATAGTGAAAAAGGTAAAGTATTAACTTTCACACTGACAACCTTCTTAATTGGGGATAGTATAGTGATTTAGGCTCAATTTCACCACTGCAATTAGCATGAGTCCGCCTGTGTGATTAGCTGTGGGTGAATTGTAGACATTTATGCTTGTTGGTATTGTTGCTTAATTCAATTTTTATAGTAATTTTATGGGAGATTGTACTTAAATCAAGGGATCACTGTTAGCCACAAAGCCAAAAATCCACATATGAAATTTAAGTCAAAACAAGTGATACAGATCAATCTATACAATGATTGTTTTAATAGGCTGAAATTGTAAGGTCTGAAGGCTTGGGGTAAATTATTATATACTAAAGCCTTTAAACCAAGAATATTTATATTTTTCAAATATAGAAAGGTGGTTAAGGTTGTAACAATAACTGGACAAAAGCTCCTAAAAGCTTATGTGAAGTAAAGTAAGGGCTAAGGCGGCTTATTAATCCTAGGAAAACAAAATAAAGACCAGCCTTAATGACTGACAATTTAGTTAAAAAGTCAAATTCTAGGTCTGGAAAGTGATCACCACTGGCTGGTGGATTAAAACTATCCACAACCAAAGAGTGAGTCCCACTATAAAAATTTTATAACTGTTGAAAAACGTAATCAAATGGATTCATGGAACTAAGATGGGAAAATGCAATAGTGAAGAAAAGAAAACACAAGCCACAAAACCTAACAAGTACCTTTTTGGGGTGCAAGTCAAACAATCTCAACTTAATTTGAGACTGAGTAAAACTCAGGCTTTTATTTAAGTCTGGTTTTGAGGTGAAAGATAAAGGGGAGGAAGGCTAACCAAAGTAGTTAGTTAGGTTTGGAATAAAGAGCAAAACACAAACACATGTTCTTGGCATCCTAAGCTTAAAAAGTTCAGCACAAGTTAGGAAGAAGACAAGAAAAACATCAGTTAAATGTTTGGTTTGAACCAAAAGAAGAGCAGAGGCAGAAGCACAGGAAAACTCAGTCCAAACTGCTGACGTGAGCAAAAAGAGAAGCAAAGCAAAAAGTGAAAGGTAATTGGTTTTGGACTTGGTTAAACTAACTTTGCGCATAGATACTGGGTTCAAAACTTGTTTGCAAGGAAAAAGGTAAGCTTGAAAATGGAACTAACTGCTAATGTAGGTAAAATTGACTGGTATAGCAAGGGAATGAAAGGGGAAATTGTTTAGGATTCAGAATTTTTTTGTGAATTGAACCAAAGGCTTGGATAAAATAATCTTGTGATCCTTAAAGATGATAGCAGCAAAATTAAAGAAGGAGAATCCTGACAACACCCCCATTAGCTGCTAGTATGAAGATCCTGGTAGGCCTTAAGCAACTGTTGGCAGCAGTCAAGATTTTCTTCTGGTTCCCAAGTGGAGTCCTCAAGTTCATAGCCTTTCCACTTGATAAGGTACTTGGTGCCAGAATGAAGGATGCAATGAGAAAGAATTTCCTGTACTTTGTATTCCTCAGAACCTTGGAGAAGGAGAGGAGGGGGTGGAGCCTTTGTTTGATGACTGGGAAAAGATTGTCTTGACTTCATGAGGAGGGAACAACTGAAGACATTGTGAATGTGAAAATTTTCAAGAAGAGATAGTCTGAAGGCGGCGCTTCCAATCTTTCCAACCACCAGGAAGGGTCCAATGAAAGGGGGGCAGAGTTTGCAGGAGGCAGTGATGACCAAGAGACTCTTGGTTGAGAGGAGTACTGAATTTCTAGGGTGAATCTCATTGCCTGGGATTCTTTTCTTGTTGTAGTGTTTCTTTTAGTCTAGGATGGCAGACTGGAGATGGGCTACAAGTTGGGCTTGTGTCTACTTGATTGTGGTGGCAAGTTTGGCTGTGGACTGTGAGCAGAAGTGACTCTGAAAGTCAGGAAGGAAGAAAGGAGTGTAGCCAAGGTTTGCTTGAAACAGGGTCATGCTAATGGATCCATGATATGCTGAGTTGTAGGAATATTGGGCAATGGGGAGAAGATCAGATCAGTTTTACTGCTTTTTGTTGATGAAACAGGAGAGGTACTGTTCCAAGGTTTGGTTTGGCTATCAGTTTGTGGGTGGTATGCAGTGCTGTAGAGAGAGTTTATCCCAAGGGAGGCCAGGAGGTCTCATCAGAATACAGAGGTAAAATGGGGCCCACAGTCAGAGACTATGTCCCATGGAACTCCATGATGTGGGAAGATATTCCTGAAAAACAGCTTGGCAGTTTCTTTGGCAGTGACAGTTGTGTGGCAAGGGCAGAAGGAGACTTCCTTGGAGAAGCAGTCAACCACTACTAGGATTGTGTCTCAACCTTCAGAAGAGGGTATTTGGGTGATGTAGTCCATAGAGAGACTCTGCCAGGGACCTTTGGGAATCAGAAGGGGGCAGATGAGGCCAGATGTTTTAGAGGGGCAGCTTTTGTTTCTAAGGCATACTAGGCAACTGGTAGCATATTCCTTGGTAGTCTTTGCCATCTGTGGCCACCAGTAGTGTGACTTAATAAGTGCCAGGGCTCTCTTATAGCCTAAGTGCCCAGCAGGGAGGGAGTTGTGGAATCCAATTGTGATTTGAAGTTTTAAATCCTTGTCAGGTACCAGAAACAATTTCTTGAAGAGAAGCAGTTTGTTTTTAAACGAGTATTCAGAGGAAGGGATTGCTTTGGATAACAGGTCCTGGATGATCTTGCTGGTGGTGGGGTCTTCTTATTGAGATTTTTGAATGAAAAAGGTATCTTTAAAGTTGAATAGAGTTGAAGAGATCTGATTGATGAAAACATATGCTGGGAGGACTACCTTGGTGTTAAGGCGTTTTTATTCAGTGTCAGGGTCAGAGTCAGCAGTGATAGGGTGGCAGGAGAGTAAGTCAGGGAGGACATTGAGGGATCCCTTCTTTTAAGTGATGGTGAGCAAGAAGTTGGTAATTTCAATCACCCATCAGGTATGCTGTTGAGATATGCAATGTTCTTGAGTGAAGAAAAGCAAGTTCTTGTAGTCTGTGAACATGCTGACAGGATCTGAGGTCCCTTCTAGGTAACAGTGCCAATGCTTGAGGGACCTGATAATTGCAAGTAGTTCTTTATTGTGAACAGGGTAGTTCTTCTCAGCAAGAAGATGCTTCTGGCTGTAGTAAGCTACAGAATAGAGCATACCATCCCCCCATGCTGAAGAAGGAAAGCACCAACAGCATAGTCACTGGTGTTGGTCTCCAGGAAGAAGGATTTGTTGCTATCAGGCATGAGCAGGACCGGAGGAGTGGCAAACAGGTGGCAGATCCGCTTGAAGGAGTCCTGTGCTTCAGCAGACCATTTGAACTCAACCTTGGTGGAGGTCAGATTTGTGAGTGGAAGAAAAATGCTGCTGAATCTGGGAACAAACTTGCAACAGTAATTAGCAAGGCCAAGAAAACCACAGAGTTCTTTGTAGTTCTTTGGTACCAGCCAAGAGAGGATGGCGTCAATTTTGCTTGGGGTGATGGCAAATCCTTCCTTGGTTACAATATATCCAAGGAATTCAACACTTGTCTGGAAAAAGCAACACTTAGAAAGCTAGCAGTAATTTTGATATTCTTGGAGCCTAGCCATGACTTTGCTTAGGTGATCAATGTGGTTGGAAGTGTTCTTGGAATATATTAAGATGTTGTTGAGATACACCACCACAAACTCATTCAGGAAGAAAATGAGAACCTTGTTCATGAGGGCTTAGAAAGTTGAAGGTGCATTGCAGAGGCCAAAGGGCATAACCTTGTACTTGTAGAGGCCAAAGGGAGTGCGGAAAGCAGTCTTCCATTTGTGTCCCTTGGCAACACGGATCTGGTTGAAAGTTGCACAAAGGTCAACCTTAGAAAAGATCTGACTGCCCAAGAGGCAGTCTGTGAGGGCTTTGGAGGATGGAATGGGACAGTGATCCTTGATTATGACAGCATTTAGGGCACAATAGTTGATGCATAGCCGCTTGAAACCATCAGATTTGGCAACAAAAAAGATTGGAGGGGAGCAGGGTGATGTAGAGCAAGTGATGAAACCCTTACTGAGCTTGTTGTTAATGTATTTCAAAAGTAACTTATTATCAGCATCAGATAATGGGATGATTCTACCCCAGGGTGGATTTTCTCCTTCATTCAAGTTGATCTGGATTTTGTATGGTCTGTGGGGAGGTAGGTCATGGCATTGCTTGTCGCTGAATACCTCTTCATAGTTGCTTATGCAGAGAGAGATACCACTGTCAGCCAGAGCTGCCTCTGAGGAAGGTAAAATGATGCAGGAGTTTAGTATCTTGAAGTTCCAAAAGCTAGTGAGGAGATGTTGTTTTCTTAAGAGGTCTAGGGAGCAGGGAATGTCATATTTGTAGAAATTAACCTTGCGCTATTGACATCTGACAATGAGGCCAACTTCCTCACACCAATTCATGCCAAGGTAAGCAGGGAAGTTTGGTGACTTGGAACTGACAAACTGGGAGTAGAAGGCGGACTTCCCCAGGGGGAACAGAATGGTAGGCTTTATCTCAAAGGCTGTCACAGGCAGATTGTTGGGGCCATGAGCGTCAATCTTTGAGCCAGGCAAGAGCTTCAGATCTTTGGCTAGTATGGAGTCAATGTAGTTTATGTTGGCACCTGTATCTAACAAGGCAAATAATTTGATGCTGGAGACAGGGCCATTAATCACAATCTGGATGAAAGGCAGAGAGGACTTTGCAGGGGTTTGGAGGTTATTGGCCTGGGTATGGTTGGGAAGGCCTGTAAAATCTGATATTGTTTTATCCAGAGTAGGCTCAAGTTCTGGGTTAGGACGGGGGATTTTTCTGGGATCTGGGCAGTTTACCACCAAATGGTCACCCTATCCACAGTAAGAGCACAACTTATTTAGTCTTCTGCAAAGGGCTTTGGCAGCAGTTAGACGGTACCCACTGCTGGGGCTGTGGCGGCCCAAAAAAGGGAGAATTACAGCATTTGCCTAATTGTCCTGTCTACCCTTCCATGTAACCTTCTTTTGAATTCCCCTACACTGGGGGAATCTGAAATCACCAAAAAAGAAGGTGGTGGAAGGCTTTTTGCTTTCCAGATTTGAGTAATTTTTTAAAAATAATTCACATGATAAGAAGCACCTTTTGGGGAAACTTCAAATATGTAATTAGTGTCATGCCCTTCCCCAAAGGGCAGGCTGCTTAAGATAACTAAGTTATTTATCATTTTTACTTAATCTTTTGGGTTATTTATTAATATTTGAAATTTTAGTCAAATTGTTAATAATTTAGTATTTTAAAGTATTCTTACCTTTGTTTTACATGATTTGCATTCAAATTGTCATTGTTGCTTTGACTGCCTGACTCTTATTTCACATATATTTCTACTTTTAAGTTAGAATATTTTCATCTATATTACCTTTGAAACTCCTGTTTGCGTTGTTGCTGCTTCCCCAATTTTACCTTGCAGATCTGCGCAGAGTACTGGCTTCTGTTTCCCCTTTTTCTTTTCTCTGATTCTCCAAACTTCTCCAGTTGCTCCTCTTCTTGGCTGCTTCCTCCCTGGTAATCAATCATCAACAGAAAAGGCTTTTTTACTATAAATAAAGAGCTTTTGAAGAATAGGCTTTAAGCCAAAATTCTAAGTGATTTCTTCCCTTCAACTTTTACAATTTTTAAAAACTTCAAATTTGTAATTTTAAGAACTTTGTTTTTTTATTCATTTTTTTAGTTTAGCCTTTTCCTTAAATCCAAATGGAACTTGTAAAACAACAAGCCTTAGGCTTGTTGTATCCATTTTTTTCCCTTAAGGAATCTTTTAATAGTTATATGTATCAATTTGCCAATGGAGAATATCCTAATATTGATATTCCTTTAGTTACAAATTGTTCACTATTGAACACTTTATTCTATCTTCTTTGCTTAGGGGTTTTACACTCTAATACTCCATTTGTGACGTAATATAGGTTTTTAGCGGGTTTTGATAAGATCATCTTACAGACAGTACCTACGTTCCTATATCTTTTAAATTTGAATCTCAATGCTTTGCACGCTCTAGTCTATAACCTTGCACCAATATGGGCAAGACCTTACATTATTTTGGCTTCCCATGGGATTGACCCAGGCAATACTTTTTCCATCTCTTCTATCATCTTTCTAGCTTTTTTCTCTCTATTCTTATTGTAACTTTGTTATCTCTAGTAGTTTTTTTACTTGGTTGGTTATATGATAAGGTTTTTTGTATTAGGAGGATCATACCCCTACTACCTACACCAACTAAACAGTAGTCCTCAATACCTTAGCCCATAGTTCACCACCCCCTAGTATTTTCAACACTTTAGCTTATGCACAGGCCCACTTTGCTGCTTACGGGTCTGAGTTCTCCACTGACTCCCAGAAGGTCCTCTATCTTGTGGAGAAGCTCACTGGTCACTACAGAGATTGGTTTAGCTCTCACTCAATATGCAACCCAGGTATTCTCCAGAACTATGATCTCTTTTTCAGTTCACTCCTATCTTTCCCTGGAGAAGACAAGGAGTTGTTCACTCCCTCTGCTTCTTGATTTGCAGGTCTCACACAAGGTTCTCTTCCACTTGGCAAATACAACCAGAAGTTTTGCTCCCTCCAGTCAAGACTACAAGCCTCTGACGCTGAGGCTTGCAGCTTCTACAAGATAGGCCTCAACAGATTGCTCCAGGAATCTTTGATCCACCATAATCTTCCTGAAAAACTAGAACCTCTTATCAGAGAAGTGGTTAAGTGGAATCAGAAATACCTTTCTTTGAAAACACACTCTCCTTCTAACCTATCTCCTGCAGCCCGGTCATTTATTCCAGACAAGACCCTGCTCTCTTCAACTCCTCCACCTGGCACCAAGCCTGTTGCAGATCCTGAATGGATTAGACGTAAAGTTGTCCACCTAGGGATTAAGCGACAGAACAATTGCGCAATTGCACTATTACATCCTAATTTTATTAGTGATAAAGAATTTTAAAGCGCCTCTAAAACAGGTGTTCAATTTGCCTTTTAAATGGGCATAAGGCACGGGCTTTACTTCTGGGATTATAAATAGAACAACAAAGTTATTTATATCTACCTCCTTAAGGAAAGCCACGTGGAAGCAGTTGTTCTCTTGCGCGGGACTTTTAGCTGTGCCAATCCACTCTCCTCCATTAGGGAAGTCCTCCTGTCTGTACCTCCCTGCCTCTGGTGGTAATTCCCCTGCCTCACACTATATAAGTGAGATACTATCTAAATAAACACTAGCTTTGTCTATACACCTTATTATTCTTCTGTCCTTTCACAGGCTGCCACTATACCATCAACAGGTATAGTAATAAGAATTAGGTCCCTGACTAACTGTTTGTAGAAACTAGCAACTCTTTGCTGCAACTTTTACAACATTGGCGCTCATGTCTTTCAATACCACCAGCCCCCAGCCCCGCAGTACTTTCAATGATGAGGGAGGAATGCCCCTGGTCCAGTCTTCTGCCACTGCTTCTCTTACCACCAGGCACTGGCCTTTACTGCTGCTAATGCCCATGCTGGAGAAAGAGCAGGCGCTCCCTGTGGCCTGCCCAACCTAAGCCACTTCATGCCAGAACATCAATGTCCCCAGGCTATTGTTTTTGGTCAACCACTTCTTCTACAAGCCCCTGTCCCCTTGGAGATGGACGCCAACTCTTCACCTTCCAAGGACGCCATCTGTAATTCCATACATGCCATGGATGCTGGTGCTGCTGGCAATGGTTCTTGCTCTGAACACCTGGCCATTCAGCAGCCTTCTGCTGAAAACTCCTTGGGTTGCTTTCAGAATCTCTTCCAGGTCAACCCTGACCAGCTCCATTGTGACCTCTGTACTGTCAAAAATATCAAGGACTACCTACAACAATTCATCCATCCTGCCATATGCCATAACCAAATGCACCTGGGTCCCATCCAAAGCCTAGTGCATGACCAAGGAATACTGGTATCTAACCAACTGACTTTCCTCCAGATCCTTTACTCTGAGCTTGGCAATACTTTCATCACTGTCAATCAGTATCTTGCCAATTTACCAACGCCCAAAACACCATGCTCCACTGGGTTGATGCCATTGAAATGGGTATAGCTAAGCTAGTTCCAGTGCATGTGGTACAGACCCTCATCCATCAGGATGTAGACGCCAATTGGATTAGTGTGGTTACTACTCACGTGCTGGAGACTGGCCCCATGGTTCAAAGCCTGACTCATGAGGTGGAAGTATTAGCCCATTGCCTTGCCACCATCCCCTTGTTCACCCCCCATCTACCGCCACAGACAACTCCCCTTCCAGCCACCTTCTTGATTGAGACATCCTTGAGCTCTTTGATCACTACAAGAAGATGCAGGCAGAATCGGCCCAGCAGAGTGCCAATCTTGCCTTCTTGTTTGATGGATACCACACTGTTTCAGAGCTTCAGGATTGTCTCAAACTTTGCCAATTGCATGACAGATCCAACAGCCAGACCCAAGTCAGGAAGGACAAGGAAGTAATAGCCTTACTCCAAGCTGAGCTTGCCACCCATGAAAAGCACATCACCTCTCTGGAAGATGACTTGGATATCACCTGTCAGGAGAACAAAGATCTACCAAGATGAGCTGGACAAGCAATGATTTCTCCTGGTTGCCTTCCAGAGCCAATTGGATAGGATGGACAGTAAGATTATGGCCGTCAACTTACAGGCTATGTCCATAAACTCCAAGATTCACCACAGTCCACTGAGATCCTCTAGTCCTGAGTTATATCATAGCTACAAAAGCAATGAGGACCACACTCAGTTGGCTCCCAACGCTGTACAAGTATTAGAACCAGTACTGGAGTCCAAGGATGACGTCCTGGCCACCCCTGAAGCTTCTGGAGCCACTCAAGACAGAGAAGGTGAACACAAAGCCCAGCAAGAGGAGAATTGTTGCCACACCTCTGAGGCTAGGTTTACTGCCTCCACTCTCAGCTGTTCCTGTCTTACCTGCTCTCCAGTGAGGATCACACCTGCTCCCCTCCAACATGGCTCCAACAACTTCAAGCCTGTCAACATACCCGAGTTTGACCACAAGAGCAATGTGACCATGTTCTTACATCTGTACCAGAACTCCATGTATGGCGCAGACAATGCCATGAGGGACTCCACAATCATCAACTGTCTGGATGCTGAGACTCAAACCATTATCTTGCCACGTCTCCCTTAGAATGACTGGACTTTTGCCAACATCTCCAGAGCCTTGACAGAAGAATTTGATAGCCAAGAAGCACTCCTTGGTTGCAAGATGTACTTTTCCAACACCAAGTTAAAGGTGGGGGAAACCCTAGAAGACTTCACTTCTAGGCTCTATCTTGAAGCTCAAACTCTGTTGTCTATGAGTGAGGAGTATTTTATTGATGTGCATTCAGCACTCCTCAATGCTGTATGTGTCAACTGAGAACTATCTCTGGCTCTTAAGTTGGGCATTTACAACGCTTGCACCGTACCAGATCTGATCCGCCTCCTACGCACCTACAAGGAGGAGTTTGAAGTCCCTCTTCCTGAAGGCCGTCCTTGCCAGCAATCTGAGCATAGACCCTGTGTGGCTGTTGAGATGCCCAAGCCTTCCAACAAGGTTGGGCCTGCTCCAGTCAACAACAGCCCCTGTACTTGCTTCAAATGTGATATGGCTGGCCACTTCTCTCGGAAATGTAGGAACCCACGTCAAAAAATCCACCATGTAGGCATGGAAAACACTGAGGAGGACTACGCCAAGGACACTGATATTGAGGAGGACAATTAGGACCAGTCAAAAAACTACTAAGCAGCCAGGACAAGGAGAAATCCTTGGCTGCCTTTGTAATTTTGACACCCTCATCTCCCCCCATACCACTCCCCCCCCGACAAACCAGATCAGAGGCCTGCTGCCTTGCCATCCTCTGGGACCAACCCTAAGGATAAGCCCTCTCTGATTGACTTCAACTCCCAACCAATACATGAGGATGCAGAGTCTGACGGAGTTCAAGAGGACCTCCTCCATCAAGTCCTCACTATTAACACACAAACTCATTGGACTACACTTTGCCCTGAGGTGGTTATCCCCCAAATAGCTCAGAAAACAGTGTCCTTACCCTATGCTGAACAACTGGCTCAATCAGGCGTTGAAGTCACTCATGAGGAGGACAGTGCTGAACAACTGGTCAAGCTGCTCTGCACAGTAAATTTCTCGGCACCGCTAGAATCCCTCAAGGAAGTAAGCCCAGCTGTGGGAGCTGCCATGGCTGCCTTCCTGGAGAAGTTCAAAGGACTAAGCGTACACCAGGTCTTGAAGATTGTTTAGATCAGAGAGGACTTCCAGGATTGTACCTATATCAACCTGGTAGTGAACAAGACTCATGTCCTGGCCATACTGGATACTGGTGCCCCTGGGAACACTATATCCTCTTGGCTGGTTAAGAAGCTTAAGCTGGCACTGGACTTGGCCTACCATCAAGAGTTTGGTACTGCTGGGCCACTGACCACTAGAGCAGAAGAAGCCTACTCTTCTCTCCCTCTTTACTTTGGGAAGCTAATGATCACTGCTCCTGCTATAGCTTTGGAAAACAACAGCTATGAAATTCTTAATGGGACTAGCTTCATAGTTCAGTATGGCACTGTGACTAACCATGGAGACCATACATTTGGAATCTTGGGTCATTCCATACCCATGTTCTATCATGGTTATTGCTCATCTGACCTGCTTTTACGCTGTCTGCACTACATCAATCTGGAGTACGCCAACAGAGAGCTTCCAGTTGCATATACACTGCATAGTAAGAAGGTCAAGGTGCTACCTCTCTCAATTGGGGAAGCCAATGGTATCCCAGTCTACGTCTCCTGTAATGTGACTATCCCACCTGGCTCTCAGGTGATCCACAATACAGGCCTCTTGCTGGCTCTACCAGCTGGCACTCATGGGGAAATCTTTGGTATCCCTAATGCCTCCAGACTAGAACCATGGGTTGCACCAGGCATCCTCATTCCAAGTGAAAAGGAGGTACTCATACTCTTGGCCAACATGAGTTGTGAATCTATGGTTGTCTCCAAACACTAACTTCTGGCTTATATACAACTGGAAGAGCATGACAACCTGCAGGAGACTGCCCCCTTTGCAGACTTCTCTGAGTTGGGTCTACCCTGTGAGCAACCACTGGTGCTATTGGTCATAAGTTGCAACTCTCTATCTGGCCTCTCTGAAGAGCAGAAGGATCAAGCTATGGATCTCTTTGCCCTGTATAAGGATGTGTTTGCCAAGGATGATTATGACCTGGGCAAGGTGCAGATGTTGCTCATTGTATTGACACCCAAGGCAGTCCACCTATCTTCTCCAGACCTATACAGTGCAGTCAAGTCAATCATGCTGATGCTTACGAGGAGCTTCAGAAGCTATTGGGATCTGGCTTACTGGTCCCCAGTAAGAGCCCTTGGGCTTCCCCTCTCCTGATTGTCAAAAAGAAGGATGGCAGCAACCGTGTGGTGATTGACTACCGTTGACTGAATGCTGTTACCAAGAAGGATTCATATCCCCTCCCTCATATTGACAATACCTTGGACCAACTGGGTGGCGCCAAGTTCTTCAGCGCCATGGACCTTATTAGCGGGTACTGACAGATTGATCTACCCCCTGCTGATCATGAAAAATGTGCAATCATCACTGACCAAGGGCTGTTCCAACCCACAAGGATGCCTCAAGGTCTGTCCAATGCCCCGGCTACCTTCCAGCGGGCCATGGATGTAGTGATGGGCAACCTCAAACTCATCAGTGTCTTGGTCAACCTGGATGACATTAATATGTTCTCCTGAACCTTTAATGATCACCTACAACACTTGGAGGAAGTCTTCCAGAGGTTACTTGCAGCTAATCTCAAGCTCAAGCCACGCAAGTGCAACTTCTTTAAGGAGCATCTTGAGTTCTTGGGGCTCATCATTAGCCAAGATGGACTCCGCCCTGTACCTCTGAAGGTGGAAGCCATTGAGAAAATGCATATCCTGGCCAATAAGCGGGACATGCAGGTCTTCCTGGAAATGATTGGGTACTACCACCGCTTCATCCCCAACTTTACATCCCTGGGGGACCCCCTTTTTCAGCTTCTCTGAGCTGATAAGGAATTTTTCTGGAGCCCAGCGTGCCAATCTGCCTTCAATGCTCTCAAAAAAACACTGACTTCAGCCCCTGTGCTGGCCTACCCTGACTTTACCAAGCCGTTTGTGGTTCATACAGATGCTAGTCTGACAGCAATTGGGGGTGTTCTCTCCCAACTGGACTCCAACAGACTTGAACACCCTATTGGATACTGCTCAGGTACGCTTAATGTTCACAAGAGGAATTAAACTGTCACTGAATTAGAGTGTCTGGCTGTGATATACTCCTACCAACAATCCAGAGTCTATCTCCATGGGGTGCATTTCACGGTTGTAACAGACCATGCCTCCTTGCAATGGCTGAAGACCCTCAAGGGCCCTGAAGGACGTCTGGCGTGTTGGGCCATTAAACTTCAGTCTTATGACTACAAGATCATTCATTGAGCCGGGGCAGCCCACCAGAATGCTGACTGTCTCTCCTGCCTTCCCACTGTATCCTTAGTATCCCCCATGGCTGACATTCTCTATGAAAAGCTTATGGAGGATCCTTCTTTGTGAGGGGAGGAGCTGGTAGAGATACAGAGAGCTCTCAAGAAGCTGACTGTTGATACCAAGGTCTCTAGGGGACAACTCCTGAAGCTTTGTGGAGACTCTTGGCTACCCTACATATGCCCATCCCTGCACATGGACTCAGTGGTGGACGCTCACAAGACTACTGGCCATGGTGGCATACAGAAGATGTTAGCTCTGCTACAGCAGCACTGCTTCTGGGAAGGAATGCACACTGATGTAGTAGATATACTAGCCAACTATCATGACTGAAACATTGAGAAGCCTAAGGTTGCCAAGTTTCAACACAGACTTGTACGCCCTGGGTTTGCCTTCCACACTGTAGCCATTGACTTAGTGGACCCCCTGCCAGCTACCAACAGTTGCAACAAGTTCATCATTGTGGTGGTTGACCATCTGACTAAATGGGTAGAGGCCAAGGCAATTACTAACTAATCTGCACTGGTGACAGTCACGTTCATCCTGGAGAATATCATATACAAACATGGTTGCCCCCAGATTCTGCTGACAGACAATGGTACCAACTTCACCAGTTATATCATCCCCCGCCTCAACCAACTGATGGAAATTTGTGGGACACTATCCACTCCTTATCACCCACAGAAAAATTGCATGGTAGAGCACACTAATGGGAGCCTGGTCCAGATACTCTGGAAGCTCAGTCACCAACATGAGACTGAATGGGATACCTTCCTGCCTGCAGCCACCTTTGTATATAACATTGGGTACCATTGGGCCACTGGAAAGCCGCCTTTCCAACTGCTCTACGGCCGGCAACCAGGACTTCCCCCTTTACTATATTCCTTGGTAAAGCCCAGCCTGGCTGTGTCCCCAGAGGCGTACCTCAACAAGCTAGTTCAAACTCTTATTTGATTGCAATCAGAGGCCTACACCATAAACTTAAACCATAAGTTGCAGTACCTAGAACAAGCTGCATCCAAATGCCCCGCTTTACCCACTTACCTGGTAGGAGACTCAGTCTACTTCTTCAGCAATAGAGGGTACGGCCGCAAATCCAAACTTGCCTCCCTTTGGCAAGGCCCAGTTCAAGTTATCCAGAAGACTAACCCCGACTCCTACACCCTTAAGTATCCCCATTCTGGGCAATTGATCACTAGAGTACACGCTCAGTATATGCATGCTGCTCCTAGTGACCAAGAGTAAGCCCCAATGAGGACAATAACCTGAAAAAACAAAAGCCTAATTAAAAAATTCCATGGGCTGTTGTCCTGTTTGTAATAGTGTTGCACCAAAGTATGAGGAATAAGAATAAAATAACAAGGTGTTTATTGGAGACTGACAAGACTCTTCCAGTACCACACCAACTGTTCTACCACCTGAATGATAGCCAAGAAACACAACTGGTTGCCTAAAGATCCACAAAGCCAATGACCAAGGATTGGGCAACAAACCCCCACCAAGCAAGACACACAATTGACCCCAATGTCCACAGGAAAGGCAACCCCCAAGAAGATACAGTCCCACAGAAGACTCTCACAAAGGGCATACTCTACTGGGACCTGACCACCCACCCCGTAGAATACAGACAAGGCCCACTCAAGGAAGACCCCCATGTTCTCCTCCCGCTTGGTATCACAGCGGTTGGTTCCTCAAAGAACAAGGTTGCCAGCCATCACCATTGGTACCAGATGAGCAGTCCCCTCCACTGTGTATGACTTCAACACTTCCTGGAAGGCTTGCCAAAGACGTTGCTCAAAGTTGTCAGAGGTTTTCCAACTGACTGGTTGAGCCTTGGTAACCCCAGGTGTTGCCCAAGCGCAAAGGACTGACTTCACTATGTTGGATACCGTCCCCTGTTGC
Source organism: Entomophthora muscae (assembly GCA_014839935.2). Classification (NCBI taxonomy): domain Eukaryota; kingdom Fungi; phylum Entomophthoromycota; class Entomophthoromycetes; order Entomophthorales; family Entomophthoraceae; genus Entomophthora; species Entomophthora muscae. The sequence continues at coordinate 538,339 of QTSX02004279.1, forward strand.
AAGACTGAGAGCCCTTGACCCTCAAATTGGAATTCCTTCAGCTGAGCCTTCAAGTATTCTTCTGCCGCCTGCATGGAGAACTGCCAATGGATACTGTTACCCTTTTGCAACCCAGTTCCTGTCACCTCCCTGGGCTCACTCAAAGCTAGGAACAGCGCAGCAAACAATGGGTCTGTCCCCTCTAAGGCCAGCTGAGGCACCAGTAGCTGATCTAGGTGAACCCCCAAGTCCAGATAGCTGCCGTCCACATCATGCAGGACTACCTGCTTCTCTGCTGCCTTCACCACCTCCACTGGCCTGGTATGCTTGCGCCTCTTTGGAATTACCACTTGCACCTTCTTCAAGACTCTTCTTGTGACTCTTCTAGAGGGACTGTTCACCATAGCTGTCACCTTGAGACGCCAGCCATTTTTAAACCTGTTGTCTAATCCAGTGGAGGGAAATGTTGCAGATCCTGAATGGATTAGATGTAAAGTTGTCCACCTAGGGATTAAGCAACGGAACAATTGCGCAATTGCGCTATTGCATCCTGATTTTACTAGTGATAAAGACGTTTAAAATGCCTCTAAAGCAGGTGTTTAATTCGCCTTTCAAATGGGCATAAGGCACAGGCTTTACTTCTGGGATTATAAATAGAACAACAAAGTTATTTATATCTACCTCTTTAAGGAAAGCCGCATGGAAGCAGTTGTTCTCTTGCACGGGACTTTTAGCTGTGCCAATCCACTCTCCTCCATTAGGGAAGTCCTCCTGCCTGTGCCTCCCTGCCTCTGGTGACAATTCCCCCACCTCACACTATATAAGTGAGATACTATCTAAATAAACACTAGCTTTGTCTATACACCTTATTATTCTTCTGTCCTTTCATAGGCTGCCACTATACCATCAACAGGTATAGTAATAAGAATTATGTCCCTGACTAACTTTTTGTAGAAACTAGCAACCCTTTGCTGCAACTTTTACAACAGAGCCAAAGTCTGGGGGAGGTTTTTGCCTTACTGCCAAGGAAGTCCTTAGAAGAAGGAATAACAACCTCTGCTCTTACTGTGGATCAAAGGATCATCTTCTACCACCCTTTCCTCTCTCCAAATGCCCCCCTTTGTCAACAAGACCTCCACTCTCACTTTGCTGTCCCTTAACAACACTTCCAAGCCACCTACTGTCCTAGTGACCACTCATGGACCTTTGGGAAGAATCAAGGTGCTTGCTCTTCTTGACACTGGCGCTGATGCCAACTTCATTGAGGAGAAATTTGCTAAACTACTTGGACACCCTGCCTTTGGATATCTTGACGTTAAGGTGGGAAACAGCACTCTCATTGGCGCCACACCTATCCTCCAACCTGTTACCATTGACTTGGAGGGCTCTCCATTCCGCGTCACGTGTAACTCCTCCCCCAACTTATCCTTCCTGTTCATTTTTGGATTCCTGTGGTTGAGAGAGTTTTTGCTTAACTTTGATCACCCAAACAACAAGATATCATTTACATGCAATGACATTGTCAAATTTTTATCCCTTGTACCTGGTACTCTTGGCTCAACTTCTTCCAAACTGAACCTGACTGCTATCTCTAGTACCATCCCGGATACTCTTTCTGCCAAGGACAAATATGGATTACCTTATTGTTACTCTGACTTCAAGGATTGTTTTAGTGAGGAGGAATGTAACCTGCTACCTCCTCATAGGCCCTACAATATTCAGATAAACCTTAAGTCAGGCACCACTCCCCCCTGGGGAAGGCTTATTCCTCTCTCTGATTCAGATAACACTCTACTAAAGAACTACATCAATGAGGAACTCTCCAAAGGTTTCATCTCACAATCTACGCCTCCATGTTCTTCCCTCATCTTCTTTGTCAGTAAATCTGATGGATCTAAGCGCCCTTGTGTAGACTATAGAGCTCTCAATGAGATCACAATCAAGGATAGATGCCCTATTCCTTCTGCCAAGGCTTTGATCAATTGCCTTGCTGGGAGTTCTGTATACACCAAGATTGATCTCTGGAGCGCTTTCAACCAGATCAGAGTCTCTCCTGGCCATGAATGGAAGACCGCGTTCTGTACTCCATTTGGGTTACATGAGTACAATGTAATGTCCTTTGAATTATGTAACGCTCCTTCAACCTTCCAGGCCTTAATGAATGAGGCACTTCTGCCCTTCCTTAATGAGTTTGTTGTCATCTATCTTGACAATATCCTCATATACTCCTCTTCCATCAACAGCCATGTTGCCCACGTCCACCAAGTACTCCAGAGACTTTAAGAATACAACCTGTTTGCAAAATCTTAAAAGTGCTCATTCTTCTGCATCGATGTTAATTTTCTTAGCTATGTTGTCACTCAAAATGATTTTGCTGTCTCCCCTAGCAAGGTGGATGCTATCCAAAGCTGGCCTGTTCCCAAGACTTGCTCACAACTTTGTGGTTTCCTTGGACTGGCAAACTATTGCCGTAAGTTTGTGGAAAAATTTTCTTCTCTAGTTTTGCCACTCACTACCCTCACTTCTCCTTCCGTTCCCTTTGTCTGGACACCTGAGGCCCAACTTGTGTTTGAGGCTACAAAGGCTGTCTTTGTCTCCACTCCTGTCCTCCTGATGCCTGATCCTTCCAGACCCTTCTTGGTTGAGACTGATGCCAGTGACTATGCCGTTGACAGTGTTCTCCTTTGTCTTGGGGGGGATGGGATGCAACACCCTGTTGCATACTTCTCTCAAAAACACCTTCCAGCTGAACAAAACTACCCTGTACACAACAAGGAACTTCTTTCCATCATCAAGACACTCAAGCATTGGCGTTGCTACCCTGAGGGACTTGACAAGCCTTTCCTCATTTACACGGACCATAAGAACTTGCTTTACTTCACCGAGTCATGCTGCATCTCCCAAAGACACGCTAGATGGGTACTGGAGCTGTCAAATTTCTGCTTCAAGCTTGTGTACAAGAAGGGTGTACTTAATACCCTACCTGACGCGCTTAGTTGTCATCCTTCATTATCTGACATTGACAAAGACTAAAAACTCCTTAACACCAAGATGGTCCTTGCACCTGAGAGTTTTCTGAAACTTAATGTTATCAGTACTACAACCCCTGATATACTGAAGCAAATCCACAAATCTCAGGTTTCCAAGAAATCCTTGTCTCAGATCATTGACGCTCTTACAAACAATAAGACAGTCACAAATCCTTCCTTCTCCCTACTAGATGGTGTGTTATACTTCAACAACCTTTTGGTAGTCCCTTCTTTGGACCTTCAAAAGCTTCTAACCATCACATTCCATGACTCCCTTGCTGCAGGCCACACTGGATATAAGAAAACCCTTTCTAAACTCCGCAATCACTTCTGGTGGCCAAAGATGCCCACTTTTATCAAGTCATATGTCAGTAGTTGCCTAGTTTGCCAGAGAAGCAAACACTCTACCCAGAAACCTATGGGTCTTCTATGCCCCCTTCCAGTTCCTGAAGGTCCTTGGCAGTCTGTCTCTTTGGATTATATTGTCCAGCTTCCTCAGTCCAAAGGTTTTGACACCATACTGGACATTGTAGACAGATTCTCAAAGCAGGCTATTTTTGCTTCCTGAAATTCTAACATTACTGCAAAGCAAACTGCTTCCCTCTTTGTTAAAAATGTCTTCATCCACCATGATACTCCAAGAGATATTGTCTCTGACCATGGACCACAATTCCTTTCCCTGTTCTGGAAAGAGTTTATGACTTAGCTAGGTGTTTACCTTTCTCTTAGCACCTCTTATCATCCCCAGTCTTATGGGCAAACCAAACGTACAAATCAGACACTAGAATGTTTTCTTTGCTGTTTTTCCAACAAACAACAGGACAATGGGCTTCTCACCTACCTTTGGCCCAGTATTCCTACAATTCTACTCCCCATTTCTCTATCAAGATGACTCTTTTTATGGCAAATTTAGGCTACACTCCTTCCTTTGTCCCTTCTATCACCTCCTCTGTCTGTTCCCTGTTAGCTGAGAAGTTTCTTGTCAAGCTAAAGCTCATCCAGAATTCCTCAAAAGAGAATCTCTCTAAGACTATTGAGGTTTACAAGGTCCAGGCAACCATCATTGTCAGGAGGGAAAAGGCATCCAGGTCAACAATCTTGTATATCTAAATACAAAGAATCTTCCTATAGGATGGCCTTCTTTTAATCTTGGTCCCTAATTCATAGGGCCTTTTCTTGTAACAGAAAAGATTGGAAAGGCTACATACCGTGTTCAACTTCCTCCAGGGTATTGCATCCACAATGTCTTCCATTTTCCCTCCTCAAACTTGATATTTCTCCTCCTCCTTCCCATCAAAACAATGAAGCCACTCCTCCTCATATGGTTTAAGGAACTCCTGAGTATGAGGTTGAGTCCATTATCAACCATTGTTATCACTATGGTAAACTCCAATACTTGGTTCTTTGGAAGGGATATTCTGTTGAGGAGAGTTCTTGGGAGCCATTGTCAAACCTTGAAAACTGTCCCAAGGACATCAATTCTTATATCCAAGCACATCCTGAGCTTGGATCTGGAGGGGGTAATGTCATGCCCTGCCCCAAAGGGCAGGCTGCTTAAGATAATTAAGTTATTTATCATTTTTACTTAATCTTTTGGGTTATTTATTAATATTCAAAAGTTAGGTCAAATTGTTAATAATTTAGTATTTTAAAGTATTCTTACCTTTGTTTTACGTGATGTGCGTTTGAATTGTCATTGTTGCTTTGACTGCCTGACTCTTATTTCACATATATTTCTACTTTTAAGTTAGAATATTTTCATCTATATTACCTTTGAAACTCCTGCTTGCGTTGTTGCTGCTTCCCCAATTTTACCTTGCAGATCTGCACAGAGTACTGGCTTCTGTTTCCCCTTTTTCTTTTCTCTGATTCTCCAAACTTCTCCAGTTGCTCCTCTTCTTGGCTGCTTCCTCCCTGGTGATCAATTGTCAACAGAAAAGGCTTTTTTACTATATATTAAGAGCTTTTAAAGAGTAGGCTTTAAGCCAAAATTCTAAGTGATTTCTTCCCTTCAACTTTTACGACTTTTAAAAACTTCAAATTTGTAATTTTAAGAACTTTGTTTTTTATTCATTTTTTAGTTTAGCTTTTTCCTTAAATCCAAATAAAACTTGTAAAACAACAAGCCTTAGGCTTGTTGTATCCATTTTTTCCCTTAAGGAATCTTTCAATAGTTATATGTATCAAGTTGCTGATGGAGAATATCCTAATATTGATATTCCTTTAGTTACAAATTGTTCACTATTGAACACTTTATTCTATCTTCTTTGCTTAGAATTTTACACTCTATTACTCCATTTGTGATGCAATATAGGTTTTTAGCGGGTTTCTGTAAGATCATCTTACAGTCATTACCTATGTTCTTATATCTTTTAAATTTGAATCCCAATGCTTTGCATGCTCTAGTCTATAACCTTGCACCAATATGGGCAAGACCTTATAATTAGGAAAAAAGAGAAGTATATTTTATTGGATAATACTTTAGACTTATATAGACTTGATGTGGCGGGGATTTAGTTGGATTGAACCTAGGGGTTGGTCATGTACAAGATGGGTTCAAGCCACTGGATACTTGGACAGTCAGGTGATATTGCTTGGTCACCATTTGCAGTATGTCAAACGGTATATTGGAAGGGGACCAAATCAGGCAATGACTGGATATTACGTAGGTTGGCGGTAGCCAGAATGCTTGTACGTCCAGACCCTTGCCACACATTAAATTTTTTTAATCTTAATAAATTTTGAGTTCAATTATTTTGATTTTTAAAGAATAGAAAATTAAAAAATAAAGTCCAAAATATAACACCCTTCTAAGGGTGTAGAAGGAAACAATTCCAAAAGAATCTTCTCAAAGAAGATTCTCTCAAAATTGTTTCTGGATTTTGGACAGGTGCTTCTTTTATGAAAAGGAGCCACCTATCCAAAATCTGATGCAGCCCTACCCACTACCCTCCTTTGGTTCATAAGCAGAAGGGAGTGAAGTGTTTGGCGGATTTCTAGTAAGAAAGGAGCGCAAAGCAGGTGCTGATTGTATGGTAGTTTGGGTGATGGTCTGAGTTGGCTTTGATATGGTTCTGAACTTCTTCTCCCACTTGAAGACCATCTTCATGAGTGGTTCCAACTCTTCAGGGAGGTTGTGGTGGATTAAAAAGGCCTTGAGGTCAGGATTTAGGCCAAGAATATAAAAGTTGCAAGCTTCAGAATAGGGGGGCATCTAATCAGGATTATATTTTTCAGAAGCGCTTGTTGTAGTTGGTCATAGAGCCTGTTACTTGAGTGCAATTCAAGAAATGTGTGTTTGGGGTGGTGGCAGACTCCTCTTCAGTCCCTTTCTCAGCAGTGTGTGCAAGCAATTCAGATACAAAACAGTCATAGCTTTTGAGGATGGAAGGATCAAAAACGGACAACTCACAGAACCAACTGCGCATGGGACCCTTGAGCTGCTTCTCAAGATAGATGGCCTTTTGATAGTATGAGTTGAACTCCAAAGGGTATGCTAGGAAGTGGGCTTGTGTGAAGGCCAATAAATTGAAGGTGCTATCTGAAGAATTAGCTAATTGCTTATATTTAGAAAAGTTGTTTAATATAACAGTCTGGCTATGGGAAGTGGAAATGTTCTCTGTATTATCCTTATAAACTGGTATCTTATTCTTAAAGAATAGAAGCAAAATAAGATATAACAGGAAAGACAAAACTAAGGTGCAAAATATTGTAACTGCTAATACAAACAAAATAATAGTTGAGAAAGAAAAGTTTAATTCTGGTATATTGCCATGAGAAGTTGAGATAATGTAAGGTCTGAAGGATTGAGGTAAATTATTGTATAATAAAGCCTTTAAACCAAGAATTTTTATATTTATCAAATATAGAAAGGTGGGTAAAGTTTGCAACAACAACTGGACAAAAGCTCCTAAAAGCTTATATGAAATAAATTAAGGGCTAAGGCGGCTTATTAATCCTAGGAAAACAAAATAAAGACCAGCCTTAATGACTGACAATTTAGTTAAAAAGTCAATTTCTAAGTCTGGAAAGTGATCACCACTAGCTGGTGGATTAAAACTATCCACAACCAAAGAGTGAGTCCCACTATAAAAATTTCCTAACTGTTGAAAAATATAATCAAATGGAATCATGGAACTAAGATGGAAAATACAAGAGTGAAGAAAAGAAAACACAAGCCAAAAACCTAACAAGTACCTTTTTGGGGTGCAAGTCAACCAATCTCAACTTAATTTGAGACTGAGTAAAACTCAGGCTTTTATTTAAGTCTGGTTTTGAGGTGAAAGATAAAGGGGAGGAAGGCTAACCAAAGTAGTTAGTTAGGTTTGGAATAAAGAGCAAAACACAAACACATGTTCTTGGCATTCTAACCTTAAAAAGTTCAGCACAATGTTAGAAAGAAGACAAGAAAAACATCAGTTAAATGTTTGGTTTGAACCAAAAGAAGAGCAGAGGCAGAAGCACGGGAAAACTCAGTCCAAACTGCTGACGTGAGCGAAAAGAGAAGCAAAGCAAAAAGTGAAAGGTAATTGGTTTTGGACTTGGTTAAACTAACTTTGCGCATAGATACTGGGTTCAAAACTTGTTTGCAAGGAAAAAGGTAAGCTCAAAGATGGAACTAACTGTTAATGTAGGTAAAATTGACTGGTATAGCAAGGGGATGAAAGGGGAAAGTGTTGAGGATTCAGAATTTGTTTGTGAATTGAACCAAAGGCTTGGATAACATAATCTTGTGATCCTTTAAGAGGCTAGCAGAAAAATTAAAGAAGGATAATCCTGACAGAAATATGGGTTTAGACAGTTTATATACATAAACCCAATAAGAACCATATTTTATTGATATCATAACTGTTTTATATTGCAGCAATGTTGTTTTAATATCGAAAATAGGGCATGTTTAAAGTGTCAATATGGCACTTTTATGCCACAATTTTGACTTGGAAAAATTGGACTTCTATTAATAAAATGCAAAGGGGAAATTTAGGCCAAAATAAGATTTATTAAGTTTAACAGTAAATTATGTCTGCCTGGCCGTATTTTTTCATGTTTTTTGGGTCCACACCTCTAAAAAAAGTAAAATGTTAATTAAGCCTTCTTGACTATTGCTTCACTTGATAAGATCCAGTTTTCTGGTTGGCAGTGGGCATGCTGACAAAGGATTGATATGGGTGCTATTTCCAAAGCACTAGGTATTTAAGTTTGATAATTGGCTATAATCAGAAGCTACATGTGTTGAAATGTACAAATACCTTTAAAGGTTAGCTTTGAAGTTATAGAGAGGTAAAGGTAAATGTTCCTCATAATATCCGTATCACCTTACCTTTATTTGGCTATTAGCCCAGCTTTAAGAAAAAAATGGTAAAAGGTCTCCAGAATAGAAATTGGTCTAATTTGATTTAGCTCATTCTGAATCACTCTTTAACAGAAGCACCCCCAAGGGTCATATGCCAATGCTGTTCCTGATTTACTAATCTAGTGGGCATCACCTAATGAAGCTAACCCAAACAAACTTCTAAAGCCAAGCTATATGATTAATTCCCCTTGATTCATTCAAAAGCTTACTTGGTCTTAGTATAGATTGTAAGTTTCAGTATGTTCAAATCAACATTATTTCTCTCATTTTTACTCCTACAACTGTTCCCTAAAGAACAATAAGAAGCTTTATCCATTCAAAGTGAGTTTTAAACTTGCTTTTCTATCATGGATATTGCCTGCTACAACTTCAATATTGTTTTGGATGGATCATGAGCTGTGGATGGGGATTGGAGCAAGAGATGTGACATGGTTTATTTCAACCAAAGCTTGAAATTCTTAAATTTAATTTGTATGGGAGTGCTTATTAATGCGAACTGGGTTTAAATTTGCTGATGGATACTCCTTGCATTTGGAGGGTATTTTGTACTGGGGATAGGAAATGACTGATCTTTGGCATTAGCTTGGATAAAAGGTTTCCATCGCTAGCAAGTTTTAGATCCAGGCACCTAGAGATATTAATTAAATCTGGGCTGGGCAGGCTTATCCAGCCAATCAAAGGTAGATACGTTCTTACGAAGCAGTAATAAAGGCTTCGATGACTGTTCTTATTCCATAGTGACGTAAAACCCTGGATAAAATTTGGGACCAAGTAGGGCCAAATAGTTGTACAGATTATAATAGATTTTATATCACTTTACATCAAATTTCCATCATTTACAATGGCGCTGATGTTGAAGCGATATTAGAGACCATACAAGCCACAGTAAGTAAACCAAAAGTCATTAATACTTGTAGCATATTTTAAAAACATGCACTTACAAGCAACATCTAGGAGCCTAAGAAGAGCTTTCCAGAAGGTCAAAAGACTAGATTCTGCTACTGCAATTAGAAAACACTCCACAGTTGTCTCCACAGTTTCTGGATTAAAAGATGCTTATACCAGAATCCGAAACCAGCATTTTGCTCCCAGGTACTTTTGAACCATTGCAGGGCAGCCATGAAAATGACACCATATCTTCTGCGCGTGTTTTTTCTCATAATGAGGTCAACCTGCAGTACATATCAGTGTATGGGTTCGATTATGATTATACCTTAGCCAACTATACCGAAGAGCTTCCAAAGACAATATATTCCATGATTCGAGATAGCTTAATTGATAGGATGCATTACCCTAAAGCTCTTTCGGACTTTTCGTTTGATCCAAATTTTGCAGTCAGGGGGCTTCATTACGATGTACTCACTGGTTGGCTAATGAAAGTTGATGCCTACCATAGCATCCAGCTGAATACTGTGTATTATGGAAGAGAAGCTCTCAGTGATACGAATCAAGTCTTGGAGCTTCACAATGGAACCCATATTTCTCCCAGCTATATGAAAGAGAACCTCATCCAGCTCAACGATCTTTTTTCGGTCCCCGAAATATGCCTAATAGCAGATATCATCCAATTCTTTTATGAGAACGATGTCACTTTCCATCCTCGTCACTTATATGACGATGTGCGCGCAATGGGGGAGTTGATTCATTCACAAGCAAACCATCATCCTTTAGGAGTTGGCCCTTTGCATCTTGAAATATTGACTGATGTGGAACGCTTCCTCAACCGTTCTCCCTCCACTACCACTTATCTCAATGGGTTGCATCAAAGCAAAAAGAAGGTTTTTCTCATGACCAATTCTGGATACCCTTTTGTGTAAGTTACTCTGATTTATTAAGTTTAAGGTGGCATATTTTTTACTGCAAATAACGATGGTTTTTCTTTAAGTCTGAATCTTATTGGTGGCATGTAGTACTTTGAGTTGATGCTATTTATTTGACGATTTAAGCTATTTTGGGACCATTTATAATTGAGAAACTCTTTACACGTTTGGAAAGGCGATATGAGCTGGTTTCTAAAGTGAATCGAATTGCGTTTTAAGAAAAGTATACTAATTTTATCTTGAAGTAATAAAGGGCTAAGTTATGTTTTGGATGCACCGGATTGGCGAGATCTTTTCGATGTAACTATAGTCAAATCGGGGAAGCCTTCCTTCTACACGTCAAACAAGCCTTTCCGAAGAATCCTCCCCGAGCATCGAGCTAGCCTACAGTTGGTAAGTGGATTGTGCCTGCACAGCTAATATATTCAGACCGGGAAAGCAGGAAGTGTCCTTCAAGAAGGGATAGAACTTGACATGAGTGCAGTGTCGGAGTTCAAGCGAGGAGAAGTATATCAAGGAGGGAATCTTGGCGATTTCAGTAGGTTTACTGGATGGTGGGGTCAGAAAGTATTGTATATTGGCGACCATATCTACTCTGATCTAGTGGATCCCACGGTACAGCAAGGATGGCGAACTGGGGCTATTGTTTCCGAGCTGGATCAGGAAATCGCCCGATCCAATTCCCCCAAGGCCAATGCACAGCTTTCATGGATGCTGCAGTTGGAACAGCTTCTTAGGATCGCAACTGTAAACTTGAATCCTTCTGAAAAAGAAAAGCTTGACGTCTTGATCGCATCCTGGCGTAATGAAAGACGCCAGCTTCGCAATCATCTCAAGCAGGTGCACAATCAGCAATTCGGCTCTGTCTTCCGAACCCATCACAACCCCACCTACTTTGCAAAGAAGATCAGGACCTTTGCTGATTTGTAAGTAGACCCTTAGCCCAAGCTAATCTTATAGGTACACCTCGAAACTCGAGAACCTTGCCAACTACCCTCTAGACTTTGTGTTTTATCCTGAACGGAGCCATCTTCCTCATGAAAAGTCAGGCATGTTTCCTGAGATGTTTTACTAAAATGTTGCACACATCTAACGAAGAAATATACAGCCGAGCTCTAGTTGTAGCGTCTATTTAGAATATACCATTAATCTTTTAGGGCTTCAAAGAAGTAAAATCAACAGCCACATAACCCAAAGTTCTCTGTCAGAATTGTTATTCAATTAAAAAGTTTGCATGAATCCATCTGACAAAACGCTAAACATAATAAGCTACATCAAAAAGCAAATGACTTGTTCAATACTACCCGACTGGTATATCTGCATTAAAAATATTCAGGACCCAAATCCATAACAATACTCTAGGTCCCTAAAAGCTTTTTTAACTCACTTGATAATAATTAAGGCCAAATCCCTTAGCCAAGCTGAAAATGAAAAAGATTTGCCATTCTAGACTAATTTAATGAGATGATTATAGTCCAGCATCAAATGCAACACATATAGACTTGCCAAAGCAAACCACTTACCTAACAATATGCATCTAATAAAATCAAGATGATGATCCCTAATCCAGCTTTAAGCAACTCACCAAGTCCATCAAAACTTAGACCTGCATATAGCAACCTTAACCTGAAAGCTTTATCCAACCACCACAAAAGTCCTTAAAAGAAGATGCTATTACTTACATCCAAGTGGTATAGCTGGTACACACCTCTTTTCTAGGGACCACTTCCTGACATGGCATCATTTTGAAAATTTTTAAACATACAATTTACTATAAAGTACTCAGAATCATGTCATAAGGTTGAAAACCAGTCCCAAGAAATGAGGTGAGCACCATATGATCCCTAAAAGCTTTAATATCCCACTGGATTCAGAAGGCACTGGTCCACCTCTAACCAAGAGAGAAGGAAACAGCTCAAAAGAAAACAGGCTGATGAAGTTCAACAAAAGAGTAGCTGTTGTGAAGTGATTGGTTGTAAACTAGCTGTCACTGTAATCACACATTGATCCATTAATCTCAGTGAACTAGAGTATGATGGTACTCTCATTCTGGATGATAGTTAGTCTGACTGATCAACTAAGTTGCACTCTGAGTTCATATTAAATAATGATCATCTGATTGTTAGGTTAATAGTGGGCTAAGTAATAGAGGAAACTAGGCTATAGACAGAGGATCCTGGCGCTCTGCGGCTCTCATTAATCCCTTCCTTACTATATAACTCTCTCCTTGATTTATTAAATAAAGATTGATTTACATAGCTTATAACTTATTATACACATTAGGCTGAAGAACTTATCTTAGCTTAGTCTTTAATAACAACTAAGATTGTATTAGAGTTAAGTGAATACATCTATCAACCACCCGACAGCTGAAGTTACGGCAGTAGCTATCCCATGGACAGGCAATACAATGTACAGGATCTCTCATGGCTTTTAGGATACCCAACCACAAGCTTATGTAGACAGAAAGAGCTCAAAACTAACCAGAATCCAAGGACCAGAGTAAATTTTACTCTCAATTTTCAGGGATCTAGGATACTAATAGAAAAAACAGCTCAATAGTGCAACAAACATACCAAACTAAAAAAGAGTGTGAGTGCCAAGTATATAGTTCCGGGAAGTAAAATAAACAAGATTAGGGGATAATTTAAGAAGAGAATGATATTTTATTGGATATGAATACAGAATAATATATAGTATCATGACAAGCCACATATTGTCCATGTACGACATAGGGGTCATGGAGCTTATCTGAGTAATGTTCCTCTTAGGTCACAAGGCTTGTTCAAGTTGTGTTCTATTTAGGATCTGGATTAGGTGATCTAATAATAGATGACTGACTGATAATGGTACCACCAGTTTACTGGCTGTTCAGTGAACTAATTGGGGTGCTGGAAGGCAGAGCCTTGGGAATTTTCTTAAGAATGTTGGGGATGTGTGCTTGGTATTGATCCAGTTTGGCGTTGGGGACAGGGAGTCTGGAATTTTGTTGGGCTGTTCTTGCTTTACACAGGCGGAGTAGGTTGTGGTGCATGTGTTTCAGTTCAGTTTGAGCCCCAATTCCTTTGATAAGGTAGGTGCTGTTGGGCTTGACTTCCATGACAATGTCTGGTACACGTAATCCTGGATACAACTTGTGCTGATCATGGTTGACAACCCAGATTTTGTCCCCAGCTTAGAATCTTTCCTGCTGTAATGGGACTGCTTCCCTCTTGACTCTTTGGCATTCCATTTCCTCTTGGTCTTTTCTAGTGCATTGTACATTGGGGTCACTGTTGTCTGGCACCTTTTTGGCAAGAGATAATTGTGGTCCTGCGGTTGTACTGACAAGAGCAGGCTTTTGTCCATAGACAAGCTCATAAGGGCTTTCACCTGTATTATGGTTGACTTGTGTTCTACAGACTATGTGTGCGGTTGGGAGCATGTCAACTCAGGCCTTTAGATTGTTAGCAGATAACTTACTGAGGGCTTCTACAAGCGCTCCATTTAGTTGTTCTACTTGTCCATTTGCTTGAGGGTGATATGGGCTGGCTGTGATGTGTTTTATTTCATTCTTGGCAAGGTAGATATTGGTGTCAACAGCTTTAAGTTTGGTGCCTCCATCTGTGATTAGGAGGTCAGGTTTCCCAAACTTGGCTATTATTTATTTCCCAATAAATTGTCTCACATCATTGCCTTTGTGTTCTTTTGTGGCTTGTGCCACAGGCCATCTGGTTGCATAGCTGATGGCTGTTATGATGTACTTTTTTCCTTTGTTTTCACCAGGCATTGGTCCCACAATATCCAATAACCATACCTTGAAGGGTTGTGTGATGGATACAGGTGCTACTGACTTGGGTGGTGCTTTGGTTTGGGCGTACTTTTCACAGACCTCACATTGTTCTAGTACCTCTTTGATATCATCTAGCATGTTGGGACACCAGTAGCATGTCTTGAGATATTTGTGCAAGCTCCTGCTATGGGTGTGTCCCAGGTCTCTGTGATATTGGAGGATGGTGTCAATCTTTTGTGTTGATGGGACGTAAGATACAGTGTCACTATTTGAAAGTATTTGGTGTAGCAAGCCATATACGTTTTTGAACATATATTTGTTCTTAAGGACCTTCTCTTGGATGCCCATTGGTGTGCCAGGTGGGAAACCTTCTTGGAGATTCCCCATGATCATCATGGGCCAATCAGGGTCCCCATCAGCGCATAGAACATGTTTGCTTTATAGCCTTGATAGGGTGTCTGCAGTAAGCATTTCCTTGCCTGGCTTGTGTTTGATTTGCATTGGATATCTCTGTATGAGACTCATTTATTTGGCTTGTCTTCTTGAAAAATGTTGTTGTGTCTTGAAGAATATTAATGATTTGTGATTGGTGAGGACCTTGAAGGTTTGGACCCCTTCTAGATAACACCGCCATTTCATGAGGCAGTGCACAATAGCCACCAATTACTTATTGTGTATGGGGTACCTTTGTTTGCCAGCAGATAGCTTCCTTGACTTGTACACCACAGGAATGAAGTCCTTTTCTGATGTCTGGATATGGAGTACCCCTCCTATGGCTTAGTCAGATGCATTGGTTTCCAACTTATATATTACCTCACGGTTTGTGTATTGAAGGATAGGGGCAGTGACCATTTCTTCTTTTAACTGGCAGAAGTGTTGGTCTCATAGTGGTGTCCATATGAACTTGATTGTCATTCCTGTAATGGCTGACAAGGGGGCCGTCAGAGCATCCCAGTCAGGGATGAATCTTCTAACATATGCTACCATGCCTAGAAAGGTATGGAGTTCACTTTTATTTCTGGGGGATGGCATTTTGGTTATGGTGTGTATCTTTTCTGGGTCTGGTTTGATTATGTCCTTGCTGATAATGTGGCCAAGGAATGGAAGTTCAGACAAGAAGAAGTCACACTTTGATGGTTTGGCAATGAGTTGATTTTCTTTGGGTGTGTGGAGGACCAGGCAGTTGACTTCCCAGTGTTGCTTTAAGGTTTGACTGTATATAATTATGTTGTCCAGGTAGATGATTGCTTGTTTTCTGATGTGTTCTTTAAAAACCTTGTTCATGAAAGTCACAAAAGTGCTAGGGGAATCTTTCATAAAAAATTGAGAACAACACATTCAAAGGACCCATATTTGGTTCTGAATGCGGTCTTTGGGATATCTTCAGGCTTCACACAAATTTGGTAATAGCCTGCTGTCAAATCAATTTTTGTGAAGATTTGGGATCCCCCAGGGCTTTAAAAAGGTTTTTAATCAGGGGCAGAGGATACCTGTTCTTAATTGTGACCTTTTTAGCGCTCTGTAGTCTGTGACTAGGCAGAATCCTCTGTCCTTCTTTGCTACAAAGAAGACAGCATCACCAAAAGGAAATTTCAAGGGTCTAATGATGCCTTTTTTGATAGCCTTATTCAGATAAGCTTTCAAAGTGTTGTCTTATTTTGGTGTGAGAAAATAGATAGGTTATGCTTTAGGTACACTTCCCTTGAGGTCAATTTTGTGTTTTATGCCATGATTGGGTGGTAACCCTGGTAGGATTTCTTGGAAGACCAAAGAGAATTCACTGATAAGCTGATCTTGGTTGTAGTCTTTCTCAAGTCTTGTTTCTGTATTCTTAAGGTGGATAACCTCATATGTGCAGGTGCTTCAATCCATCTTTCTGGGGTCAGTTTCCTCTTCTGCTTCCATGATTTTCACAAACACATGGTCTCTCATAAGTATGTCAAGGTGAGTTGAGTAGACGTGGTGGTGCACCTCACCTTGTTGTATGATGAGGGTAGCGCTGTCCCAGTCAATGTGAGGTTTGTTCTTTATCATCCAATCCAGGTCAAGTATAACATTGTATTTGGGGATTGGTATGATAGGACCTCTAAGTGTTGTTTGCACATCTCTGATTTGGGCGCGGAAAGGTTTTGCTTCCTTGTTGACTGATGTACTCCTGTTGTCTGCCATGATAACTCTCTTGATGTTGCTTTGGATGGTGGTAGTTTCATGAGGTTGGTAATTTTTTTTCTCAAAAAGGGATTGATCTGCTCCAGTGTCAAATAATGCTGTGCCCTAATATCTGCAAAAGCGTAAAGGATAAGTGAGGAGTTAGCTTCCAGTTTGGATGGAAAACAATAAAGGATTTCTGAAGGGTACTTGGACCATAATGATTGAGTCCACATCTTGGTCCCTGTACAAGTCTTGTAGGTTGGGGGAGGGCGGCTTGTCTAAGCACTCCCTTGAGCTTTTACCTCCTTGTTGGTGTCTTCAGTGCTTTCTTGATTGGCCTGAACTGTGAAATTTGTGTTTTGAGGATGGGAGTTGTTGGCTTGGTTGCTCTGCTTATTAGGGCAAGGGTCCTTCTTGGCTGTAGGACTCACCTTGCATTTGTTTGTTGCATGTAGGTCATCAGACTTTTGAGCTACACACTTTCCTTTCAAGAAAACATCTTCAAGATTCTTGCACAAGGTCATGTCAAACTGATGTCTAATTTGTGTGGGGAGTCTATTGTAGAAGTCTAGTTGTGGCCTGGGCTTGTCAAAGTTGATAATGTTGGGATCCTGGTCACGTAAGTCTTTATATGCTGCTATATACACCTCAATTGTTCCTGTCATTTTGAAAGTTCTGAGTTCTGTAATGATCACCACAAGGAATTCTTTCATGGCAAAATTTTGAGGAAGATAGTTTTGAACATGTCCCAGTTTTCATTTTGGTCAGGGTGTTGATTGAGCCACTCACTTACAAAGCGTGAAGCAGTACCCGTGACACAGATGAAAACTTTGCTAGCCCAGAGTTTGCATGGGTAGCCCATTTGTGTTTAATTGCTTTGTGTGCTGTTGATCTAGAGACTGGCGTTTTCCTGGTGTAACCCTGCAAAGGTCCCAATTTCTGCTGAGCGTAGGCGTTGGAATACTTGTTAGGTATTTTAGGCTGTTGTGATTCTGTTGTGATTTGAGTTGCTTATAGAAGTCTGTGGGCTTTGAGAGCGCTGTATTTTTGGATAGGTACAAGGACATTGTCAAAGATGACAAAACCTGCAGGGACGTCTTGTCCTTCTTTTTAGTCTCTCCAGACAGTGGGGAGGGCCATTTGCTGGGTCTTTTTCTTGGGAGGAATTTTTCCTTTATTTTGTGTAGGTGTGGATAACCTACCTGTGCTACCACTGTCAAGTCTTTACTTGTGGTAAGTAATAAACGAGATAAGGGGAAGATTAAGAAGAGAAATGATACTTTATTGGATATGAATATAGGATAATTGCAGGGTTCCTGGTCACTAGTCCCCATAGTGCGTCCTGGGTCATATCCAGGGACCGGCTTGGAGAAGTTGCCATTTTCTAGTAGTGGGATATGGCCTACTAGAAGTTTGTATTTATCTTGAAAGACTGCAAACTCTTCCAGTACTTTTCCAATTACTAGGCAAACATCCCCACCATGCACCTGTACTTCAGCTGGCGCCAACCCCTCTGTGGGTCTGTACCAGTCTTTCAATAACCTAGTAAACTCATTTCCTATGAAGTCCCTCCCCCTATCTGTCATCTCCAGATGCCTAATTAATCTCTTCCACTCCTCCTGGGAAGACTTACTGGTGGCAAATCTTCTACATCTTTGACAATAGATATCCTCTTCCCCTGGACTAGGGTAAAAGATATGGGGCAACTCACTCATAGGGCTTGTATATTTTACTAGAAATTTGGGCAGGGGGTGAAATAGGCTTTTATTTACTTTCAGAAGGAAGATACCCTTAGAAACCTTCTGATATATTGCCTGGGTATGGGAAAAAATATGGTTTTGCCAACACTGGGAGTCCTCCAACATTCTTTTGTACTCCTTGTGCTTGGTCTTGGGCTCCTGCTCCTTAGTCTTGGGCTCATGTGCTTTGCTCCATCTCCAGTTTCTTATTCCTAGCGCCAACTCCTTTATCTTGGGCTTATTCACTTTTATTGTGGTCTTCTGCTCCTTCAGTAGTCCTTGTGGCTTTTTTAATCCACTTGATCCAGTCCCCAAAAAGCCTCAGATAGCTTCTCTTTCTATAGCTCCTTGTTTCAGTCCAAAAATCTCCCTCAGAACTCTGGTTTTTAAAAGATAAAACTATCCTGTTTTTCTCTCTCTATAATATATTAATCTTTTTACTAACTTCAGCCAATGAAAGCCCTGGACTTTCTGCCTCTGCACTTCATTCTCTAGGCTTTAAATCTTCAATTAAAGCCCTCAAAACAGTAATTAAATAAACTTTGACTCACAGCCAATCAGACGCCTCAATTTAACAGTTTTGCCAAAAAGTTCACCCAAATTACTTGCTCTTTACTAAGGTTTGAACCCAAAGCTGTATTGCTCCAGATAAACAACTGCTCTGTGTTTAAAACAATTTTGCCGTAATCCCTGTCATGTTTCTCTGGCAAATCTTGAGCGCTTTTGTCTATGTTTTACATAGGGAATTTTTGAACCCTCTATTTGTCAATGTTTCTCCAAGTTTCCCCGCATTTTCTTCAACATTTTACAGTTTCAAACTTGCCTTTTGCTCTCCTTTTGCCTCTCCTAGTTGTTCTTGGAAAAATTTGCTTATTTGCTTTCACAGTTTCTCTGTTCTGTTTCTGGCCTCCTTCCAGCTTCTTCCCACTCAATTAAATATTAATAAAAATACATTGTAAAAACAGTAAGTTATTTCTTTCCTTCTCTCCTTTAAATAATATGATAATTAATTTTTTTCTTCATATTATATTATTGGCAGTATCAAATCATTATTTCACTGCTTATTTATTATGATTTTCTCTTTCTCAAGAAACCAAAATCAACATTCTAGCTTCTGTATTTAGTACAGCTAGTCCTGTATCATCATCCTCTAGTCATTTAGCCAGTTCTTCAACCTCATTTTCTAGTTTTTCAGTAGCTTAAACCAAACCTTCAGCTACTCCTGCATCCTGCTCTTTTGGTCCTCTGGTCATTCCTGCTTCATGATCAGCTACTCCTGTTGCAACTGAACCAATGAGGATTCAGTATTTAGAATTGGGGAAGACAACCGCCCAATAGGAAGGACAGAATAATAAGAATAAGGTATCATTTATTGTAGAATAATGTAATTAATATACCATATGGGGAAAGCCACAAGGCCACAAGGCCACAAGGGGGTGGCATAGTGGGAAGTTCCATGTAAGGTTTGAAGCCAAGGAATAACTTGTGTGGGGATCAGCAAATCAAACTGGTAACGCTCCTAATTAGGATGAAATACCCATCATTTGATATTGCTATCAGATTAATCCATGTCATTAGATACATCAAGGGGCAACTCATTGAGCTCCCCCTGTGTATCATAAGATACGTTAGCAGGCAAGTCTTGAACTTGGTTGCAACATCCCCCTTGCCCCCTGCTTGTTATCAGACACCAAGACCAGAGTCTGCAGAAGATCTGGGAAGGTCTGCACAAATAGCCTTTTTGTGGGGATGGCGTGACAGGGGCGCAAGCAATCATGGTGAAGCTTCTTGGTATTCCCTTGGGCGTCTTCAAGTTGATAGGTATGATTGTCATAGACAGCGGCTATCTTGAAGGGCCCTAGGTGGTTGGGCTCCAACTTGGCAGAATTGGGGTTGAGGGTGTAGACAGGGTCACCTACAGCGTATCTAGCTTTGAGGTGCTTTGTCCCTCCTTCAATTTGCTTGTGTTTAATTTCCTGGGCTTTGGCACGCCATTGATCTAGGGAAGAGGTTGTTACTAGGGGGAGGCTTGTTGGGAACTCTGGACCATAGCTTTCCCTGTTCAACTCCTGTCAGACTGTCAGGCGTTCCAAAGGCCAGAGTGCTGGTGCTGAACCCTGTGCCCCTGTTGATTCTTGCTTGCAGGATAAGTAGAGCGGTGGGCAGGTGTTCAGTCCATGCAGTGTTGTGGTGCTCTTGTGAGAGCTTGGCAATCAGTTGAACCAGTGAGCCATTTAACTATTCCATGCGTCCATTGGCTTGAGGATGGTAGGGGGTCCTAACTATAGTTGGAGTGTGTTCTTGGCGCATTATGCCTTCATGACATGTCTAACAAGTTTAGGGCCGCCATCTGTGATGAGACGTTTGGGTTTCCCAAAGCAGACCACAATTTCCTTGGCAATGAAGTGGGTGATGGTGGTGGTGGTGTGGTTAGTTGTCGCCCATGCCACTGGCCAGCAAGTGAAGTAGTTGATGGTAGTTATAATGTACTTCTTCCCCAGTCTTTCTTTGGGGAGTGGCCCCACAATTTCAAGGGCCCACTGCTCAAAGGGTTCCATGGCCTTGATGGGCAGGACAGACTTGGGGGGTGCAGGTTTGGACGTGTTCTTTTTGCACAGCACACACGTTTTGAGGAGGTCCAAGATGTCTTGACGCATGCACAGCCACCAAACCTTCCATTTCATGATCTTGAAGAGGTTACGCCCTCTGATGTGACCCAGGGTTTGGTGGTAGTGCAATATTGTATCACCTTGTTGTGTGATGGGAATTTAAGGCGTCTTCTCACCTGTCTCTGCCCAACAGCAGATGTTACCAGCATTGGTGGTGAACTGACTCTTGTTGTCCTTCAACTTGGAGATGGTTACCAAGTTAAGGCCCTCATAGCAAGTTGCCTCAGGGCGGAGGTATAGCTTGGGCCAATTGGGGTCCAAACCATTGTCCCCAGTGATGGACGCTATGTAGAGTTGCAAAAGGGCGTCAGCTGTGACAAGTTTCCTCCCAGGCTTGTACTTGATGCGCAACTGGTAGGAGGATAGACACCCAACCCATCCTTCTTGGCAGCGTATCAAGTGGGACTGTGTGTTAAAGTACTAAAGTGACTTGTGGTCCATCAGAACGCAAGGTGGGAAGGTATCATTTTCCAGGTAACAGCACCACTTCTCAACGCAGTGCACAATTGCTGCCAGTTCTTTATCATGGATGGTATAGCGTTGTTCCAAGTTGGTAAGTTTCTTGGACTCATATGCCACGGGGAGGAAGACGCCATCATCAGTTTCTACCTTTAGCGCGCCCCCTATGGCTCTGTCAGAGGCATTGGTCTCAAGTTTGTACTGACGGTTTTGATTGGGAAACTGCAGTACTGGTGCTGTTGTGAGTCTTTATTTCAACATCTCAAAGGCTCAATCTCTGACAGGGGTCCAATGGAATTGCTGTTTGGTGTTGAGGAGCTCAGTGAGAGGTGTAATTAGTTCCCTGCAATTGGAAATGAACTTGTGCATATAGGCAACCATGTCTAAGAATGTCTGCACCTGGCCCACATCAGTGGGGGGAGGTATGCTGGTGATTGCCTTGATTTTGGAAGGGTTGGGCTTTATCCCTTGGGAAGAGATGGTGTGCCCAAGGAATAACAGCTCTGACTTGAGGAACTCGCATTTGGAGGGTTTAGCCTTTAACTGGTTTTTCTGAAGGGTGTCAAGGACAGCACAGAGGTGTTGGAGTTGTGTGGTCTTATCTTGACTGAATACAAAAATGTTGTCAAGGTACACAACCACACATTTCCCAATCAATTCCTCAAATGCTTTGTTCATCAATATGGCAAAGGTGGAGAGAGTGTATGTCTTTATAAAGTTCATGACCTGGCACTCAAATGACCTGTATTGTGTAAGAAAGGCAGTTTTTTCCTCATCCCCTGGTGAAATGCGGACCTGGTTATACCCTGCGGTGAGATTAGTCTTGCTAAAGACCTTCATACCTGCAAGTGTATCAAACAGATTGTCAATCAGTGGCAGGGGGTACTTATTCTTGACTGTCACCTCATTTAGGGCGCAGTAGTCTGTGACCAGGCAAAGGGACCTGTCCTTCTTGGCTACAAAGAAGACAGCTGCCCCGTATGGAGAGAGCAAGGGGAAAATGAAGCCCTTATCAAGCGCATCCACAAGGTGTTGGAAGAGGGTCTCATCCTTCTTTGGTGTAAGACAGTTTAATAATTGTGCTTTAGATAACAATCCTTGAAGTTGTACAGTGTGCTGGATCTCCCGGGGAGGAGGTAGTTGTTCAAGTGTCTCAATGAACATGTCCTTGTACTCCTTGAGGAGTGCAGCAAGCGCTGGTGGTGGTGAAGCAGCCAAGGGAGGGACCACAGATGGTTTGGCGCGGATAACTTTGACTGAAAATTGGTTGAAGTCTAGTTTCCCCCCTTGAAGTTGTACAAGCCTGCTTCTGTTAACCTGACAAAGACGGTATCATGAAACAACTTGCTCATTTCCACAGGGTATATCTGGAATCCCACCCCATTCCTATTAAGGGTGATGACAGAGGTATCCCAGTCAATGTAGGATGGTTGTGCCAAAGCCAGTTGAGGCCAGCAATTATGTTGTGGATGAGCCCTGCCATGATTAGCCCAGAGAGCTTAACCTGGATGTTCACCATTCTCACAGCAAAGGGTACCATCTCATGGGTAATTGCAACTCTGCAGGAGTCAGCTACTTGTACTGCCTGGAACCTGCCTGGCACTTGGTCCAATTGTTGAGAGTTGGCAAACTCCTGGTCCACCATAGTGTGGTTGGCCCTGGTATCTATCAGTAATTTGTGGGTGTT
The DNA here is from genome assembly GCA_014839935.2 of Entomophthora muscae. Lineage (NCBI taxonomy): Eukaryota > Fungi > Entomophthoromycota > Entomophthoromycetes > Entomophthorales > Entomophthoraceae > Entomophthora > Entomophthora muscae. The sequence continues at coordinate 560,997 of QTSX02004279.1, forward strand.
CCCATGGAAAAAGAAGGGATAGGATAAGTGGGTTACTTTATTTGAGGAGTGGCTTGCTTGTAGTACGTGGTTGTCACTGTGGACTTGGAAGACGACCAGGGTTTTGATTTCATGGATGTTGTAGTTGCAGGGGTTCTTTGAAAGCAAGGATTGAGAGGATGGGTCAGGTGGGGTTGCAGGGCCTCTTGTCTCTACAACCCTCAGGCTTTTTCCTGCTCCTTGATTTACACTAGGTGGAGCTCCCCCTTGCAGGGGCGTTTAGTCCCATTATCCTACTGATGGGGCTGGCAGCAGCCCACTTGATTGTGGCTATTGCCAGATGTTGTACAAGGTTGGGATGGAGCGTCACTAGTACAGCAGAAGCCCATTGAGGCCTGGTTGTTAGCCTCCACAATGGCCTTGTAGCAGTCATTAATGGAGGTGCAGCAACCTACAGGGACCCACTTGCAGATATGGGGTTTTAACCCATTGATTATGAGAGTGAGTAGCATTGCATTTCCGTCAGTCACGGCTTTGGGGGCAGCAGTAAGAGCTTGTTGCCAGGTGGCAAGGTACTCAGTAACAGACCCAGTTTGTTTGATTGCTAGAAGAGGAGTCCCCACGACAATGGGGGAGAATGTTTTGCTGTAGCGGGACTTGGCAGCATCTTGGAATGCTGCCCAGGTAACGTTGAGTTCCTGACTGGCTCAGTTGGTGAACCACACAGCGCCAGGCCCCGTGAGGCAACCAGACGCAGTGGCAACCCACATGGGCTCAGGAACCTGACAGATACAGAGGCGGGTTTCAGTAGATTGGAGCCAACTGACAATGTCAGCCCCCTCAACGCCCCCTGCAAAGGATTCTAGCTGAAGGTTGAGCATGCGTTGGGACAGGTCTGACTGGGGCAGGGTGATGCTGGCATCACGCTGCCCAAGGCAGAGCCAATTGTATAAGCTTGTGATAACTAGCTGGTCTTAATAGATGACTTACCTGTCAGGGATGTCCCCCTTGGGGATTGGCAGGAAAATTTCTTGTTGGGGAGTAGCCATACAGCCTGTACTCCGTCTTTTCTTAGGGGGGATTTTGTTTTAAGTAGGTCGCCAACCTACTGCTGCTACCACTGTTGCAACTGAACCAATGAGGATTCATTATTTGGAATTGGGGAAGACAACAGTCCAATAGGAAGGACATAATAATAAGAATAAGGTATCATTTATTGTATAGTATTGTGATTAATATACCATATGGGGAAAGCCACAAGGCCACAAGGGGGTGGCATAGTGGGAAGTTCCATGTAAGGTTTGAAGCCAAGGAATAACTTGTGTGGGGATCAGCAAGTCAAATTGGTAACACTCCTAATTAGGATGAAGTACCCACCATTTGATATTGCCATCAGATTAATCCATGTCATTAGATACGTCAAGGGGCAACTCATTGAGCGCCCCCTGTGTATCATAAGATACGTTAGTAGGCAAGTCTTGAACTTGGTTGCAACACTCCTGCATTACAATCCTCTAGTCTTCCAACTAATCCTTCCTCATGATCAGCTACTCCTGCATCATGATCTTCCAACTAATCCAATCTTGCCTCATGATCAGCTATTCCTGCATCATGACCAGCTAGTCCTTTCCTTCAACATGATTCAACAGTCCCTCAACTAGTCTTCACTGTGATCATACAGTACTTGTTACTAGTCTTCACTGCTGATCTCACACTATGGACTACCTTGGTGCTCAATCTCAGTCCTTTTTACCAGAACCTGTAGACCCAGGCATGAGTCTACATTAAACTGGCGTTTAAATGGGCTTTTGAAAGTGGTAATCCACTTAGGCCATCCAATCATAGATCATTAAAGACTATGTAGTTGTCTTTACTCACCCAGGTGATTAAGTATGATATTTCAGTTGCAAAGTAATCAGCTTTGCTTTTCAGAGGCCTGATCACCCCAATTTCTGAATCTGCTTCCCCAAGTAACCGCCTTGGTGACACCCCTGAGCATATCTATGCCCTCCAATGTTCACTTTGGGATATCTCCAAAGCTCCCATAGGGACATATACAAGGACACTCTACCAGTCTATTATGTAGGATGCTTGCTCACTGACTTCCTATAAGTGTATCAGGCTATGTAGAGCTCTCAAAGCTCATCCCCTCCCTGGAAGCCCGCGTTACCCGCCAGGGGTCCAAAAACTCACAGCCCTGGTAGCCACATTGCCTACCATGCTGGCATACTTTCCTACCTTGGTAGCCCACATTACCCACCAGGGTCTAAACAACATCCAGCCTGAGTATCACACGCTACTCATTAGGCTAGATCACTCCCCACCCCAAGCAGCTAAAGTTCCCTGCTGAGCTATCTCATTCTTCACCCCTAGCAGCCACAGTTCCCTGCTGGGTGAGGACCTCTAGCCCACAGCAGCCAATATCTCCTGCTGGGTGGGGATAACTTTTGCCTCTAGTAGTCTTTTTCCACCTACTAGCCAGGCTTATCTTCCCTAGCAGCCATTATTCCCTACTAGGCCTTTACCTGCAACAAACCAACAACACACTGTCAATCTTCAGCATAGCATCTTTATTTGAAGCCAAATCAACCCTCACCTGCAAAAATGCTCACATGTGGACCATCACAATAATATATAGTATCATGAAAAGTCACATACTGTCCACATACGTCATGGTAGTCATGGGGCTTATCTGAGTAATGTTTCTCTTGGGTCACAAGGCTTATTTGAGTTGTGTTTGCTTAGGATCTGGATTTTTGATTCCAGTAATAGATGATCAAATGATAGTAGTGCCACCAAATTACTGGTTGGTCATTGAGCCATTTAGCAACTTATTTGGTGAACTACTTGGGGTGTTAATTCCCCAAGAGGGAGTAATTAAAGATGTTGCAACATGAGCAAGATACAGTACAGAAATCTAGAAGACAAAAACTAAACAGCCCCCACTGCCTTTTAATGTACATATCAACAAGGAGGCAACTTCTGGGAAAGCTTCAAATAACAATTTGGAGAAGAATGGTTCTATTTAATCTAAATTTATGCCTTTATAGCTAGAGGGGTTGCAGCAGATACTTACTAGGATCCATGGCTGGCATCAGATGACATGAATCAGATCAGAATGAGCGGGTACCTGGACAGGTTGGGTGGAAATTGATTTGATACCAAACAGGCAAATGTTGGATAAACTTCTTTGGTACCAGATTGGGCAAGGGATTAGATGTTGAGTTAGGTCAGCGGTAGCTGAACTATTCCAACATTAAGACCCTCAAAAACATGTTTTCTATTAAAATAAGTAACAAATACACTTTGCTGTGGCCCAGCAGTTCCCATAGCTAAGAGGATGAACAAAATCACGTCAGCCTAGGACAAACCCACTCAACTTGGAAATTATAGAATGGGATCAAAGCAAGATAGAAGACAAATGAGTTTATATCAATTAACTATAGATCTGGGTTCCATTATATTTTGAATAAATCTCAGTGGAGTTTGTTTTGAGCTGAGTGGATCTTGCTCTAGACAAGCTTGGTTTAGTTTATTACCTCAGCTATAGGAGCTATTCCATGTTGAAACACAATCCATAAAAGAAGCACTAGATCAGCTCAATTAATAAAACCATTTAGTTTCTGAGTGAAATGGGATGTACATAAGAATTACACTCAGCTATTTAAGATAAGATCAACATTAAACCATAAAATCATTGTTCTGACTATCTGCTTCAGGAATAAAACTTTGGAAACCTTGCTGAAATTGGTTTATTGATCCTAAAAGGTTTGTGTATAACTTTCAGAATTTCAAGCTGTTACCTTATGAGTTTGGTTTTTCTCTTGAGCTAATCTAAGAAGAAATTTGATGTTTAAGCTAGTAAGCTAATTTAAAAATGTAAAGTTACCTCCCCTTAGCACTGGATGAGACGCCTTTTTTCATCACAAAAAATCCTCTCAAAAGCCTGCCAAACCCCTCAATTTGTTGAAGGGTTTAGCACATAATGTTGATAGGAGATTTTCATTGACCTATCCTGCCAACTCTCTGGCTTCTGTTGCTCCCTCACTGGAAGAAATACTAACTAATCTGGACTACTTGCTGGCTTGGTGTAAGCAGTTATTGGGAAAGATTAGAGCTCACCAATTAAAAGCCCCCACATCAGATCCCAAAAATTTGAAATCTCACGCCTAGTTGAGCTCCAGAAATACCCCTTAGACAACAACCAATCAAAATATTGATCAGAAATTGTTGAGAAACCTTCCAACCCCCAAAATTCTGGGCTACAAAATTCCCTCATGGCCAATCAGATCTCTCCACTTCATCATCTGGCTCCTCCAGCCTGATCCCCCTAAATCTAGCAAGTAGGGCCTTAGGGTCCTTGCCTGATCATTATAAATTTTGAGCTGAAGTTTGATTTCAAAGAAACTCTTTGAGGCCTCCTCCCCTCTAAAAATAGTTAAAGGCTCTCCCTTTAAAGCCTTCCCATTAAAATCCCCTTTCCTAGCTTCCCTGGCCCTTCCTAGTAACCTAGGAAGTCTTTTAGTGGTAAGAATGTTGTAACTGTGCTGTTTTAGCAGATTTGCAAGGGGAGAAATGATTGTAAACTAGCTAATAATATTTATTGATATATATGTATTATATAGTTGGGGTGAATCATGATAACATGAACATGCTTGTGTTACTCACTTGGTTGGATGGCAAGGGGGTGGCTTGATTCTTCTAATGAGTCAAGGGCTAAATTGAGTTGTCTACTGTACTGGGATTGTCATTAAGCCTTGTGGCTAGATTTGATAATTTGAGTTGACTTCTGCATTTGGCTTCAGGTCATAGGGAGTTGGGTAGCAGGTCATGGAACTGGTTGTGCAGAGCCTTACCAGGGGAGAGAATTGAATCTGTTGTTTTGAAAAACAACTTTAACTATACTTGTTTTGGGTCTAAACTTAAGTTTGAATCTAAAGCTTAAAGTGAATCTTAATATAAAAGGTTACTATAAATGTTGCAACCAAGCTTCTAGAATTGCCTGCCAACGTATCTTACAATACACAGGGGGCGCTCAATGAGTCACCCCTTGACGTATCTAACAACATGAACCAATCTTATGGAAATATCAAATTGTGGGAACTTTCTCCTAATTAGGAGCGCTACCAATCCAACCTGCTGATCCCTGCACAAGTTATTCCTTGGCTCCAATCCTTACACAGAGCATGCCACCATGCCACCCCCTTGTGGCTGTGTGGCTTTTCCCATATAGTACATTAATCACAATATTCTATAATAAACAATGCATTATTCTTATTATTACTGTCCTTTATATTGGACTGTTGTCTTCCCCAATTCAAATACTGAATACTCATTGGTTCAGTTGCAACAGTGGTAGCAGCAGTAGGTTGACAACCTACCTAAAAGAAAAATCCCCCCAAGAAAGGACAGAGTACGGGCTGTATGGCTACTCCCCATCAAGATACCTTCCTGCCAAACCCCAAGGGGGACATCCCCAATGGGTACGTTATTTACCAAGACCAGCTAGTTCTTAAAAGTGTGTACAATTGACTCTTCCTAAGACAGTGTGACGCCAGTGTCACCCTGCCTCAGTCAAACCTTTCACAGTGCATGCTCAATCTCCAGCTGGAATCCTTTGTGGGTGGGGTTAAAGAAGCCAACATTGTTGGTTGGCTTCACTCCACTAAGACCTGCCTCTGTATCTGTCAAGTAACTGAGCCCATGTGGGTTGCTACAGCATCTGGGCGCCTTACGGAGCCCGCTGCTGTGTGGTTTATTGACTGGGCCAGTCAGGAAATTGAAGTCACCTGGGCGGCATTCAGGGATGCTACAAAGTCCTGCTATAGCAAAACCTTCTCGCCCATTGTGGTGAGAACTCCCCTTCTAGAAATTAAACAAATTGGATCCATTCCTGAATACCTTGCCACCTGGCAGCAAGCTCTTGCTGGCGCCCCCAAAGCTGTGACCAACAGGAACACCATGCTTCTGATGCTGATAGTGAATGGGCTCAAGCCCCATATCTGTAAGTGGATCCCTGTAGGTTGCTGCACCTCAATTGATGACTGCTACAAAGCCATTGTGGAGGCCAACAATCAGCCCTCAATGGGTTTCTGCTGCCCCAATGACGCACCACCTCAACCCTGTGCAACGCCTGACAGTGCCCACAACCAAGTAGGCCGCTGCCAGCCCCGTCAGCAGGATAATGGGACTTAACGCCCCCGCAAGAGGGAGCTCCAGCTAGCACAAATTGAGGACCCAGGAAAAGCCTGGGGGTTGTAGCTACAAGAGGTTCTATAACCCCATTTGACCTTCACTCTCAATCCCTCCCTGCAAAGAATCCCTGCAACTACAGTGTACACAAAGTTGAAACCCTTGATGTCTTCCAGGTCCATAGTGACAACCCTGTCCTTCAATTTAGCCACTCTCCCAATAAAGTAACCCGCTTGGCTTATCCCTTTCATTTTTGTGGGAGTACCCACAAATTATTGGTGGACACCGGGGCCAACCACACTATGATTGACCAGGCATTTGCTGATTCACAACAGCTAGACCATGTGCCAAGCAGATTCAAGGCAGTATGAGTAGCTGACTCCTGTAGAGTGGTAATTACCCACAAGACAGTCCCCTTCTCTGTGAGAATGGGGAACATCCAGGTTAAGCTCTCTGGGCCAATCATGGCAGGGCTCAGCCACAATGTAATTGCTGGCCTTGACTGGCTTTGTCACAATTTTTCCTACATTGACTGGGATATGTCTGTTATCACCCTCAATAGAAATGGGGTGGGCTTTCAGATCTACCCTTTTAAAATGAGCAAGCTACTTCATAATATTGTCTTTGTCAGGTTAACAGAAACAGGTTCATACAATTTCAAGGGGGAAACTAGACTTTGCCCAATGCTCAGTTGAAGTTATCTGCAATGAACCACCTGTGGCCCCTCCCTTGACCACTTTACCTTCACCAGCGCTTGACACACTCCTCAAGGAGTATAAAGACGTTTTCAGTGAAACACTCAAGCAACTACCTCTTCCCCAGAAGACCCAGCACGCAGTAAAACTCCAGGGGTTGTTACCTAAGGCACACCCCTTATACCGTCTCACACCAAAAGAAGATGGGACCCTCTACCAGCACCTTGTGGACGTGCTTGACAAGGGCTTCATTTGCCTCTTGCTCTCTTCATACAGAGCAGCTTTCTTCTTTGTAGCCAAGAAGGACAGGTCCCTTTGCCTAGTCAAGGATTACCGCGCCCTAAATGAGGTGACAGTTAAAAACAAGTACCCCTGCCATTGATTAACAACCTGTTTGACACACTTGCAGGTGCAAAGGTCTTTAGCAAGACTAATCTCACTGAAGGATACAACCAGGTCTGTATTGTACCAGGGGACAAGGCCAAGTCAGCCTTTCACACACGCTATTGGTTGTTTGAGTGTTGTGTCATGAACTTTGGAATGACATACACTCTCTCCATCTTTGCCATGTTGATGAACAAAGCATTTGAGAAATTGATTAGGAAATGTGTGGTTGTGTACCTTGACAACATTATTGTCTTCAGTCAAGATCAATCCACGCACCTACAACACCTCTGTGCTGTCCTCAACACCCTTTGGGAAAACCAGCTAAAGAGTCAAACTCTCCAAATGCAAGTTCCTCAAGTCAGAGCTGCTGTTCCTTGGGCACACCATCTCTGCTCAAGGGATAAAGTCTGATCCTTCCAAAATCAAGGCAATCACCAGTATTCCACCTCCCGCTGATGTTGGTCAGGTGTGTGCCTTCTTGGGCATGGTTGCCTATGTGCGTAAATTCATCCCCAATTGTGGAGAACTCATTGCACCTCTCACCAAATTCCTAAACACTAAAAAGCGCTTCCAATGGACTCCTTCCAGAGACCAAGCCTTTGAGATGTTGAAGCAGAGACTTAAAACTGCACCTGTATTGCAGTTCCCCAATTGGAACTTCCAGTACAAACTCAAGACTGACACCTCTGACAGAGCCATAGGGGGTGTACTACGGGTAGAAACTGACAAATGTGTCTTCCTCCCTGTGGCATACAAGTCCAGGAAGCTCACTGACTCAGAACAATGTTACCCTATAAAAGATAAAGAGTTGGTGGCAATTGTGCACTGCATTGAGAAATAGCGCTGTTACCTGGAAGGGGCAACCTTTCCACCTGCATCCTGACAGATCACAAGTCACTCCAGTACTTCAATACAAAAGTATCACTTGACACGCCGCCAAGCAGGCTGGGCCAAGTGTCTATCCCCCCTACCAGTTGCGTATTGAGTACAAGCCTGGGAAGGAACTTGTCACAGCTGACGCCCTCTCACAACTCTACATAGCGTCCATAACCAGGGATTATGGCCTGGATCCTGACTGACCAATGCTGTACCTTTGTCCTGAAGCAACTTGTTACAAAGGCCTTAACTCAGTAATTATCTCCAAGCTGAAGGACAATGAAAGTCAGTTCACCGCCAATGCTGGCAATGCCTGCTTCTAGGTGGAGACAGGTGAGAAGACACCTTACATCCTCACTACACAAGAGGCAACACAATATTGAATTACCACTGCACCTTGGGTCACATCAGAGGACGCAACCTCTTTGAGATCATGAAAAAAAAGGTTTGGTGGCCGCATATGCGCCAAGATATCTTGGATCTCCTCAAAACATGTGTGCTGTGCAAAAAGAATACATCCCAACCTGTACCCCCAAGTCTGTACTGCCCATCAAGGGCATGGAACCCTTCAAACAGTGGGCCCTTGATAAGTTGGGCCCCCCTAAAAGACATACTGGGAAAGAAATACATCATAACTGCCATCAACTAGTTCACTTGTTGGCCAGTGGCCTGGGTGACAACTAACCACACTGCCATTACCATCACCCACTTCATTGGCAAGGAAATTGTGGCCCGCTTTGGGCAGCCCAAACGTCTCATCACAGATGGTGGCCCCAAACTCATTGGACAGGTCATGAAGGCGTACTATGCCAAGAATGCCCTCCAACAGATAGTTACCACCCCCTATCATCCACAAGCCAATGGGTGTGTAGAGCAATTAAACGGCTCACTGGTCCAACTTATTGCCAAGCTCTCACAAGAGCACCCCAATACCGCATGGACTGAACACTTGCCCAATGCTCTACTTATTTTACAAGCAAGAATCAACCAAGGCACTGGGTTCAGCCCCAGCGCTTTAGCCTTTGGTATGCCTGACAGGAGTTGAACAGGGGAAGTTATGGTCTAAAGTTCCCAGAAAGCCCCCTGTTGACAAATCCATCCCTAAACCAATGGTACGCCAAAGCCTGAGAGATTAAATACAAAAAAATGAAGGAGGGACAAAGCACATCAAAGCCAGGTACACTATAGGTGACCCCATCTACACCCTCAACCCTGATTTGGCCAAGTTGAAACCCAACTACCTAGGGCCCTTCAAGATAGCTGCGGTCTATGACAATCACACCTATCAGCTTGAGGATGCCCAAGGAAACACCAAGACGCTCCACCACAATTGCTTGTGCCCCTGCCGCGCCATCCCCACACAAAGGTTGTTTGTGCAGACCTTCCTAGATCTTCTGCAGACTCTGATCCTGGTGTCTTACAACAAGCAGGGGGCAAGGGGAGGGTGTTGCAAGAAAGTTTCCAGACTTGCCTGCCAACATATCTTATGATACACAGGGGGCACTCAATGAGTCACCCCTTGATGTATCTAACAATATGAACCAATATGATGGCAATATCAAATTGCAGGCACTTTCTCCTAATTAGGAGCGCTATCAATTCAACCTTCTGATCCCTGCACAAGTTATTCCTTGGCTCCAATCCTTAAATGGAACATTCCACCATGCCAGCCCCTTGTGGCTGTGTGGCTTTCCCCATATAGTACATTAATCACAATATTCTATAATAAACAATACCTTATTCTTATTATTCCTGTCCTTTCTATTGGACTTTTGTCTTCCTCAATTCAAATACTGAATCCTCATTGGGCAATTTGCAACATAAAGCTTACACAGACCACTCTTGAGCATCTCCTGGCTTCAAAAACGCCTTTTATTTACACCAAGGCCTCTTCTTTTATCCCAGTTGCATTAATGATCCCCCTTGGGAAATTTAAATACAAAAATCAAAAAAAAGCACTCCCTGCTGCTTGATGTTTCCTATACTTCTAACTGCTACTGCTGAGATATTCCAGGATGAGATTTTCCAGGGATTTAAATATTTTAGTCCCCTGAATTAAATTCAAGTTGTTAACTGTCCTCCCTGCCATGTTACTCTTGAATTTTACCACCCCCAATTTTTAGGATGGTTAGTCCTCTTAAGTATGCACAGTGACTTCTAACCCTCAGTTCTTGATTAGTGGATGGAAATAACTTCCATCATACAGTTGATATATTGCCCAGTGTGGGAACCACCTAGTTCTGGCCTTGATCTCTAAGGAATTTCCTGTGCTCTCTCCCCTTCTGTTGCCTCCTGATCTCTGATAGCATTATACTGTTCACAACTCCCTAGCCTCTTGAACTCCCTTGGAACCAAAGCATCCCCAGGAGGATCCCACTCCACACAGCTGTGCTTCCTGACTGCTGTCAGGTATAATTCTCCTGGGGCTGAATGCTTTCTTTCAACAGTTTAGCTCTCCCTCCTCTATTAGGTCTTCTTTTTGAGAAGCTATCACATTTGATTGCTGGATGGGATCCTGGTGGTTTATATCTGTCAGGGATCCAATTGAGAGGAAATAGTTTTCCTATCTTGTGGGCTGGAGCACCCAGATTCAGGCCTGCTACTATAGACCCAATAAGAAGTGTACCCATAGCCAAGTGCCCAAATTGACCAAGAAAAGAAAATCTACCTGTCAGGGAGCTAAACCTTCCCAAAAGGTAGTAACCCACCATAGCCATCAAAATGTAGAAGGAAGCATTAAGGCAGACAAGATAGACTTCAACTTCAGGAGCACTAGTAAAAGGGCGCTCATAGTTGAACCTTATTCCTCAATGGCCTGAGTTGTACTTTAAAAAACCATTAGCAAGAGAATCCCCAGTGTGGGATTTTTCAGGAGAGGATTTTTACCAGTTGCTTGTAATAGTAGGGCCTTCCAAAGAGATAAAACGCAAGGGAATGATTGCCAGATATTATAACAGTAATATCTTCCTCTTAATAGTGCCAAGGAAGTATTGAAGGTAAGGAAATCAAGAAGATAAAAGCAGTACTAATAGAAGGTAAATTTATGTTGCTAGAACAAGGTATAATAGCTAGAACAGGCTAGCTTGAATATGTAAAATTCATTTAGAAACCAATGAAAGGTTCATTGGTAGTGAGAGGGTAAGAAACCAGGCTTCTTGTGGATTATAAATTCAGAGAGAATCTTGCACAGAAAGAATTTTTAATGGGTTCCAATGATAGATACAAGGCAAGGAAACAGAGGAATAGAACCTGTTGCACTTTTTGCAGTACAGCACCACAATTATTTGATATTATAGGGTACATATCATTTTCTTGAATATAGTCATATGTGAGGATATGAGTAGTATTGTACCAGAAGAGCCAGGATCAAATAAAAACATGTATATTGTCAAAAGATGTGTCAGGAATCCAGGCATAGGTAGAGGCATTAGGTGACTCAGGGCAGTGTTCTGCCAGGCCAGTAAGTAATGCGGCAACCTCCAGAATTAACTCATACAGAATGGAACATCCTCTATGTTGGCAATTTCAAAAATTGTTTTTGCTTTATATTTTATAATTTCAATTAAAAGCTCAAAATAAAAATCAGACATTGCTTCTATTATCAGTGTCAATTATTTAATCAAGAAAAAAATAATCTTTAATATTTAAAATAAGAAAATATTTTTGAGAATTGTTGACGTGGAGGATGTTACATTCTATATGAGTTAATTCTGGAGGTTGCTGGTAATGCCCATCATAGGATGGGTGCTAACATAATAATGTAGGATAAGAAATGCCTGAGTAAATACTAGGGCCTAGAGTTGGGCACCATAGAGTCCACCAGTCCTGTCAAAGCAATATAGAGTACTCCAAACAGCTGGGTGGGCGTAGTCTCAGCAGTGGTGGTAGGTTCCATTGGGCAGACAAGTTGCGGGGTTAAGGGTGGAGTAATGGGAAAAAAGTGGGCAGGCAGATAATTGCACTTTTCTTTGAACAACCTTGGCAGCCTCATGTACCACTTTCCTTTTCAGCCTATAGTTTTGGTCTCTCTAGTTCTTGCCAAGGGATTTAAAATGAGTATGTTCTCTAAGTTGAACTCAGAGTAGGTAAGGTTTGACAGGTATTCAGTGAAATGCATAGTCCCAAAGGGGGCTTCAGGGGGGAGGTATAGTACAAGAAGTGGGTTGGCAGATTGTTCTCTAGAGCAGGCAGTTGCCTGGTTGTCTACTTGACCAGAGTTAAGATGAAAGATCACTAAAACTAGATAAGGTGGAATTTTCTTGAACCAATGGTCATATACTTTATTATCAAAAATGATAATATGGTCATCATCATACCGCCAGGGTTTTTATACCTTGTGATTTTGCTTCTTTGGTTTTTTCAGGTTTCAGGTTTACAGACAAGGCACTGCCAGGACATAGATATTGGCTTAGGTTTTTGAGAGAAGCATATTATGATTTTGCTTGCTCTGGTGAACCAAAGTGGTAATGTTTTGTTCTGCTACTGCTGTTCACCATATCACCTGAGCTGGCCAATTACATTATCTGTTCTGGACTGGAGACTGACAGCAGCTGGTGCTCATTGGCAAGGCTAGTAGTAGGCCTTGATTTAACTTTTTTAGGCAAGCCACAACCTCTGTGTAGGTCTGGGTCTTCAGTGGCACAGGGTTGGCGGCAATCTGGTGACCATTTGGGGAATTATCCTTAAGAAGCTGGTGGGTTGCAGAGTAGTTTAACAACTCAAGTTTATGACTCATCAAGTTGGCAGGTCCCTGTTTATCTTGGGGGACTCAATCTTTCTTCAGAGGGTCAGAGTTTGATTCTGGGATTTTCAGTGTCTGTGTTGAACTTCAGTCTTGACACTTGGCAGACTGGCAGGTTCCTGTTCCTCCTGGTTGGGGCAAGACGTCTCTGGCGGGCCAGGGGTTGACCCAACTGGCAGTCAGGCAGGCTCCTGTCTACCCTGGTTGATGCTAGGTATTTCCTGAGGGCCATAGTTTGATTCCTGGGTTTTTAATACAAGTATTGAAAAGTCATTCATGAAAAAATGCTCCTGAATACACAAAAGTACATGAAGATTAAAAGATGATTTTACTGTAATTGATTAATTTTTCTTATGCCTTCTCGAAGGTTAATCCATGGGCTGCTATAAATGTCTTCTAGGATATTCTAATACACCCCTATTTTGGGGAATCAGTAATATAGGTTTGGCACTTATTGTACGTCAACCAATAGAATATATTCATCTTTACCCAGCACAGGTGGTCCTTGGTGGCATGGATTAGTTTAATAGCTTCAAGATCACCTCCTTCTATCCTGAACATACTTCAGGTTCAATGCTGAATAATAAGATTAATATGGGGATTTGAGATTATGGGGAATTGAGCCCAGCACCTTGGCGCTTGATGTAAAAGCAGTGCAGCACTTTGGCGCTCACAATGTTTGTAAGGAGATGCTTGATATAATTTTCAGTTGGTTCAACAGCACCTGACACATAATTAGTTTGGCAATTTGGTTCTAGGGTAATAGTTAGGCATTGCCACAGCGCCTGCAACTTTTCCAAAGTGGTGCAACAGCAAATCATGTATCAACTAAGCCTTTGCCGCAGTGCTTATTGTTGGATGGATTGTGGTTCAGGTCTTCAGACTGCTGCTGGTTAATATTCATATATTTTATATTACTAATGTATGGTTTTCAGCTGCTGTAATTCATATCTGCAAGCTTTGCCATAATTGGCATCATTGATTTTTATACTGTTAATTTATGGGGTTGGCTGCTAAAATCCTAATACATGAGCTCTTTTGTAATTGGCATCATTGCTTGGTCAAAATTCCTAACAGAAACCATATTGAGTGGGTCAGCAATAAAGACAAGAGGGTCTTAAAACCATTTACAGTAGCAAAAGTGGTAAAAGCAGTCTTGGTGTTATCACTTAGAAGTGATTTTTGAGAGCAGCAAAGGCTGCAAATGCAGCCAATCAAACATCAAGCAGTAAGTATCATATATTATGATCCATTTAATGTTATTGAAAACCAATTTTAAACTGACTGAATTAAATGAAAATAAATTTTTAAAGTAAGTCAACCATCTTAATTAAGACTAACAGTACTGTCTTTTTTCTAGAGTTTTGGGATTAATTCCCGTATATGATGTTAATAAAATTTGACTCAAATTATTATCCAAATTTGATGTGTATGGTGTTGGAGAGGAATAACAAAAAATGTTTACTCAATTTTTGTAGTCAGGGATATGATCCCTAACAGTATCCTCAGGATGAGAGCCAAACTTAATTATTTTATCCCCTCTCTCTCACACAAAACCTGTTACCTGATTTTTCTCTTATTTTTTCTTCAAAAAGTAGGAGGAAATCCTATTTTTGCTCAAAATTAAATTTAAAATGTTGATTTTGTTTTCCTTAACATCAAACAGTTGTGTAAGCTTTGTGACAGTTTCAAGCTCATCAAACAATACCTCAAGGACTATATATTCTATTCAATTCCTTGTTGCAGTTTCAACCCAGTTTGCCTATAACTATTATATATAGTATAAAACAAAGCAGTTAAGAAGATTGTGCTCAAGCTAAAATTCTAAGATTCATTTCCTAAATTTGATTTTCATTTTAAAATTAGCTTGAATTTCTTCTTTCATTTCTCTATCTGTAAATCTCCTCAACTTTATCATTCATTTAAAATTTATATTTCATTCAATTTTTCAAATTTGCATAGCTTCAAAATTTTCATTAGTTTCTAAATTAAACTTAAAAGAAGTGTGAAATCACATATGATTGGCTATCAATGATGGTCAGCCATACCAATGGTGGATCAGTAAATACCGCCCACAATGGGTTGATTCACCACACTAAAGGCAAAATGATCATATTGATAAGTTACACTAGATGATTTACTGCCAATAAGCCCCTCTTATCACCCATCCACTGCCAATAAATCCTAGCACTGTCATTTACTGCCATTAGATACATTAGTTTTAAAAGCTATGGCAACAAGCAAAAACACTTTGGATTTAAACAAAAATAACTTAGATCTAAACAAAATTGAATTTAACCCAAATCTATTAGACATTAACAATATTTTTTTATTTTTATTTTTTTTACATCTGTATTATTTTTGTTTAAATCTGAGTTAATTTTGTTTAAATCCAGTATTTTTTCTTGTTGCCATAGCTTTTAAAACTAATGTACTATTAATTGTTATTTATTGCCAGTAAATAATATAGGCACCAATCCCGCCAACAAATCAACACTAATATGGGTTCATTTTTATTACTCCCAAACCCCCCTTAAGCATGATTGCCACAAGACCTCACATAGGTGGACGCTAATCAACCTACACCACTAATGATAGCAAAAAGGGACATTTACTGCCAGTAAAAACCCAATCTAACTCACAATACAAATCATTGAACCAAATCAAAGATTATCTGACAGCAAAACCCCTATGAATTCTGACGTACAATCCCAAGTGTTTCTCCTTTATTAAGTCAAAGGTACAAGCAGAGGGCTTGTCACTCCTGCACGCAGCAGGTTTACCCTTCCATTAAAGAATAATCCCATCTATGTGAAAAAAGAAGGGTTCACCTGGTGGCAAAATGGTCAGAAGACCACCACATGATTCTGTGTGTCAGGGATCCAAGCTTAGGCGGCCAGCCTATCATTTTTAGGGATCACACAGGCTGCATGTTTTGCAGGCAGAGTCCATCACAAGATTGGAGATAACTTAAAGATGTATGAGAAGGACTTTACCACCAAGGACCATGGGCCAGAAGCCAGAATTATAGTGTTGATCACCCCAGAGAGGGTGATATACACAATTCTGAATAGCTTATTTGTGTGGTCCAAGGGAAGTTCAGGTGAGGACGCAGGCATTGGCTCTGGGGTAATTGGAGGTTCCATATCCAGTCAGTATGCAGACAGCAAGTTGTACTTGTATCTGAATAGGCAGGGCTTGGTTTAATGTCAAGGGCCTTTTCTGCTGTATCTTGCTTGCGTATTTAATTGGGACAGGTGATCTTTTTCAAGTATACTATCAAGGGTAAATTCCTTGTATTTGGGCTTCAAAGGGTATTCTGTAAAGTGGACGGGACCAAAAGAAGCACTGGACAGACAATAAACTGCGGACAGAGGGGCAGGAGGTCCAGAAGATCCTGAGCTGAACCAATAAATGGCAAGAATAAAATAGTGCAATGATTGGGGAATTTAATGCTTCATAACCTTTTATTTAAAAATGGCAATAAAGTCTTAGTGTGGGGTTTATTATTTTATATAGTAACCCTCCACCAAACTTTACATTTTCCAACTGAGGCCCATCATAGGGTTGGGAAATATGAGGTCAGGTGGTCAGGTTGCCTGGGTTTAGGAGCAACAAAATGGCCCTGCTGCTGGGCGTTTGCTTATTGATCAAAGCTTTAAAATAGGTTGCTCAATTCTTTTGTTTTCAAGGTGTGATCATGTGAGCAGACTTCTGGCCCGCATTTTCTTCTGGTGATGGCTCTTGATTGGCCACTAGTATAGAATTCAAACTCATGAAGCTAATGGTAGGAATTTCTTTGCCTCCATTAGGAAATTTTTTGATCTTTTGTTTTGTGCTGCTGTTTTTAAGGCTAGGCTGGTATTACCATCTAGAGTATCATGCCCGGTCTCAGCTCAAGAGGGCTCAATCCCAGGAAAACGCAGGCGGCTGAACTATTGGTCCTTAGGGCTGGCAGCCTGCAGGGAATCAGGGCCAGGGTTCAAATCCTGGCCTTGGGCCCAGGTTTCAAGGGGAAGAAAATTTTCAATCCTGAAACTGTGATTCAATCAACCAGTGTACACCATGAAGCCAGCTGCATACCAGAGGCCAGGTCTGTCTCTGGTAATAACATCATATTTTCTGCTGCAGCCAGTTGGATCCTTGTAAGTCAGCTGATCAGGATCTCAGCAGAGACTAGAGATCCATGGTCAGAAAGAAGACACCACTTATATACCCAGAATGATATATATAATGACATTCATGAGCACCACAAAACAACCTTTTTACACCCCATATTACACTTCTTTTAAGCCTCAGACCAGAGGAGCCCCAATAAACTACATTCTTATATCCACATATTTAAACTTAAAGAATTTGATGGTGCATGTACTACTAGTGCCTTATTATCACAGGCCAGCAATGAAGCTTACAGCCGTGCAACCAAAGGTGAAACCCCAATAAACTTCACAAGAAGGTTTAGCTACAAATGAAGGTTGTAAATCAGCATACAGCTGCTTTATTCTCAAAAATATCAAATCTTAAGATGAAGATTTATAGATTTTATTTTCTTATTCCCATGAGGAATTTCCTAACATTGATATAACTCTATCAACTGCAAAAAATTAATTAAAAATTTATTATAATATGTTATTTTGGGTTTTTAAAGACTTTGTTTCCTCATTTTACAAACTATAAGCTATTAGCAATTTCTCTTAAAGTATTGTTTCAAACTGTTCCTACCTTTATCTAATTTTAACTTTAAATGTATTTGTCCTGTAAACCTTATTTTTAACCTTGTTTCATATTGGGCAAGGCCTTATAATGACCAACAATGACTGTTTACCCACAAGCCCCCTAAAAACAGGGAGCTGATAGTGAAGTATGATGATTTAGTGAACATATAAAATTAACTTATTAAACCATAAAATCAGTACTGCAGTTTAATATAGCTTGGTTTATATTTTATTTTATAGTAAAATGTAAGGAACACAAAAAAGAGCAGCAACACAGCCAGTACATTTCATGGTGTCAGGATACTGCATCCCAGGGGAAGACCTGTTAGCCTTGGCTGCCAACTTGCTCTGTTGGGAGGAGGGTAAAGCCCACCATAGGAGGGGTGCTAAATTGATGAGATAAGATGCTGATCAGCCTACTAAAGCCCAGAGTCCAGCCAATGGAACCATAGTGTTGACTAACCCAGCCAAGGTAACGTAGGCAATGCTTGCATATTGATTGGCTGTGGGAGGAGTCAGACCTGGGGTGGGTTGTAGGCAGTCAGGTTTGGATGTTGGGAGTGTTTTCATATCTGTCTGGAAGGCAGGCAGATAGTTGTACTTCACACAGATTTTGGAGGCTGGTTGCTTGCACCAAGTATCTTTGTGAAAGGCTGTTTGTGGGGTTATCTACTGGGTCAGGTGGTCTGTGTGAGGGGTTTTCTTCTTGGTAAGCTCCCTGTACTGTGACAGATCCAGGAAATTCATTCTTGATTTTTCATTATCCTGGTCTGACTCTTTTACAGTTTGACAAGGAATCCTTTATGTAAGCTTTGATGAGCTCGGATTCCAGGCAAGCAATCTTGGCTTTAAACTTGTTGCCATCTGGTGATCACTTCCATGTTTTTTGCTTCTCATAGTCTTAGCTGCAGACCATCTCTTTCATTCCATGGTAGTCTTATTTCAGTTAAAAGCCAAAAAAACAAAGCATTAAAAGATTGAGGGGAAAACAACCATTGTCAAACATAAGTATCATTTTTTATTAATTATTATCATGTTTCCATTATATACCAATTGAGGTAAATTCAGCTGAAAACCCCTCTGGTTCCAGAATCTCATCTGGATTCCTATCACATGATTTATGACATAACAGCGTCAACTAATCCAGATCTTTACCAAAAAAATCTTCACACTCTTAACCTATAAAAATGTGCCATAATACATTTCAGAATCACCTGATTCCTTCTGTGGAAATGTATTGTTTTGGCTTGAAGCATTCCAGACTTCCAGTGCCAAAACCCTGTGGAATAAACGTGTTCCTGATCCAAACTATCCTTGTTCCAACTGGGAACCAGCTGATTAATCCTGAATGCATAGACACTATTGTCTACATTTAGCCATTTTTTCCGCATGTAATGGTTTTTTGCATTAAAAACTCATTAAAACACTTTTAAACTCAAACCAGGCGCCACTGCAGCGCCCAGGAACTTTCCCAGGTGGCTCCTTGGCACTTTACAAATCAATTAGGTGGCGCAGCGGCACTTTTAACCTAATTAATTTGCCAAAACGGCGCTTTTAACCAAAAATTTAGAGGTTTACTTTTGGTTAACCTTAACCAAACTTCTTGACACAGTCAAGGTAATTAAAAAATATAATTAAATCCCTATTAATTATATTCCCATATATCTATTAACTAATCTTCCCAGTTAATTATTTTTTTGAAGACAACAAGTCTTTACTTGACACAGTCAAGTCCATTTTGGCCCCATGATTAAATCCTCATTAATCATATTCAAGGGTATCAATTAATTAACCTTCCCAGTTGATCAATTGGTTTGAGATACCTAGTCTCATAATCTGAACCATTCAGATTATTCATTAGGTCCCTCAATTAGTACAGCTAATTGATTCCTGGGTATCAATTTACCTCCCTGGTTAATTAGACAGTTTGAGATACCTAGTCTCACATTCTGAATTGTTCATATATTCATTTTGGTCCTCAATTAGTATAGCCTAATTGGTTCCTGGGTAATCCATTATTATGCTGGAAAGTCTCTCCAAAGCCAATCCTATTGTTTTGAATTTCAACCTATGAAATTCATCACAATTAAACCTCTTTAGTGAAACCACAGCCCAATGTGACTGTAGTACAGTCACATGTACTCTGGTTTAAGCAGATAGTTGGAGAAATGTAGTGGACCAAAGGGAGCACCTGGAGGACAATAAAACATGGGCCAGGTTTTGGGGACTTCCTCAGGAATGCAGGCTGTCATCCCAATATTTTTATTAGAACAGTAGTAAAATGGAAAACAACCAAGACAAAATAAAGAATAAATTGGTAGAACCAAGGTCCCATAATCTTATTTTTATTTCAAAATGGCAATACCAATTGTCAAGACTTCATGGAGTTTAAATACTATTTCAAATGCTAAGTTTGGAATCTAGCCCATCACCTGATGGCTGAGTTGCTCAGTTTCTTCTGGCCCAAGAGCTCTGGCCTCATCCTGGATCCTTTGGCCCATCATTTCTACTGCTGGAATGACCTCCATCTGACAGCCCAACAATAATATCCTCATGGCCTTATCATTGCCACTGATATTCCCATTATCATGGACCAAATGGTCCTCAGAAACCCCAAGCCGGGTCAACCCTGGTCCCATGGTCTGAACATCTTTGGGAGTCACTTCAAGGTCACCAGAGGCCCAGAGATCTGTGGCCTGGAGGCCTGGATTTCTAACCTGTCATCTGAGTTTCCCTGAGACTTCAACTTATCAAACTGAACAGTAAATCTCTCCCCAGATGACCCATTAGTCAATATATGATTGACAGCATGTTGATTCAGTGCTTCTAGAAATCTAGACTGGCCCATATTAATCACTTTCCTATGATGTTCCTCCATACTTTGCACATCTGTGGCCTGGCGGACCTGCAAATTTTGCTGATTATCCAGGTTAAAATTTCAACTTGTTTCAGCTCTTTCATTGGCTAGCCACAAAAGAATGGGCAGACAGCCTGAGGGTTTGCAGGATCCTCACAATCATCAGAATCAGGTCCCAAGTTCAATTTTTCTAATTGGAGTTTTCTCCCTATTTTGGGAGAAATGTCATTCATGACCCATGGCTGGGGATTTCCCTGTGGGCTAACCAACAGGGTGAGCACAATCCAAGTGTTCACCTAGGAAGGAATAAGAAAGACAGCAAACAATTTTGAGTTCTCAAAGATGCAGAATCTAGAACTAGTCACTAAAACCAGGAGAAATCAGACTATAAACTCTGGGGTGCCCAAGTTATGCATGAAGACTATCAAAGTTATCACATACAAAACAATCAACAACATTACCTTTGATTTGAATTCTTTTTTACCTCCAGTCATTTATCATCAGGATTATATTCTGTCCATCCTTGCCCAGAAGTTACAGCCAGTATTTGATACCATATATGAGAATTATGTGATTGGCAGTGAAAAAGACAAAAATGAAGAGCCCCAGTACTATAGAGCTTTACAGGGCAACATGTATTAAAAATTCATACTCTTTATAAAAAATTGATCCTGCCATGTGTACCCATTTTGCAACAGAATGATGAGCTATCTGTGCGTAAGAAATCAAATGGACTATAGTGCCTAGTATAAAGTGTTTTATCCTTATCAAAATGATACTAGATATTTGGGACCGCAAGGGGACTACTGCCATTGTTAAGTACCAGCAAAAATTATCAATAACCTATACAAATGTTACAACTGAACCAATTGGAGTTCATTATTTGATTGGGGAATACAACAGTTCAATAGAAAGGACAGGAATAATAAGAATAAGGTGTTGTTTATTGTAGAAAATTGTGGCCAATATACTGCATGGGGAAAACCACCAGGCCACAGGGGGTGGCATAGTGGCGTGTTCCATATAAGGTTTGGAGCCAAGGAATAACTTGTGCAGGGATTGGTAGGACAAAGTGGCAACACTCCTAATTAGGAGAAAGTGTCTGTAGTTTGATATTGCCATCTGATTGCTCCATGCCGTTAGATATGTCAAGGGGTGGCTCTTTGAGCACCCCCTGTGTATTGTAAGATACATTAGCAGGCAAGGAGGAGGACTTGATTGCAACACAAACAATATATTATTGTCAGGAAATTTCTCTTGGTAAAAAAATCTAAGTACCTCTCCGTGTCACTGAATAAGGAGAACAAGTGAGCAATTTTCTAGTGGATGAACCAAGACTGCCAATTTGAACAGGCAAATATACTTTTCATGGTTAACTCTACTTTTGCAATTGAGGTCTCAGCTTCTGTCATGGTAGTGAATTTTTTGGCTGGTATTTATTGCCCAAAGAGAAAACCACACACTAAAAGGAAAGCTGCAAAACCTTTGAAGTCAACTAAAAAATTA
Organism: Entomophthora muscae; assembly: GCA_014839935.2. Classification (NCBI taxonomy): domain Eukaryota; kingdom Fungi; phylum Entomophthoromycota; class Entomophthoromycetes; order Entomophthorales; family Entomophthoraceae; genus Entomophthora; species Entomophthora muscae. Next base: position 582,945 of record QTSX02004279.1, read on the forward strand.
AACTAAGTAATTAATAAGAAGTTGGTGGTAGCTGCCTTAGTAAAAGATCTCTCTGAAACCTTGTTATTTTTTATCCAAAAGGCTTTGCTGCTCCAAAAATGAGATTTATACACCCACTTGCTAATGATGGTTGACAGGCTAGTTGTCTAGAGGACCTAAATTATGATATCATAGATGATAATAATAAAACTTGGCAGATGGTGTGAAACGTTTTACCTTCAGCTAATTAGAAACCAGCACAAATTAGGAGTCCCCTTCTTAATGCACCTAATTTTCTAACTAAAAACTTGTTTTTAGATATTTTCACCCAAACAATAAAGCTAGTTTCTTTCACATAGATTATCAAATAATGGTTCATCATATGAGGCATCAAGGACTCCCAGATACTTATTAATATCACTTGATTTTATCTTGGATCCATAAGGCTTCAGTAAAATATCATGAAGCACTATCCCTAGTGTCTTGTAATCAATTCTTCTCTGTCATACAGTTGCATTTATTGTTTGACATGTCCTTGGAAATTTTGTTTTTTTGGCTTATCTCTCCTCCAAGAATATTTATAGACATAAAGTTCCAGTGAAAATTTCTTTTTCTGTTTTGATGCTGGTGTGGAGAATTTACCCCCATCAACTTTGTTTTTCCTCTGAAATAATTTAAACAATTCTAACAGTTAATTTCTATTACCATGTGGTTTGAGGTCTCGGATTTTCACAAAGAACTCAGAGTGTATTTTTATAGCCATAATAAACTTTTCAACATATAGATAATAAAAATATCTTGATAAATGCACTGCACTAAATAAAAAAATGTACAACAAAATTATATCATTAAACAAATCAGATTTTGTGTTGCCTATGGATAATACATATGGCTATGTTCCCGAGGGTACCAAGAACATAGTATACCAGTGTATGTCATTCCAACTGAAAGTCTATTTTATGATGGGACTCCTCAGTCTAATGAGTCTTAAGATGTATCAATTTATCAAGGGGCTCCACAATAGTGATATAATTATTGCATTTTTTTAGGTGGTACAGGAGCTCCTTGGGAATACAAGCTTGTGGTTTAATAATATCATTGTATTGGATAACAGTGGTTCTTCAAGGTGTCTGAAAGTCTTGGTGAATCACCAATGATTGATGACAGCACAAATTAGGAAAACAGCAATTGGCTAAAGGCACTTTATGCCTCTTATCTATTCCTGCATACTTATCTTTCCTACATCTAATTGAAGAGGTGTTTGGGTGGTTCAAGAGAGTTTTCAAGCGCAGAACTCTACCTGGACTGAGGTGCCTTTTGGTTTGCTTGAGGTTGGTGCCCATACCCTCCCAGAAGCAACAGTGGTGAAATTCTATGATCAATTGGGTTTTTATATTCCTGTCCTCCTTGTAGTGCAGACAATCAATTAAAAGTGGCTGCCTTTCTTTTAAGTATAGACAGCCATGAGCAATTTATTTTATTGTTTTTTATTTTACTTTTTAATAGTATTACAACATCTAAAAGTGCTCCCTCTCATGAAATCATTCCCCTGAGACTTGACCCAGATAAAAAATCATCAGTGGAACCCCTGTCACATTATCAAGTTTTAGGGATCAAAGATTTTGAATCTTAAGAGGAACACTACCTGGACAAGCCTCATGACTGCCATGATATACAAGTACAGCATTCAGCTTACCATGATACTATATAATAACCTTCTCTCATATCAAAGAAAGATACTATTCTCTTCTATAATATTTTTTATTTTGTATCACACACTTCCCAGAATTATATACACAGTGGTTACCTTTAAAATGTGGAGCCCTAAAAATAACTTTAAACAAATTATTTTAATAAAATCAGCTTTTTCAGGAATTTAAATTGACTTTGCTCTACCTTGGTTAACCCTGACGGCCTTCCAAGCCATTAATGCTAGAAGCTTCTGATATATTGCTAGCAAGCTTAATTAATCTAAGAAGCCCTCATACAATAGATTTGGATCAACTATTGCAAGACCAACCAGGAATATCTTAGACCTATAATTATAACTGATTCCCAATTGGCTGAAGTTACTCCAGAATACTCTAGCAAACCACCAGATTAGCAATCATGGGTTTCTCCAAGGAGCAGAAAGGGCTGTAATTAATTTGCAATAGCAACCTGCTGGTGTCACCACAAATTCCTGCTAGAAAAGTTGCTTGATGGACTGACTATCTATGCACTAAAAATAGAGTCATTAATTAGCGCTGCCACTGCTGGCACGCTAATAGATCATGCATGACTATATGACAGCAAGTACCCTGCACAAAGTACTATTGCATGGATGCCTGACTCTGGGTGTTGATGCTGGAAGTCTGGGGATGGAAAGACAACCAAGCAAGAGTTAGAAGCGCCAGATGATCTTATCTTGGCAAGAGAGCGCAAGCTCTATAAAAGCCCTTCTATTGGACTAATGGGAGGCAGACAAATTTAAGAAGATCCTAATGTAGAATGTTTTCACAGTAGAAGAAGAAATCCGAGTTCAAAGGCCTTAGTCAGTTCTCAAAAACCTTAGCAAGCCACCAGCTTAGAAAGCTGCTTGTTATTTGCCTCCCCTGTACATTGCCAGCTATTGCCTTTCCAAGGAATCCACAGACGCCGCAGTGAACACTTGTTGCCATACAAGCATCCTATCTAAAAAATTATCAATATAACACAATTACTTAATCAAGCAAATCTTTATAAGACTGCCAGGTCTAATAGCAGAACCAAAAGTTCTGACAAGCTTAAAGGATAAAGTAAGTTTATTAATTTTATAATTGTGATATTGAGTTTATCAAAATTAAAAAAAATTGTGATTTTTTAATATTTCAGAAAAAAATGAGCTATAAACTTTGCTTTTCAATTATTTTATCAGTATTCAAATATATACCAAATAGCAAAGCAGATATGGGTTTTCAATAAGAAAAGATAAAGGGTTATAAACTTTTAGAGACTTTACTTAATATTTCCTAATAAGAGCTTCTAAATGTTATTATTTTACTTATTCATAAAACTGGTTAATTGATTAATTTTATTAAGATTTAGTCTTATCCAAAAAAGAACTTATTTGGGTTTCATTAAATTCTAAAAGTTTGGATAAATTTGTGATAAGCTTATGCTTATTTAATAATTTACGATCAAAATATCTTCATAATTATATATTACTTTTAAAGTATAAATATAGTTTAACTAAACTATACTTTATTAAAGCAAGGGCTTTGAAATTTAAAACTTTAAGCAAAAATTCATATGATTAAATATTTTTAAAATAAAATGTAAGTTAAATATAACATATACCAAATCACAGTATTTTTTAAATTAAAGAAATATAAATTTATGATTATTTTTAATATTTTTAGATTTATATATTTTTAATAATATTTCTGTGTAAATTAAAGCTTTTTAGAAGCTTGATAAAAGACTATTATTTAAGGGATGAAACCCCTAAATAAAAGCATTTTAAAAATATACTTTTGCAAAAAATGAATACCTTGATTAAAATTCCAGGGTTTAAGATATTGATACTTTCTGGGTTTAAATTTATATAATTATTTATCATTAATTATTTTATGGAGTTTCATTAATTATAAAAAACTATTAAAACTAAAAATAATTTATTTTTACATGTTGGGGTATTGTTTAAATAATTTTGGTACAGTAGTTTTAAGAGCTATGGCAACAAGCAAAAATAATTTGAGTTTAAACAAAATTAAAAATAAATAATTCTATTGTAAATCGATATAAGTTTGTTAGTTTTAATTTTGTTTACATCTGAGTTATTTTCATTTAAATTCAAAGTATTTTTGCTTGTTGCCATAGCTTTTAAAACTACTGTACACATGCAAATATAATTTAATAATAAATTTAAATATTTTTTTATTAATTATGATATATGAAAACCAATATAATAGAATTTCTTTTAAAGTAAGTTTATAAATGATCAAAATCTTTATCATTGATTGAAACAAAATTTATTAAGAAGTTAATGGTTTTTTATAGCTTGTATGTTAAAATCTAAGTAATTTTGAGTAGTATCAATCCAATAAAATTTAAAGTACATTTAAAGTTACGCTTTAAAAGAATGGCTTTGCTACAATTTTGTGATATTCTTTTGGATTTTTGTATCTATAAAAGTATGAGTGAAAAATTTCTTGTCAAAAACATTCTCTTAGATAGAATTAAGGTTGATCTATTACCTTTCCAAATAAAAGGTGTAGAATGGATGAAAAATCAAGAGCATATTTATGGTGGAGGTATTCTAGCTGATGAAATGGGAATGGGGAAAACCATACAAATGATCTCATTGATAGCCAGTGATATTAAAGAAGGGCCAACATTAGTCATTGTTCCAACAATCAGCCTTATGCAATGGAGCAATGAAATAACTGAAAAGGCACCATGCCTTTCTTCAATCATATACTATAAAGATAAGGATGTTTTAAAAAATATAGAAGATATAATGAAATATGATATAGTAATTACAACTTACAGAAAAATTCAGTCCAGCTCTAGCAAATATGATCCTTCTATTTTACATAAAGTACACTGGGGCCGTATTATATTGGATGAGGCACAAATAATTTCTAATACTCAAAACAAGACAACCTGGTGCATATATGGATTGTCATCTGAATATAGATGGGTAGTGACAGGCACTCCTATACAAAACAAAATCAATGATCTAAGATCTTTTTTCCGCTTTTTACAGCTAGTACCTTATGGACTTTACTTTTGTAGCAGGTGTTTATGTAGCAACTTAAATTGGGATTTTAAAAATAATATTTGCATTTATTGCAACCATAACTCATCCTCTCATTATTCATGGATGAATTATCATATTATTAATCCTATAAAAGATCTTTCTGGAAATAAGCGCAAAAAATATGCCCTTTCTTTATTGAAAGATATCCTAGATAAAATAATGTTAAGGCGCTCAAAATCTAGTGAGTTTAGGCATATAGAGCTTCCACCACGCTTTGTATCAATAAGAAAAATAATACTTAATGAGAAAGAAAGGGCAATTTATTCATTTATTGATAGATATTCAAAGTCTCAGTTAATAAATTCTTCAGAAGATAAATTAAGCATATATTTAAATACTGCCAGTCTATTAACAGTTATGCGAAAAATACTTCTTCATCCTGATATCATACGAAATAAAAGTTTAATTCAAGAAAAAAATACAAATTTCAATGAAAACTTCATATGCAATATTTGCTATGAAATATCAATAGACTGTGTTATTTCAAAATGTAAGCACTTTTTTTGTCGTGAAGAGATATGGCAATATATTGAAGAATCAAAGGATATACCAAAATGTCCTAAATGCTTCTTAGACCTTATCATTGATTTAAATCAAGAAACATATTCTGAGAATAATGGAAATTATATTTCTGGGGACTCAAATTCACAACATTATTCTAGATATTCATCTGATATTTTAAGAAATGCTGATTTAATGAATTGGAAATCATCATCAAAATTAGAGGCACTCATAGAAGAGCTCCATAAGCTGCGTAATAAAGACTATTCAACAAAGTCGATTATTTTCTCTTCTTTTATTAGTTTTCTTGACTTGGCACACTGGCGTCTGTCTCAGAGTGGGTTCAAATGCTGTCATCTTAAAGGAAGTATGAATCCAGAGCAGCGTAAAAACATGCTAGATGAGTAAGGACTATGATTAATACCTTAATATACATAGATTTTCAAAAGATTATGAGCTATCAGTAATTTTGATCAATCTAAGGACTGGGGGAATCTCTTTGAATTTAGTAGAAGCCAACTATGTTTTTCTATGCGAGCCTTGGTGGAATCCTTCGATTGAAGATCAAGCAATGGACAGAATCCACCGCCTTGGTCAATGGCGCCCTATCCATGTCATTAAATTAATCACTGTAGATTCTATTGAAGAGCGCATTCTTCAGTTACAAAATAAAAGAAGATTTTTATTTAAATCAGTCATCAATACTGATTCTAAAGTATTCGAAAACTTGACTCAGAGTGATATCGAGTTTATTTTGAACTAGGCAGTTGCCCCGTCCAAGGACAGCATTAAAGTTGAATTTAATAAATCAATTAAATTTATTTTATTGTCTTTTTAGGCTTGTATTACTTATTGCATATTTAATTAAAACTTTATTTAATTGCTTTATTAAAAGGTAATTTCAATTATATTTATTTAAATTTAAAGTTAAAATTGTATACTCCAAGTATAAATAAAAACTAAACCTAAATAATTATAGTATCACTATTAAGTTTAGTAAGGCTAAACTAATTATTTTAAAATTTAGTAATTGATTTTTAATGGCTTTAAAAATGTAGAGCTGATCTGCAGCTTTTAAATAAGCTATTGGACATCAAAATCGGCTTAGTATTCACTGAGATACATTGATTTTAGTTTTTGTAGCGTATATTAAAAGTAAATTTAGATAATGTCAAATCGAGTCCGAGCCTTTGATTATGACGCGAACCCGATTGCAGTACTTAACTATATATCTCAGCATCTAGAGCAGCTAGAGCTATCATGCTTGGTACCATTTTGATTGGAATCGTCTGAAAAATTGATCTACATCCTCGAAATTTCATGAAAATCATTATATTGAATCACAATTTTGTCATAGCTTGTTTACTCCACTGATGTTCTTTTGGGATGAAGCTGTGGCAAGCAAGGTTTACTCTGAAACAATATGCAGCCACTTGGATCAGGTGATGCATCCAGTTGGAATATTCTAATATTTCACTTGAATGATAAGAATTTTGAAATGTCCAAGCCAACCATCTACTTGTTTAAACTAATATTTATATTTATAATTTAAACCGTATCACTTTAAATTGACCAAGCTCTCTTTTCGTCATCAATTTTATCGTCAGCATAGAGCATAACCATCCAATCATGTAAAACAATCTAAAACAATTGCTGCTTCTCTTCCATTTTTAATCCACCCATTCTAGAGTCGGGTAATCTAGAAAGATAAGCCACTTTGATATGGTTGAATAGGATTAGCCACTAATTTAAAATGCAAGTAATCAAATACAAATTTATTAAAGTTTGAGTGGCTTATAATTCAGTTCAACATGATTTAGCCTACACTCCACTGAATTTAATCTGTGTACTCTCAAAGATGCATGTAAGGGATTGAATGTAAGGATGAGCCAAATTGAGCTTGTGGCTTAACAATCAACTTTTAAAATAAAATTTAAGTAAAAATCGATTCAGTCAAATCCCTTACGGCTTGAGCCCACTCGAGGCGACATTACAGACAGACAGACTCACCTTTATATTTACTTTGAATGTTTAGATAGTTCTTTAAAGCCCATTATAAAGCTCCCTTTATTCCCTCTAAAATGGCAATAAAAATTAAGTGCTTATAACTAAATTTTATCTAGATCAAGAGGTTTCGTAGTGGTAAAAATATTTTTCTTGGTAATTCTTTTTGGAAGTACTATTTTTAATAGAAACATATTTATTTCAAAAGAGTTTTAGAGCTTTGAGATTAAAAGTGGTAAAGAGACTTAAAAAATAAATATATTGTATATTTTTATATATAAAATCTGTTTTAAAGTCAAAATATTTTATAATTATGATTGAGTTTATAAAAGCATATTTCAAATTACATAGCCCAATAAAACTTTAAAGAAACAAAAATCTAAAAATTCTTATGTTATTCATATTATAATTTAATTTGAAAGAACATTTAAAAATCCTTAAAAAGTTAAATGGGTCATTCTTTTTTTGGAAATACTGGTGGGTCATCCAGAATACTACACCATATAACTAATAGACCTGGATCAAAGAAATTTTAGTCCTTTATATGACTGTAAAGGCTTGATATCAGAACTAGGGCTGCTGCGGGCAGCCGCGGCCAGTTCCTGGCTCCTGACCACTAACTTCAAATATTTATTTAAAACTGTTTAAATATGAGGTAATTTTGTCTCTTCTGTAGCGGCCTAGAGACGAAAGCTAGCCGGGGCTGAGCCGAAGCATCCCTAATCAGAACATTGATTGTATAAATAATAAGGAAATGTTAAATTACTTGTAAATAAAATCTTTTATAAGGATATAATATTTTTTATAATACAGACATTGTTACGGTAGAAATACAAATAAAAGGGATATAATGTCTTTGAAAGGCAAAAAAATCAATGTAGAGCCTCAGCCAAACCCTTGAAAATATTGAATGATTTAAACCTCATTATTGAAAAAATGGGTCAAAGCAGGGGTCACCCAAACAGCCCTGTGAAAATTTGGACTTGCTGTATTTTCCCCAAATTAATTACAACAAGAAAATTATGCAGTATACACTGTTTAAAGAAGGTAGTGCTTGACCTACTGGGTGCCATTTTTTCAAGTTATGAAGTCATTAAGTCTATTTCAAAAGTAGGCTCCAAAACTGCTGAAAATATTCTTGTAAGCCAATCAGATATCATATAATACCCCTGCCCTTATCCTAAACTACCTTAAAACTTTCCCTATTCCCCTCTAGAAACTTGTTTCTAGATTTCTTATTTACTCTAAGAAATAAAGGAAGTATCTACCAAATTCTTGAACATTTGAGCCTGTTGGTCCCTTGTTTGACAACTTTGCCTCTACAGTTGTCCAAATGTTATCTGACTCCTTAGCTGTCCCTTGGCAAGCTATCTATATTCCTTCCACTTCTAATTATTATTCTGATTTTTCACTAAGAATGATTTTTATAGCTTCAATTTTGGTTACTTTTTCCTGCTATACCACAAGAGGATCACAAATTCTTACCCCATCTCACCATTTTGACCTTCTGGTCCTCAAGCAACTAATGGTGTGCCTCTTGTACCCACATTATCTATTATTGAATAGTGACACCCATCATTTAACTTTAACTATTATGACAGAAAGACAACTGGAGGGATAACACACCCACACAGAAATCAAAACCATCAACAAAAAGCTTTTAAACCTTTAATTATGATAGGCAATATAAATATTATCTTTGACAAAAAATGGGTGAGAGTTTTGTGCCCTGCCCCAAAGGGCAGGCCTTATCACAACTAAGTTCAAATTCAAGCTTATATTTGAATTAAGAATTTTAATTATTTTTAAATCAAATAGTTACCTGGGTTTTTACTTCTTGCCTTCAGTTTTGCTCTTTGTTTTTGGTTTGCTTTTGCTTTGCATGCTTACACACAAATCCCAACTCAATTTTATTACAAATTCCTACTTTAAAATAGGTTTTTATTTTCATCCTTCTGTTTACGTAACTGCTGTTTCTTCCCCAGAAGTATGCAGATCTTTGGCTTGCTGTTGCCAGAAGTTTCCCACCACCACCATGTGTTCCCCTTTTGTTTATCAAACTCACCTGACAAAAAAGTCTCTCCTTGCCAATGAAGATCTTCCCCAGGACTTGGCTTTTATACCATATAAATAAAGACACCAGAAAAGTAATCTCTTAAGCTGAAATTCTAAGTAATTTTCCCCAATAACTACCACAGGTTTTTTTACTTCAATCTCTTTATTTTCTTTTTCTCAATCTTCAATTATAACTTTTAAATTTACTTAGGAGCTCATCTTTGTTAAGTTTAGGGTTATAGTAATTTACAAATTTGTTAGGTCTCAATTTGCTTCCTGATTTTATTAGAGTTGTTGTAACTGTGCTGTTTTAGCAGAGTTACAAGGGGAAATTTTTTTAAAAGCTAGATAATAATCTTTATTGTGAGATAGTGATTATATAGTCAACATGAATCAAGGATAACAGGAACATGATTGTTGATCACACAGTTGGATGAAAGAAGGGGGTGGCTTGATCCTGGTAATGAGTCAAGCGCCAAAACAAGGTATCCACTGTAAGGGATCATCCTCTGTTCATGTTGTTGGATTTGGTAATTCAAGTTGACTTCTGTTAAGCAACTTGTGTTATTGCTGGTATGTTCAAAGCTACAGATAGATTTTAGCCTTGTCAATGTACTCTACCTAATCCTATGCAAGAGAACTACAGACTACAATAGGGTAGAACTTTGAAGATAATTCCGTTTATTGAAGCTGGAGTACAATCTAGTCAGCGGCTGCAATCTATCCAGGTGTAACTAAGAAATTTTCTATCCTTTCAAGTGTCTATATCAATATATACTGCAACAACCCTTGTTCTTGTCCTTTCAGACAGTTCTCAGTGGCTACCTTTGCAATAGGTCCATCTTTGCTAGCTACGCCTATCCTGATTGGCTGTCCTTGGCACGTGATATGCTACTGACCTTAGCAGGCGTCCATGGCACTTCAGCTACAGCCTACGCTCTTCTTGAGCTAGTCTACTGTCATTTATTGATTGGCTGTATCTTACACGCTTATTATTGCGCTGGGAGACTACGCCGTATTTAGTTGATTCTTAGAAATTGTCCCTGTTCAGCCCTCCTACATTGGAAGGTAGAATTCTGGTATTCCATTTGCAGGGCTTAATCAATGATCCTTTTCTGGCTGGCAAACCTTCTGCTTATTAATACAACAGTTCAAATTAGGGATTATACGCCATATAGTAGCAGACTCAATCCAATAGTAACTCGTGGATTACCCGCCGTGTAATGCTGACCCAAACCAATAAGGAACCCAATTATACACCATGTAATGCTGACCCAAACTTGGTATTTCCTAGCCATTTGTATATCACTTGTTTGATATGAACATATACACCCATCAGGCTGTGTGAGGCTGAGTTGATACAACATCCAGTAGGGTAGAATGGGTGATATAAATAGATGATTTAGTGATTACACACCATGTAATCAGTGATAATCATTATGTTGGCTAATGTTTATATGGCGTATTATTGTTACATTAATTATAATAAAGCAAGTAATATACGGCGTACAATAAGTACACATTGGAATGATTATCTGTGATAATACAGTGTATAATCACAACATCTATTATAATAAAATAACAATTACACAGCGTGTAACTGCCATATCTATTATAATATATTGGTGATTATACGGCTTATAATTACTACACTTGATTAAATGATAACCAAGTGATAATACAGTGTAACTGATTAAGATCTGCATGCAATGATTAGCCTGATTATTTGTGGTCAATCAGCCTAATCTCACATTTCCCCCCTCTTGACCATAAATAGGGAAGGTAAGAAGAGAATCAGGCATATGGCTTTCTCAACAGCATCTTCCCGTCTTAGCACCAAGGAGGAGTACCAGGAGTTCCTGGCAACCATGTCAGAGGAGTGTTTTCAGGAGTTCAATTGCCAGATTAAGGAGGCACACCACCCTTCAGTTCTACGGTTGGTGTTTGTTACGGGCACACAAGAACAACACTTGCTCAGAATTGTCCTTGGCCACCACCGTGGTGACCAATCCTTTTCAGCGTCCCCACAGCCCCATCCTGGAGCAGGAAGTTGTTCAAGAGAGACATCCTCCTTTGGTGGTGGGGGCTTCCTCAGTGGACCCAGTTGTTTGGCAGGCCCAGGCTGAGGTACCCCGGTTACCTGTTGTACCATATGCTCCTGACCCTACTCTTTTGGGTAGTGTGGTCCTCTTGTACAACCCAGACCACGCGGACTTCAAGATCAACAGCCTCTTCCAGGGGTATGAGTTCCTAAGTGAGTTCCTCTTTGTCCTCCTGTTCCGTGATCAAGGAGTGGATGTTCACTCCTGTCTTTGCCATGAAGAGCAATATCACCCTCCTGCTGTTTGTTCTGTTGCCCTCCAGGAGCTGGCTTGGCCTCTAGAGGGGGTCTTGGTAGAGCTGTTGCACTCTAATGTGGCTTTATATGCTGAGTACGTTCAGGTAATTGACTTTAACTGTGCAGTGGTGTAGGTCTGATCTCGTGCGTGGGGGCCTAGTCCAAATTCCACCCAACAATGTGACTTTGCTGAGCTGATAACCAGCACAACCAGCTGGCTAAGTTTATTAACGTTACCTTGGAGAGATTGGAGACTGGGGATCCTTCCCAGTATCTCCCTCACATGGCTTTGTTAGCTAATCTATTCCTGGTCCCAAAGCCTTTGCTTCCTCATGGCTCCTTAGGTCAGATGCAGGCTATCTTGGAGTACTACCACTGTGAAGTGTTGCGCCAACAGCAGGGGCTTCTGGCTGATTATCCCTTGGAGGGGTTCATTGTAGAGTGCTTGGTGTTGGGGGCGTGATTCCCAATTGAGTGTGGGCTGGGTTGCTTGGCAGATGGGGAGCTGGCTTTGAGTGCACCCATTATGCACTGGGAGCAGCTTTCCCCTGAAGCGCGGCATATGTGGCTACAAAATGTTGTTGTTCTCTACCAGGTGGTGGCCACCCACACTTTTGGTGACTATGTGGAGGCTACCACCCATGATGTCCCTGAGGAGCCTGAGGAGGACACTTGCCAATAAAGATTTGTAGGACTAAGTCCTCTTCCCATAAAATGCACTTTTTATATTTTATTTTATATTTTATATCTTTTTATATTTTTATATCTCTTTATATTTTCCTTGTCATGAATCATATGATGTGCCTATATTACTTATGCTATTTTTTTATGACAAGTTCAGATGATGTTTAATTAGGCCCTTCCTTTGGGGTGCAGAATGAGTGAAGGAACTTTGTGTGTACGCGGTTGAATATGCGTCCACTATCCTTATCCTTAATGGTGTAGGCGTCAGGTGAGGTCTTCTCTATGATCTCAAAGGGACCCACCCATAGTTTGTCTAGTTTGTGGGATCTACCCTCTCCTCTGGTGTTGCAGTATGCAACCCCTCTCCTACCTCAAAAAAGGGCAATGGGGCCCTACTAGCGGAGTCCCTTTCAAATCTGGCTTGGGTCTTGATAGCTGTGTTGCTAAAAGCAGATGCCTGAAATTTGATAAGGGTGTTGGCCAGTTATCCTAGGTACTGATTGTAGGAAAGTTGCCCAGGATTGCCTGTGGCCGAGTATAGGACAGGTGGAATGGCAGGGTGTCAACCATATATCAGTTGAAAAGGGGACGCACCTGTGGTGGAATGCAACAAAATGTTGTATGTAAACACTGCTGCTCCTAAGTATGTTTCCCAAAAGGATGTACACAATGAAGCTAATTTACGGAGGATCTGGGTTAGGGTACCATTGACATGTTCCACCATCCCATTGGTTTCAGGGTGGTATGGAGTGGAGAGTACTCTGCGGACTCCCATGAGGTCGTTCACTCTCAATATTACTGAGGCCGTAAAATTGGTCCTGTTATCTGAGAGTAGGAGCTGGGGGCAGCCATGGCAAAGTATAATGGCATCCAAGACAAATTTTGCAGTGGAAGGGGCATCTACTTTCCTTAGAGGCTGGGCTTTCACCCACTTAGTTAGGTGATCTATAGCCACTATCACATAACAAAAGCCAGGGCTGCTACGTGGGAGTGGTCCCACTACGTCCATTGATACAGTATGCCAGGCAAAATGGGGTTGCACCATTCAGTAAGTTGTGCTTTTTTGTAGTGGCTTATTCCCTTGGCACTTGATGCAGCAGTCAATTGTCTCCTGAATGTCAAAATTCATTGCCTCCCAGAAGTAGGTGCGAGACAGGATCTCTTTGGTCTTCTGAAAGGCGCCATGTCCCGTTGCCTTATGAGCAGCCGTAACAATGCTAGTCCTTTTGGAGGTAGGAGGGAATATGCGTTCCTTACCATCCACTAGCTTGTACAGCACACCATTGTGTAGTGCTGTATCCTTCCAAAGGTCCTGTAGAATATGCTGTACTTCCTCTGGTTTGTTGCTAAACTTCCCAGTCATCATTTTCTGGTACAGCTGATCTGCTAATGGACTCACCAGGGCCACAGTGGGTAAGCAGGAAAGGCAGTCTGCGTTCTGGTGCTTGCTTCCTGGGCGGTGAAGGATCTCATAGTCCAGAGTCTGTAGTTTCAATGCTATTGAGCAAGTCAGCCTTCTGGTTCCTTGAGGCTCTGGAGCCAAGCCAGGGACGCGTGGTCTGTGACCACTGTGAACCGTACGCCATGGATGTAGACCTGAAATTGTTTGCATGTATAAATGACTGCCAGGCATTTGCGCTCTGTCACCGTATAGTTGTGTTCATGGACGTTTAGTGTCCTACTGGCGTAGGCTACAGGGTGTTTGAGTCCTTTGTTGTCAAGTTGGGATAGTACAGCCCCCACTGCAGTAAGTGAGGCGTCAATATGGATCATGAATGGTCTGTCAAAGTCTGGGTACATTAGAACAGGATTGCTTGACAAGGCCAAGCATAACTTGTCAAAGGCTCCTTGGCACTGTTTAGTCCACACAAAGTTGACTCCTGATTTCAGCAAGTGGAAGAGAGGTTCTCCATTTGCTGCAAAGCAGGGAATGAAACGTCAATAGTAACCAACCATTCCTAAGAATACTTGTATGTCACATTTTGACTTGGGTTGTTTCATCTTAGATATGGCTTTGGTTTTTGCAGGTTGGGGACGCAGGCCATGGCTATCTATAACAAAGCCCAGGTATTCCAGCTGATCCTTGAAGAACTGGCATTTGCGCAGCTTTATCTTAAGATTGGCAGCCGCTAGCCTCTTGAAAACCTCTTCCAAGTGAGCTAGATGTCCAGTGAAGGTCTTGGAAAAAACATTTATGTCATCCAAGTATACTAGGACACAGGAGAGTTTAAGGTTGCCAAGGATAGTGTCCATTGCACGTTGAAAGGTTGCAGGAGCATTGCACAACACTTGCAGCATTCTTGTTGGTTGGAATAGTCCATGTGAGGTTATGATGGCACATTTTTCTTGTTCTTTGGGGGGGTAGTTCAATCTGCTAGTAGCCCAATATGAGGTCCATGGCAGAGAAGTACTTGGCACCCCTGAGGCAGTCTAATGCGTCATCTATGAAAGATAAGGGGTAGGAGTCCTTTTTGGTGACCTTGTTGAGGCGTCAATAGTTGATGACAACTTGGTTAGAGCCATCTTTCTTCTTGATAATCAGGATAGGAGATGTCCAGAGACTTTTGGATGGGACCAACATGCCTTTTTTCAGCAGTTTACTGACTTCTTCTGAGACAACTTCTTTGTTTGCCTTTGATTGTTGTATGGGGCACATGTAAATTAGAGGAGTGGTCCCTGTGTCAATGTGATGGGTTACTCCTTCAGCACAACCCAGATCATAGTCGCTTTACGCAAAGATTGAGCAGTACTTTTCAAACAGCAAAGATGCCTGAGCTTGCTCCTCAAGACCAAGGGAGGAAAGGTCAGCTAAGGGGGTAGTCAGGTGGACTGCCGGTCCAGGTTTGTCCGGTATACCCATTTCCTTGAATGTATCAAATCCTTTAGCCTCGAATAGTTCCTCTGTGGGGTAGAAGTGCAAGAAGCCTACCACTTGGTCTTTCTTGATAGAAAGCGTCTTCTTTGTGAGGTTGGCCAAGAGAATGTGTATCTCCTGCTGGCCTGGGGTAACAATGCCTGGTGCAATGCACAGCTCAAAGCAAGAGCAGCCCCAGGGTTTGAAAACCTCCGCATATAGCCCTTCAGGGATAACCACAGACAACCCAGTCTCTGCAATCTTCTGGTGTCTAGGCTCCAGGGAAAAGGCAGACCTTGTCCTCAACGGAATACCCTTATGTTCCAGGATCTGAGTAGGAGGTTCACACCTGTGTTTTCTGGCAAGTTTATATTCTACGGGGACAATTTAGTTGGCTTAAGCCAGATTGAAAAATTTGCAGGGCCTGGGAGCAGTGTCTTGACCTTCCTTACTGAAGAACAAGGGTAAGGTCTGACCAAGGATTTTGAAGGTGGCAAGACCCCAATGTGTCATGGCACCATGTTTCATCAGGAAGGAGATGCATATGAGAAAATTGTAGGTGTTGTTTGGTAAGACAACTGCGGGGCAGACACCGCAATGGAGCCAAATCACATAGGTAGTGCGCTGTATGCTCCCACAGAGTACGTGGGTTCCTTGCCAGCTGTACTAAAAGGTGATCTGTAGTCTACATCTGGGGCTATACCCAACTTCTTCACCATCTTGGTAGAGATGATATTAAATGGAGCGCCACTATCCACTATAGCTCAAATACAATGTTTGTTAACTGATATGTCAATGTAGGTACAATCAATATAAGAGTCATCAAGGCTTTTTAATGTGTGTATACCATTCTCCTCATTGCTCTCCAAGGTGCAGAGCAAACTTTTGCAGATATTGGGGTATACAGACTTAAGTTCCTCCAGAGGGAAAGCTACTTGTATCAACTTTAGGTTTGGGGTGTCGTTGGAGCATGGTGAGCAACAATTTTCCCTGGCATCCTGTAGCTGGGCTACATATGGCTTTGAGACTTCAGCCAGGGTGGCCTCTTCTTGCTTGACTTTGATTTGGGATCAGGTTGTCACTGCATACAGGTTGTTGGCTACAACCATATGGATTGTGTCTTTGTTTAGCTCATCAGGACAGTGGTCTTTGGGGCCAGGTTCAATGGGAATGTTGAGGGATTTGGTGGAGATAGAATTTCCCTCTTCTACTCTGCCTTAGCTTTTCCCTTGGGTGTGCTAGCAGAATGGGGTTGTATCACATGCACCTTCTTGGAATTGGTTGGACACTTTGATTTCCAGTGTCCTTTTGTGTTACAGGCAATGCAGTAAGGAGCTTTATATCAGGAGGATGTGCGGAGGGCTTAGCGGAGTCCTCCTTCTGAAAGCGTGGTTTCTTGTAGGCTGGCTTAGGCTGCTTGGACTCAGGATGGTTGGGAGGACCAAACGTCTTGGCATGACTACAGAGGCAGTCCACAATTTCCCACACGTCCTTGCCTTTGGCGTAGGCAGGGGCCATTGCTATGTGGAGCTCTTTTTACGGATGGGCAGCCTGCTTCATTGCAGCACAGATATCAAAAGTGGAGACTGTATCAGAGCCAAGGAGCACCAGCACATCATGGTAGAATTGTTCCACAAATTCCTGCAGAGTTTTGCCTGGGGCAAACTTTATTGCGCCAAACTCCAACTTCCTGGTGAAGAGGATATCCTCACCACCAAACTCCTCCAGCACTGCCTGTCTAGGCTCTTGATACATCCAGTCAGTTGCAGGTAGGCGTGGCATTACTAAGTTGATGCTGATTGTGTCTAATGTGGTGATAAGCGTGGTTGCCTTTTGGTGGTTGCTAGCACCCCTTATTGCCATCTTGAAGAGTCTCAGGAAGGAATGCACGTTCCCTTGTTTGTCAAATTTTGGGAGGTTCAAGGGTTTGAATTGTTTGTTCACAGCTGTAGGTTTGGTGGGCTGGCGGGGGGAGGCAGTTGACTGTCTATCCACTGTATAGCTACGCCTAGCCCTAGGCGTTGCCTTTGGCATGAAAGGTTCTCTAGAAGGAAGGGTTGTGAATACCTTGACAATCCCCCTGTTTGGTGGTTCCCCTTCCTCCTCAGAGGTGTTGGCGGCGTCTTCATAGTGGTCTGTACACATTGAAGATGAAGTCCAACAGCTGCTTGAGATGCAATTGCAGCCTTTTGTTGCCAGTAGCTGCATCTGGGCTTCTATCCTAGCCAGGCGGTTGTGGACATTGTCATTGTCCATCTGCTGGCTTTTCTGACAGAGCTCAGACTCTACGGTTGCAGTGGTTTTAGAAAGACGTGACACAGCGTCTCTCAGGGTCAGCTGTTCTGTTTGCAGAGCCATGATGGTTTTATGCGCTCTGGCAAACTCCTCTTTGTATCCATTGATTGTGCTCTCCAAGGTTGCTATTCTGGTCTCTAGTGTAGAAATCTTTGCACTGTACAGGCAAGGTAGCAGCTTTGGCATAGATGAGCGGGACACCTTTGCTTGGTTGTCAACTTTTGCTTCTAGTCTCTGGAAGCCGTCCAGAACGTATTTTTTGAATTGGTGAAGTTGTGAGACAAGCTGCTCTACTTCTTTGTCCAGGGCAATACATTTTGATCCAAAGTGGCTATGTTGTCTGCCATTCTTACGCTGAATTTGTCCAACTTGGCACAGAACTTGTGGATGTCCTGAAGCCATGCCAGAGAGGCTCCACGTGCATACATTGCTTCATGGACCATGGATCTGAGCTTTGTGTTCAATATGTCAATCAGTTCATCAATACGTGCATGTGCATTCCACCCATGGACTGATTAGCCAGGACCACAGCACATATCTCTGAAAAGGAGGTGTTAGCCGTGGCCCATTGCTCAGCTCAGTCGCAGTAACATGAGAGGAGGGCGTCACCAAGGGACAAAAGTTTGAGGTTCTGGAAGGCAGCAACAAGTTGGAGTTGTTTCACGGAGGGCTGGACAAAGCCAGCAAGGTACTCTACGGCGTGATCACCACTAGCAAGGCGTTCCTGGAGAGCTTGGAATGAAGTGTTACAGTAGAGCAAGTAAAGTTGCCAGCAAGATTCCTGGTCCCAGTAGTGGAAGAATATGCTCAGATTCTGGTCAGGGCAATCATAGAGACAGAGGCAGAATCCACAAAGTAAGGTCTTGGCCAGCTCAACAATCTGCGTGCAATCATATGAACCAACCAAGGCAGGACCCTCAGGAACAGAGGGCAACAGGGCCACAACCAAAGGGACAGTTGCAGGAGGGTGAACAACTACAGGGTCACTCACAGAAAAGACAGGAGCACACTCACTGTCTGAAAATTCCATCTTGTACCCATGCTTGTTGATAAAGCTGGGCAGAGGCGGGGCCAAGGACAATCCTTGGCGGGTGGGGGCAGTTTCCTGTGGTATTAGCAGAGGCTCAATTTTAAGTGAGCACCAATGTTAAGCAACTTGTGTTATTGCTGGTATGTTCAAAGCTACAGATAGATGTTAGCCTTGCCAATGCACTCTACCTAATCCTATGCAAGAGCACTACAGACTACAATAGAGTAGAACTTTGAAGATAATTCTGTTTATTGAAGCTGGAGTACAATCTAGCCAGCAGCTGCAATCTATCCAGGTGTAACTAAGAAATTTTCTATCCTTTCAAGTGTCTATATCAATATATACTGCAACAACCCTTGTTCTTGTCCTTTCAGACAGTTCTCAGTGGCTACCTTTGCAATAGGTCCATCTTTGCTAGCTACACCTATCCTGATTGGCTGTCCTTGGCATGTGATACGCTACTGGCCTTAGCAGGCGTCCATGGCACTTCAGCTACAGCCTACGCTCTTCTTGAGCTAGTCTACTGTCATTTATTGATTGGCTGTATCTTACACGCCTATTATTGCGCTAGGAGACTACACCATATTTAGTTGACACTTATAAGTGGTCCTTAATCTGTCTTCCAGCATTGGAAGGTGGAATTTTGGTATTCCATTTGTAGGGCTTAATCAGTGATTCTTTTCTGGCTGGCAAACCTTCTGCTTATTAATGCAATGGTTCAAATTAGGGATTATATGCCATATAATAGCAGACTCAATCCAATAGTGACTTGTGGATTATCCGCCGTATAATGCTGACCCAAACCAATAAAGAACCCAATTATACGCTGTGTAATGTTGATCCAAACTTGGTATTTCCTAGCCATTTGTATATCACTTGTTTGATATGAACATATACGCCCATCAGGCTGTGTGGGGCTGATTTGATACAACAGCCAGTAGGGTAGAATGGGTGATATACAATTGATGATTTAGTGATTACACACTGTGTCATCAGTGATAATCATTATGTTGGCTAATGTTTATACAGTGTATAATTGTTACATCAATTATAATAAAGCAAGTAATATATGGCGTACAATCATTACACATTGGAATGATGATCTGTGATAATACAGCGTATAATCACAACATCTATTATAATAAACTAACAATTACACGGCGTGTAACTGCCATATCTATTATAATATATTGGTGATTATACAGCGTATAATTAATACACTTGATTAAATGATAACCAAGTGATAATACAGAGTGTAACTGATTAAGATCTGCATGAAATGATTAGTCTGATTATTTGTGGTCAATCAGCCTAATCTCACAACTTCTTAGTCTGGCTTTGAGTGGCTGGGTAATAGGATTGTGGGTCACAAACCTGCTTGTTTGGAACCTTGCTAGTGGGTCAAGCCTACTGTTTTGACACCCCCCAACTGAAGGTTGGCCTCCTCTGGGGGTAGGCTGTCAGGGAGGTTGTCAGGAGCCCAGGCGCCTTACTGGACTAATTGTTGTTCTGTGGCAGGCAGGGAGGTTTCTCATTGTTTTTGTCTTGTTTTGCAGGGTCTCAGGCAATCATGGTGTAGGATCTTGTCCTGTTTGCGCTTCCCAAGTCCTTGCACAAGGTAAGTGTTATTGTTGTTTACCTTTAGAATGATTGCTGGCCCTAATTTCTTGAGTTGTAGTTTGCTTTTATCAACGTTCATGACCCAAACTTTGTCCCCAACTTTATGTATATCTCAGATGGGGACAAAGGTTTTTTGAAGACATTCATTTTCCTTTTATGTTTGTTTGCTGTTGGCCTCTATCACTTTAGTTTTAGTGTGGGGGACTTTACTTGGGATTTCCAGTTTGGGTCCTGTCAATGCTTGAATGATATTTGGCTGTGTGCTGTATACCAACTCAAATGGGCTTTTTCCGGTTGATCTGTTCACTTGGGTTTGGCACACAAGTATTGCAGTTGGTAGCTGCTTATACCAGTCTTCAGGTCTCCCGGCGGTGAGCTTGGCTAAGGCTTACACAAGGCTGCCATTTAGCTGCTCCACACATTAATTGGCCTGAGAGTGGTAAGGTGTTGTCACGGTGTGTTTGACCCCATTTTTAGCAAGGTATATGTTGGTGGTTTTGGAGGTCAATTCTTTCCCTCCATCAGTTATCAGGGGTTCTGGCTTTCCAAACTTGCTGATTATTTCTTTACCAATAAATTGTTGAACATCATTGCCAGTGTGCGCCCTTACTGCTTGGGCTACTGGCCATCTTGTAGCAAAGCCTATGGCGGTGATGATGTATTTCTTATCATTGTGTTTCCCTGGCATGGGGCCAACAACGTCAAGGGCCCATACTTTGAAGGGTAGTTGTGTGCAGATGGGAAGTACTGACTTTGGAGGGGTTTTGCTTTTGGCAAACTTTTTGCATACCTCACATTGGTCTAGGACTTCTTGAACATTGTAATATAAGGTTAGCCACCAGGACTTGTACTTAAGGAGCTCATATAGGTTTTGGCTCTTGGTGTGTCCAAGGTCCCTGTGATAATGTAGGATAGTGATTATCCGCTGGTGCGTGGAATATAGGGAATGGTAGTGCTGTCAGACATTTTTCTGTGTAGGGTCCTGTATATGTCAGCAAATAGGTATTTGTTTTTGATAACTGTTTCCTTTGTTATGTCAGTTGTACCAGGGGGGAAACCCTTGTTTTTGTTTGTAGTACTAAGAGAGGCCAGTCTAGGTCAAGCCCATTTTCCCCTCTTGTGGCAAAGACATATAGACATGAGATGGCGTCTGCCATGGCAAGCTTGGGACCAGGTTTGTACTGTATGAGCATATTGAATCTCTCTAAGAGTTCCATCCAGCGGGCTTGACGGCAAGATAAATTTGCTTGAGTTTTGAAATATATAAGCAACTTGTGGTCAGTCAGTGCCGTGAATTCTTCCTGTTGTTCTAGATAACAACACCATTTGACTAGGCAGTGTACAATGGCCAACAGTTCCTTGTTGTGGATAGGATATTGACACTTGCCATCTGTCAACTTTTGTGATTCATAGGCTACAGGCAGAAAGTCACTATTATTATTTTTGATTTGTAGTACTCCCTCAATGAATGTGTGTGAGGCGTTGGTTTCCATTTGGTATTCCCTGTCACGTTTGGGGTATTGCAGGATAGGTGCTGTTGTGACTTTCTCTTTGGGACATCTAAAGCAGAGGTTGCGTTGAGGGGTCCATACAAACTTGGATTTGGCGCCAGTTATGATGGACAGGGGTGCAGTCAGGATGCCACAGTCAGGTATAAAACAACATATGTAGGCCATCATTCCTAAGAATGTGCAAAGTTCTGACTTTTCTTTAGGTGGTGGCATTTTGCAGATGACCTGGATCTTCTGACTGTCAGGTTTGATGCCGTCCTTTGAGACTATATGTCCCAGGAAAGGCAGCTGCTAATGGAAGAACTGGCATTTGGAGGGCTTGGCTAGTAGCTTGTGTTGTGCCAGGGTAGTAAAGAATGCCTCTAAGTCCTTGTGGTTCTGCTCTACCAAGGGCCTATAGACAATAAAGTTGTCCAGGTAGACTAAGGCGTGCTTGCCTATGTGAGGGGCAAACACCTTGTTCATGAAGGTCACAAAGGTTGACAGGGCATTTGTCATATCAAAATTGAACACCACACACTTGTATGAGCTGTGCTTAGTATGGAGGGCTGTTTTGGGGATATCTTCCTCTTTGATACAGATCTGATTGTAGCCTGCAGTTAGGTCAATCTTGGAGAATACTGTGGCACCGCCCAGGGCATCAAAGAGGTTGTCAATGAGCGGCAGCAGGTAACAATTCTTGATGGTAACTTAATTTAAGGCTCAATAGTCTGTGACAAGGCGCAGGGTACCATCCTTCTTGGCCACAAAGAATATATTGGCCCCAAAAGGAGATTGTGAGGGGCGGATAAGTCCTTTCTCCAAGGCCTCCTTGAGGTAGGCACATAGGGTGTTGTCTTCATTTGGGGTCAACCTGTAGATAAGACATGACTTGGGTACAGCTCCTTTGAGCTGGATGTAGGTGTTGAATGTGTTTCTCTGGGGGCAACCCAGGTAGAGCTTCCTTGAAGATTTCTGGATGGCAGGCCACAATTTTGCAATCCTGAGGTGTGGAAGTATCCTGGTGATCTTTGAAGTGTATGATCTTGTACTGGCAGGAGTCCCAGTCAATTGCCTTCAGGTTTTATTTTTTGTCCAGGGTCTCTGTGATGCGCACAAAGACATGGTTGCATAGGAGTTGGTCCACTGAGTCAGGGTAGATCAGGTGGTTGACACCTTCACGCTTGAATGTCAAGACCAAAGTTGCCCAGTCTACATGAGGGTTGTTTTTTTGTAACCAATCTAACCCCAGTACAATGTTGTGACCATACAACAGTCACTGTTAAGTATTTAGCCAAATAAATACTCCAAAATATAAAGTTGTTCTGTTTTTGCTGTTTATTTTATGTAGATAGGTTGACTAGAATTCTTCAGATAAAGATTCCTGGAAACTTGGTATCTATATTTAATAAAAGAACAGAATGTAGTTTTTTAGTTAGGCTGTAATAATTGACAAAACTAAGGCAAGATTGGTCAAATCAATCTTGGAGATTAGGTGTCTCAAACCGGTTAATTCCCCGTTGAAGGTTGATTGATACCTAGGGTAAAAAGGGAAGCTTAGTAGGGGATTTGAATCTCAGACTTGTTAAACTTGAGCCATAAGGTTAGGTCAAGCTTAATGAGTAAGCCAAGTCAAGTTCTTGGGATGATAGGTTGAGTTAGAGATTATTACGCTGTATAATAGCTGACTCAATCCAGTATCAAATCAAAGACTATCTGATGTTAATTGATGGTTATAACTATGTGGACTAGTGATTATACGGCGTATAGTAGACAATTATATGGCAAACAATAAACAAATATAAAATGTATAACAGGTGATTATATTGCAAGTATTTGATCCAAATTTGTCACAATGACCTGTGGTCTTTGGTGTGAATTAATTAACTGTGAAAGTTAATTAAGTTAATTGATAGGTTCAATTAACAGAAGGAAATTGTCTAAATACAGACAATGATGTCTGGGTATTTAGGATTGATCAGCTTGTTCCCAGTTGGAACATTGATAGTTTGGATCTGGAATACGCAACTCCACAGGGTTTTGGCACCAGAAGCTTGGAAAGCTTCAAGCCAAAACAAGACATTCCACTGTAAAGAGCCAGGTGATTCTGGAATGATATAGGTATTCTCTCATAGGTTGAGAAGTGTGAAGATCTTTTGGGTAAAGATCTGGATTTGGAATACATAGATTTCACAGGGTTTTGGTGCTGGGAGCTGAGGAAGCTCCATGCTGAATTGATACATTGAGATGAATGGCGTCAGGTGACTCATTCTCATTGTAGGTTGGTTCTCATAGATTGAGAAATATTGGTGATCTTTTAGGTAAAGATCTAGGTTTGGGTGACTCAAATGTCATAAACCACGTGATATAAATCATAGGTTGATTCAGGAACTAGAGGGTGTTTCAGCCAAATATGCCCCAAAGGGTATATAAGCAAAAGCAGCTGATTTTAAATAAAGATATATTGTCAATTTTGACGCTTTTTTCTCAACTATCTTTTCAATTATTATGTCTTCTTTGTTAAATTTTGAAAGGGCCAAATTTGGAGTACTTTGTGTGGAAACCACTTCTGCCAGGAAAGAGGTTCCTACAAGTTTGTTGGAGGAAGCTTGGGCAAGCTTGGAGGTCACCAAGACTGTGCCTTAGGAGTCCTTGATGGAAGTAAAGGCTGTGTTCAAAGCATTATACTCCAATTACTTTGAAAAAGAAGGGACTCCTGCCCAAGGAAACCAAATCTATGTGTGGGATTCCTGGAACCTGTTAGTAGGATGGCACAAAATCTTACAACAAGTGAAAGCAAAGGTGAATTGTGAAATTGAGGCTTTAAGGGCAAGGGAGGAAAAGAGCGTTGAGATCATGGACTGTTGGTGGGATGATAACAAAGCATTATCCCATACAATTACCTCCCTGGAGACAAAGCTCCTTGAAGCTTTGTCACAGGAAGGTAATGGCAATAAGAGTCAAGGGCAGTGTCATGAATGACATTTAAATACTTGTATTGAAAACCTGGAAATTGAAACCCAGGTCTCAGGGGAAGCCTTATGTTGACCAGAGTGAACAGGGAACCGCCAAACTGCTAGTTGGCTCAAGCCCTGGACCACCAGAGATAGATGACCCCAAACAGGGGGAACAGAAACCTGCCAACCTGCCAAGCGTCAATATTGGAGGTTTGAAATCAATATTGGAGACCCTGGAATCAAACCCTGACCCTCCAAAGACTACTCAAGTCACAAAAAGTGGACAGAGACCCACCCACTTGTTAAATTGAAAACCCAAGTTGACAAGTTATTCTGAGACCTGCCAGTCTCCCAAGGACAATTCCCCAAATAATCACCAGATTGCTGCCAACCTTGCACCACCAAAGATACAGACCTATGTAGAGGTTGTAGCTTGCCTTAAGGAGGTTAAAACAAAACCTACTGTTAACTCTGCCAATGACCACCAGCAGCTGCCATTCTTCCGTCCAGAAGGGGTAGTACAATTGAACTACTCAGGTGACGTAGTGAACAGTAGCGGCAGAACAAAGCATTGCCACTTCTATTTGCCAGAGAAGGCACAACCTGGATCTGCCGCCCTCAAGAATCTAAGCCAAGATCCATGCCCCGCCAGTGCCTTGTCTGTGAACCTGAACCCTGCAAAAATCAAAGAAGCAAAAACCCATGGTATAAAAGCCCTGGCAGTATGGTGATGACCATATTGTCATTTTCAATAATAAAGTTTTATGAACCTTTGGTTTGAAAAAATCTTAACTTATCTATTCTTAGTGATCTTCCATCTTAACTCCAGCCAAGTAGACCATAATGCAACCACCCCCTCTGGAGACTAACCTGCCAACCCTTCCCAGGCATTATACCGTCCCCCAGGAGCCACCTTTGGACCTGTGCATTTTACTGAATACCTGCCCAACCCTGCCTACACAGAGTACAACTTGGAGACCATCCTCATTGCTGATCC
Source organism: Entomophthora muscae (assembly GCA_014839935.2). Lineage (NCBI taxonomy): Eukaryota > Fungi > Entomophthoromycota > Entomophthoromycetes > Entomophthorales > Entomophthoraceae > Entomophthora > Entomophthora muscae. The sequence continues at coordinate 608,532 of QTSX02004279.1, forward strand.
CTTGGCAAGGACTAGAGAAACTGAATGCATAGGATATGAAGTAAAGAGGATCAAGGTGCCGCCCTTATTGTTTAAAGACAGATACAATTATCTGCCTTCCTACTTTGTTCCCATGACTCTGCCCTTAACCCTGCAACCCAACCACCCAATGGAGACCCCCACCACGGCCAAGACTATGTCCACCCAACTGTTTGGAGTACTCTACATTAATTTGACGGAAATGGTAGACAATATAGTGCCCAATTCAGGGCCCTGGTCTTTGCTTGGGCAATATGTTCCCCATATTATCAAGTTAGCACCCATCCTATTGTGGGCATTACCCTCTGGTCTGGCTGTATTCCAACCCAAGCCAACCAATGCCTCTACATATTACTGGCTTCCTGACAGGCAGGATAATGGTAGGATGAACTGATTGGACCTGGATATGTCACAAATGTCAAACTTTGGGAAGTCAATGACGGGATCTTGGATGGTGGAGTGGAGGTTCTCAAGCATGACAGAGAAGGGGGCGGCTTCTCTTGTCAAAGCAATGTGATTTTTGTCAGCCAGGACCACGTTTTTAATCCACAAAGGATTAGTGGCTAGCTTAAACTTATCTAAAAAGCTGCTGTTGACTAGGGTTTAATCCGCGCCCAAGTCCAGGAGTACTGAGCCTGTGTAACTGCAAAAATAGAAAGGATAGGGCATCAGTTTATTGGGATGTCTGGCAATGGTGTACATTACCAGATCCTCCAAGGGTAATTGGATCATTGAACATTGGTCCACGTTCTTGGGTTGGTACTCATCATTGGGAAAATTTGGGAGCTGTGTGGGGAGAGCTTGGCTTGCTTAATGCTCTCCCCAGGCTTTTCCTAATCTTGATTGCCTTGCGTGGCAGTGATACAGAAATGGGTATGATTTGAATGGCCATTTTTCCCATTCCCATGTCCGTTTGAGCTTATGGATTTATGTTTGGTGTTATTCCTGTTGTTTCCAGGAGGTGTTCAAGTGGAGCGCCTGCCTGTGTGGGAATCCTTGGGTCTCTCTTGTTTTCCAGTTTGTGTCTTATGAAGGGCGTTGGAGGTTAGTTCTGCTTTCTCTGCTTTGCGGTACAGGCTTTGTAGGTTGGTCACTTGGTTCAGGTTCATGTGTCTCATCACATGCAACTTGAGGGCGTTATAGTACATGAGGTGTGTGGCTGGGGTTTCAAAGGCCATGTCAGAAGGTTCACAGAGTTGGAGTTCCTTGTAGGTGCGGGTGAGTTCCTTTACAGTGCCTATCTGGGTTAGGCTCTTTACTTGGCATATGATCATGAGCTCTGTATTCTTAAACACAAATCTTGCCAAGAAGTCTTGATTGAAGGTATCCCAGTTCTTGTTGGTGTGTTCCTTGTGCCACTTGTCACACCAGGTCCCAGCGTCATGGGTCAGGCAGATGGAGATTTCCGCAATCCAAAATTGCTGCAGACATTCCATCTGGGCCAGCTTGCTCTGGGTGGACTGGATCCATGCAGCAGCATTGTTGTTGTTGGCCCTAGAGAAAGGTTCAAAGGCAGCGCTTTGTAGTCTTTGGGCTAAGTAGACAGGCATGGTGTTTTTGTTGGTTGGTTGCGGAATAAAAGAGGGAGCCTGAAAGAGCCTTGTGCAGATATAGTGTTGAAGGCGGGTAGTGGGATCACTGTATTCTGGTACAGGACAAAGCCATCAGGTCTCTTGGCACCAGGGGTGTACAGGGTCCAGTCAGGCAGGAGGCCAGACATAATTCTGTCAAGGATTTGTTGGCCGCAGAAAGTGCAGGCAACAGGCAGGATTTTTCAAAATAAGGTAGGATGGAGAACCTACTTTTGCTACCAATGTTGTAACTGTGCTGTTTTAGCAGATTTACAAGGGGATAAATATTTAGAAGCTAAATAATAATTTTTATTGAGAGATAGTGATTATATAGTCAATGTGAATCAAGGATAACAGGAACATGATTGTGTTGATCACACAGCTGGATGGTGAAGGGGGTGGCTTGATCCTGGTAATGAGTCAAGCGCAAAAGCAAGGTATCCACCGTAAAGGATTAATATCTGTTCATGTTGTTGGATTTGGTAATTTGAGTTGACTTCCTAGTCTGGCTTCAAGTGACCAGGTAATTGGATTGCAGGTCACAAACCCACTTTTTTGGAACCTTGCTGGCGGGTTGAGCCTGCTGTTTCAACACTGGGTCAAACACCTGTCCCCTTACCAACTACACATCAATTAAAAGCCTGGAAAGGAACTTATAACAGCTGATGCCCTCTCACAACTCTACGTAGCATCCATAACCGGGGATGATGGCCTGGATCCCAACTGATCAATGTTGTATCTTTGTCCTGAAGCAACTTGTTACAAAGGCCTTAACTCAGTAACCATCTCCAAGCTGAAGGACAATGAAAGTCAGTTTGACGCCAATGCTGGCAACGTCTGCCGCTGGGTGGAGACAGGTGAGAAGACGCCTTACATCCCCACCACCCAGCAAGGAGATATCATTCTGCATTACCATTGCACCTTGGGCCATATAAGAGGACACAAACTCTTCAAAATAATGAAGCACAAGGTCTGGTGGCTGTTTATGCGTCAAGACATCTTGGACCTCCTAAAGTCTTGCTTGCTGTGTGAGAAGGATACATCAAAACCTTCACCTCCCAAGTCTATCCTGCCCATCAAAGCCATGGAACCCTTTGAAAAGTGGGCCCTTGACATTGTTGGGCCCCTCCCTGAGGATAGACTAGGCAAGAAGTACATCATCACAGCCATCAACTATTTTACCTGCTGGCCAGTAGCGTGGGCAACCACTAACCACACCGCTATCACCATCACCTGTTTTATTGGTAAAAAGATTGTGGACCGCTTTGGGAAGCCCAGATGTCTTATCACAGATGGCAGACCTGAGCTTATGGGGTATATCATGAAGGTGTAATGCGCCAAAAAATCCCCCCAGAGAATAGTCACAACCCCCTATCATCCCCAAGACAATGGGCATATGGTGCATCTAAATGGTTCACTGGTCCAAATCATTGCCAAGCTCTCACAGGAGTACTTTAACACTGTGTGGCCTGAACACCTGCCCACTGCACTGCTTATCTTGTAAGCAAGGATCAACAGGGACACTAGGTTCAGTCCCAGCACCTTAGCCTTTGGAACACCTGACAGTTTGACGGGGGTGGAACAAGGGAAAATATGCTCCACAGTTCCCGGGAAACTCCCCCTGTTGCCTACCCCCTCCCTGAGCCAGTGGCGTGCCAAAGCCTGAGAGATTGAACATAAGCAAATTGCAGGAGGAACAAAGCACCTCAAAGCTAGATACACCGTAGGTGACCCTGTCTACACCCTCAATCCCAATTTTGCCAAGTTAGAACCCAACCACCTAGGGCCTTTCAAGATAGCCGCAGTCTATGACAATCACACTTATCAACTTGAAGATGCCCAAGGAAACACCAAGAAGCTGCACCATGATTGCTTGCGCCCCTGCTGCGCTATCCCCACACAAAGGTTGTTTGTGCAGACCTTCCCAGATCTTCTGCAGACTCCAATCCTGGTGTCTGACAACAAGCAGGGGACAAGGGGGGGTGTTGCAAGCAAGTTTACAGACTTGCCTGCCAACATATCTTATGATAAACAGGGGGAGCTCAATGAGTCACCCCTTGACATATCTAATAACATGAGCCAATCTGGCAGCAAGGTCAAACTGCAAGTACTTTATCCTAATTAGGAGTGCTACCAATTTGATCTGCTGATCCCCACACAAGTTATCCCTTGGCTTCAAACCCTATATAGAACATACCACTATGCCATCTCCTGTGGCCTTGTGACTTTCCTCATATAGTATATTAACTGCAATATTCTACAATGAACTGAATCTTATCCTATTTGTTTTGTCCTTTACATTGGACTGTTGTCTTCCCCAATCAAATACTGAACTCTAATTAGTTCAGTTGCAACAACAAGAAAATTATGCAGTATACAGTATTTAAAGAAGCTTTTGCTCAACCTGTTGATTTCTAATTTATGTGATTTATGTTGTCATCAAATCAAATTAACAATAGGTTCTCAAAACGCTAAAATGTTCTCCTCAACCAATCAGATGCTGTTAAAGCCCCCATCTTCATCGTAAACTTCTTTAAAACATTCCTCATTCCCCTCTAGAAACTTATTTCTAGATAGCTTATTTACCTTTAAATAAAGAAAGCTCTCCCAAAAAATATTTCTCACCTGGGGCTGTTTGCCCCTGTCCTTGAAAGATTAGTCTGGCTCATGGTCAAGTTTGCTGTTGACCCCCTGGTGGCCCCTTGGCCTGCTCTCTATATGCTGGTACCCGCAGATCCTTCTTCAAATTTACCCCTTCAAATCAGTTTCTTGCTGAAAATTTTCATTACCATCTTATTTTACATAACCACTGGTGCCAAGATGCTAAAACTGTCTTTGAGGGCCAGCCCAGCAAAAATGGGAACGGGGTAAAAACCCCACACCTGGCTGCCAAGCAAAAGCAAGGGCAGCTGCAAAAGCCCGCTGGGATTAGAACCCCCAACCACCCACCAGGGCGGGAAAGGGCCAATTTGAACTGCCCTGGCCTATTGAGCAGTTTGAATTGACCTGGGAACAGGTAATGTCCTGAGGCCAGTTTTAATGCTGGCCCAGAGGAGCTTGCAGCTCTCATTAGCATTGGGGAACCCAGCATCAATACTACAATTGAGCTGGGAGCACCCAATGTCGCTCTCAATCAGATCTACTGGGTTCTGTAGCAGATAGGTTATCAGGCAGATCTGCTTCAGAATGCAAACAGAAGATCTGCAAGAAATACTGGTTCATGCTGCTCCTGTTTCCCCTTCCACCAATTGTACTGAGGTGCTAAAAATTAATCTTGCAGTAACTGAGGTTGCTGGTAACAGAGCCAATAAATTGGCTGTACACAGCACCTCAGTCAAGCTTCAGGATTCAAAACTGCTTACAGGCTGTGATCAAGATAAAAATAATCCCAAATTAACAGACACTGATTCAAAACCTGAAGAATTAATTGGTACTGCCTCAACCTCTCTCCCCAACCAAGTAAAATATCAAGATGATGAAGCCAGCCAATTACCTACCAGCTGCCAGCAGGACTCTCCTGCTCAGACCAAGTAACTCAGATCCCAATTCTCACTTCCCAAGATGCTCCCCACTACTTTCCAGAAGCCAGTACCCAAGAGTTGGGACATCAAGGGCACAATAAAAGTAGGAAGTGAAATTTTCCATGGTAGACCAGACAAGTGGTATAAAAAACACTTCTACATAATTAAATCAAGTGCAGACAACGTCAAATAAAGTGAATGAATCTTTCAGTTTTGTTTGCTTTATTAGGATTTAAATTTATACACCACTTGATCAGAAGTCAAACCAGAAGACTAGAGTACCACCCTAGACCTACACCCATGGACTACTAGCCAGGTCCAGATCTTGGAATGGCTGGCATTCCCTATGACTCCCCTTATCCTCCTATTTCTCAGCCCTACAACCACATTAGAGCTGGGATGGTCATCCTGATCATCCTCAGTCTGGCTGAAGCCGTCATTCCCAACCTTGGTGCCTATTGCCCCTTAGCTGCTGGATTGCTTTAACTAACTTGTTCTGCTACATTCCTCTACTGGGCCCTTGTTACACGTTATCTGGATGGATTAAGCTCCCCTTTGGTACCTTGGTACATGACAGCCACTGGCCATGACACTGACCTCCTAATTTGGTATTCTGCTTCTCAAACAATTTTCAATCCATTTACTATATCCTCATGATTTTTCTTTGAATAATGCTGTCTACCACTTTACTCTAACACTAACAGACATCACCTTCAAATTTATTTACTTATTATACCAATTGGGATGCAAATTTAGATAATTATGGTCAATAAGGGTTTAAAAATTAAAGGAAAATTAATGAATTAATTGCTAAATAAAAAAGATGAGTTGAGAAAAAACTAATACTACTGTATCTCAATTTTAAAATCCACTTCAGAATTAAATAATAATTTAAATAAGGTATAGTAGTCAATCAAATTTAATTGTGAATCAAATAGATCCCAGGATTGCTCCTTTATATTGAAGGATAAATTATTTTCCAATTATCAATCAGAGGGCACAGCCTTTTGTTGCAACTGAGATTAATCCCCCATCCACTAAAGTATCTCACAATTCACAGGGGGCGCTCAAAGAGATACCCCATAATGTATCTAACAGTATTGAGAATCCTTTGAACAATGTCAAATTACAGGCATTATCTCCCAATTAGGAGCAATTTTGATTTGATGCACTGATCCCTTGCTTAAGATGTTCCCAGTCCAAAACCTTGTACCAAACCTGCCACAGTGCCAGCCCCTGATGGTTCTGTGGCTTCTTGATATAGTATATAACCATGCTATTCTCTAAATACACATTATATTATTACTATTCTTACCTTTTCTGTTGGACTGTTGTCTTCCCCAATCTAAATACTGAACTATAGTTGATTCAGTTGCAATAAATTAATGCTATATATCCCTTTTATTGTTACAAGTATCACATTTCTCTATTATCTTGCCTATTTTTCTAATAAATATATTTTACTTTAGAATAGCAAGACAAAGAAATTTCAAGAAAATTTTAAAATAAATTATGGTCATCTTACTTTCCCACTAATATCAATTTAATAGATTGGTTTATTGCCCCAGAGTTAGGATTTTATTTGTTTGTTATATACTTTATTGTCTATATAATGCTAATAGTCAATAATTATAGTCTAGATAATATAAAATGATATACAATATTCTGGATTATAGCCAGAAATAATTTATTTAATTTAAAGACCTTCCTGGAATTTATATTTCTCTCCTAAACTATAAGAGCCTTTTTCAGCAGTTTTACCTTTAAGGTTCTATCTGTTACCTTAAATCAGAGAGATATATAATTATGTTCTCTTACTCTCTGTGTAAAGTTATGCCTCCCCCTTAGGCCTCTACTTCAATATCCATCAGATACTTGGG